>CM028915.1:14225000-14825000 GCA_016801845.1 Polydactylus sextarius
CCTTTGGCAGCAGTGAGCATGGTGGAGGCCAGCTCACACTGCTGAGACTCTATGTGGCTCAGAGTGAACCAGCGTGGGTAGCGGTTTGGCACCACGGACACGATGTGGTGGGGTCGTGACAGGTCACCGGATGAGGCTGTCGACTCCAACACCGGCAACCTGATGGGAAAAAAAAAAAAGACAAAAAACGAAGAATTAGATCTGAGTAAGAAAATAATAATACCTAATCCTTCAATTTAAAAAACAAAACAAGAATTGACGACGTTGCTGGAATATTGGGTTTATGTTGGAATAAGAGAAATCGAGAGTTTGATAATCAGAGGGTCCATCAATCAACATCAGTGACGTCATTTCTTTTTTTCGTACAGTAAAAGCAGACAGACAGAAATATTGTACAGAAGACTTCATTATGATGGTCTGAAAGTGACTTAAAAATGAAAATGACTTCAATGATCACAGGGGGATTACAGTTAGCCTATCCCTGCAATTTACTTGCAACCTAGTATTTAATCACCTAGAAACCAAGGTATAATTAGTATTTTCTTCACTCTAATTGGTCATAATGAACTCGGAGCCGTGCAACACCTGCTGGAGGATAAAGGAGCTTCACTAGTTTCTCTCCCTCTCATTATAATAATACTGACAGGGCCCAGTCTTTCCCAGCATCACGAGCACCACCACCATTACCACTGTGGCCAGCTCATCTCCAATTCTGCTTCACTTCTCTTCCCTCTGCTACCACCTCAGTTTCAAAGGTCTTCTTTCCTTCAGAAGACAGCGCAACCTGGCCTTCTCTCAGCCAATCACAAAGCTAATTGAGTCCACGGGGAAATTAGGGAATTCACCTTCCAGCCCCGTAAGGCTGGACACACATCAAACAAATACCGACACACATGAATGAAAAGAGCCAATTCGTGCTCACACACACACACACACACACACACACACACACACACACACACACACACACACACACACACACACACACACACACACACACACACCTGCCCTTTTTAAAACACATCAAAGCAGCCTGGTAAAAGCAATGTGATGCTAAATGCCAGTTTCAATTTCAGAGCAATGTGCATGTGATACTGTTGCCACCTGAGTGAAGGCATGTACAAAACAGCCTCTTCTTCACTAGTTTTTTGCCCAAGAGGGCACAAGCAAGGCTCGTCTCCAAGGCGGAGAGTGAGAGAAGGTGACAAAAAACCCAGTCGAGATGCGTGCGAGTGTGAACACTCTCACTTGGTGTAAAATGGAGATGTTTGGAAGCCCTAGCAACAGCCAGATTCACTCCGCACACATCTAAAGAGCTGCTAAAAGCTTCCACCACACTGGGGCCTTCTGGAAGATTCCTGGGGTGTAGCAAAGCAAAAAAAGGGCCCTGGGTAAAGATGGAGGCCTCATCAACATTCCTGTCTTTGTTTGGTTTTCACCAGAGAGCCAGAGGCCTCCATTGGATGGGAGCTTGAGAGGCCTGGTCTACTGAAAAATAACCTCCTCAACATGTTGGGGAGGAAAATCCATACTAGGCTATTGTTCAGTGAGAAACAAAAAGACATATATGATGGAAAAAAAATCCTCATGGTTAGCTGTGAGGCATTCATCCCAAGCAGATGTACAGTACAGTGTATTCCTCGCCACAGCTGCTTTCTCACTAAGGACCTTGTAAACTACTGCAAACTGGTGCACACTGGATATAAACACGATCATCTTCTCTGCCCAATAACACAGTGCAAACTCTTAATTCAATGACAAGTGTGCTTAAAGTCTTAAATTAAACTCATATTTCTTTACAGCAATGCCACGGCTGGATATAAATGTGCATCATCAGTGATTATAAAACAGTGAGCGAGCTGGAAGAGGCAATCAGTCCCTGTGTGAGGCAGTGAGAAGGAGAGCGGGTGGAGGGGGTGGAGCAGCTCAGGTGTCAAACGGGTCCCGTGGCACTGTAGCGCCCTGTCACATCTGAAAGGGACACACTAATACTTATCCCAGTGGAAATATTCAAGGACGATATTGTGGAGGGAGTCTGCAAGGGACTTTGGAAGACAGGCACCATATGGTGAAGACACATGGAAGCAACTGATGAGTTGTAGTTTTTTTTTTTTTGTTAGTGATTATTGTTGGGAGGTTTGTTGATGGAATAGTATGCTGAAAAATAACAGAGTTTCATCTAAACACATATAGGACGAATAAAAAGTAGAAGTAAAAAAGAAGAAAAAGTGTGACGTTGACACAAAGCAGCCCCGCCAGGTTTTACCTAAATCTTGGGGCCCTTTGGGTTTCTGGTCAGCATCACCATGACTACTGACCTCTCTACCTCATGCTCCTTTCCCCCTGTAACTGTAAACACCCTTCATTTTCATAATCTATCACACACACATCTATCAGCTAAGTGACACATCCGCTGGAAGATCTGAACTCTATACAAAAAAAAAAGAAGAAAAAGAAAAAAATCAAGTGTTGGAAACCTTCAGGGATGCCTGACAAGAGGGATCAAGTCATACCCTAAGTCAAGTGGTAACCCCAAAAACTTTAGTTCACAGCTCTTGTGAGTACCAGATTCTTGAAGTGACATCTGCTTTGGGTGATGAATTGTTTTCCGCACGGCATATAACTCTTTAAAATGTCATCGCAGTCAGGTGAAAATCTTCTTTTTCTTTATAAAAACCATATGATCAGCTATGAAACATGGTGCTTATTAAGCTTCAATGCTGCCATTACAATAACACTACAATTCTGCTTACATGCTATGCATTAGTAATAATGTGTTTATGTATTTATAAGTCACTCTAAAGAGCTATAATGAGCACTTTTCTCTATGTTGCATTTTGTTGCCTGTACTTCTGGCCTTTTACTTGAGCACAAATGTGCTTGGAGGTTTGAATTTATTTGAGTAATTTCACACTGTGGACGTCGCTACTTTCACTCAAATAAATAATATGAATATTTCCTTAACTACTGCAGCTCCATATTCCGAGCATCTTCATTTGAAAGTGTTGTTTTTTTTGAACGCTTGCGTGATTAAGCGATGAAAATCATTGTATTATCAGGGCATATCTACTATGCAGTTCGGCCTAACTTAGATGGAAGTCAGCTACCTGTGAGTGTCATTGGTACATCCTTGTCTTAAAATAGCCCGAGTCTGTAGTTACAATATACAATGCCGTACATTCAAAGATTATGGATTATGCGGCAGATCAAAGGTTGTGGATTACAGCGAGGATCTAGATTCATTAGCATTGGAAGACTTGAATCTCATATGGAAATCTCATATGATAACAGGCGGCAGGGATTTGTCTCTTTGGCTTCCAAAGAGCTGAGATAAGGACAGTCTCTGGAGAGGCAGCGAGCTGCTTCTTCTGTGGCTGTAGTCAAATTCTGGGCAGCCCGTGAACCAGTAGGCAGCTCCTCTGTTTTTGTGTTGGCTGCTCACACCAAGCCATTGCACGGCATATGCTGCTCTCACACACTTTAATTAATCTCATCCATGGCACATAAACACACACAAACACATACACGAATGCTTTAAAATACTGGATGTGCATAAGCCAGTTTAAGAGAAACTGTGAAAGAGAAGACAAATAGAGAAAGCAAGTGGAAAGGGAAAAAGTATGTGTGTGTGAATGAGAGTTAGACTTTCTCCCTCTTCTTGTATCAATAATAGTGTTATAATGGGTCCATTAAAATAGCCCTAGTTCCTTTACCTCCTCCTCTATATTTAACTGTCCGTTGTCCCGTGGGAGCAGGGAGGTATATGCTATCATATTACACTACGCTACATTACACACATTCATTATGTGCTGAGTAGACACCCCTGGCTCCCAGGAGCACCCATAAGTGGCCATATTATTCTAAATCGCTGGTTTCACACCACAGGAGTGAGGATAGAGGAGGTGAGGGGAGGAAATGGGGAAGGTGAAGGGAAGTAGCAAGGGATGGTAGGGAGTGGCTGACTCAGGAAAAACAGGTTTGGGACGTGGGTTTAGAGGTAAGGAGGAGACACACAGTGGATGGATGTGCAACCTTGAAACCACACAACCCCCCTCCATGAGAAAGCCAAGCGTGTTGTTTTGGTTTTGTATGCGTGTTATTTCAGTTCCTGATTTCCTCCTGGCTGGTTAACTGGTGGAACGTGTGAATGATGTGTCTGTTGTCCTTTTGTTCTCTGCTTGTCCGACTGTGACGCGTGATGGCACAAGGAAAAAAAACTCACTTCTCATTCATTCACTAATCATTTGCCAGTGTTACATCGATGGACTCAGAGGCCTCGCTTTGAAACACAACAAACATCTTACCCATACTGCCCTCTCCCTGTTGGCCCTGTGCATGTGTGTGTGTGTGTGTGTGTGTACGTACGTGTGTGAGTGTGTGTGCGTGTGTGTGTGTGTGTGCTTCCTCCTCATTACAGCCACACTAATTACACTCTCATTAATGTAATTAATATTCACTGATCCAGCTCCCACTAGTCACAACATCAAAACACAGCAGCACAGACTGATTAACACACATACACATGTACACATTGTCCACAGATGAATACACACAGGAGCTTAATATAGAGAGATTGGCCACAATGACTTTAAAGCTCGAGGAGAGCACGCAGAGAGTTGACTAAATGTTATCTTGTAACGGTTATGTTAAGTTAACTTCCGTGGGAGGCGACCAGTATGAAACAAGATGAAAGTTATAGACGATTTACAAGGTTTAGAGTCATAATTTGGACAAATCCTAAACGTGATCCTTTGGTTTCAGGAGTTTCCATTTGCTCAAACATGAGAGGATGTTTCTTAATCCTAAAGTCGGTATTTAATTCTCATCAATAAACTGTGATGTATAAGGTTCTGTCATGTTTACAGTGACACGTAAGCAAACACACTAATTTAAAGAGACCTACCGCATGGCTCTCAGTGCAATTTTGTACGCCAGTTCAGCGTCGTGAGGTAGGAGAGAGGTGAAGAGATAGCGGGCGAAGGTGTGCATGGGAACACTCTCTCTGTGGACGATCTCTCCGAGTCCAGAGTACGGGCCAGCTAAAAAAACACAGAAAACAAACCCAGACAAAGAGAGGGACTGTTTTTAGTGACAGAACAAAGAAATGAAAAAAAGCTGTGTAGTAAAACAATTAACTGGCTCCACAAGTCAATGAATTTTATAGTTTATACATATGAAAATACATGTGAAAATAGACAATTAAAATGTATATTTTCCTTTTTGTTGTATACCGAGCTGTGGTTTTTCTATTGTATACTACAGAGCCATGCCTTTGGTCTGTCCCTTCCAGCCAGGAAGAGGCAAGCCACGCAGCATTAAAACAAACTGTGACGTCGAAAACCATATGGTCGTGTGTGCAGACTTGGCCTCACGCTCGCTCCTTTCCCTCCCCCTCTTCCTGCACTTCCCCTTGTCTCTGGTGGGTTATTTTAAACCCCAACAGGCTCCTAAGCCACAGACCACATCACACAGTGGCGCGGCTGCAGCCTCCAGGGGCCCACAGAGGCCTCGGAGCCTGGTGTTCTATTAGTAACGGAGCCAGAGGTGGGTGGTCGTGCCGTGGCTGAGGCAGGGCTCTGGTTTGGGTGGGGACTGGAGCGGAGATTGACTGGGCCAAGCCCTCCAGGATGTGCCACATCCCTCCTCCTCTTCCTCCTCCTCCTTCTCCTTTTCCCATAACCAGGCCCCATTCTGATCCAGCTCCAGTCCTGTAAATGTACACACTGTTGTGTGTGCATGCATGTGTGTGCTGACACAATACCCCTGGTGTTACTGTGTAAAGAGCTCATTTTGGTCTGGCCCTGAGCAGCTCAGCCTCTGTTTGCACCACAAAATGAAAGGATAATAAATAGTGCGACAGAGTCCAGTGTGTTTTTTTCCAATGTGAGGAGGTGTGTCTATGTATACGTGTAGACGCTGAGACATGTAGTGAATTAAAGGGACAGTAAGGGTGAAATATAGTCGTCGTGTTGACTCCCTCACCCTCTAGCAGAAAGACGGCCTGTTTACGGAAGATTTTGACCAGGGAGTCGTCCAGTTCCACTTCTTGCAGCTTGGCCAATAGCTGCTCTTCGTTGCGACACACCTTTTCTTGAGCGTATAGCCCATCAGGCATCACCCGCTGCTGACCAAGGCCAATCAGAGCCGTCTCCACCGCGAGCGCCACATACGATTCACCGTCTCCGAGCAATCGCTGCACAGGCATTCGTTGGAGATCTGCTCGGCTCACAACACTGGAGCAGTCTGTGGGGGAAGGAACGGATGAGAAAATGCAGATGAAAGAAAGAGTTGAAAACAAAGGAAGTGAGTTGGCTTAAAGTGGCCCAATGTCTCCCATGGAAAACCACTGGGTCAGTTGCATTGTAGAGGTCTGAACCCAGCACCGATCTAAAATAAAGATCAGCGCCTCGGGAGCATTCCTCTGTTCACTTCTCTGCCTCAGCAGAGAGGTCTATTTCTGTGAGCAGAGGAGGCGATGAGGGACAGAGCCATCGTGGAGCGTAGGAGAGGAGAATTTAAAAAAAACATAAGAGGAGGTATGATAAGATGAGAAAGAGACCGAATGAATCTGCATTTAAACTATGCCTTGGAATTGAATCTATATTCTGATGAGTTGAGAAATCGGAAACATGTGAAACACGTGCAACATAAACTTAAAAATACTTAACTGTAGTAAAAAAAAAAAAAAATCTTAATCGTAATTTGAAATCAATCACTGGGAATATCACAGAACACTGGAAAATTAAATATCTGTGTGTTTGCTTACTTGGACGTTAGTATAGCCATGTTTATTTCATATAGGGCTATACTGATAGCATTGCTTTGTCTGTGGTATCTGTGTGTTTTGGTCCGATGATTGTTCGATTTCTGGATGTGTGAATTTGTTTAAGTCAGGATGCTGGTTGCGTGCGGTACCTGAGAGGTCTAAGCAGGTGTTGGAGCCCTCTTCTCCTGCTCGTCCTGATTCAGTCAGGGTGCTGAACAGGGTACCGATAGGATCCAGAGGGTGTCCCACCCAGCCCTCCATGTTGGTTATGGAGGTATGACCTTTATGGAGCAACTCTGAGACAAGAAAGCAGATAAAGACACAATTAATACAGTTGTGCTGATTCGAACCGGCGAACAACTGCACGGCACATACGCCAACGCGGTGCCTTAGCCATTCAGCCATCCAGGCGCCCAACACAAGCATTTAAAAAAAAAAAAAAAATAAATCCCAATTATTCAATGGCCTTCATAAAAAAAAAAAAACAGCTGAAAAAAGTACTATTAAAAATAAATGTGTTAGGGAAATGAACAAGTTATTAAAACAAATGAAAAGAAAAATGAATGAAAAAATAAAATGAAAAACAGCCACACAATATTTTTTTTTCTCTTTGCTACAGGCACCATCCCCTTCTCATTTCTCTCTGTGCTTTTATTTTTTGTATATGTGTATGCTGGTATTTTTTTTTCACCTGCATAATTTGTCAATTTGCGAGAACTGCATGCTTGCTAATTCGTATTCGGCTAAAAAAAAAAAAAACCCAGAATAATGAAAACTAGTTTCACCTTTCTTGTGCCGGCGGAAATGCTCCAGTTGCCTCTGCTGTTGCCGTCGTAACGTGTTCACCACGGCGATGGCCAATCGGAGGGCTTCTCTCGGGTAACCGTGTGAACGTAGAGCATCCACCCTGGCACAGGCCGTCGGGACGTGCTCTGAAGGAAAAAGGCAAAATTTAAACCCACGGTTTCTGTCTGTTGTCGATCCAACCTACACTCATACGCAGACCCCTCCCCCTTTATGAACACGTAGACTCACCGTGCCACAAGGGCCACCCGCGTGAGTCAAAGAGGGAACCCTCCTGGTTGTCATGGTAACAGTAGTTGGCATAGAGGTCACTGGCGATAATGTGCTGGAGGTGTCGGTCCTGCCAGTGCAGGTCACAGGCTTCAATGGCCCGTGTGAACACAGTCCTGTGGGGGCGCATCTCTGCAGAAAGAGGAGGTTTTAATGTTTGATTTTTTGAAAAAAATAATAATAATAAAAAATCAGGTGGGACATACATGCCTGGTCATGTGGCAGCTTGTTATTTTAAATCATCTACATCTTAACACGTCTCATCTTAACTTCTGAGCATTTGCATAATTACTGTAAATAAAAAAAATAACCATCACCTAGAGTGATTGGCAGCTTGAACTGGCTGGTACACTACATTAAACTGAACTGTCTAAACTGAACAAAAGGTTTCAGGGTGAGCGCGCTACATGGAAAAACCACCTCCAACTTGTTGATAATATTCAGTGATGCAAAAAAAAAAAAAAAACTCCAAATAAATGCAGAATCGTTCTTTAGGCGAATGGTAAAAAGCCAAATGCCACCTCTCAGTCACACCTCTCACCTTTCACAAGTTATTAGATACGTCTTAAACAAAGTAAAATATGTTGTTGACAAACATACAAAAATTGCCAATCTCTGACCTTGGTTGCCATGGGCACCCTGAGGCAGTGAGTGGGTGAGGTTGGGCAGCTCGTTGCCGTGGTTACCATCCTCCCAGGGGCAGACGTCCACACTGTTCCATCTGCGCAGCTGGCGCAGCCATGACGACTTCTGCTCCGGTTTACAGTGGGGGTTCAGTACGATGCACATCCACAGGGCACCTGGACACACAAACACACACACACACACACATATAGAAAGGTCAACACACAAACACACACTTTTCAGTAACCTGCCCTACTTCCCAGTTTGACAATGATGTAAGCAATGAGTCATACAAAACAGGAAGGTGTGTACAAGTGTTTTTTTTTTTAGATTTAAAACAAATTAAAATACAGTTATCATGCAAGATCGAAGCCTCGAGGCAGTTTTCAAAAAATGTGCAACATCATAACATTGATCCTTTTTTTTCCCCTTTTAGAGCACATTTTCCGTGCTACCGCCATCTTGCACTGGAATACAAAACTCAGAGAACTTAACTAGTCTCGAGGCAACGCTGACTGCACACACATCATTTTGGAGCAAATTGGAACAAACAGAATATGAAAAGTGGCTTCGTCTCCGGGGAGGCAAGCGCATTCAGGGATTTTACTCTCAAGACTGCCGGAGAAATATACACTCCACAGTGTGTGTATATGTGTGTGTAGGTGGACATCGTGCGATTGTGTTGTATGTGTGCATGTGCGTGTGAAGATAGAAAGAGTTTGGAGGAAAGGACGAAGACAAGGACGGAGACAGAACATGTGAAGAGAAAAGGAATATAAAAAGGTGTAGAACAGAGGGGAGAGCGGGAGAAAAAAAAGGGAAGGAAAGTAGAAAATGAAATGGGAGCGGGAGATGATTTGGACGAGGAGAAATGGGTGAGGACAAGTGAATGAGGCATGGCTTTGTGTCTGGAGGAGAGGAGTAGCTGCGGCTCAAAGAGTAGAAAGACAAAAGAGGGGGAGAGAGAGAGAAAGAGAAAGAGAGAGTGAAAGAGCGGCGCCGAGAGGCAGCATTCACCGCACATCAGGGGGAGTGATAAGGACTTGGGAAGAAGGGTTTGAAGTGTGGACTTCAAAGAGACCGTACACACACACACTTCCAAAAATACGTGGGATTGAAACAGATGAGATCACTTTGCTGTCCTCACAAAGTACAGAACACGACCAAGGGGAGAGAATGAACATCATCATCAACAACAACAACAGCAGCAGCAGCAGCAACATCAACCAAGACATTAGAGGAAAACAACAAAGACAGGAGACAACGCCACTGCTGTCCTGGTGACGGGCCTGTTGGTTCTGTGTTTTCTGAGGAATATTTTGTTGTAGGTACAGTACATCCATCAAAAGAACGACACGATATATAAAACCGAACGACTGCGAGAGCGAGCGGCACTCTGTCACATCAACTAAATATATAATGTGAAGTGTTTGAAAACATTACTGAGGTCGTAATGTTTGGGGCTTTTTTTTGATGGTGGTGTGATGTGCCGCGTTAAATGCCTTCTAATTCATAAAGATGCTGCCAAACCTACGTTCACAGTGAAAGGAAGAATGTGGGCTGTCAGTGATGAAAGTGTGCGCCTCGGAGTGTGTGTCTGTGTGGGCTGTTTTGGAAACAAAGGACAAATAAACATAACAGGAGAAAGGAAAAAAAAAAAAACGCAAGTCCGTGCCTTTGTGTCGATGTCTGGATTCGATCACCCACCTTGCTAAATCTGTTCGTGCCTGTGCACATTTTGTAGGACAGCCAGTGTGTGTTTGGTGTGTGTGTGTGTGTGTGTGTGTGTGTGTGTTTTTTCCCCTCACCAAGCTCATCCCAGAGCTGTCTGTACTTGTCGGTCATGGTGGTGCCCTGCTGTCTCCACAGTGCAAGCCGAGGGTCTGCCATGAACTGCTCTGTGATCAGTGTTAACATCCTCGCTCCGTTGGAGTCACGCATCTTCAGCATCTCCCTCACCTACGGGAGAGAAGAGGAAGGGACAGAGAGGACAGTTACACACATGCGAACAGATCTCACAACTTACAGGAAAAGAAAAACATACAAAAAACAAACGACAGTTTCAAAAGCATTTGCACATTTAAAGGACAGTTCCATATCTACTAGCTGAGGTTATATCTATCCCATAGTCACTGTTTGACTCAAGCTTTGCAGTAATCTGTTGTTTTTTAGAGGACGCCATAAAACATGAAACTTCCATGTACGGATCAAACTCGCCTGCAAGTGATATAAACTGTGTGCAACTGTAACTACTAATGTCTGCCACAAGATTCTTTTCATTCCGACATTGCCTTCTTTCAAGTTGTTTAATTTTTTTTTTTCCCAAAACATGACTACCATTCAAAACAGTACCAGGCTTCCTGAATAGTTTCACTTGAAAAATATCCTTCAAAAGTCACAAGGTCACAAAGAAACTTGCACAGAAACACAATAAGCGTAGCATTGTACTCGACTCGAAGGCTAAATATTACAGGATTTACTTATTCTTTTCCAATTAATTCAGAAATGTGATATTAAAGAGTGAAAATGAAAAAGTAAATAAAATACTAAAAAGAATCGGTGTAGAAAAAGACCATTTACAATACAACCACTTAGTCATAGAACTACTTTTTTTCTCCCTCTTCCAGAACAAGAACAATTTTCTCTTTACTTTCTCTAACAGGAGGATTTTCTGGGCTGAACTAATCGCAAGGGGGACTTTATTGTAAACTTTGGTGGTCAGCATTTTCTTGCAGCAGGAAACAGACACTCTCGGGTGTGCAGGGATATAAAATCCAGGTAAACATTGGTTTAAACTGATCGGTTATTTTTTCAATGTAAAACAATAAAAATCACAAACAGTGACTTAACTGTACCACACACACACACATGTGTATATACAAGTGTATACACACACATTATGTGTGTCTCTGGAGAGAGCAGTGACTTATTCACACACTGAGATAAAGCCTTGGACACAGGGAAAATTATATACACAAATGCATATACACAGTGCGTGTTCCTGTGATTTGAGGGCGACTGGGTGTGCGTACGAGTGTGTACATGACTCTCACTGTGTGGGTTCAAGTGTGTATATGTCTGTGCAGGCGCATATGTGGCTGTCAGTGGGTGTGTTTGTGCTGAAAAGGGTATAACAGGCATCAACGAGCGTGAGGCAGAGAGACATCATAAAAGCCGGGCAGGGTGGACGATAATAGCCTTAGCTTGCAGTCTTTACATGACGTACATACATTAATGCTGGTCTAGCTGCCACTGTTAGACCAGGCAACATAGAGAACCACACATCTCTCAGTTATTTCTTTCTCTGTATTTATCCTACATATTCCCTGTGGTAATTACCTCTAGCTAAGAGACAGCATGCATTTTAATGTATATGCCAATATATGTATTGTTTTGTATGTGATTACTTTGAAGAGAAACAGCGAGAGAGAGAGCGCCTTTTTACATAAGGGAATAGCACGAGTGCTACAGAGAAGAAGAACATTTTTATTAACAAAGGAACTGTTGTTTGTGAGACATGAAAACCTAAA
Organism: Polydactylus sextarius; assembly: GCA_016801845.1. NCBI lineage: Eukaryota > Metazoa > Chordata > Actinopteri > Polynemidae > Polydactylus > Polydactylus sextarius. The sequence continues at coordinate 14,236,995 of CM028915.1, forward strand.
GGGAGCGAGGCAGACATACAGAGCAGAGCGTGCTTCTGGCTGTCGTGGTCAGGGCTGATATGTTTTGTATGCGTGTTGCTATGTTCTGTATGTGTGTGAATAAATGACGCTGGTCCTGACCTTGCTGAAGAGCAGGTTAAGCTGCTTTCCGGAGCCGTGGTATCCTCCCTGGGAAAGGAAAAGCTTGACTTGCTCCTGAACCTGCTCCTCATCCAGGTGCCAGCAGTTCTCGTCGTCCACGCTGGCTCCTGCCGTGGGGTCCGGGGCCCCTACACACACACAGACACATACAAATGTGTTCATTGCATATTCTTCACTGTCTCTCGTCTTAATTAAAAAGTGTGATCTTACTGTTGCGCACATTATTCTTAGCAAGCACAATTTAAATCTAATTCTAACCTTATCAAAAAGGCCAACCCATTACTCCTGAAATAGCAAGGTAATAAAAGAGACCAATCTTGGACAAGTTAACTTGTCTTTCTACACCTGTAAGGACATTTCATTCATATTCTCAGATGCTTACAGATATAAAACAGTACATAGACAGACTGTAGACAACACACTATCAACATACATACAACAGGTTAAGCCCATTATTTACAATGCCAGAAAGACTAACTGTAGAAACAAAAAGCTTGTTAGTTCTCATTGGAAGTTACTTGTAGCAATTCCTATTAAAATGTAAGTTTTTTGTCTACTCTATTCTATTGATACTACTCCCACCTTATTCAAACATACTTATTTAAAGGACCACAAAGGAAAACTAAACAAATAATAAATTACTTGACATATAACGACTAATTTTCCCAACGAGCTAAACAATGTCTTTGTCTTTATTCTTCAAAGTGGCTGCAGTGTTGTTTCTTAGTGAGGGAAATGTAGAAAGATAGAAAATAACAAAACAAAGACTGATCTTGATAAAAACCTGAAAGTAAATACACACGAATTCACCTGAAATGACCCTTAAGTAGATGAAATGAGTAAGAATAATTAATTGGGTGTAATCCAGTTTGTGTGTATTCATTTACATTTGCAGAGATATTGAGTGAAAAGCAACTGATCAATAACATGTTACAACAAACAAATAGAAAGACTTCATCAAGTGCTATTGTGACAAACACCTATCGCTGTCCATTTTTTGAACTGCTCTTTAATTTTTGTTCCATCATATTTCTTTTCTTTTTACCATTTCCACGTATTTTTTCACTCCCACTCTCTTTCCTGTATGGCTTTATTTCTCACATGTATCTCTACTTCCTTGTGCCTTCCTCTGTCCCATGCATTCATCAGCTTCTTTCTCTGTATTTGCTGTTCACTTTCCCTTCTTTTTTTTATTAAAGTAGGCAGCGGGAACTGTATTGATAACAAGAGATATGTACCTTTCTTTATCTCTCTGCTGACCTCTTCGTCTCTGTCTCTGTATCGTTCTCTTTCGCTCTCAGAGGTAAATAACGGGTCTATAGTGTTGATTAAAGGTACACACTTTCTCCTTTACTGTCTGGATCTCACTAATGAGTAACATTGATCGTGCCACACTTTACCTCCATCATGCAGTCAATGCAATACGCACAAACCTGAATGATCACATGGACTTAAACATGCCCACAACCTTCACACCTACACACACAATAAAACACACACTTTCCCTCACCGTGGACCTGGTTGATCTCCGAGTTCTGTGATAGAATCTCGTCGGCCAGTTTCTGTGCGGTGGGTAGAACCTCTGTGTGATGGACTGATATCAGATACTGGACGAACTTCTGCAGCTGATCTCTGCTCATCTGGAACAGGGTCTCTGAGATGGGCAGGTGCAGTTTGACCTGCTCGGGCTTCCGTACTCTGTAAAGCGAAAGTGCCACTACATGGGCACAGTAGAAGATGTCTTTGTTTCCGCATGTGCATGTTACCGCCGTGATCTTGCAGCGGTCGAAGCTGACGCTCACGCTGCATACAAGCTCCGGGGACGAGGGTGTGGCAGGGTCAGTCACTGTGCCGCTCAGATGAAAACCTGAAACAGTGAAAAAGAAAATTTAGTTATTTTTTTTAAAGGTAGAGTACACAGCATATGGGTGTTCTTATTTGTACAACTGCTCTTCTCTGTTAATGAGAATATATACATTTATCACGATGAAGATTGGCTGGTTTTCTGTGTCTTCTGTGAAACAGACTTAACATGTTTGGATTTTGTAAAGTTTGTCCAACACATCATGCAATTTAGACTCATACAGAAATATAATATATGACAATATATGTTCCTATAACCGAAAGCAGTGTTGCCATATATGTCACATATAAGGCGGTGTATTAATATCACAGATATGTCAATGTTATATGTGTATACATAGCCACAGCATAGTCATTTATGCAAATGTTTTCTATATGGAAGGTCATATGTTAATATATTACATTTCCTCATGGGTAGGAGCCCGGCCTTTTTAAATAATCTATTTTCAGTTGCAGCTAAACTTCACTCTACTCCTTTTCTGAAGCATCTAGTTAGTACGTTTCAACCTGAATAACCTGAATAAGACAAGATCAGAGGCTTAACCAATCATTATCAAGTAGAACAGAGATAAAAAAAAAAAAAAATCAGCCATCATCTCCAGACAGAGCCAACAGCTGAACGTTTTGCTTAGCCATTTGTTAAATGAGAATTGGATGACTTGATCAACTTATTGCTCATGCCCTTTAGTAAATGGCATTATTGAGTAAAATTAATGCACACAGGATGGACTCAGTTGGACACAGTCGTTTGCCAAAGGCCCCATGTTCTCTTATCATGAGAGAATGATCAGGGCCAGCTGCAGTTCACTGTTATGACTGTTATGACTCTGGATGAGAGTAAATGAGCCCGACAGAAATCTAGATGTGGAAACTCAGTTCAGCGAACCACTGTAAGAGGAATTGAGAAAGAGATGAGGAAGTGAGCGGCGAGTGCGGATGTTAGGGTATGAATAACTCAGCCTCTTGTTTGAATATAATGTTTGATCTTATCCTTACTGCGCTATCCAGAGGCGCGGCTGGTCATTATGCAAGAATGAATATGAATGAGCAGGGCGGGGTCCCCGGCAGTGGCCTAAAACACACACTGATGAGCATATGAAAGAGACAAACGTGTACGCACAAACCACACCACAGCGTGAGATCATGCATTTATTAATAATGGGAGTGGTTAGGAGAGACGGAGAGTAGCTTATGAATGCATTTATGTGCTCAGGAGGGATCTCTGAAATGCATGTGGACCAGGCAAAGACATACATCTCTTAAATATGTTTATCAAAGGGCTGAGCGCACGCATCACTGTGATATCAAGCATGTATTAACGTAGATATCAAAGTGTTTTCTAGACCTCTACATTAGGTATGAAGGGAGGGGCAGGCGCTGAATATTTCATAGGATATAGATGGAAATTGGTTGAGGGGTACACAAGCGAGCTGAGCAGAGGTCAGGTCAAAGTAGCTTTTCTTCCATCTTGAGGAAGAAAAGGGGTACGGTGAGGATGCAGGTGAAGAGGAAGAGAAACAGAGAGGGAAGTAAACAGGGTCATAACCCTTTCCTATAGTGCTGGATGTGCCCTCAGGATGCGTATAAAAATAAAACAAGCTGGTTGTAGAGGCCCCTATATTTCTTCCTTGCTGTCTTCAAATAGATATTTGCAGAGACAAATCGTCAGGCAGGCTGTTTAAATACCAATAACAAGAGTTAGACTTTATCCAGAATCCAAAAAAGCTCAATTAGCTTGGATGTTGTGCAAACCTGCAACGCTGCAACAGCACCAAAACGCAAACAGAAATGTTTTAGTTTTGTGCCCTTTCGGTCAGTATTATCTGCAGACCCAATAAGTCGTTGGCTGCAAATTTCCAACAGTGCAGAACTGCAGAACATTGCCATGGAGATATGCTTTTCCATTCTGAAAGCCAGCTGGCAGAAGAAGTACATGTTAACAATATCCACAGAAAAGGGGTGTGGATCGAATATGGCAGCCACTTGCATCTGCAGTGATCAAAGCCTATACGTCTACAGCTGTGAGACAGAAAGACAGAGAGAGCGCCATACTGAGTCACTCTTAACCGAGACAAAAACGTTTACATGGCACAGCTGGTTGTAGAATGGAGAGCTAACGTATTTAGCCGAATTAAGATACAAACGAGCGATGGCTTTTAATACTTGCTGATACATTTAGAGTGTATATGTGTATAGTTTGTGTGTATGAGTGTGTGTATAAGCGTGTGTGTGTGTGTGACACAAGCTTGTGTTTCAAGAGTGGCCCCTGGTCCAGAGAGGGGAGAGAAAAAGAACATCAAAAACATGTGGGGCTGAGGGAGCTCAAAGACAAATCAACCTCTCATACAAACACTCACACACTTATCAAAGTGTTGCGAAAGCAGCTGTACTTTCTTTTGCTCTTGTTTATCCTTTTCTCGTAGGAAAAATTAACAGGAATACTTTATTTAAATTCAGATAAAAGACTTTTCCTCGCTTGAAAGCAAAAGTCTGTTGTGATTCCTTTTTTTTTTTTCTTTAACGGACACTCTCACCCTATTGCCTTCCAAGCCCTTTTCATCCGTCCCTTCCTCCATCCACATTCCCACAGCTCTTTCTCTCTCACTCTCTGACAGATGGGTAGGTAATGAGTTTCGCCTTTCCCCGTCCAATCGTCTGGGCACCAAAAACTGCCCCCCACGCCAAAAATGCCCTTTTAATTTAGCCAAGCGCTGAGTACAGGGATATTACTGTTTAGGTACACACACATACACGCACGCACACACACACACCTCCCATGACTCCTGGTTGGGTGGGTTTGAAACCTTCAATGTCTCATGTGCTAGCTATTAAAGAGCCTGGTTTCCCCCTACCCAGTCCACCCAGCTCCCCTCCCCGAGTGGTGCTCAGGGCTCTTTTCTGTGCATGTTCAAGAGGCCAGGGTTGGCTTTCAAAGTAACCATGGCGGCCATTTTTAGAACAAGGCCTCTGTGAGGTTGCCCTAGAAACCCCTTCTGACCGCCCCAGTGAAGTCACACTTGGCCCAAAGCGCTGTGTAAGGCAGCGAGAACAGTGTGTGAAAGACTGAGCAAGAATGAGTGTATGTATATATGTTCAAATCCCACAAAGGCTGGCGGACCACCCACACTCTTTGGGGGACCCACATCAAAGCATTCCCCCAAATAGTCCTTCGCTCTATCTTTCTCCCTCGTTTTGAAATTGTATAAGTGCCGATAAGCCAGCACGCCCTCCCTTGACCAGCTAAGACCACTTCTTCCTATTGAACAACAAGGGGCCCCCAGGAATACCGGACTCCTGCTCTTATTTCAGGGAGGAAAGGCCCAAACTAAGGCCTGCAACTCCTCCTACATACATCTGCTGTGACGGCAGAACTCCTCCTTTATACGCTCCTAATAAAACACAATTTAGCTACTGACATGAAGGCAATCGGCCGGGATCGGGGGCCGGGTCTGAAAGGTTTGCTTGCCTAAGCACAAAAGTGCTCAGTGTTCCAAAATCACTGGAGTAAATTAGATTGAGCAACATACATATATTTCCGCAATCAAATTAAGATTCCAAGTCAATGGAGAAAATTCAGACCCAGCAGTGGGAAGGTCATTAAGTTTATTGGCTGAATTGGTTCATGAGTGACTGTCACCTAAATCTAATATGGCACCATGCAGTTCAGGCAGCACTCATCCGTTGCGTTTGTGCGTGATAGATTCTGAATACATGATTGATTTCAGTGCAAGAAATAAAATGAAGCAAATGGGCCGGTGTGAAAGCGAGTCAACAAAAGCAAGGAGGGAAGAAACAAAGAGAGCAAATAGATATTTAAGGCCCATTCGCCTGCGCCGATTCACTTTAGCCTTGAACATTAATCAAATTACCCCACAAGCTGCAGACAGACAGAGAGCAACACTTAAAATCTGACTCTGCCGTGCTAGAGCTTCTCTGATCCAGAGGCGACCACCTGCAGTGGTTGGAGCTTTAACACAGGATTTTACTCCATGTTGACCAAAGATAGCCTCCGAAAACTTCACTGAGAAAAGGCTACTGGACTGGAATCCAATCCGTTTGGTTAGATTGAAGTGAGAGGCCCCACTGAAAGGAGACCTGAACCACAACCGAAGAAAAGCAAGGCTCTACAGCAGGTCGAGGGAGGGTCAAGCATTATTGGGCCTCCCCCACCTCTAACACAGCCTTCATCCTGCCCACAGCAAAAGGAGCATTTCCTTCATTGCGGCTCCTCGAACTGGCACAATTAATAAGTCTACAAAGGCAAATACAAGGCCTTATACGGTAGGACTGTGTGAGTAACAATGAGTACGTGTGTGTGTGGTCCTATAAGGAAGCACCCATGCAGAGACTATAAACAGAGATCAATGCTATTCTGCAGGAGACCTTGCTCCAGGCGTGTGTGCATGTGTGTGTGTGTGTGTCCTAGGTGTGGGATGGGCTGGAATAACACAGCTGAGCTCCGGGGGCGGCCATATTTATGCCTTAAACCCTCTGTTGGACTAAAAAGCCTTTTTCTCACCGGGTGTGTTTTCATCACCCGCACTCTCTCACACACACGCACGTGTGCACCGACATACACTTACTATCTCACAGTCTAAATGCTTATCCCGACAGACACAAACGGGCATAAATTAATGTTTTTCAGAAATTCTATGAATTTCAATGCTTTCACTTCTGCTTCAGATTCTGACAGCAAAATCTGCATGCTAATCATAGGAATGGAAGGGAGAGAATATCTGTATATGTGTGCATGTGTATCTGTGCTTGTGTGTGTGTGTGTGGTGACGGCCGTGTGGGTGATTGGAGTTGTCATCAGCTGGCAGTTGAATTGACAGTCAACTACTGGGCTGCTGCCACTTAGTTGCCATGCGGTACATCAGGAATGACTTGCAATTTTCTAACTATCACTTTCAAAATGGATTCTAATTTTCCTGGATTGGGCCTGTCAGACAGAGCTGGTGTTACCGCTCTGCTGACTGATCCCAAAGGTTGGCTTTCAGAAGGCTGACCACTACAGAAAGACAGTAAAGCCCCCTGTTCAGGGATGTGATCGAGACAAGACAAAAAGGATAAAGTGATGAGAAAATGAGTTCTGTTGGTAACAGATGGAAGACCTGGTTGCAAAAAAAATTACTAACAACTCACAGTAACAATGACTTATGTTCTTTTGGCTTTTGTTAAACAGTAGTTTGACATTTTGGGAAATACGCTTTTGTATTCTTGATGACTGATGCCCTAGTGGGTAATTTGAGAGGCAATGGCAGAGGTGCCTGCCCCTTTAATAAGAAAATCTCATCCCCCATTCAGACTCATACATGTGTATTTTGGGAGTCTCCCATTTGGCCATTGCCCCTGTTGTGTCATGTCATGATTGAAAGCAAATGTATTTTTCCAAAACTATTATTTCAAATGTGGATCACAGTTTGACATAGACACACAACATACTGTCAGAGACAGATAACATTAAAAAAAACACTACTAGTCACTACTAGCTGAAATGAACACACAGTTATACAGGCAGGGTATGTTTGTTGTGGTTAACTTTGAAACACTATTAAACATTACTTTGTTTAATTTCAGAATGTCAGCTGTGTGGTACTGGTTGAACTGTCCCTTTAAAAGCTATTCAACAAATCTCTGTCACTGGAGAAGGCAGTAGCCTGCTAATTCTGTCTCTTGGCTGTACATTAACTATACATTATCCCAATCCATGTGCAAGGTTCATTAGTGTGAATGAAATTACAGCTGGCTGGAAATGAATGTGTGTAATTAGCAGAGGTCTGTCCCAGTAGAGCCACGCAAGCTATAGATGAAGGTAATGGGATCCATTGAAAAGCCATTGTCTGCTAGTTCACGGCTAGAGTATCTTTCTAATGACAAACCTATACAGTCAAGACATTATAGAGCTGGTGAAAAAAGCAATAATAGGTTGACAAGATCTGGACCATATCAGTCAACAAAACAGTACAGAGGCCGCTGTAAATGAATAGATTAAAAAAAAGATGGCAATTCATGCTTTGGTTTTGGAATGTGTGTTTGTGAGGTGGAAGCTGTGTTTGTTAGTTAGACCTGATATATAATTTGCACAGTAAAAGTGTGCCAAATGACATTTGCTGTTCCTGTCAGAATTGATTACAGATGTGTTTCTCTTGCTTAATCTGAATTTTGGCGCATATTTTTTGTGCGCTCATGTGTGTGTGTTTTTGATAAAACAGCTATCAAAAATTTAGGTTAAAAAGTATATATATATATATATATATATATATGGTAAAACCAGTACACAGAATGAAAATTCTGTACAGCTAGCACAACACACACACATGCAAAAAGCCTCTACTATGGAAACTAATGTGGCTGAAAGTGAACGGAATTCATTTGCATATGAAAATAGATGAACACTAAAAGCACTGGACTGAAAACTACAGTATGACTGCGTGCACACATGTGCAAGTTTGTGTGTGTTTTTAGGTTCACATATCCACGCCAGGAAATAACCTTAGACTCTTTACCCTTCCCATTTCGTTTGGAAAGTCATCTGACACACTCCAAAACACACACACACACACACACACACACACACACACACACACACACACACACACACACACACACACATACTTCCCCACCCTTTGACACACTCATGATGCCTTCATGCATGCACGCATACTGGCTTCAGTGACTCCCTGCAGTCAACCTCCTTCTGCTCACAAACAGCCCCTCCTCTTTCCTCTTTCTCTCTCCAATAACTGACTCCTCCCCTGTTCCCCCCTCCCATGACACACACACACACACACACAAACACACACACATATATACGCACAAATGTTGCCTAGCCCTAAGCTGACCCGTTGTGTGTACTGACGTCACACACTAGACAAGGAGAGGCATCATTCCAGACAGACACACACACACGTGCACACCCACACACACACAAACACACACACACACAGGCCCCAGCCGAGGGGGAAACTGCATTCCAGCACAGGCACACAGACACACAAACACACATCACCACGCCTGGCAGTGGGAAGCATGGGGAGCGCTCAGCTGTAGCGGGGAGGAGGGGAAGAGGACCGGGGGAGGCGGAGGGGGGGTTTCAGAGGAGGGAGGAGGGAGTGATGGCTCTGAGCCAGTGTTCCTCTGAGCTCAGCACTTCCCCTTTCAGCTCCAGCCAGCCGCCAGTTTGCGTAACTCAGCCCATGCAGCCCTGCCGGCTCGTGCTTAACCCCTTCCTTCCTGGAGTCACTGAGGTCACACTCACTGTTCTCTGTTCGCCGGCGCATGCCACATCCCAGTGTAAACCCGCCCCTACCCCAACATCCCCCAGCATCCCCCTGGCTCAGGCTGTCCCATTATAGCACTGAGCACACTGGCCCACTACTCATACTTCCACATTATTACCTGACACAAATGGATGCAGATACACACACAAACAGGACAGAGAAATGATACATTCACTGAGATGTAGGTTAACCTTTTTACGTGCCACTTTCCTTTTTCAGAATAGTGGCCATGCAAATCTAACTTAAAAAAAAATACAAGGTACATAAGCTTGAAAAAATCTAAATTGGTAGGTAGTATATGAAAGAGTGACCTGGTTTTTCAGTGGCATGTTTTTCAAATAAAAACACATCACAATAGCACTGTAATGACTGGAATACACACCCATTAATTAACAATTACCAGGCAATTATGATTATTATGCATCAGACAAATATGCATTTCATAAACTAACCACCTTAAGGGTCCTGTGTGTAGGATTTAGGGGCATCTATTGACAGAAACACAATATAATACTCAGGATTATGTTTTCATTGTGTATAACCACCTATGAAACGTTGTTCCATTTAGAATGAGTCATTTGCATCCATCATAATGAGCTGGTATGTTTCTACAGAAGCTAATAACAGTCAAACCGAACAGACTCCAGAGAGAGCCTTTTATGTTTTCATGTTACCTGAACGCCACCTTATGTTGGTGGCAATCTGCAACCACGCCTCTAGATGTCATTAAATCTCACACACTGTTAACAGCTGATTTGTTTGGATTATGAAATCACAAAGCGTGTGGAATGTGGGACAGGTATCGCATGCATGCGCTCTATCTGCTCAGTTGTGTATCTGTTGACCTTCCGAGAGCTTATGTAGGCCAAAGTATCCACTCTACCCACAGAGATGCGAAGCCTCGTACATCAGACGTGGCGGCTCCACCCCTAAAAACCCAAATGAAAAGTGTCATAGCTCACACTAACCACAGCGGACACAGTCCATGGCGGAGAGCTGGGCATAGCAGAGGTGGGTGGGGTAGGGGGGAGGGAGTGAATGAGGGAAGAGGGGTGGTTCTCTCACATTTAATATCAGTTGACACTCGTCAGCCAGCATCTCTCAAATAGCTGCTGAGCCTGTGTCAAAGCCACAGCCCTGTCAAAGATGTTGCGCACGCGTATACAAGGTGATCTGTGTGTACACACATACACACACACGAACAAAACAAAGGCAACCCGAAGAGAGATATCCGAGCCACCTGGCGCTCTGATCGACGGGCTGCTGCAGAGAACGGGAATAACTGGGATGAAGACAAGTGAGGGATGGAGGAGAGAGGGGGAGAGAGAGAGAGAAAGGTTGAATATGTCTCTGCTGAATCGTGGTGGTCGATTGTCTTGCCTGCGGGCTATTCCTGTAAATATTGACGTTGATGTTAGGACCACTCTCTTAAGGATAAGCTATAAAGCAAGGGGGTTAGATTTACTCTGTGCAAACTATAAGTATCTGAAATCGCACGTTACGCTTGGCCTTCTGCAAACGCGCTGAGGGGAAATGCTGAGACACTTTCAGGGTGAAGAGCTGCAACCACATGAGGGAACTGAACTCTCTCAGTAGGTTTACAGCTTGTTCCTCTCCCTCTCTCTCCCCCTCTAGATGGTTTAGGTTTCCACTCTCAAGCTAAAAGCAGGCAGCTGACATCAAAACCTTCAGAGAGACCCCTATTTCCCAGAAACAGCTCTCGTTTCATGTAAATAGCTGCCTTTCATGGCTACATTGAGATAAATTGCACCCTGCTGGACAAGAGGGAGACAATGTTCACCCTGGAGCCTCTTTTGTTGACATCCGTATGGGTTGCCATGACAACATGTCTGCCCGGTGCGAGCGCGTATGTACGTGTGTGTGTGTGTGTGTGTTTGTATTTGGTGGGGGGGGGGGCACGCATGTGGGAAAACAGGGACGAGCACGCAGGAAAAGCCGGCAGGTCCACACACACGGACGCATGCACAGATACAAAAATATGAATACCTCTCTCATTCTTTCTCAAACACACACACAAGCACAGCAGCACAAAAGCTCACAAAGAATAATACATGAGCGTGACCAAAACACTGAATCAGGTTAGACTTGCTTCCAAGTATCATGTCCTCGTGGGAGGCTGCAGGCAGAGAAGTTTATTACTAATCATCCTCACGTTAAAAAAAAGGGCAAAACTAATCCAACTATGACAACACCTTTTTCCCAAAACCCTCCAGAGGACTATACATGTGCGGTCAACTGGGAATTAATCTGCGGGAGGAACTCGACGTTGCTCGAATGCATTTTAATACAAGTGGGTTAAAGATGCCAATCCTCCTATGGGATCATCGTTGGCTCCAGACAGCGTTCCCCATCCATCTAACTACTACGATTTGCTGTGTGCTCAAAGCATCTCTACATTATTTCATCAAATTTGCCCAAATTAGCATTTTCATAGATGACAGAAGAATAATTATATCTGTATGCAATTACACTGATTATATCTCTTCAGAGACTAGTGAAGTGAAGGGCTATGTCACCTCTGAGACCACATGAAACAAAGGCCAAATGCTTTGTCTGTATTTTACCACTTGTCTATACTTTGAGATCCTCATTATGTTCATTTGGGATGCCAAAGGAGGAAAAGACAGAAAGTCTAATGGGGGACTAAGGTGGAGGGGGGTATTAGGGCACAATTGAGGGGGTACATGCCCAGCGCTATTGCAACCATTCTGTCTGAGTCTGAAGGTCTGCATATTAATAATACAGATAGAAAGGAATATGTGCGTGTGTGTGAGAAATTCCCCTCCCGTGGGCAAGTCAGCATTCACCCATGAAGTAGGTCAGTGAAATTTGCCCAAATTAGGTCAGTGGCAGTCAATGGGTGCCATCCTGGACAAGAGAAAGGATAAAAGGGAAAGTGAAAGAGATGGAGGGAGGGAGTCTATAAGGTTAGGAGAGCAGAACCAAGCTGCTTACTTCATCTTAGCTTTAACACTTAGTTAATTACGGAAGCGCTGGTCCATACAAGAAAAAAAAAAACACACACACACATTCCTAATGCACCAAAAACAAAAAAAGAAAAAGTCTGAGACAGAGAAGACAAAGCTACCCCTAAAGCAGAAAGATGTCTATATAACTCTAAGCTTTCACTTTTTCTCCACTCAAACATCCCTGGTATCAGAATCAGTGTGCATCAAAAACCCATTTTGATTGAAAAAGCTTTTGAAGAGCAGTCCGATTCGGTTACAGTGCTTAGGTCTGATTATTTAGCGCCCTTCCTCCTCCCTCTACCCCCTTTAGCTGTTTGGATGGTAGCTTCTTTGTCATCTGCCTTCATTTCTTCTAGCTTTTTTTCCCCCTCCCTCCCTATTTTGAAGAAAAAACACACTGGGAAAGAGGTTGTTGTGCGTTGTTTCCAATAAATGGCGGAACACAGGAACCTTTGATGTTTGTGGCACGTTGTGATTTGCTTTCATCGTCCCGCATCCGTCACTCAACAAGAGAAAATGTGACTCCAAAAGGAAACTTACGCTGCTTCTCCCACCCCCAATTTCCTCTCAAAACGCACACACGCACACATAAGTGAACGTGTGTACACAAAACATTACAACAACAAACAAATGACAACAAAGACAGCAAGACTGACAAAGGCTGTATTGGGCATTAGACAGACAGGGAGTGGGCTGAATAATAATCTGTGAGAAGCTGCGAGGTGTTCCAGAAGATTCTGATGTTGCTTCAACTGGAGCAGACTGACTTTGCTTTTCCTGCCTGTGTGTTTCCTTGGCCCACTTCCGCACAAAGGTAATGTGCGCATGTGCATACCACTGTAGCTCCGGGTTGCTCTCTGAACTTTATTCTGTCATATCCATCTCCCCCACTCCCTCACCCCCACCACCTCCACCTCCACCTCCACATTCTCGCCCGTCACTCATCTCAGTGCAGTTGGGTGTCAGAGAATAGAAGAGCATTGACAGGTGTCTTCTGTGGGCAATGTCTGTTCAGAAGAGCGATGGCAGAACCTGGGCCTGCACCTGATCACACGAGCCTGAAGCCTTGCTGTGACAGCCGCAGAGGTTGGGCAAGAGGGTGGGGGGGTGACAAAGGCTTTCCTCCCTGGGCAGTGATCAAGCCCAAGCCCCTGGCTTGCCTGAAGATGTGACAAGGCCCACTTCCCCCTTTCGCTGCTTTGTTTCCCCCCCTCCTCCTGCTGCCAATCATGTGTCGGGTGATTCACACTCTTGCATGATACATGCGTTTGTATATGTTTGTGCTGGGACCCGAGCCTGTCTACACAAGTTAAAGAGAACAAGAGCAAGAGTCAAGGAGACAAAGACACACATAAGGAGTCAAAGAGGTTTGCATGAAGTGTTGAGCCAGAAACAACCAAATGTATGAGCTGAATATGGCTCAGAGTAAAGCGAGCCACAATGAGTTACAGTGACTAACGTTACTAGCCCGAGAGAGAGAGCGAGAGAGAAAGATGCCTGGCTAGAGAGGCTGGGTATAGGAGCCAGAGAACTGAACTGCAGCCAACCTGGATGAGGCCTCAGTCCAGATAAGTTGGTACAGTACCAGGGGCCCAGCTATAGCCCGTCAGAACGGGGAGGTGGGAAGAGGGGAGCAATTGAATTAGCTAGGAAGACAGAGTGCAAAAAGAGAAAAAAAAATGGAGAAAGAGAGAGGGCAGGCTTATAGGCAAAACAGAGAGGGAGGGAGAGAGAGAGAGAGAGAGAGAGAGAGAGAGAGGGGTTTTGAGGCTTTTCAGCTCCAGAGGGGGACGGAGGGGGATGGTTGGAGGGAACCGCTGAGAGTCAGGCAAAGCTGGAGTCGAGGCTCAGAGGCAGGGCCAGGACTGAACTGGGGCTGCTGAGAGAGGAGCCAGGGCTAGAGGCCAGGGGAGAGAGGGAGGGAGATGTGGGTGGGGGGGTAGGGGGGCTGAGAATAGGAGGAGGCTGTGGCAGAGCCGGGGCCAGGGCCAGAGCCAGGGGCCCCAGCTTTAGATTTAGTCAGCTGTTCCCCTGGCCAGCAGCTGGAAGGACGTAAGGAGGGAAAGGGAGGGGAGGTAGCAGGGGAAGACAACACAGAGACTTCAGGGCTGAGTTTTAACAGGGAAACGGAAAGTGAGAGAAGAAGATGGAGGGGAATAAGAGAGGAAAAAATAGCATGGCGATAGAAAGAGAGAGAGAGAGACAGACAGAGAGAGGAGAAAGAAGAGAGAAGGGGGAGATGGTGGTGGTGGTGGAGGTTTGGAAAGAGGACAGTGGAAAAGCCATTAGATTCCTATGAGAGAGAAAACAGCACTGAGAGCAGACAGACTGACAGAAGGTGGTTAAGGCTCACTGGCTTTGCAACCACTCTTTCTTTCCTCCCTTGCTGGTTCTCTTGCTCCCTCATTCCTCCATTCCCTCTCTCCATCCCTCTCTCCATCCTCCTCTCCTTCCGTCAGTGCTGTGCTATTCTCTGGCTAGCTCCTTCTCAGCCAGTTGTGCTTCAGCAACAGCCCTGCTATTCATTACGCACGACCTGCAGGCATGACCCTAAACACACACTGAGATCCCAAACAGGTGCCCCACACACACACACACACACACACACACACACACACACACACACACACACACACACACACACACACACACACACACACACACACACACACACACAGCAGCAGCAGCAGCAGCAGCAGCAAAGGGATCACACATGACTGAAGGGGGGGAGGTACATAGGGAGTGTAGACAGAAGGGCTGAAGTGAGAAGAGAGAGCTCTCTGTGGCTGCCTGAGAAGCACTGCAGCACAAACAACAAGGAAAGATGGATGGAAAGAAGCGAAAACACTGAAAGGAGGAAAAAAGGATGTAATTAAAGCAAAGAGTGTACACACTTTGTTTCTGTAAAAGTCATGAAATGAGATTTGGAGTAGGAGAGCGAGAGGCGAGGGTTTGCCACGAGGCAAGCAGCCGCTGCTAGCAAAGCACTTTATGGCCTATTATATTCCATTCAGATGGACCAGGCGTCTGGGATAAAAGCATTTAGTCTGTGCGTTAGTGAGTGACTCAGCACTTGGAGCCTTCGCAGGTGAACCCCTTCATAACTACACAATGCATATCAATGAAGTGGCCCAGTCACTGCATATGGATCACTCACTCCCACACTTCTGCCTCTTTTTTCCCCTCCTCCTCTTTCACCTACACCACCTTTTCCTCCTCAAACCTTTTCAAACACGCACCTTGAGGAAACACTCTCGCTCTCTCTCTGTATCTCTGCTTGGATTGAGGTGATTCCACCTGCTGTTCTGTTATGAAAGACTCGGTCAGGGAAGCGTCCAATAAGGCAGGAAATAAGAGGAGAATGAATGGGAGCAGTATGATCCAAAAATAAACAAAGAGCATAACAGATGCATCCCTGTGCACATTTCTCGCATTGCATTTTTTATTTGACTTTTCCTCAAAATTAAAGGGACATTTTTGTGCATGGCTGGAATCGCTGTTCCATCCCCAACCCCACCCCCCTCCTCCTTTCTCTTCACATTTAACGTTTGAGATGGTAGACAGTGCCCCCCCCTCCCACTCCCCCCAACAAACCCCCCTCTATTTCTATCTCTCCATCAGTCTCTTGTCTCTCTACGGCTCTCCTCCACCCATCTGCCTTCTCTTCTTCGTTCTACCTCTGTGCCTCTCCATCCCCTTCTCCCCTTGGTGGTGGTTAATGGCACGGGGATCCAGCATGGAATATAGATCAGTGTGAGATGGATGGGGCACCAGGAGCTCCGGTCAGTCCCGTAGGTCCCAGACCAAAGATTAACTAAATATTAGCTGACAGGAAGAGAGAGAGAGAGGCAGGGACACAGCTGCAGCTGCTAGTGCCACTGCTGGCAGAACAAACGACAGAGACTGTTTTTAACCCCCTTTGCTCTCGGGAGAGAGAGAGGGAGAGAGAGAGACACACATATGATAAACACACAAGAGATGCAAAAATACACGCAACACATTGAGGTGTACATACTGCTGTGCGCGCGTACACACATGCTATCAGAAGCATCCTGGGAGAAGAAGTCCACTAATCACATTCTCTCCTCCTCTCTGCCCTGCCAAGGCGGATGGCGAGGGGGAAAAAAAGGAATAAATCTTTATTAGGCGATGTGTCCCTGCTTTATCGATCGCTTCGCTCCTTCCCTCCCCTCCTCCTTCTCCACCCCCTCTTTTTTCTCTCCCCTCCTTTTGTTATTTTAGGCATGTGTCTGCCATCCAGTCCAATTGAGTCAGGCTGTACATCAGAGAGGACCATTACCCATGTCTCCCTGGGCTGGGCTGTCACTGGCTGTGAGGGGGGTATGAGGCGAGGTGCTGTAGCCACCCAGGAGGGACAGCTAGTCGGCTAACAGCTAGCTAGGATGGCCAGACAGATGGACAGACCGGCAGCCAGATAGTAGGTTTTGGGGGCAGGAAGGCAGACAGACAGGGTGGCAGTTACACACAGAGGGAGACTCCTCAACAATGGCAGATCTGTACTTCCACAGCAATCAAGTCCTGTATGGTTCTGTGAACAGGGAACGGCACAGACACAGCCTGATTTATGGTACTAATTTCCCACTAGCCACTAATGATAAAGAAAGGTCAAAGGTTTACAGTAAAGGATGTACCCCAGAATACTTTGATTCAAATGCTCTATAAAACCATATGGCTGCGTATGGTTAAAAAACAAATCACTCAAGTTCAGATGTAAAAAATAAGATATTTTTATACTTTCTCTTCAGGATTTTCCGCACAATTACAATTTTTTCAAACAGAAAGAAGCCATACAAAGAATTTATCAATATAAAACAGTCTTGAGTTGGCAGCATTTTTTACTTAAATCAGAAACTATTTGATCAAAGAGTAAGTAGATAATAATTGGAAAAGACATTCATTGACAGCTTTTGGTACTTGACAGTTTTCAATCTTTGGCCCGCAAAAACCAAAACAAAGACAGTATTGGAGTCGTGTTGAGGACTTGAAAACATCAGGTTGGCTATCACTTAAAAACTTCAGAGAAAGACACCACAGCAAATAGGCCAAGTCCTGTTCCTCTCCTAATTCCAGACAGCAGTAAACAGAGAGCTTCTAAATGTAGTAACAGTGATAGCCCCTGAGGTCTGGATGCAGACTGCTAACATTGAGCACAGGACAGGGAGCAGGAGCTAGCTAGCTGGCTAGTCTTCCTTTGGGAGTTTAGACACAGGAAGCACTATGGAAACATGTTGTATCTAGATAGGGGCAGTGTAAATAAGATATGAGTTTCTATTGCCTGGCTTGGGAAATGAAACTGGAAAATTGAGAAGGGGCGAAAAAGAGATCATGAAAGCTCATAAACACAAGAAAGGGATGCGTGAAAGATGAGAATAGGCCCAGGTACGGAGTGAATAGGGGTAGAGGCAGGCGAGCAACATATAAAGAAAACAGTAAAATGAAGGGCAGGACTGAACCAAACAAGGAAGGAAATGAGCAAGAAAGAAAAAAGAACTCCTTCAAGACAAAACTGTAGAAGGGCAAACAAAATTCCATAGTTGGTTGAAAGCCTTCCTCTCCTTCCCTTTGAATCTTTTGCATTCTCTTTCTTTGTCTGTCTCTCTGTCTCTCATGCCTGGAGAGCCTTTCTAGCTCTATTCAGCCTTGGTCTGCCACAGGGCAGTGAATGCATGTCTCACATGCCACACAGCCACGACATCGTTGGACCAGGCACAGCCAAAGGCACTCTCAGAACCTCCTCCTCCGCATAGCTCACATGGCACTTGAGCCTGCCGGGCAAGAAGAGAGAAGGGGGTAAACTCCCCTTCTCAGTCTGGCTCGCATTTCAGATAGTTTCACAAAAGGACAAAAAAACTTGGCATATATTGTGTCACGTCTCTGACTGATCTCTTAGGTGACGAATTGCCTATTGGAACATGCACACATTCAGGCTAGCAATCTTTCCTTCAGTCAGGTATTGTTTATTGGAAAACAATAATGTGAGCAATGGTCGTCTTTCAAGCGCAGCCATCGTCCACCGGAGGGACAGTCTGACCAGATTGACCTCTGACTTTAGTAAATCCCTAGAGGGTTAAGAAAAGAGGTCAGCATTGGGCCAGTTCAGAGTTGGGGGAGGGACCAGTCGATGAGTGAACACCTCTGTTGGTGTGTGTGCATGTGCGATATGGGTCACCAGCAGGTAAACCCTCATCATCTGCTGTTGTTTATTCTAAGGCGCCTAGTCACTGGCGCCTCAGCACCATGAGGCAATGTGTGTCTTAAAGCGTGTGTGTAAGCAAGTGTGTGTGTGAATGAGATAGGGTGGGAATGATGACAGACGAGAATGTCATCCACCCTCTTATCATTAACATGCCTCACCTATACCTCACACTGACACACACAGCCATAAACACGCTTACTGAGCCATTAACACACACAATCTTGTCATTCACGCACATGCTCGTATTCACACGCAGATAAAAACGTCCTGAGACGATCTACTCTATTTCGTGCAGCACAATTTCTTGTCGAAAAAGCAGCTTGAAAACTACTATGAAACCCAAAAAAATATTTACAATAACATCAAGAGGCAAACTTGGTTCATCACAAACAGACATATCACTATGATCACTGTTGCTTTTTTCCAGGAGGAGGTAGCCAGAGGAAAAAGTTAGTTTAATATAGATCAGCATAATGTAAAGAAAAATTTCAGCACTGCAAGCCAACGTCAACATGTTCTTTGCTCTCTCTTGCATTTCTGACTGGGATAGATCAAAAACATTGGCCTCAATCTGGGACAACAGCAGGTAACTTTCTACTCTCTGAGCAAAATATACAGTAATTATGTGCACACAAACACATACATACACATACACACACAAATTGTTTGTAGCCTTTGGGCCGATCCAAAGCTGTTTGGCTTCTGGGGAGAAACAGCTGTTGACCAAACGGCACAGGGAGGCTCTGTTCTGTGGCAACATGTGCAGTCTTTAACGCGTATTCTCATTCTTATGTCGTAAATACACGCACACACAAACGTGTACACACGTGGATACATTGACACACACACACACACAGTATACATACATCGAACCTTCCACTGCAGTAAGCAGAGTCTTGGACTGCTTTGTGCTTATTTCAGCAGCCCATTGGTGCAAAGAGGAATTCATTAAAAAGAAAAAAAAGTGAAGAGGAGCATCAGATAGGAGAATGCTGAGTGCTGCATTCCCCTGTTGTTATTATTGCCAAATCGAAGAGAGAACGGCAGCTGGTAATAAAAGTCATTAAATGAAATAGAAAAAATGGCCTTTAATAGGGCCTTGTCATTGTGGATTTAGTAGCCTTTCTATCGCCCCTTCCCTCTGCGCCGTTCCCTGTGCTCACAGAGAAGAGAGGGGCAGGAGCTCTGTGGAAGGAGGACTGGATTCCTAGACAGAGTCAGCCAGCCGAGGAGCTGTGCTGACGCACACCCAGCAGCCACAGTCTGGGACAGGAGACAAGTCAAGCTGGAACGGGGACTGGGGCAGACGTTAGAGAGCTCATGCTGGAACTTTATTACTTTAGCTGGTTTATTTTAACAGGGGCAATGCACACTGATCTTGTACACAGAGCATCTCTGAAAATCTGCCAGTATTAGCGTGCTGGGTAATTTTGAGTTTTGGGTAGCTTGGTAATGGGATCAGGGAGTGTAGCAGACGTGAGGCGACTAGGGCTGGAACCGGGAATAGTGATTTAAGAGGGGTAGGGAGGAAACATCTATGTCTGGGACTAGGAATGGGACTGGGAGGGAGACTGGCTCCAGTGAGGTGAAAGAGCTGGAAGTAATGCAGATGTTAGCTCCAGGTTGAGATGGCACAAAGACCGTCTAATGGTACATCTTGGGTACAGTCTTGGAAATGTGAGGAGCAGGACAGTTATGGCTGGGTGTAGGAGATGGAACATGGTTGGCTGGAGGAGGTTATGGTCTGTGGTGGGAATAATCCATCTAGGGGCACATCTGGGTCTGAGAATAGGAATAGTTAGTTTGGAGTTGGGGCTAAGACAAACACTGGGACCTTCTGGAAACCTCGGATGTGCTGGGAACAAGACATAGCTCGCAGAAGAACCAGTTGTCTTCTATCACTATGCATACAGCAAAGCAGTATCAGTATGTGCTTTGTGGGTTCCATCCTTGAGGGGGCCACCCAGACTGAAAACTGACTATGGCCGACTGTCTGTAAGTGATCGAAGGGGGAAACTGAGCCTGAGCTGAAACTCATTAAGAGCAGAATGAAAGTAATTATCACGTAAACGCGTTTCAGATTTACAGTGATGCTTACACTACCATCATATTACACAGAAAATGTTCAAAGCGCCTGGAATAAAAAAAAAACAGTAACATCAAACTGGGGGAAAAACAATACTTTTGTATAAAATACATCAGCACCCCCACACTTTGATACAAACACATTCAAAAAGAGAGAATACTCTAACGTGTTTCCATTACACGACAGCTGGAATGTGTCCTATCTTCTTTCCATTCAACCAAAAATAATGGGACAAAGGCCTGGAAACTGCTTCTCTCAGTCTCTCAGATACACACATTCAGACAGAGTCCTTTCCCAAAAGACTCAATGTCTCTTCACGTGGATGCAGTCACTGCCCCTCTCTCTCCCTCTCTCTCTCTCTCTCTGTCTCCCTCTTGGACAGCCAGATGTTTACACTAGCTCCAGGCGCAGCCATGTTTCCATGACGATACAAGCCCAGGGTATGTCACATGGTTGAGGGTAGACCTGAGGCACCGGATCCAGGATCATCACTCTTTCAATGCTCTCACCGTAGAGCTATGTCCACCAAAAAACACATCCAAATTCAAGGTTTAATTACACCATCTCCTTTGCTTATTATTTCAAATAACACAAACTGTGTTATTTTTCAAAACTTGTGAGTTATACTGTGTCAGTATCTGTGAGTCACAAGTTGAGCCTTTTTCACAAGATATAGACTAACACCATATTTTCGTAAGTGTTCCGTCTCTCTGTCTGTCTTTTGGTGGTAGGCATGTGGGCTCATTCTCGACGGGCATTGTAAAAAGATAAAGGAACTCTCTAACCTAGCAGGAAAATAAAACCAGATCCACCCACATGAAAAGAAACAGCCCACACACAAACAGAAAGAATAAGCCCTCACCCACCCAAAAAAAAAAAAACCTAGCTTGGCCTGATAGCGTCGTGCAGGCGACATGCTCATGCAAGATTTACGTTTGGCATCTTAAATTCTGCACCTTCGTGGACAAAATGCCTGAAATGTCGATGTGGGTTCTCAAGACACACCTTGAAAGGCCTTGAGAGTTCTTAGTTCAGAGAGAGTGCAGAGTTTTAAAAAAAGTGTGATGTGTATTATTGCACAAACATGCTCAGTCTTACTTCACCTTTGTGAGTGGCACAGAGCTTTGAATGGAATTTGGCTTACTGCTTTTGTCACACAAACAATAACTTACAAGTGAGTGCAAATATTCTTTGTCTTATCAGCCCCTTTGTTCTATGGGTGTTGTCTTTGCCTACGTATTGTATTGTTATAAATTGCATCTGATACTGTTATGGTTCTGCCTGAATGCTAAGTACATATGTGATTTAAACACAATAAGAAATGACATATGGCTCCTCTAACACTGGCCCTAAAAGCATGCTTCTTAGGGGCTAAATATAAAATTTAGAAGTGGCTGTGTTGTGTTTTTTTTTTTACTGTCTGTTTTACAAAGAGGAACAGGTTAAAAAACAGGGAACCACCAGCACTGGTTGTTATTTCACCGTATCATTGACATCATGATAAAAAGAGGGTGAGAGAGAGAGAGTAGATGACGCAGAAACCTAATTAAGATTCTCCAGAGCGTGAACAAATTAACCTGAGTTATGAGCATGCAGAAGCGCAAGACACACATATGCACACACACTCGGGTGCGGCGTGCACACACACACACACACACACACATCAAATTTGTCTCTGGAATAGGTGGAGCAGAGGAGGATGACATTCACACTCAAACAGGCATGACTGCCATGGACGTTCAGTGATATTTTAGGCAGGGGAAAGTCAAAATATTATAGGCTATCTAGTCCAACAACACCACCATGGAAAATACACCAAAATAGGCTACAGGATATGCATATCTGCTTTCATGTTAGCTGAATTTAAAACGGCCTCGGCAAAGTGTCCACCTCATCACTCAGATTTGGGGCAGCAGTATGATAAAATGACATGTCGCTTCATGTGAAAAATTAGCCTAACAAGGAGAGTTGGATAAATAGGCTGTAGCGTGTAGCCTACGCTAATGACATTGCAGAGAGCGACATATGCCAGGCATCAGTATGTCACTCCTTAGGGACATACTGAGCTTACGGTAACAGGATAGTAAGAGTGAGGTGGTGGTGTGTGATGGTGGGGGTTACAACTCTTGGCACAAAGCCCTGGAGGCAGACAAGAGGTGGGGGGTGGGGGTGGCGGTTAGAATTATGGGGGTTGAGGGGGTCAAAGGGACGAAGAGCGGCACAGTGCACGTCATAAATGAAAGAGAGAAAAGGGGATGAACTTGACCCAGACTGGAGGACTAAAACAGGAAGGAGGGCAATGAAGTGCAAACATGCTTTGTCATGCCATGTTAGAGCCATAGGATTAGAATTCTATAATTAGAGGATGGGGCACCATAATACTAGCCTTCGTTTCAGCATGATGAGCTGCCGAGTCTAAATTACACAAGGGGGCTGGAGAACAGATGCTGTGATCAGAACCAGCAGCTTTGGAAGTTTGACTGTATTGGTAAATGATGCTCGGTTACAGCACAGCATGGGCTGATTGACAAGCTACAGAAAATTAAAGGTTCATGACAATGTAATTACTTATGACAGACAGATGTTGTTAGGAAGCGACATTCATCTTTCATGTTTCTGTTTTAAATGTATTATTACGCAAAGAAGAATTTCATATAGGTTGAGGTTACTTATGTGCTCCACTACCTGTTCAGCAGCTGACAAATTCATCACCGATTCGACAGTAGAAGGAAGTGCACGGGGGCCGAAGCTGTGTCGTAATAACACCACTATAACTGAGGAGCAGTGGACTGCTAGGTAACACTTGCATTCATATATGAATATTTATCTGAAATGCTGGCACTGGAACAGATGAGCTCGCATGGGAGAAAGACCAACCCATCCATCTCACTCTCTCCACTTCTCTGCGCTTCATTCTTTAGTTTCATACATCCCCTTTCTTTTTCAATCACCATTTCAATGCCTCTTTCCTCTTTTGCATTTCCACCCACTTTTTCCCTCTAGGCTTCCTCTCTTTTTCTTGATATCACCCGATCTATTGCTCTTCCCCTTAAACGCCATCCCCCCTTCTTATTCCTTCCTGCTGCAGCACTGATGTATGGAAAGAGATGGAGGGAAAAAAGGGAAAAGCTTGTGATTAATGTCTTTGAGAAAAAGATAAATAATCACAGGAGACTGGGGGCTGGTAGTTGGCCTTAGGGGAGTAAATATGGAGAGTTTTATAGCTGCTCACTTGGGAGAGAGGGAGGCAGTGGAGGAGATGAGAGGGGGAGGAGAGGAATACAGCGACAGCAGATCCATTCAAGTATATTAGCTTCCCCCCCCCCCCATACACAATAACCTCCGCATCTATTCTACAGCTCTACTGTCTTTCATCATCTACACTGAATCCCATCCCACTGACAGCACACACACACACAAAGCCATGTCCTCACAACCACCCTGCACTTTTTTCCAGGCCAGACCCACTGTATGTGTTTGATGGGCCAATACATGTGGTGTGTGATGTGGCTGACAGCCCCCTCCCATGCTGCCCTGCTTTTAAGCCCTCATCCTCCAGTGGCTGCCTGTCCCCTGGAGTAGATTGCATCTTTTATTTATCATTTTCTCTTCCTTGGTTTTTATTTTACCCAGCTAAAAAAAAAAAAATCTGGGCCGAAAATTGTAATCAGCATAACATGCCCTCCTCCTGCTATGTACTCGCCTGTCATCCTCCTCTCTGTGAGCATGCAGGATGAGACTGACAGCCCGTGCAGACGAAGACACACATGCACACACAGACGCATGCACAAACCCCCTCTGTGTTTATCAAACCCACACACACACTGACACACATACTCCTTTCTCTCTCGCTCTCTCGTTCTCTCTCACTCACATGAACACATGCAAAGCCATGAGAAATGACCGTCACCCTCTTTGTCACTCTTTCTGACTATTTTCCAGAGTGTACACACACACACACACACACACACACACAGTATCTCCTCACTGACGCCTCGCACTTTCTATTTTACCTCGAGCTGAGTGTTTAGTTTCCTAAAGCCCCAGAAGAGTGAGTACATAAATGAGCCTAATGCTGGGGAATCTGGTAAACAGGCCAGAGAGGGAGGGAGAGCTGCCTGCCTGTCTGCCTGCTCCATGGATACTATTGTGCACTGCACATTCTCTGAGCCCACAAGAGCTGAAGCCATCTCCGCACAGATTCTTTGGAGGGATAGTAAGCCAAGAAGAGAGTGAGGGAGAGGGAGCAAGGGAGAGGGAGAGCGAGAGATAGAGGGGGTGAGGGAGGAGGAGGAGGAGGAGGGAGAAGATCATGCATAAAATCTTGTTTGCAGAATGCATTAAGATTCTGATGAACTGGGGAGGGTAATGGGATTAGAATCCTGAACCGTTTCCAAGGGTGGGGAGTCGGATTGACAGCTGAGTCTATTGCACTGACGAATGCAGTGAAATATTGTGGCTCTGGCAAAGGAAACCAGCCAGGCAAAGAGGCAGGCAGGGGGTTGCTGAGCTGAGCTTACAGCACCTATGTTTACTCCGAGCTTCACCACAAATAATGCAGCTGAGAGGGGGAGGAGGGGTACACTTCTGCCTTTACCAGATGCAATATAGCTTGGGCTACAACTGAATATTGGGAAAGCAGAAAGAAAAGCTTCAGCCTCACAAAGGTGTTTGGCAAACAAAACAGAAGCACTGTGGCTTTAAATCACCGTCCCTCCCACCCTTTCTAAATATCGTCTATTTAGCCAGCGGTGAAAAGATATAGGGGGCTTTTGTCTGCGTACCCATTGGTGGGGGCATGGAGAGCTGGAAAGACACAAAAATAGGAACAAAGTGCTAAGCTGCCAATTGGGATGGCTCTGGGCAATTCAATGCGCGCAGCTCAGTGGGCAAAAACAAGGAGAAGTGGGCTACTATTACGGGCTTATCTGAAAATAGGCTATTCTCACACAGCTATAGGGTGGACTGATGTGGAAATTCCCTGCATTGTTTATAATAGACGAGGCTATGGGAGGCAAACACAAGCCCTTTAAAAGTCTGGCACGGTTCCATGGAAAAGGGCGATCGGTGCGAGTTAGTAGTTTTGTTTATTACTGTTTTCCTGTATTATCGTAACGTTATAGTCCACTCACCGACTTGCAAAACGTTGTCCACCCAGCCACCCTCTAGCAGAGTGACACCCCGTAGGAAAGGCAGCTGGGTCTCGTCATTATTGTCCCCGCTAGTTCCACTTTCCTCTCCTCCGGCGTTGAAAGAGGAATACATACAGATCTCCTTCTCGCTTCTCGGGAATGACCAGTAAACGATCCTTCGTTGGACGGGTTCCGGGATCCTCTCGAACCGCTCCTCCACCCTCTGAAACGGCCACTTCTCCGCGACTCTGCGTGCCGCGATGTCGAGCAACGACTCGGGGTTGTGCGTTTTTCCATTCCCCGACCCGCCCGGAGCGGACCCTGCGCCGCCACACAGGACTCCTCCAGCCCGCTGCCCCTGCCTGCATGCCGGGTTGTAGCCGGGCCGGCAGCAGAGCCGCTTGGCTGGGGGCTGCTGGACTCGCTCGGCCATGATCGCACCGCTTCCAACCTGAAGCGCAGTTCCTCTCCGATCATATAAACGGGATAAGGAAGAGAAAAGGGCAATCTCGCACCGATTGTTTGCCGTACATGGATAGACTGCCCTTATTTGGAAAATAGGCGGCGCTTACGAGTTCCGTGAAGTCCTTTGTGTTGTCAAAGTAACCGGGGTGGGCGGGATTCTGGAACGAAGCCAGCGCACGAGTGGCGCTATAAAAGGAACTGGAGGCGGAATTCCCGAACGTCGGCAAATCCTTTGTGAAGCCGTCCGGGAGCGCGAGGGCGGAGCCCCGGCGGCCGACGGCCTTTGAAGTTCCCTTCTTATTTGAGTTTAAAGGCGGGGACTTAATCCAGGGGCGGTCTCGCAGTTTCCCACAGGGGTAAAAGGGGGCAAGAAAACTGACTTTATTCCTTTGGAGCTTGCGCTACCACCCCGGGCCCTAGCTTCTTCAGTAACAACGTGATGGTTGTTTTCGAGACTCTAGTCCAAAGGACTCTCAGCTATCAAAGACAGAAAGGGCGTGGGAGGAGGAACAGAAAGATAGAGCTGGACATGCTTGTCCTCTGCAGTCACTTCTCTGTTGTCTCTAATCAGTCATTTTGGTCAGCTGTTTGGCATAGTTTTACTATGCTGCAGCCTATAGACAACCACCAGCACGCACACCCTGTCTCCCTCTCTTACACATTCACTGACTGAATACACATCTTTGTTTTTAAAGGGCAGCTCTGCAGATTTTTATTTTACACGTGGGGTCAGATTAAAACCATAATTCCAGAAAGTAAGCAGTCGCCTACATAGGCTCCAAGTTACCACAGATGCAACTCTAACCCATGAATCAATCATTTGTTGAAGTACAGAATCATCTTCCTCTTGTGGCCGTGACTATATAGAAAGACTGACCGGAAATGTTTTACCTTATCTTGTGGTCATTTCTTGTGTTTTATCTGTGTGCAAAGTATTAAACTCACAGAAAAGCTAAAGAAAGATATTACTATTTTATTTTAGGAGATCTGTAGAGTACTATCAATAGATCTGACAATCATACGCTGTTATAATAAGTAACTAATACCTGCTGATGGCTATTCATACCGCCACTGAAAGCATGTAAAGGGTTAATCCACCATGTGTTATGTTGGACTGGGGCATTTAAACTTTAAACAGGAAGTTTCAAACTTGAGTTAAAGGTACATGTATTTACCAGGCTTGAACCAGACTTGCGTTTTGGAGTTTGACCCAGACTATTGACTTAAGACCTGGACACCTGGTTATCTGATTTTCAGTCTCTTGCAAGTTTTCAAACTTTGTGAAAGTGCAGCACTAAATTGCTGGAGAAGTCCTTTAAGCAGTTTGTGTCTGATCATGTGCTTTGCTCTTTATACAGTCAAGTAGTCTATGAACTTGCAAGAGAAAAAGCAAAATCAAAGGATTTTGGAAATTCCTCAGGGGCCTGCCAGACTAGCGGTTGTTCTTGTAATCATTATGATTCACACCACTAGTGGAGCTGGTTAACTATAAATTGTGGTGCAGTCATTTTATGGTCTCCCCCTCCTCCCTGTCTGTAGGTAATCTTAGTTCCGTAGCTGCGTCATGAAAAGGAGGCCTACTTCTGTAGGAGGGGTTAGGGTGCGGCTGCATTGCCCACCGTCTCCCACCACCAGTTCCCCCTGCCTGATGAGACATGTAGCAGAAGCTAATAATTATAATCATATAACAAAGAGGCCACGAGATTGAGGATGTTTTTCTAAATTGTCTATAAAAGTTTACCAAAACTATGCTGGTAAACCAGAATGTGTGTTTGCAATGTGTCTGTCCTCTGCATGTGTTCCCAGCTGCCCCTCTCCTTCCTCTGTGAGTAGGTCTAAAACGCTGGCCTTTGAACTGCTCTGAAAGTGATCCATGCCGTATGGACGGAGCAGATGTGGCCTAACCTGATTTGGTTTCAATACTTCCCCACAGGAAGTTCACAAAGCCAGCAGGTCCTCCTTTGTTATGTTAGTCATCTTTCTCAGAGGGCTAGTGGAGGCTTTTGCTTTTTTGTTTTTTACTTGCACTTATTGCCTCATCATTTGCTTTATAATTCAGACAGAGCAGTTTTACACATGATCAGAAGTTTTAGCAACAGCTGGATGTCATCTGATTCTGCATCCTGTAACAAAGTGGACTACGTGTTTTTTCAAGCATTTTGTGTAGTTAATCTGTATTCATTTGCCTTCAATCTTCATCCCGCAGACAGTGTTTTACAGCATATTTATGGCAGAAATATTTATATTCTTGCTGTGGCGAACCCTGACAGTATGCTGAAGGGCTACAAATACCCCAGATTTGTTCTGTGTCAGAGTCATAATATGATTAATTACAAATACGTAAGAATACGTAAGACTTATGTAGAACTGTTGTTGAACAGAGCCACTATGTCAAAGTCTATTTTTAAAATCTTAACCATTATAGTTTATACTGAACTAATTTGCTAAAAAAGTGTTTTGTCAAATTGCTGCCATTTTTCCAGGTGTCAAGCAATTAACTCACCAAAAACCTCAGGGTACTATTAGTACAGTAAGGCTGCATTCAACAATTTTCATGATAAGTCCATCTGGAAATTATTGCCTTTGATGGTCTATTGATTCTTATATTAAGAAATGTCATAATATAATGAAAAATGAAAAATCTCTATTCCCCGATGATCACATTTATTTTACAACCCCTTGTTGTCTGGCCAACAGGAATAAAGAAAGAAACCAGCAAACATTTATTTTTTAAAATCTGGTGCTGGTTATTTTTCTGACATTTTTATTGAATAAATAAGACAAAGAGTTAATCAGTTATTATTACACTTCCATTAAAGTTTCTGTCAGTCAGATAAAGGATTAATCAGCTAATTATTTCAGCTGTAAAGTACTTGTTTGATACACATTGCCTGGGGGAGTAATGAAACTGCCATACACAAAGGGGGGTTAGCAGGGGTCCAACTACAAATTTTTGCCCTTGGGGCATCTAGGAGCTTAATCCCCATCTGTAACAAAAAGATACCAAATAAGTGCAAAGGTAATAATTGTTCCAAACTCGCCAAATCCCGTGGTTCCGGTATAGGAGGACCTTGCCAATGAGCTTGTCCTGTATTTTGTTGATTTAGCAGGGTAGTTTTAAAGGACTACATTTCCCAAGATTCATCACAGCCTCGCATCCAATCACGACCTAGCAATTACTTGCGCTCGTACCAGTTTCACTTCCTGGAACAGGGAGAAGCTGGAAGTCATCGTCGTGGAAATAAACACGAATCACGGCAAATTGGTAAGTTTATTTTGCATGTATTGTGTTTTTCTAACCTCTAAACAATATGAAAATATTGATTCGTTGACGTGTAACATTCACATGCACCGTTTGTGCGCTGTTTAATCGAGAGCTAGAGTCCCTGCTGCTTAAAAGTTAGGCCGTTGTAGATGGGCGGTGGGTTAGCTAGCGGTGCTACCGTTTGTAGAAATGCTAATCTTTTAACCGCATCTCAGAAGTTTAGATTTAATCCCAGTGGCACACTAAGTGGATGCTTTAGCTCCGTCTGTTTACACGTTGCCATAGCAATAACAACTAGTTTATACGGGCTTTGCTTGTGAATGTACCAAACATATGTTAGCTGCAGCTCGATTTAATGCTAGTTAGCCTGTGGTTATAATCAGGGAGCTGTCAGTGGGAGGGTTTAACAAGCTGGAGTAACCGATGGAAAAGGTTCAAGTGTTGAATCAAATGTTTTTCTCCTAAGAGTTGTAAATATTCGATGATCAGCTCTCATATGGCTCCAGTTTAAGTTTAGTCAGACTTTCCTTACTTTCTTCCATATGCTCTTAAAAGTTTGATTACTCATCATCAATCACTAACCCTCGGGTATAAGAAGTCCCGTTATATTTGAGTCACCAGACCGGGAAACTCATGCTAATATTTATGTGTATGTTTAACTCATCACTCTATTACTTAAGAACTTGATTCACCTAACCTTTATTTTCTTTTTCTTTTTCATAGTTTTATTGATTGTGCTATTTATATAAGGAGTTAATGAATAATTTTGTTATAAGTGAAAGTGATTTCATATTCCTTTATTTAAATATATATATATATATATATATATATATATATATATTTACTTAAATAAATGCTAACATTTTTTTAAAGAATAATAATGATAATAATAAATGCAGAACTATTGTCGCACCTAATCGCAGTTCAGTTGGATAAGCAAATGTTTTTTTCTCAAAACAGAAAATCTTGTCTTTTTAGCTTTAACTTGGATTCGCTAATCGTTTAAGACCACTGTTCTGTAGGCAGTTTTGCAAAATAACAAGTAGTATTGCTTTATGTAAATATTTGTTTACTCTTGTGTCAGTGTTAGAACAAACACTTTCTCAATTGATTTTTTTTCCCCTCAGAAAATGTATTCTATCAAGGTTATATGAAGGTTTTATCCACTAAATCCTCTTTCTCCTTCTTAATATCATTATTGGCAGAAGGTCCTAAGATTATTGTTGTTTTTCTTTCCAACATATCACACAGCTTTGGTGATTCACTGCTTTCTCTCCATCTCTTTCCCAGGTCTGATTAATCCTCATTATTGCTGACCAGGATGATTGACGTTCGGGCATGGGCAGAGTATGTGGTGGAGTGGGCAGCCAAAGACCCCTATGGTTTCCTCACCACTGTCATCCTGGCTCTTACACCTCTTTTTATTGCCAGTGCTCTGCTGTCCTGGAAACTGGCCAAGATGATTGAGGCTCGTGACCGGGAACAGAAGAAAAAGCAGAAACGCCAGGAAAACATAGCCAAGGCAAAGAGGACCAAGAAGGACTGAGCCTGTCAGGATAGGATGGGGGCATACAAAAGGAGAAGCAACCATCACGCTCACAGCCCTCCTTAATCCAAACAATGACACGGTGTCCTTCCTTGTCCCAGCCCTACTGTCAGCTCAGGGCCACCTCGCCTCGTGACTGGGGTAGAAGGAGGGACAGTGGCCCCACAGGCTTAACAGTGCTGAGATGGACAGTACTGCCCGGAGGAGGCTCGTCCCAGTGGGACCTTGGTCAGCAAGA
Organism: Polydactylus sextarius; assembly: GCA_016801845.1. Lineage (NCBI taxonomy): Eukaryota > Metazoa > Chordata > Actinopteri > Polynemidae > Polydactylus > Polydactylus sextarius. The sequence continues at coordinate 14,268,221 of CM028915.1, forward strand.
GCACAGTGGTCATCTGTGTGACGTTTTTTTTTACACAGAGATCTCCTGATAACATTGTGCAGCTGTTGCAACACCTCGCATTCCATTGTTGGCATCCCTGTTCTGCTGAGTTGACAACGTAATGAGCATACTGGAACGATTTTGTGAAGTCACTTGCAAGATATCCAAATTATTACTTTCTAATCAATAAAGTTTTCATGGTTGATAAGAAAATCTAATTTCATCTTTGTGGATTTAACAGCATCACAAGTGCTTTTAATGCAGTGCACATAAAAAAGTATTCACACTAAACCACAGTGCATGTAATCATGTAATTAGGCTTTAATGTACTCGGTGAAGGAGAAACTTTAATGTCAAGAGTTGGAAAATAAGCCAAACTAAAAAAAAAACAAAACAACCTGCTGCCAAAGGTGCCTTTATGAAATATTGAATTAAAGGGAGTGAACCTGTTTTGGCCAGTTTTATTGTTATACAAATAAATAGTGTTTCATAAACTTTGCTCTTAACTTTAATCAATCTGTGATCATTTTTTTTATTTATTAGTATAAAATGATTTACATTTACTGTAACTCAGCATTGTAAAATAATAAAACATTCAACAGTCCTGTGAGATGGATAGTTTTTATGGGCACTGTAATTCCAAGTACTTGTGAGCTTGTAAAGAAGCAGACAGGTGGACAAACACAGTTCAGCATATTAGATTTCCCTTTTCTTTTTCATGACAGTTTATTCATCGCTGAGTTCAGTACTGTCACCTCTAGAGAGAATATTCAGAAAAATATACATAAGGAAGTTAATGTTTTCTGCTGCTGGATCCCAAGGTTCATGTTGGTTTTCAGTAAATGACTCAGCTGCTTTTATAAACTCCTTTCTTCGGCAGTTCTTTGGCCAACATAAATTTTGACCATAAGTGAAATCATGATGCATTCCGGCAGATCGGTTTACCGTAACACTGTTCACGACTTTGACTCGGTATTTTTTTATAAACAGTGGCCTTCATGATAACCAGGAACAGCACAATGATCAACTGTATTTACTTTCCTTCTTACTCTGCCATCATTTCTTTGGACATGGTTGAATCCTTGACCAGTAATTCTGAAACATTTAGGTTCACCTTAGAATTTATTAGAATATCTACTACAGTATTCCTCAAACACATTGCAGTCTGCAAACTCTCAATTATTGAAGTACCGCTTTTGAAGTACAACAAAGTTTTTGTTTTCCTTATTAACAAAACCATTTAATTACAAATTAAATTACTGTACCAGTTACAATATAAATAACATATTGTTAAGATGAGTAATTTGTATTGTTCTCTGTATATTTAATATATACTAAGGTTCTAGAAAAGTAGAGACCCCTTCGTAATGTAATACAGACCAAGAAAACCACCTTATAATAAATACTTCCTCTGAAACATGCTGAATAATGTGAGACTGAGTCAGAGATGAGTCGATTAAACTGAGTAATTTCTGAGGTCATAGTTTGTGGTGTTGCTGACTCGTATTGGATTTACCGAAAGGTGTTTCTAATATCAGATCTCCAAGTCTCAACTAAAAGAGAATATAACTTTTACAAAGGTTGCATTTATTGCATAGCTTTTCCTTTGGATTGTATTACATTGTCCAGCAGCCTCAGAGTATCCACACGGCTTTGTCTATTTCTTGGAGGTAGGCATCCAGGATCCAGGTTGGAATGTGTTGGCAGTGCTGGTGGGTTCTTCGCTGATCTCCTGTTTGCCGAAGCTGGTGGCAGCTGCATGGCCTTTGGACACAGTCCTTGCAGGAGTTGCCACGAGACCTTCGTCATACTCCTTAGCTAGCAAAGCCAGATCTTTCTCCTCCACCTCCTTGGCCTTCACCTTGATCTGCTCCCTGTACGCCTCATTCTTCAGCAGGTCCTATAAAATACGCAAGTGAATGTACACACTTATAAATCTTTTAAATATAGGTTACATTTCAACGTAACAAATTTTATTGTCAAATAATAATGAAAAACCTAGGAGGATATACCTCCAAACGTTCCCATAAAACTGAACCTGTGATCGTTTTCCCACACTTTTAGTAAACAACCTCTTAGGTCTAGGTTTTTCTCTAGGAGCTAAGCACATCAGCTGCTCACTCACAGAGGAAACATGACTCAGCAGCTTCCAGGAACAAGTTGCGTGTGTGTGTGTGTGTAGAATGAAGTAGGGCATTTACTAGAAAAAGAAGAAGTGTGTCAGTTAACCTACATTGATACAATAAACCTTGGTTAAAAATGGAGTGGTTGGAACAGAGTGGTAAACTAACATGACAGGAGGCATCTGTAATGTAAACGGCCATTCCAACTCATGGAAACAATTATAACCTGAACATAATTCACCAGTGTGATAGTTACCCACTTGAGCCACAGCTAGTGTCCAGTGATGTTAGCCTCTCCCTAGCACAGGAAGCCAGAAAGGAAGGGAAGACTGGGCATAATGCTGTTGTGTGCTGGCAGAAATGAAAGACTGGAAAAGAGAGGGGGAGAGCCATGGCCAAAAAGCCCCGCTTTGGGGAGGGAGACAAACATACTGAACTGCTTTTCCAGCCTGTTAATGACAGGATTTAATCCAATCAATTTATGTCGGCTTGGACCGGGAAGAGAGGGAGCGTGACAAGGGGTAGGGTAATGTGCTGGGAGTGAAGCCTTGGCCACATCAACACTGTCCAGCTGTCGATGGCAGCTATTGGGCAGACGCAAGGCAGAAAATTGGAAGAGAATGTTCTGGCAATAGATGCAGGGGATGGCATTGGCCACTGGCAGGGACAGAGGACAGAGAGATAGAAAGAGTGCCTGGGTATTGGCTTTCCAAGGGATTTCCTATAGACCCACATTTCGCTGGCCAAACAATTTCCAACATTCTCACATTTAAAGAGCAATAAACCCAGTGAGAGGTACGCGAGGGGGAAAAACTGCACTCCTTCAACATTCTCATCTTGGAGACTGCCAGAAATAAAACACAAAAAGCCGAGATGCAGGCTTCTTCTGGAAAAAAGAGAAAGTAAACTAGGACATGGTGTCAGTGAGCCCCTTGTTCATAGGCTGTCTTTGCTCAGTCTCGCCATCAATGCACTTCAGCTGCTGTTTATTTAAACACCTGTCCCCCAAAGTTCCTGGATTCAATTCGAAACTGTAAGATAAAACAAATCAAAGATTCTCTTTTCCATCTTTGCTTCTTTCCCTCTCTTGTAACCAGTCCCCTAGAGTCCAACGATCAGCACAGTGGGGAGGCTTATGGGGAGGAGTGTGGGGAGTGGGGTGGGGGGACGTACCTCGATGGAGGGGGGCTCCTTCCGTCTGCCTCGGATCCAAGCTGGAGGAGGAGGAGAGAGGAGTAAAAACGAAAAAAAAAAAAAGAAGAGAGGAGTGAGAACACCCACACAAACACACGCTGCACAAACAAAACCTGCAGTCATATTTAAAGGCTGCAGCTATAGAGTCACTGAGTTTCAAGACACTACAGTGGCTAATGCAACTACTGAGTAACCAGGCTGGATGAGGGAGCGTATCCAGGAGTTTTTTTTTTTCACTTAGCAAACTATAGGGAAAACATTGCAGGATGGTAAAACATCCAAGTTATACAAACGATGAACCCAATACTCCTAATACTGTTTTATTCTAGGCAGAGAAGAGCCACTGAGTGCTGTGTCTCACAAGAGAAAGTGTGGATCGGCTCTGATCTTTGAATGTGAACGTACACACTCTGTCATTCTCCATCAATACCTCTGTCCTTCTTTCTCCTCCTCAGTAGAACTGTGTCTGTCTGTCATCTTTTTTTCTTTTTAAGAGCTCTATTTTGGCTGAGCTGGCTGCACAGCAGAGCAGGTTAAAGGGAGCCAGAGAGAGAGAGAGAGAGAGATTTTCTAACTCTTCCTCCAGCTAGCACAGGGATTCTGGGCCTCTTTTATCCCTTTCTTATTTGCATCCTGATGAAAATGCATGAGGGATGGGGCGAAGCAGGATGAGGGGTTTAAGGTGGATAAAGCCAGTCTGAGACAGAGGGAACAGTTTGTATCCAGTTGTAAGAAATTTGAAACACTATTTTATGGTACGGTTGTATAACACCAGCAGAAGGCGTCTTTGATAAACTCATGAATACGCTTTTCCCAACCCCCATCTCGCAGTATGAAAAAAAAAAAAAGAGAATCAATGGATTAGCTGAGGCCCCAATAGATGCAGTCATGAATTTGTTATTCCATTTTATTTGTGCAGCACTTTGTGTACTCTGCTGGGTAGCTCTTTTGTTAACATTGTCATTTATCCATGTTACTGATAGTTAAAGTATGTAACAGTGATGCTGGAGTCCAGAACTTACCGTCCCACTCTATCGGTATGCTGCCTTCCATATATTCATATTCTGTAGGGTTGGCTGCCACTACCGTTCGCTTGGCACGGATGAGTCTTCCTGAGAGAAAAAAAAAAAGACAGTGAGAGGGAGCAAGAGTGAGACAGAGATGCTCAACAATGATGCATACAAAACGCATAGGAATACAAACAAACACAAAGAGGCGCAGACACAATGCTCCCTGTCTCCTGTTCGCTCAGACACACAGATACAGACAGACGCACAGACACACAAATACACAGAGGGATGACAGCACTGTGACAGGCCATGGATGATTACCTTGTGGCCCTCGGGCCCTTCTCCTCAGATCTCGCTGAGTGGCTCCAAATCTGGGCTAAGCCTTTATGCAAATGAGCCTCCCTTTAACCCAACCAACCACAGCCCCCCTCACTGACAACCTCTTCCAATCACAGCGCTCTGGCTAACAATGCCCTCCAAAATCAACATCAAGCCGAGCAGGAGACAAAAGAGGTCAGATATCACAGACAACAGGAGAGGTACGAGCTGCATGGAATATTAAGTGCTCCTTTCCCTATCTGTATACAGCACGACGCTTGCTAGCAGCAAGGCCACCGCCAATTATTTTGGTAGAATCTGCTGATTAGACAAGTTTGGCATGGCACACAATGACATGAAGAGGGAGGTGGTGGCGGGAGGGGGGCGGATATATACAGAAAAAGAGAGAGAAAGAGAATTAAAAAGAGCCAGTTGTGTCTTTTGTGTGGTGCTACAGAGCTTCATACTGTGTTCACTAATGACAAGTGCTGTGTTTTCATAGTTTCTGCCTGCACGTAGCCGGATGTCTGTCCATCGCCTTCATCCCTCTGAGAGATTCTGAGGCAAGGAGGAAGGAGGTAGCAGGAGGGAGGGAGGGAGAGGGAGAGAGAGTGATGATGCATGGCAAACATGGCTAGGAGGAGAGAAATGGATGGGCAAGGAAAACAACACGCTCCAAAACACAGACAATCTGTCAGGATTCCATCACCGTTTCTCTGCAGCTGACTGGACATGGACAAATGGAGGCAACCACCTCCATGCACGCCGCAGACTGATGGCCTTAATGTTTACTTCAGCCATAACAGATAGCTACGGCACAGGGATGGATGAATGATGGCACTCAAAAGGAGCTAAGTGTGTGTACGGGAGGCTGTGCTGCCGCTCCGCTTGTGCCTCCCGACTTAGTTTGGAAAGCAGACAAATAAACCTAATTCCAATAAAGGCAAAAACATTTTGTAATTATGCCTTATGAGGATGATTCCTTTCCATACTTTATCCAGCCTATATAGTAATCAGGTCAGCTAATTAGGCTAGTATTGCTTTGGTTCTGCTTTGGTTCCCACTAGATTGTCACTATAGGGCCTCACAGGCTCCAGTTCTGCGGCTTTAGTTTTCTGAAATCCAGGTCTAACAAATACAGTGCGTCCTCGCACCTTATCCAAAACCTGGCTCTGCAATATGTATAACACATTTCTGTGAGGTTCATATTTGTTTAGGCTACATGTTTACCTGAAAATGTCTTCTCAAAGAACCCTTTTTCTAGAAAACGCCCACTATAGCAGAACAAAAACATCTGCCAGCAAACAAAAAGGCTATGTTCTCTAGGCAATTCTAACAAGTACATTTAACTGGTGTGCTAATTATAAACAGATCATATTCATATTTGCATTGGGTGTGGGTGGCAGCAGACCGAAATGGTACAATTATGATACAGTCCCCACAAGCAAAGTGCTTAGCTACAGCTAATGCCTAACTAATAAGCATAAAGACAGGCACCCACTTTTTCCTCTGTCTCTATCTCTCTCCGCTAGGTTGCATCTCCCTCTACTTTGTCACACTCCAACATGGCTCTCCTCTTGTCTTGTTGCTTTTACAGCATGACTAAACCCCTTCCACCACAGCTTTTATCCTTGGATTTGAATAACAAATACAGTATGTACATATATTTATGAAACACGGCTGATCCTCCCACCACATACACATTGGGAGGAGGCTTGTCAGCCTGATTGGGGTGAATCTTGCTCTTTCGGTACTGTCTGATCTGGGACAAACACACAGGCCAAGGATGCAGTGTTTTTTTTTTTACACAACAGAAGTATAAAGGAAACACATGAGCTCTCTAAAAATATAATTACCTCACAGGGGCCAATAGAAGAACAAAATGTGCAAGATTAACCAAAAAACAACAGCCTTACTTGAAAACGCTGAATTTATTAAAGAACACAATTACTGCAAAAGCCCAATGTTCAATGAATGCAGCCTAACAGACGACTAGCTTGGCTTATGTGGTAGTTTCTCACCTCAAGGGGCTGCATGCAACTGTCATTACCAATTAATCAGTAGTTACCCATTTTTAAACAACCTACCAGAACACCGACACAAAAACAAAGACACATATCTGTACATTTACAGGTTCTCACTAATTTCTTACTTGCTTAGTTACCTGAGTCCAAGGAAAAGTCTTACAACTATTATTTATGTATTATTCACTTACTTAACTTATGTAACAACTGTCAGCACAACAGAATCGCTTGTCAGTCTACACATTCAAAAGTCCACAAGTATTCAGTTTCCAGGTATCTGAAATGGACGACTGTAAATCATCACATTAAGATTAGTGGTATTTGTCTCAACTTTTTTAATTAGTCACAACTTAATTTTCTTAGTGTTAATGCTAACTTCATGAAGTCTGGATTTGAGTTAGACAGTCATCAAACTGGGTGTGAGACATCTTTCAACTTCACAGTTGAGACCTGCACCTGCCTTCTTCCCCACCTTGAGGTAGAGAGAGCAGGGGATTGAGATAGAAGAGAAAGAGAAGGAGGGGTGAGGGAGACAGATAGAGTGAGAGAGGAGAGAGCGGTATGAAGGGTGTTAGGAGCTCTCGATCTCAGCGGGCCCCCTTGTGACAGGTCTGCCTTCTCATCACTCACAAGGGGAAACCTACTTACCAGTCAAATACACACACACACGCGCACACACACACACACATACACACACAACTGGCTAGAGAGCAGGCAGATTAACCTGAGGGACAGGAGCGAGGACGCTGCCTCTTACCGTGAAGGACAAACGCAGCACTGCGTTGTGGAGAGGGGGAGGGGCCAGCGGCAGGAGGAATGAAATCCCACCACATAAATATTCATGAGCCATCTCACCTGTCTGAGCGCGACTCATCTGTGAGCCTGGCTGTGGAACTGTAGGAGGAGGGGGGAAGAGAGAGGAAAAGGAAGGAAGGGAGGAGACAGGAAGGCAGGATGGGTGAGGGGTTGCCGTGGCAGCTAGATCAGGAGCCAATCAAGCTGCAGGTACGCCTATCCTTCTCCTTCGTTAGAATAAGATGTGATGTGCTCCGAGGGCTGCTCTTTGAACCCTGAACACACCCCGCTAAACTCCATCACCTGCCTCAACACACACACACACACAATCTAACTTCACACATCAGCTCCCAGGTGAGCACTGCTGGGGGCGACCTGAGAGGTTTTTCACCTCCACAATGTCATTCCGGGCGTCTTGTGCTGCTTGTCTCTCTCACTCTGTGCTTTTCTGCTGAACTCTGCCTTTGATTACAGACGCAGATATCAAGGGACCACACAATTTGCAATATCTGGGTAAATAAAGTCCTAAAAACTCAAGACAAAGCAGAATGGGCTCCAATTGGTGGTAGACTTTTTCATCTCATACGCCTCACCGTCAACAACCAACGTTTGTCCTCAGAAACGCCATGTTCACTTGTCTGTGAACAGATTGCAGCGCAGACAAAAGCTCCCACTTGCAACAGCACGGCATTTCACTTCAGCTCTCCCTCTAAACAGATAGCAGAAAGAGTCTTAGTCTTCATTGTAGTGCAAGGTTAAAGGGGCGTTTTTTTTTTTTTCTTTTCATTTTTTTTCTCAGCCTGACGCCTTGGTGGTGTGAAAATCTGTCCTGAAGCAAAGCGCCCATCAACCTGGATTGAGCCTTGTTTATTCCTCTCCAGCACACCAGCTCAGCTGGAGAGGGACGGGGGGACCAGTGCGTGCATGGCAATAGACAGTTTTATGAAGATGGAGTGATCCGATAAGCATCAGCGATACAAGGGCAACCAGGTACCAGTACTGACACCCTCACCCTCTCCCTCCAATCTCATTCCCTGGAAAGAAAAAATGGAGGGGATGTGTGAGGCCTGTAACCATGGTTACCCATTAGCCCTGAGCCTAGTGATGAGGTTTAGAGGGAAAAGGCCAGCCGTTGTTTTGCATCAGTTCTGGTGAGAGGAGGAGCTTAGGCATAAAGTAGGCCTGCTGCTGCTGCTGGTGTTCGTTTTTTTATTCAGCCCTCATTCTGTTTGTCCCTGTTGCTGTTGATCCCGCTGAGGCTTGAGCGACTCAAGGCAGAACAGACGAGAATAATTCATATAGAAGTAATAACACGCTGAAAAGAATACTCTGATTTCCCCTATGTGCTTCATTCTTAACTAAACACAGGGCATACTAGAACGTGGAAGGGATACTTTAGATCCCTCTGCTTGAGACCACCCATCCTCTTGAAATCTCTTCCCCGCCTGATGGGTTATAGAAAACGACCGTGGCGAGTCAGGAAGTCAGCATCCTTTGTGAGGCTGTGGAGCGCTGTGACCCACCCCCCACCCAAGACTCCTCTGAGGCCCTTCCATGTGATGTCCATACACGAAGCTGTCCACCCCTTTCTATTCACCTCCATCACTCTCATCCAACCCCCTTCTTTTTCCTTCCGTTGCACCTTCAGTACCCCCACTCTCTCTCCATTAACCTACCTCCACCTTCTCTCTCTCCCCTTCTATCTGTCTGCCTGTTCCACCCACTCATTTCACCCTCTTTCTGTCAGAATCCCTCCTTTCACTTTCACTCTCTCCATTCTTCCCCCACTCTATAATTTCACCCCATATGTCAGCATCCCCCTTGTTCTTTGTCAGTCACTTTTTATACCCCACCTTCTTCTCCACCCTCTGTGAGTCTCCCTCGGCCTTATCTTTCCTCCCTTACCCCCTTTGCCTTATTTCTCTCTGCCTGTCTGCTTTATTAAAATATTCTGAATTGAATAAGCAGCAGCAGGCTCCAGGAGATGTCCGCTTGTGTGTCGGTCGGTCTGTCTGTCAGTCTTCCTGGCTGAGTTTCTGACAGACAAGGAGCCCCGAGGTGTCAAAACATCTCGCTGGCCATCTGACCAAACAGAGACATGAATGCATGGGACAGTGAATCACATCTAAGCCAAATGGGAGAAAAAATTATTTGATTAATTTGTTGTCTTCCTTCTGCTGGCATCACAAACTGTCTATCATTGCTCGCCAACCGACAAATCAGTTTGTTGGAGGTAGAGACAATAACGTTCATATAAAATTTGTAGGTTGTGAGACAGATGGAGTCTGAAATTTATAAGGATATAGGTCTACACCAGACAGGCAGTGTTTAATGGGTTTGCTAAATGCTTAAACCGCTGATATTGGATCTAGGCCCATTTGAAATGTTCCACCATAAGAAATAAATGTGCCTGTTTTTCATTTTCAGCATCTATCTTTTCAAATGCCTTTTTAATGAAGTAGTTAAGCCACTCCATGATGTTCCACCACACACATATACAAATACACACTTGGCAACCAGTGTACAGGAAGATGAGCTAAACCCACTTGGTTTTCCTATAATGATTAAACAACCTTCATTTAAACCCCATGCATTGCAAAGCTGCTGATCAATTAGCATGATTTACTGTAGTGGCTCTGGACATAGCCGTTCCATGGTAAACACTGACTTGGTGTCCTACTGTAGGAAAGACCTTCCTTCATTACACCCTGGGGATGACTTGTGGCAGAATAAACAGCCATTTGGACCCTCGTCGCTCTCCGCTGTGACTCTTTCCATGGAAATATGCGGCTTGAATCAACGCTCTGATGACACACAGCCATCTGTTGTTGTGTTAAGTGTGTTAGGGCATGAAGTAGAGAGAAAACACACAATTGCAGTTTTTTTTTCTTTTCTTAAATACAAACGCACACGCACACACAGTAGTTGTAGTTGTGTCACACAAACACATGTATACAATCACACACTAATGCAACAACAACACACACACACACACACACACACACACCTCCTCCCTCAGTCCCCAGAGTCGCCCATCCTGAAATAGCAGAACTGAGGCCTTTTCAGTTTTTCACTTCATAGAACAGAGCTGGCGAATCAAATAAATAATAGACAAAGAGAGAGGGATAGTGATAGGACGACAAGTCAATGCATCTTTTTTTTCCTCCAACAGTGTGGTGCACCTCTGAAGAACCTCTGAATCCCTTCCATTCTCCACACAGTGGAGAGGACCAATAGATTAAAACTGCATGGCACACACTGCTAAAATGAATAGCTCTAAAAATACATCCTTTTCACTGAGACATGAAAGGAAACTGCCTTTCCCCTGTCCAGTATTGAGCAGCCATTGATTCCAAGACAAAGGCTACACCTCCTCAAAGAGGTAAGAAAAATAGCAATCATACAGGCAATTATTTTCAAATGTGCCTGCAGCGGCCGATAATGTCAGCGCGCCTCTCCTCCTAAATAAAAGGGAGGGAAGGCAGGCGTCAAAGCTGCAGGCCCACTGCTGAAGACGAATGAGCCCATCCGCAGAATGCCTTGCTTTCATCTGGGCAGCATGACATGGCGCCCCATGCAGTGTGAGGCAGAGCTGGGCCTCGGGGACAGACGCACAGAGAAAGAGAGAAGAATATAGATTCTTTATTCAGCTCTATAGAGCCAACACCAAGGCAAAGACCTTCTAAAGACCAGTGGTCAGATTGCCAGTGGCTTTCTCTTGTAGTCCTGCCATAGACAACAATCACCGAGCCTCCACGGCCTATAGCACAGTTCTCTGTGGGGCAGCAGCACACAGTAGGCCTCTATAGCTGGACCTTTTCTAAAGACAGAGACATAGATTCTCTCTCAAGGTGTGTACTTCAGTCCAGGCCTTTTTATTTTGATGTGGAGCAGCATATAAGGAGAGGGGGAGGATACTAAGCTCTCTACTGGGTCTGGCCCTCCACATTGCATCTAAGTACTCCAATGTTTTGAAAAGAAATCTTCACTGGACTGGCTTCAAAGGAGGAAAATCGAGAGGCAGCAATGAAAGGGGGGGCAATGGAAGGAAGGACCAACTGAAGACAAATAAAGAGGTCAACCTAAGAGAAGACTGTTGAAAATCAGACAGAACATAATCACATAAAACAAGGAACTGCTTTCTTTTATTTTTTCCAAATTAGTCGCCATTAATGCGCTCATACGTAGCCTACTGCACGCACAAATTGCTTCTGCCCCAGTTTTCTAAAAGTTAACAGATTGAGAGAGGTAGAACACGGGAGCAGCAGAGCATGGATAAAGGTAGAGAGGGACGGACTGAACACTTGGGATGTTAAAATGAATAGAAGGAATAGGCAGGCCTGAGAGAGGGAGAGGGGGGGAGAAAGAGAGCGAAGAGGAGAGAGATTCCTCACCTACTTCAACCACTACTCATGTGCTGCAGTGGAAAGCCCTGCGGTCCATGCCTTGAGGCCCTGAGCCCACGCTTGGCCTATCAGTTTAAGATCAAAAAGAGCTCGCTTTAGCAAGACATATGGACTGAATAATGCATCTGCTTTATTTCCACAAGGCTGGACAGGTTGAGTAGCATAAAAAAGACAAATGTGTGTGCCATATATTTCTATTTCTTTTTTTTATGAATGTATATATGGTTCTTCGTGTGTGGTTGTTTGCGTTTATGAGTCAGTTTGTTTGGACCCAGTTTTTCACCGTGTCAGTCATCGTGATTGGACAGTGAATACGTTAGCCTGTAGCGTGCAATAAAATGGGCTTCTGTGATGTCTCATTTGAATAGTCTGACAGTCAGGGGTGGAGGAGCAGCCTTGTAATGAATTATAAATACGAGGTGGGCACAAGTTTCCCTGCAAACTGCTGAGAAAAGGTGAAGCACAAAGTCAAGTTCAGTCTAAAAGAATCCAAGCTTGCAACCTGCCACACATATCAGTCCCTCTCTGCCTCTGTGGCAAAAACACCCAACAACAACAACAACACAAAACAGCTTTGTTTTCATCCTCTGAGAAAAGTACCACTAAATGTATGAACTGCATGATATCTATTCAGTTAAAGATAAATTTTATCTAGCTTGTATAGTGTGGCACCAAGAGAGGGAGACAAAGACAAGAATATGTAGTTGGGATCAGATCATTCTCAGATTACTGTTGTGTGGTGGAATTCCCAGATTAAATAAATACAATGTATGGTTAGGGGCTGAACACAAGATTTTGGCAAATGTGAGACATAACCCTCTGTTACCCATAAGCCAAAAGACCATGGCTTGTTAACCAGCAGTGTCATGTCTGGAGCAGGCAAAGGTTGCACTCTTTGACCTATGACCCCTGACCTGTGGCCTATAGTCTGGATGAGTCCCCGGCCACTGTTCATGCTGATATTGATGTTGGTAAAGGGGGAGGAAAATGGGATTTCTGGATTCTGCTGATGAATTAAACTTGAAAAGACAGGACCGATGTTGCCTTGATGCATCACTAAGTTTTTCCCCATCGTTCATGTGGAGGTGTAAAGGTATGGCACATCCACTGGAAATTTCCACAAACTGTTTGTTGTTATTTGGTGGAGGCAAAAGAGAGTTATGTCATTATCTCCACACCTGTGTCTAGATGCCACCAAACCTTCTTTCCATTTACTGGGTGTGAGTCATTAGTACTATGGTTTACAATTCACCATCTTTCTGTCCTAGAAACTCTTCTTTAAGACTCTCTTTGATAAAAACAGGACAACTTGAGAAGGACTCACAGTGAGCCCGGGCATCAAGTCTGCAAAGCCAATGAGCATGTCCTTGGCCTTCCAGCAGTCAGAGACAGTGTGAAGGACACCATTGGCATCCCACCATGGATTAGCCTGATGACACACTTCTACTGCTTGGCTTGAGTATTACATACTGTAACATTGCCACATCTCAGTAGGGATATATGACCTCCTTCTAAATCCTCATCACAGACAAGTAATCATTTCATATTCAACAGTGAAGGTTTTTTTTCTCTCTCTTTGAAGACCAGGGATTTTGTAGCTGCCATAACATTCTGCCCTCCAAATTCACGTATACCGTTAACTGTAGTGAATTGCATTAAACACAGACACAAATCTTATTAAAAACTCTTATTTGAACAATGCTCATATGAAATACGTTTGCGCCATCTAGTGTCAAACTTATAACACTACAAGCGTGAAAAGGGTAAAGGTAAAGTCAAAACACAACATCACAATTCAGGAAGATATAGCGGTGGTATAGTGATGCAAAAGAGCATAATCGTGTTATTAAGTGGGTTGAATTAGATTTTAATAGAAGAAGTTAAATGATATCTGAAAGCACAAGGTGCAAGAGTATTTAAGTTTACAGCAGTGTAAACATCCACAAACTGCAGAATATATGAGAGTCAGAGAAACAATAAGATCACAACAAGTTCAATAGCTGATTTTTGAAGTTGTCTACATTGATCTACAGAAGTTCAGATTGTAAACAAAATCACCACTGGCTAATTTTAGAACATTAATGCTTTACTGACCTGTCCATGTTTTCTGTTCTGGGATAATATAATATTTATTCCCCAAGTGATCTGTTCCGACGTGCTCCCGCACAATCCCAAAAGTCCGCCGAAGAGCTGCAGCAATTCTACTCATATTTACGAGAAAACCCGAAGGTTTTAGGTTAATATTTCGTGTCCCCTGACAGATGTCTGCCCTTTCACTGAGGTGTTTATGCAAGTGTAGGTAGGTTGGGAAAAGGAACCAATAAACTGTTTTCTGATTGGACGGCTGTACTTAACCAGCCAATCATCGCACTTGTCTTTGAATGGCCATTCGATTTCAACATGGCCGCCAGTTGTTGCGAAGCTGTTGCAAAGCTAGTCGAAATTTGTGTAAAATAAACCGTAAATAATAAAATGTAGTATACTAATACGGTTTAAATAGCACAGTTAGCAATCATGAAGTTTTAGCTTTAATATAATGTCTTGTTGGACACTCGAAGTTTCATCTTGGATTAAAAATCCACTTCATTGATGGTAAAATGCTAGCTTTTGAGCTAGTTTAGCCAGCCTTTCAATAGATTCAATACTAGTCCTGTTCTGACATTTAAAAAAATAGTTTATTATAATTTTTTTTTTTTAAATTAAAGCAATGCTGGGATTTCTGGCAGCAAGGCAGGCAGGACTGGATGATCCCCTGCGACTGCGACGAGCAGAGACAACAAGAAGGTGAGAGATAACAATAGACAACTCGGGTGAAGGACAATAAACACATGGGTCGTTTGGTGTTTATGTAACGTTTCGTCCCGGAAGTACATGTAACTAAGGCTTTAACTATTTACAATTTTCTTAATCTTGCAAAAAAAAAAAGGTGGTAATGTTGATCAGCTGATTTAATACTATGACACAAGGTATTTAGGGGAACTAACTGAGCATAAATATTATGCTGCATATTAATAATTGCATTTTTATAACATTCAGACATATTCAAAGAGTTTTACACACAGTAGTCTACTGCACCAAGGTGAAAGCGCAGATGTTTTAAAAATAATGTCCTTTGTAATCATTATTTATGAATTAACTTAATATAAAGTGCAGAAAGCAAAGTGCAGAAAGTGTGTGTGTGTGTGTGTGTGTGTGTGTGTGTGTGTGTGTGTGTGTGTGTGTGAGAGAGAGAGAGAGAGAGCGAGAGAGCAACAGAGACGGAGACTGGCCATAGCCTTTGAAATAATGCCTAATAAATAATAATAGTTCTCCTAAGTACACTGGAACACACTTATTCCAAGTGCCTTCCTGTCTCCATCTGCTGTAGGACTCCTTGTACTTCTCGGTACAGCAAATAATTATTTATGATTCTGGCTGTGTGTCATGTTACAGAATGAATTTGGCACTAAATTGTATTGCGTGACCGATAAGAAGTTAAATATTTGTGCAAAACTATATATGGCCCTCATGTGACTTTGTAATGCACTCTGACTTTGTTGTTGTGAACAGTACAGTAATAGTAGCTGTACATTATATAGAACTGTATCACTTGTTTGATTGAGGAATAGCAACAAACCCAAAGTTGTTCAATTTCCAATCTTAGATAAGGAACACATAAGAATTGATGGTTAGCTAATTGTCTAGCTTGGCTAGCTATTGTCTGTCATCATCATTTCCTGCAACAACAGTCCAGTTTCCTCCCAGAAAATATTATTTATTATTTATTTTTTAATTATTGTCCAGTGATGCAGATTTCTTCCTTTTTTCATGCCTTCAAAGGGTCCTTGGTCTAACGTTGAATCCTGACAGAGATGTAGACCGAATCCATGGAAATGGTGTCAACACCATTGACATTGAAGTGGTAGAGGGCAGATAGTAAGTCAAAACATTCATCCATTCATTTCATTGAAAAATTCACCTGTTACAACTTTTGCCTGGAATGATGTTTCTGCCACATGGAGTAATCCAACAAAAGTATAAAAAGCTGCTTAGAACAAAGCAATCCTACATGTAAGTTCACCTGTTCTTTTGTTCAGCATGTTGTCTGGAGGCGCAGATGGAGTCATTGTTATCTATGACCTCGAGAACTACAGTGGGAAACCACAGTACACCTGTAAAGCAGTCTGCACAGTTGGCAGGTGAATGTTATTCCACTTACTTATTTTGTCCACTAGAGGGGAGCATTCAACTGACATCTCACAGTGTCCTGTTATTCTCAGTTTTCTCAAGTGTATATATGTTATAATGCAAATGAAAGTGAAGTAGTCTGAATCAGATTTTTTCCTTTCCCTCATTAGTTTCTATTTTTATTGTAAGGTCAGTGTGAGCAGAAAACATCCTATTAAATCTGAGTCCACATTAACACATGGCCATAAATTTAATGACTGTCAAATATGTGTAAATGTGACCTTAGTCTGAACATTTATCATCACCATCATGGTCTAACAGCGGTGCGGAAGAATGCAGCATTATGTTTCACAGAGTGAATGTAGCATCACGGTCCACATTACATTAAATTGTTCATGACCATTTTGCAATTCTTCAGTATACTGCTGCAGCATCATATTTCATTGTTTTCAGTACAAAGTGGAAAAGCAAAACAGAAGCTGTTTTATAAGGATGTATTGCTGTGGTGACAGCTCATGACCTTTTTTTTCTATTTTCTTTTATAGGTCTAGCCGTTATGTCCACAAATTCAGTGTAGAGACAGTGCAGTGGTACCCTTATGACACCGGCATGTTTGTCTCCAGCTCCTTTGATAAGACAATGAAAGTCTGGGACACTGAGACACTGAAGGTAAGGCATGTCTACATTACCAGGCTATCCATGTCGTATAGCTGTAATACAGTCCCATGTCTACTCAGTTACCATAGAGCTTAATCAACTGCCACAGTGTCAACAAACATCCAAAGTTATAATGTAAACTTCACAATGATGGGGTTTATTGCACAGCTGCAGGGTTTTATTATATTAAAATAAAACAGTTGACCCCTAATAAGCAGGTAACTCAGTGCACACTGTAGATTTATTCATCAGACTTTCTAATAGCTCCACCACCCTTTCTCTCTTTTTGCTATTTTCACTATCTCTTCCCCTCTCTTATTTGCTACTTCATGCTTTCTACCTTTCTGTGCCACATAGTCCCATATGGCAGGCTTTGAACACTGCTAGAGTTACACTGGCAGCATGGTTACCTCAAAAGGTCAGGCAAGGGACAGAAAAGAACCCACTGACCTTTCATTTGTTTTGCTCAAAGTATTTCTGTCTCTGTCACACACAGGCAGAGACACACTCTCGTACATACCTATTAAGTTATTTAATGTGGTTGTGTATTTCCACATTAGTGTGTTGTGCACTGTGCATTGGTTTGAACGTAGAGCGTAGTGCATGTGTCTGTGTGGTATTTTTATGCAAACAGAGCCTCCTCTGTGTGTGTGTACCCATTGGCTGAGTCCGCGTCGGTGCTGGCACACACTGACAGATGGGGCACAGAGAGGCTTTTTATATTTGCTGAAGAATTTGCATTGTAACCACTGCTGCTGCTTGGGTGAGCTCCCTTCTGAGCTCTGAGCTGCTGTGCCGTCCCTCTTTACTTGCTTTTATTCTTATCTAATTCATCCCGCGAACTCTGTCTTTCAACCGTGGAGTATTTATTCTACAGTTAAACTTTAGGACAATGGCTTTATCTAAGGTCATGGATGTATATTTTATAATAGAACTAAGATTTCCATTCAACTTACATAAACAGATATACATAGCACTTCACATACATATAGGTCAATGTCAGCCGTAGCTTTCTGACCTTCTTTGTTGCTTTTTGTTACTTTCACCTCAGCCTGCTGAAGTGTTTGAGTTCGAGGGCAATGTCTACAGCCACCACCTGTCACCCATCGCCCGGAAACACAGTCTCA
Organism: Polydactylus sextarius; assembly: GCA_016801845.1. Classification (NCBI taxonomy): domain Eukaryota; kingdom Metazoa; phylum Chordata; class Actinopteri; family Polynemidae; genus Polydactylus; species Polydactylus sextarius. The sequence goes on from CM028915.1 coordinate 14,286,042, forward strand.
TTGCAGGTGTGTGTGTCTGCATGTGTGTGTGTGTGGGGATACGTCTAAATCAGCCCGGATGTACCCGCTTGCATATCTGGATGCTAAAATGCAAGTAATGACAAAAATCTCCTAAGATACTCTCTGTTATCAGTTTGTGTCCTCAAGCATAGCCTCACATGCCTCTTCACAGAACAACATAGAGACTGCCCCAACCTTCTACCTCAGTTTTCACCCCTAGGTTATAAAGTGCCTTGTTCCTGGACGAGATGGAATTGGGTCAGAACCTGGTTACATGACTCAAGTTCAGAGACAGAGTTCTGGAGAGAGACATTGTAGGAATTTGGTTCTGTGTTGCCATGTCACCAAGCAGGACCAACAGGTTACTGTGAAGAATGTGAGCATAAATGTTGACAACACAAGTGCTCTCAGTTACATACACGCTTGTATTTTTGACACACCTTTTTTTTTTTTTAAAAATGGAGACAATCACATTGTCTGTCTGTCACTGTCATGTTGTCTTTCCCTATCTTTTTCTGAATGCGACCTTCCCTCTGAGAACTGGTCAGACGAGTCCTTTTCTGGGGCCTCCTATTTGATCTTGGAAGAGACTTTTAAACAACTCTGTTCCTAAACAGCATCAGGAGCTCATTAATCTGAATATTAGACTGTTTTAGATTTTAACAATGATGTAATCATTTCCTTTGTCCTTTCAAGTTTTACTGAAAAGCCTTTACTCTCCTCCCATGTATACACACCTGGTGTGTAAGTTCATGTTTATCAAAACCTGGTATCAATGTCTTGTTATATTCAGTGCACCTTATCTTTGAGAACCCGGAATTCCAGTTTTTTACCCTTCTGAGGCCCCTGTACATTTTGGCAATGTCAATAAGCATTAATGTAATATTAAAATTTTAACTAAATTATAACTTTTTAATTGTCTATGTAATAACTTTAATTTTGTTTCTTATAAAAAAATACTAGTAGCAGCTTCTCAGGTTTCCTTTCTTAACTGTTCCTGTTTCTATGTTTCCAGTTGGCACCAAAAATCCTAAAATCCAGCTGTGTGATCTGAAGTCTGGTGCACGGATTCATGTTCTTCAGGGTTAGTGGAATAGATAGCACACATGTTTGCTGCTTATCTCAGTTGTCCCCGCAGCTATGTGATAAACAATGCTGTGTTTCCCTCCTCCAGGTCACAGAGCAGAGGTCCTGTCTGTGCGCTGGTCGCCCAGATACGAGCACATCTTGGCCACTGCCAGGTAAGTACTCTTTAGCTGCCAGTCTTTTCCGTGGAGTTTCAGCCTCTGAAGCCACATCCAAGAACAGTGCCAGCCAGGTACAGGGCCATCTCCACCATGTTGTGTCCCAGCAGTTTTTTGTCAGCTCAGTTCCCAGCCATCTGGCCACGTTAAAACCCTGAGTCAAAGATAATGGCACCACATCGCTAGCAGATAGGCACTGTGGCACTCTAGTAGCCCTGTCAGTATGGCATATGGTAGATACAGTCCCCACCTGTTTTATGCTACATTAGATCTGCTAATTAACCCATTGGGATCAACATGCAACTGTCCCTGTGGACTGTAAGTGATTTTGAAAACAACTGGCACAGAGAGCCACACAAAAAAGTGTGTGATATTCTATTATGGAGCAGCATGTTAATTCCCAACAGACAGTTGACCTTTAAAAGTAAACACTGATACACAGACAGGTGTATAGAAGCTCATCTGTCAAACCTGTCTTATTTGGGGTAGTTTATCGGACCATATCTTCATTAATTAATGAGCAGAGAGTAAAACAAACAATTCCCCAATTTCTCCCTCTTAAGTGCAGACAGCAAGGTGAAAGTATGGGACGCGTCGGGCCTCTGGTAGTCTCTTCACTCTTGACCAGCACAATGGAGACAAGTCGAAAGCTGCCTCTGAGGCAGGTACTGTTACCTCTTCCTTTTACTTTCTCATCTGCCATTTTACTTGTCATTCATCCTGAGCGTACAGGAGTTTTGCTAGATGTTTAAGCCTTTTTTTATTAGGGAAAAAAGAATAAAGCATACAAGCATTGAAGGGTATCAACACAGAAATTCACGTTAGACTCATCCCTGGTTTGCAATTGCAGTAATAATAATTTGGGGTTCATCCTGTTGTACATTTTCCCCTTTCTTAAACTACACCAATCTACCATGAATTGTCATCTGCAAAGGCAAACTACAGTGTATATATACCTAAATATTTGCATACAACCCCAAACATGATTTTAAAAAACATGTTTGATTGACATGTGTTGATACCCTTCAAGGCCTGTATGCTTTATTCTTTTTTCTCTAATAAAAAAAGGCTCAAACATCTGGCAAAAGTCATGTACACTCAGAATTGGACACTGTAGATTGGACTCTGATAATTAGCCACAAAATAAACCTTCCTGATAAGTGTTGCCTACAGTGAGGCGTAGAAATTAGGTCAAATTTTTCTTCTCACTTTTAACACCCAGTAAATTTAATCTTGTTTAAGTAAGCACAGAACTAAGTTTGTTGTTTGTCTGTTTGGAGAAGTTTTCTACACAAAGAATATTTGTGGTTCTTGTCAGAGGTCCTGTTTGTGCTCAAACATCAGCAATAATTCTCTTGCCTAGAGGAAACCACTTTACAAGTTAACTAGTTTATTTCAGTTATGTGCTATAATAACAGGGAGCAAAGCATCCAGGTAATTGATGGTTTGACATTGGTAGTGGAAGATCTTCTAGTGTGATGTAGGAAGAAATGGATGACAAATACATGTTTATCGTATTTTACCTGTCTCTGTGCAGTAAACACAGCCCATAATGGCAGAGTGAATGGCCTGTGCTTCACTGGCGATGGCCTCTATCTTCTCACCACTGGAACTGACGATCGTATGAGACTGTGGAATAGCGCCACTGGGGAAAACACACTGGTAAGGTGTATGTGTGAGGCTACTAGGATAAAAAAAATTAAATGATGTAGATGAGGCATTTATTTAACTTCCATATTGTTTATATTGCAGTAGCACCCATATCATTCCACATGATACCCACCAGTCTAGTGCTGTAATCTTTAGTTACTTTGGTTACTTTTCCATTTGACACCTGTTTGTAATTTGACCTCTGATCTTACCACTGCCTCACGGTCTACCATAAATGCATAGCGGTGACTTGACAGTGACAAATAAACTGAGAGATACACAAGCAAACGTGCAAGCAAACAATTACATAAACTCACATCCGTCACTAATTTACAGTCACCGGCTGAACATTAGTGGAATATTGACACTGTTTGTTGATCGGTTTTTGTTTAGTCAGGCAGTTTGGAAGAATTTAGGATTTTTGCACCTGTAGCTTCCCAGATATATTGATATATGTGGTGTACCAAATCAGTTCTTAAACTTTAACATTGCCTTATTTTGAAGACTAGACACGATTTGTACCATTTATTGTCATCCACCACTTTTAAATTATTATTAAGTTTGACTGGGACTGTCTCCTGTACTGTAGTGAGTAAAAAAAGCCATATTTAAATTTCTCCACAAAACGGTTATATTTAAAAGTTGTATGTTCTTTGTATGTTAGTATGTAAGCAGTCAATATTTGGTTAACAATCATTGTATGCTAGTAACAAATAAGTCCCTGTTTACCTAATAGGAGCTTTGTGTACAGCAAAACATTTGCATGAACTTTCACGAAAGGCTCTTGGAGTGGTTTAACCTTTGCAGTACAAAGGAGACAATAAGAAATCAGAGAAGAGACATATAACATATAAACATGTAAGAACATATAAAAAACATGTAAAAACGAATTTATTTTGTGCACAGACAGAGCCAACAGGGTTGCCAGTGGCAGTGAGGAGAGTTTTTCACTTATGGCCTTAAGTTTGTATAAAATGTGCCACGTACAACCTCACACCACAGAAGCGTAACCTCACCCTAAAGCCCGGGGAAGCAATGCTTTTGCCCTCCATTGCTTCATCGCACGGTCCCCTGTTCTAATTTCCTGCTCCGCTGCCTCATGCTGCGGTTGCCATGGTGGGCATTTTTCCATCTTTAGGCACCAGACAACTGGTGAGGAGAGATGACCTTCTCTCTTGGGCAAAGGTCAGAGTTGGTTTATAGATGATGTGGTAGGAATTTCTGGTGCACATTAGGGGTTTGAGGTAGGAACGTCTCGCACAATTCAAACATGTTTCACAGAAACAAATGAAGCCTTGTAGTTCTACACCATCAAGATGAAGTTATTTGGTTTCATGTACATATTTGCCTTTATGTGGAAGTTTCTGCAAATTGCTAGAAAATGAATGAATACTGAAATGAATATATCTATATTCAAAGCCCTAAACACCTCTGAATTCATTAAAAGATTTTAAATTTCTTTAAATTTCTTTCTTCCAGTTTAGTTTTAGGAGCCTTAAAATGATTTCCTGTTGTACTGTTCTTTTGAAGAACAGCAACTTTTAACCTTAATTATGATTGTGTATAAAGGTCAACTTTCATTTTTAAAGAGAAGTCTAAGGTCTTAAAGGCACAGTTGATTTTTCATTGTTATGCTACTGTCTCCTAAATTACATAAAGAAAGAGAGATGGTATTTTGTTCATTGTCTAATATTGCCACCACAGCTTAGCATTGAATAAAAGAGGCTTTTTATTATGCAGTTTATGTTTGGTCTACACACATTATTTGAACATTTCCTTTCTTCCCTTTTTTGCCCTCAGGTGAATTATGGGAAGGTCTGCAACGAGAGTCGTAAAAAGCTGCAGATCACAGTGTCACGTGCCTGCAGTCCAGAGTTTGTGTTTGTGCCATGTGGCAGCTCCATTGCAGTGTACACCCTCCACACCGGAGAGCTGGTCACTATGCTCAGAGGTCACTACAACAATGTCGACTGCTGCGAGTTTCACCCAGACTACCAGGTGAGACACACTGAAGGGTGGAGGCAGTGACGATACTCCACCTCTGACCAGGATACCCATCCATCTGTAGTGCTGCCTATCTGTTTCTGTGTGCTCTGCTACTCAGGTTCAGTCAGTCTCCCATTTCAGTTTCTCATTTCAGTCAGTTTCTCTCTGTCCACCATCTTTTATTTAACCTCTTCAACTGTTCTGTTGTTGTCAGTTCAACTGGAGCAATTACACATTTGCGATCACCATGGCAGTTCCAAATGAGCCACATCCCTGTGGACTGATAACAGTAAAGTGAACATTGTGCCCAAAGCTATACTGACCTACTATAAATGCAAATACAGAAGTCCTCGGTGTGAGAAACATGTTAGTGCTCTGCCTAAATGTCGACTGTGACTGTGTTGCTTTCAGAAGACATAAGGTGAAGGTTTAATGGCATCTCAGAGTTGTGTACATAGGTGTTACATAAGTTTCACTATCATCTGTAACATGCTCATACTCAGCCTTGTGAGACTGTTCAATCACAGATGCACAATGTGATAAAACAACAAGTTAAAACGTATATAAATGGTAACTAAACTGATCCAAAACAATTACATTCAGTAATGTCACAGTGTATCAGAATGACAGTTGCTGGGTTATACAAAGTTGTTTCACAGTTAAAGACAGTCTATTTTTTACACTTTCTAAATAATGTATAAGCCATCAGTATTTGTAAACTACTCAAACATTTTAGATCACAGACTGATTAAAAAAAAATGTGTTCAGTTTAGTTATAGTCTTAAAGGTGTGAGCGCTAATCTTAGTAGTAATCTGTACTCTGCTTGGAAACACCTTAAATATTGGGCAACCTTGTCATCACTGATGTAGACAGATGTCGATTCCTCACGCTCGTTATTGCGCAATTTCACCATCCGCTGTCAGACTTGGAGTTCATATGTGCACAGGTCATAAGAATGTTGTTTGGCAGCTTGTCTTTCAGATGAGTTCAAGGAACAGATACCCAGTGTTGAAACTGTGTTTTTACTCCTTTTTTTAAGCCTCTTGTATGATGTGATGACTTGTCCATCCCATGGCACAGATGTGTCTCCCATGAATTCACTAGCGTTGCAGCAACAGTTTTTGAGCTTATTAATTATTTTACTCGTGTTACCTGCTTGTTAACACTATTTTACCTCCCAGTGCTGATTCCATTGTTTGTAAGGTGAAGGTTATGCCACAGCAGCAGGTCATTGTCATTTCTCGTAAAGGTTCGTGTCATAAAAAGATTTAGAACTGAGATGTCCTTGTTCTTCCATATATGTAGGAGCTGTACAGTGGAGGTAAAGACTGTAACATCCTGGCGTGGATTCCTGTCCTTCGTGCCTCAGATGTGGAAGAAGAGTCAGACTCTACGAATAAGGTACAAACCAATATACCAAAACAAAATAAAATAAAATAATAATATAGGAAAGATTGGATTATCTGTGGAATGAGACTGATAGATACATAAATAGACAGACTTATTCTACTTCAAGAGTTTAATGTTTTATAGTCCACAGTATTAATTCAGTCAAATGACAATTTCCATTATTAATTATAGTTAGCTTTCTTTTTGTTTTCATTTTTCTTTCTGAGCAGAAGCTACGTCATAGAAAATCAGCGTGTCATCCAAGGAATTTTCGTTGTGACACATCAGTGTTACCTGGCACATAATAATCCGCATAAAAGTTTGGGAAGACTCAGCTATGTCATTTCATTTCCACATTCTAATAGTGTCTCTTCAGTTATAAAGGGTTCCCTCACACTTGTCTGTTTCCAGTCTGACTAGATTTTATCAGCTGAACTCAGCAATCAGTGTCATCACTTGAGTACAAATTGTTGTCGGACCAACCTCTTACGTTCTTTATGTATGTTTGCCCGGTAGCTTTAGCATTTCCTCTTCAGCGCATGTACCCATATATGGTTATGGTTATGTTAAGTGGAAAGTTTTGTAAATGATTTATAAAAAAAAAATGATGCCTTACTTCAGATTTGATATTTATGTTTCTTACAGGGTACTGCCAGCCAGTCTGCGGTGAACCCTGCCTTTCAGGACGCGTGGAGCAGTGATGAAGATTAATACTGGTGTTTTGTATGTTTTCAACAAGTGGGAACACGGTTGTCTGAGCATGCAAATGAGCACACATTTTTAACAATAAACTTGTCAAAAAAAAAAAAAAAGTCAGCTCCACAGATGTCTGCGAAAATAATTAAAGGCATGATGAAATTTCTCCTGTTTCATGGCTGCAGACCAACACAAAGGCCTTAAGATGAACATTATTTGTGTAAATAATTGTTCAAATTTGCGCACACAACATTATGGATAATTTTTCACATTAGTATATTTGACGTAACATTTTTTATTTTTTAAATTTGAATGTAAAGCCAACGTGGTATATGGTTATACTCATTCTCCTATTGTTTATACAAAGTGTTATGAGGCAAGAAGCATCCACCTTTATGTCACACACTTAATATGTTGCCAATCTTATACTAAGTTTATTTATTCTTTTTATTTTCGTTTTTATCGTCATAGATGACTTTGGTTAGAGAGGGACATCGTGGAGGTTTCAGTCTTTTGAGTTGAGAGGAGACTGTCCCCACTCTCCACATGGAAGTAAACAATGACAGCCTGAGGAAATTTAGCATTTGTTTACAAACTCTTGTTTAAAGTCTCATCAGGGAATGATACTGAAACCTTTCACTGTCCCACCCTTTTTTCTGTTTTACATATTTGCTTTGTTGTGTTTGCCATGTAAACACTTGAGGCCTATAGTTCAAAAGAATTATGAGGCATATGAGGCATCGTACTGACCCAATATGAAAAAAGCAGATGCACATATTATATGCATATGAACATAATGGTCGTGTATGTCAAAAGATTATTTATATCCATGATACGTTTACAGTTTTCCACTCTGTTATATATATATATATATATATATTTTTTTTTTTTTCCAGATGACCTGACCATAAATAAATTGTTTAGTCTTGTGTCTTCTAATAAAAATTAATGGAATGTTGTCTTATTTCCTCCACCCCGTTTGTGTAATCTCAGTTGTATTTTTAGGGAGGTTATGGAAAATAACACTGCTCCTAGTGAAGTTGTCAATCTAGCTTTTCTATACTGAAACCGATTATTAATCACCTCTGGTGTGAATATACTGTAAAACCAGACCATTGTGTACATAGTTTTTTGATGAAGCATCACTCAGGAATTCTTACATCCTCTGGACTACAAATTTGTCCAATTAGCGAATCGGGGCGGTCCTCTAAACCCCGCCCACATCCCCCTCCTCCACAGGGATGATAAAGAGAGAGAGGTGCGCGCGATGAGTAAAGCAGTCGACACACCTGTTGGGGAAGCACAGGTGAGCAGGAGATTTGAATACGGACCTAAAGGGTTTTTCATCGTCAACGGCAGCAGCACAGCAGTAGCATCAAAAGGTTGGTAATTTAACTCTCTAATTTTACTCTCTTTTTTTTAACCTTTCCTCGCTAAGGATTAAGAAAAAACACACGGAAATAAGTGAACTGAGCTGAAAAAGAAAAGCACGAGACACGGTGCGTCGACGCAAAAGAAAAAAAAACGTGATCGTGATTATGAACCATTTCCTGTCAGTGAGATAAATGGTAGCGGTTGAACTTGTTTTTTCACCGGTTGCATCACCTCCTCCTCATTAACTCGAATACTTTCGGGGTTACGGTGTTACTAGTGTGGAAAATAATCAAACGTCGTCTAAAAATGGTTTAAATCTTCATTATTATTATGATTTTAGAGCCTCAAATTGCTTGCTTAACTCGCTGAATATTATATAAAGTTTTTTTTTCTCATCTGTCTGACCATGAATATGAAATTCAAAAGACTTTTTAAACCTACTTCAGTATAGCAAATTTAACTTTAGTTTTCGTTATGTTAATGTGAGATGGAGTCGATTGATCCTCCATATTGTAACAAGTTTTATTCTAGTTTGTCTAGTTAGTGGTTGTTGGCTCAGGTAACAATTTATTTCAAATTAAATTCGATCTTGGGTGTGTTTTTGTTTTTTTTTTTTTTTTTTTTTTTTTTCTCTTAACCCGTTTTATTTGAAGTTCCTTATTTTGCCTAACCCAGCTAATACATGGCTTTGATGGGAACCGGATTGTGTCAGCCTGTAAGGCCACATTTCACGCCAACGTGGATTTTGTCATGACATCGCAGACTTTAAAACACACTGAAGGACGAGGTGTGTCATGGGAGTAACAGCGTTTACAACGAGATCCCTGACTATAACGTTAATTGGCTTGTCACGACTTGCCAGATCCTCATTAGGTGTTGAGACTCCAGACAGCCATGCCTTTTTTTTTTTTTTTTTTTCATTTTGGTTCACCCATTGCACTATTCCCTGTCCAACTTCCGGTTTCATCCAGGTAGACACACCTTGAAAACCTGTCATGTAGGGTTTATGTCCCATGTACACCTAGGAGATATTGACTGATCAGCATTAATCATTAGCTCATACTCAAGATCTTCAGTTTTGCATTAAAACCTTTGTACCATCAGCTGACGTCAGTGGGGTCCAGACTTTATTTAACCTGGTGGTTTCTGTCTGTGTGACATGAAAAGAGGAACTTCTCATGGCACATTTCCAATACTACAGACACGTTTCTTAAACCAGTCAAGCCAGTCGGTGTCAACTTCTACTTGTCACTGAACCCAACGTTGACCCTTTCAAAATGGACTCACTGGGATTAAACCCATTTTAAAGCTGTCATGCTGTTTTGAGTTACTTGAATTCACAAACTATTAGATTTAGCCTCAACTAGGGCTGCAACAATTGACTGTCATTAGTAATCTGCAATTTGATGTTTGTGAAACATCAGAAAGTAGTCAAGAATAACACAATTTCAATAAGCTCACGTTGACATTTTGAGATTGGAGTAAAACTAATAAATGGTCACAGTGGAGAAACTCGTGCCCTGAAACATTAAGACATTAAAAACATAAGATGTTATTTGAACATCTTATGAACATTTTTTTTTTCTTGAATGAATTCTAGTTGCACTGTTTCTCAGCTGAGACACAGCTACTCATTGTACTCTCCTCATTGTCTACACATACACTCCCTGGCTTTGTCTGCCTCAGATGCTCAGATGAGCAGCAAAGAATGGCCAAGTAGACGTTTTCTTTTTCTTCCCTCTTTTTGTACAGTCCCATCTTTGCACTTTTCTAATGTGCTATTGTAACCACATAATGTTGTTGTTCTGCCTGTAACTATTTTTTAGTTTAAAATGGTGATTTCTCCCTGAAATGAAATAACCAGATAAATATAAGAGGACATTTTACTCTTATTTTTCAGTGACTAGCTTCATCGCCTGTTCTTCTTTTTACAACTTAATGTGCCAGTTGTTTGGGAAGAGACATACTTCCTGTTGGGCACTCATAATAAAAGCTGAGGAACCAGTAAATATTTGTACTCTCTTTGAAAAGTTCCTCAGTGTGAAACTTGACTTTGAATCCAGGACGTTTACTTTGTATTAAGCGAGTTTTGAATGTTCATGAACACGTTGGTAAACAAATGCTTCTTCATGCATTCTGGCTGTGAATTCTGTGAGAGGCTTCTTACCCAAATACCAGTGAAATCACCTGAACCAACCTGATTTCCTAACCTTTGCCCTACTTTTTTGTTGTTCTAGGTGAATTGCAAGGAACTTGAAAATGGAACTTGGTAGCATAAAGTCTTCAGCTGCTCTCATCTATGATGAGTTCTTCCAAAATGCAGGTGAGTCTTTGACCATTTTAACACACGAAGCATTCAAGATGGCTTCAGGGCATGTTTGTAACTTAAAACCACACACTATCACTTTGTTTTTTTTCTACTCGGCTTTAACATGATACACCACCTCACCTTTCTTTGTGTCTGGACACTACTGATCTCCTAAACCTGTTGACATGTTATCACAGACCCACGGGTGGAGAACTGGTTCCTTATGGCGTCTCCGTTCCCCCAAACGCTCATCATCTTGGGGTACATTTACTTTGTCACATCGCTGGGGCCTCGGATAATGGAGAACCGCAAAGCCTTTGACCTCAAAAAAGTTCTCATCGTCTACAACTTTGGTGTGGTCGCCCTCTCATTCTACTTGAGCTATGAGGTGAGTCGTTATCTGTTGCATAATTTAGTGCAGGTTGTTGTAATTTTTATTTTTGTTTTAAAAGCACCTTTTCAGAAAGAAATGCATACCAAAGCCTTAAAGTTAGAGTATGTATCTTTCTGCATCATTGAGATCAGACTTTGAACAGACGTGACTCACACACAGCATTTCTTCTGAAATGCAGACTATCGATCTGAGGTTAAACTAGACAGGCAAGTGTAGTTTCCCTTTTACAAATGCACAACAGCTAACGAGAATGTGACTTTGCGTCCTGTTCAGACACTAAATTTCATTCTCTGTAGTAGTTTGTAGTTTCCTTTTAGATCTGAACTTGTAAATATTAACTTTTTTTTTTTTTTTTTTTTTTTTTTATTCTTTCTCAGTTTATAATGTCAGGCTGGGGAACAGGATACTCCTTTCAGTGTGACCTGGTTGACTACTCTGATTCACCACAGGCCATGAGGGTAAGGCATTGTGTATAACTTGCGCTAGATTTAATTTAATCTGAATTTTCAGACCAGATGTAACACCAGGATTTTTCTGTACTAAAATGTGCCTCTTCTTCCCTAGATGGCGTCGGTATGCTGGCTTTACTACTTCTCAAAGTTCATCGAGATGTTTGACACAGTAAGTAGCAAATACTTGGCATGCACAAAGATGAGCACATGTTATGTAACATGTCACGCTAGACAATTTTTCTTCCCCATGTTCATCTGTCAGAGCAATTATATGAATTGCTGTGCTTTTTTGGCAACTTATGTGTGTCGTTTTGTTTCTCCAGGTCTTCTTTGTCCTGAGGAAAAAGAACAGCCAGGTGACATTCCTCCATGTTTACCATCATTCCATCATGCCCTTCACCTGGTGGTTCGGTGTCCGGTTTGCTCCAGGTACAACTCGTCTCCTTCTAAAATGCATGAGTTCTTTTATGAGGGTACATGTGAATATTTATGCCTGAAATGTTCTGATCTCTGACCTGTTGTGGTCTTTTAGGTGGCCTGGGTTCATTCCATGGACTGCTCAACTGTTTTGTCCATATCATCATGTACACATACTATGGCCTGACTGCCATGGGCCCCAAATACCAGAAGTACCTGTGGTGGAAGAAACACCTCACTTCCATTCAGCTGGTAGGTTCAGTGATCTAATTCACAACTGTTCGTTTGTTTGTTTGTTTGTTTTTTTTTTTTTTTTTTTTTTTTTCTTTTCCCCCATCAAGTCCTGCAGCAATAGATTTTAACCTATTCTTTGTTGCTCCCCAGATCCAGTTTGTCATGGTGACCCTCCACATCTCCCAGTATTTCTTCATGAAGGACTGCCCCTACCAGTTCCCCATCTTCGTCTACATCATCGGCCTATATGGCGTGATTTTCATGTTCCTCTTCCTGAACTTCTGGTACCACGCCTACACCAAAGGCAAGAGGCTGCCTAAAGTGCTGCAGGCTCAGACTGTGGCCCACCACACCAATGGAGTTATGAATGGAAACGCCAGTCACAAAAAAGATGAGTGAATCACAACTCTGCTCATCAGACGATTTCGGGGTTGACCTCATTTATATAAGCAAAACCTCGGTGTGTTTTGTTTTTTGTTCTGTTGCTTTTCTACTTGCAACTGCAAAAGACAATCTCTAAATTATGACCAAAGCTTTATTTAAGATCCAGGCTGAAGGGTTTTATTATTACACTGAAGGTAAAGCCCAAGTTCTGCTATGGAAATGTCCAAATATCAAAATGTCCCTCCTTTTTTCTGCTTTGAGTTTTGTTTTTGTTTTTAAATTCAAGTTTGAAGAAATTGACTCTACTATTCACACTGATTGTAGGGCTTCACCTATAGTAAGACTGCAGGACCCTCAGCTATACAGTCCTACTGGGCCTCCTCAAAGCTTTTAATGTCAAAGATCACTTTTTTTTTATTTATGTGACGATCTTACTACTTGGAAGGCTTTTAGGAAATCCAGTTTGAGATTTTTGTTTAAGTTGTGCACTGAAAGTTAAGGGTTGTTTATTTCACTAGACCTAAAATGATGACTGTTGGGTCTCTTTTTAAAAAGGTCTTTAGGCTACACATGTCCTGTTCAGGTGGTTGTTAAATGGTTGCATGCATGCAGAACAGGGTGTTTGAGGTTTGATCTCACATGCGTTCCCACTTCTCTGGCTTGAGTCACAGCTGTTGCTGACGGTACAAACACTCAATGAAAATAATTATCTTGAACAATGACAAATTTATTCTCCAGACTTGATAACACTCCTATGAAGCAACACTGTGACAGAGATTCCAAAGAAGTAGGGCTGATTTGACCACTGTGGTTCTTGTAGGATCCAAAGCAGAGCTTTAACTATAGTTTTACTGCTTTCCTTCTAATGCACATTGCAAAATAACTACTACTGGACTGCAGTATGCACAATTATGAGGATTTACTCCTTGGCCAACCAGTCAGAATACATGAGGAGCCTTAGTTACATGCCTTTGAGTATTTTTTTTTTTTTTTTTGCGCTTCATGTGTGAAGCTGCGTGGCTAAGAGTCTTTAGATGGTTGGAGTCGAGCAGTACAGGTGGACTGAGGTCTGGAGCGGTTTTATAGGTAGCTATGATCTTGAACTGAAAAGTGAATGCGACACTGCTCCTTTGGTGACTGAGGACACAGGATTGACAGATCAACCTCGGTGTGGAAATGGTTCCACCTCTTACTTTAGGTGCAGGCTGACGTTACCGTTTAAGATTTACAGATGTACGATACCTAACGATGTCAAACTTTTTTTTTTTTTTTTTTTTTTTTTTTTTTTTTTTTTTCCAATTCCTTGTCAGATTCCATAATACCACAGTTAATAAGATGTGACACATGTTTATATTGTATTTTATATGTATTTATATGAAAATAAATGATCGATGTACTTTGACATGTCTGAAGTGTTTTCTGTTGAGAGGAGATTGCTGGGAAAGTAACACGTCACTTGACATTTACAAAGTAAATAAAGCAGCTCTTTAAGAGCCACTTTACATATGAGCTTCATGTTTCTTACTCTCAGTAAGAAAAGCTTGTTATAGGTAAGCTTCACTTGATTAACAGTGGAAGATCAGTGGAATGTGTTCACATTAATTGTCTTTTAGTACTTTGTTCTTGTTTTTGGAGTTGATGTGGCTTTACTAGAGTTGCATTGTAGAATACAGACAAGACTTCTACACTACATGCTCTCTGTGAAGGGCAATCTGAAATAACTTGTAGGCGACTCGGTAAAACCTCTTTTGAACGAGTTGTGCAATGATGAGGAAGAACCACCCAAGCAAGTTGACAGTCTAATTTTAGCAGATATTTGTGGGAAGTGCGTTTATGTGTGAGAGATGATGTATCCAAATGGTTAAAGTGATGTATTGCTAATCTATTATAATGCTTTTGTCTCTAGTTGTATTTTAGCATGTTTTATGACTATATTAATCTGATCATTCACCCACTTTACACCCAGGGATCCAAGAAGTGTCTGATTTTCTTTACACTAACTTTGAAAAGAATATACAGGAAGTGTGATTACACAAGCCCAAAGTTATTTATGTGTGAAATTTCCACTTACATTGATACTGAGACTTGATTGCAATGAGTAATTTTCTCCAGTGGGAGGTGCTGTTAGATTAGAGAGGGTTCGCTGCTCACACATTTATGTTGATTATATTCAGATGGATCACTACCCATAACAGTGGATAAAATTTAATTCACAGTCATGAAAAAACATGGCCCTCCTATGAGTCATATGGTTGAATGCATTATTGACCAATATTTCATTTTAATGGCAGAACACTGACTTTCCTCCGCGTGGCTCTGTATCTGCAGAATAATGAACTGTGAATTACATTTTCCTGTTGTTGGGGGAATCGCTCGATTCTCTAAAATGTTAGTGTTTCCAGATCAGATAAAAATATATTTTATCTTGTTTTAACCTCACATCATATACAGGATTTAGAAAGAATTTTTACATCAAAAATAAATCACCACAAATTTGATTAAAATGAGAATGAAGTTGGCTGCAAGATTTTGTTTCACGGCAAAAAGTTGCACAGAAATTGCCTAAGACATGTTGATGTTAAAGTGACGTCTAAATCCAGTTGAGATTACACTTTCAACCAAAGCTTCACTCTCTTAATCACACACTGGTTCTCCCAGGGAACAGGAGAGCACACTGACCTGTCTATTAGACACCAGTACACCCTTCTACACTTTAGTGGTCCATAATGATACCACCAGCAACCAGCAGCCACTGAGCTTTTCACCGACTGACACTCAGCTGTGCGATGGCAAATGTGAGCGCTTTTCATACATGCAGGAAGATGATGGCAGTGCAAGATACAGCTACAAATGACAGGCATCATTGAAAGCCTTTTTTGCTCTCAATGCAAATACACTGTGGTGTACGGATGCTGAAAATAACCGGTTGAATGGAGAGATGAGAGCAGACAGTAAAGACAGCCAAAGTCTTGGCGGGCATAAATGATCGCTCTTTACCATGATGAGTTCCAACAACCCTCTGTCTGTCTCTAAGCCACCCTCGCAGGTCCTTCTGTGGTTCGACTGTGGAAGAGACTTGGATAAATGGGTCATTATCAGGCTGAATGTGTGAGACAGCTCATCACTGCAAATTATTGTAACACAAGTTAGGTGAGCCAATAATTTCATCATGATTCTAAAATAACTGATTCAAATGTCAGAATGATTTAAGTTATGTTTTATCATTTCATTGGTTTTGTGTTGTGCCACTATGTAAATATTGAAATAATAATTGAACTAATTGTCTAGATCTGCCATCCCCACACATTAGAGGCTTGTGTTACTACTGATATGCCCACTAACATCTGGATAATTAGCCATGTTCAAACCATGTCTCTACCTCAAACTATAATTAATACACTGATATGTTGGAAATCTCAGTCTCAGCTTGGTCTGTCAGTGGAAATGAAAGAGTGATTCCACAAATATGTTCAAGAAGCTCCAATTGTGTTTGCGCAGTGACATTTATTCTGCATTCTGATTCGTTTAAATCTTAAACGGTTCATTTAATGCAGTGTTCAAATGTAGTTTCATTTGAGTTTACAGCATTTCATGTATGTATGTTTCATGTACTGTATCAAATTATTTTATAATTATAACTCAAAGGCAAAGCTTTTACATGAAACAAGCCAAACTATTGTACATGTTTTATTCATATATTTATTCTGTTCTAACTCAAAATTTGGTATTAATTTAGCTCTAAATTAATATATAATTATTAATTTTTATACAATATAATAAATTATATTTTATATTATTATAATATAGAACTATATAATTATTATACAATATAATCATAATAATAACAACACAATAAAAACAATTATTATTAGTATAATAATAATAATAATAATTGTTGTTGTTGTTGTTAATTATCTTTTTTTTTAACAGTTTATTTCCATATCTTATCTTTCATGTACAATTAGTAATGTGATCTATTGTCTATATAATAAGACCAGTTAGACCAGTTGAAACCTTGCATGGTTATAATGCTCTTTTTTTTTTTTTTTTTTTTTTTTTTTAGCCTATTGAGTCTATTTTTGTTTGTTTTTCTCTTACTCTGTGCAACACAGCTGGAATCTCAATCAAACTGCAAATGAAATAAATAAAATTTAATTTGCCTGTAACTTTGCTTTTTGCCAGTTATAAGTGTCATTAATAATTAATTGAAGAGTAGTCACGTGATGTTTTTGTTTACCTCGTTCACAGGAAGACAGTGGGGCTGTCGCTAAGCTCGAGCTGCGCATGCGCGTCGTCAACCTCTGAGGCGTGACACTGTCGACTTATGACATGAGACTAAAAAGTCGGCAAATGATGTCGTTAGCTAAGTTAAGTTCACAAGTAAGGTTACTTGTGAAACACAGCTCGCGCACGCCCCCTAACGTCTAATCTTTGCGGTAATTTATTTAAGAAAGAGCAGCGATCATTTGGGAGGAAACGTTTCATTTCACAGTCACATGGTACAGGGCCAATATCAATTGTTTAAATCAGTCAGTCACGGACTTTTACTTTTAATGGAACAGGCCCCTGCTGTTGTGATCCAGCCAAAAAAAAAAAAAAATACTGAGCAGATGGAGAAATGTTTACGCAAGTAACTTTTCAGGCGTTTTTCAAGCCACACTTGTCACATTTACTTAACACGTGTGCTCCTACATCACAGACGGTGATGCTGTCAACACGACTGGTTAAGCTTTAAAAAAAATGGCGGGGCCGCAGCACCATAGATGAGCTGATTGTAGATAAGAAGCAGATGCTGTAATTCATCAGATCACATCGCTTCACAGCAGTGACACATCATGTGCATCAGTACTATGTTAGAACATACTTTGATTTCTCAACACAACTAGTTGGAAGTTGGAAAGAATACATAACCACATGTGTGCTGATTTGATTTTCCAACTTGTAGGGGAGTGACAGCACCTTGGAAACTTTCCACTTTCCCAGTGAAGGAACAAAGAACAGAAAAGTTTTGACTTTATGGGAGAAAGCAGAGGCTGCTGGACAAGGAAAATACACCATAAGAATAATACGACAGGGTAAGACCAAACATCAGCCTGTACAACATATTGTTGTATTTCTGTGATATAAGGAGATTGAATTTATGGATTGGACTACATGCAAATGCTCCACTGATGAAGGTGAATATAATTCACATTTCTTCAATCTGTTAAATGGCGACTAGAATGTGTAGTGTGTGTGCGTGTGTGTACTGCTCAAAGTGCAGATGGCTCACTGAGAGTAATTATTGGTATTCTGGATAATTGTGGGTATTTGGTAGCTTAATAACAACCAAACCTTCCTCTGTCTCTCTCTGTCCCAGTTTTTTCTTCCTTTTCCTGTTAGGAATAAGTACATTTTGGCTTATTAAACTTTTAAATAACAGCTACCGCAGTCAGGGTTGCAAAGGGGCTGTGTTCTGCCAGTTTGAAAGATACTGCCGTCCTTATGCTACCAAACACAAGACACTACTTTTGCCTGTAATTCCATCAAATTGAAGATGTGTTTGTGTGAAACTGATTTGATCAGAATTTTATATGTGTATCAAAACTAAAGCTCGATCTCTATTTTAGTCAGTGGTGCAGCAGGAGGAACGGTTTCTTATAAATCTGTAGCTCGTCATTGTGTTTCTCTGTCTAATTTCATTCACTGGAAATAATCTGCCAGGTCCAAGTTGTCTCATTAAATTTAGATGCACACACTGGAATTGATTGGGGCTGTGTAACTGTAGTTATTGTTATTTTTGATTGAATTCAATGTCAGCATCATGTCACAGAGAATACTCTTTGATAATATTTGGAAATGAAGCCCAAAACAAACAATCTTTTAGGTCAGGTAGGAATGAAATAGCCTCATAAGAGCACAAGGTGACTTATTAAATAAACAAATAGAAGACATGTTCCTAAAAAAAGAAAAAGAGAATAACTAATGGTGTGTGGACTTTCTGTGCACCTGCACATTGACATCTCTAGGTGGCTGAATTCAGCTGTGTGGTTGTCCCTTAAGGCAAAACTTTACAGTGCACCGAGTTTCCACTTTGCAATGAGCATCTCTCTCTTAGTCAAGAGCTTTTGCAGCAGCTCTGGGATTCACAACAGTGGAACAAATACTGTGCGTTTTGGTCTGAGAGATGTTTTCCAGGTACAACAGTATATCATCTGTCCCAAAGCAGACTTATTGATCACCATCTTGTCTTCCAATAAAGCCTCAGTGTGTGTGTGTGTGTGTGTGTGTGTATTGTGTGTGTTGTGTTTGTGTGTTGTGTGTGTGTGTGTGTGTGTGTGTCAGCTGCTGCCTCTGTGGCTGTGAACTGTCATATCTGCTTAAGGACGGGCAGCAGAGAAGTGGCTATTTATGTAGTCTACTTTGAAATCTTTCATGTGTTCAACAAATTTTCAACCTTAAATCCTTCAGGCTTCACAGATTAAGGACTAAACTATTTGCTCTTGCTCTCTGACAAATTACAGATGTTAATTTGTATTCAGAAATCTGCTGTTTACCCAGCATATGATGTTTTGAAGCAACAGTATGAAAGAGAAACAAAGCGTACGCCCTTTGCATGGTATTAGCATAACCCTTCCACTCCTGTGAGTTTGACGAGCCTTGGGGCCAGACTGCCTTGTACAGTAGCACTGGGCTTGCTTGCTTTGCTGAATCCCAGCCTGCCTGTTTGCTTGCCTGTTCCCTGAGGGAGCGCCTATTCTGTTGCTTGTATCCCTGACTGCCTGTTTTGCCTTTTGCTTGCCTGTTTTCCTGACATAAAACTGAACTTGCCTTACACCTTACACCTTAAAAAACCACTGTGATATTTTAAGAAATATGTGTATTTGCTGCCTTTGTTACATCAGGGTTTAGGTTAGAAAATGGTAAGAAATTTGATATTTGTCAGAAAACGTCACGATCGAATTATGTGACTGGTTGAAGATGTCACAGCATGAAAACATCATGTGAGGAAACATAAGGTTTAGGATTGTTAGTCATGAACATATTTGTACATAGTTTGACTTTAGTCTCAATTTGACCTTTTATGTTATATTTTCAGTACAAAACTAATCTTCTCCTGGCTTCAGCTTCTGTTTTTTGCCTTTAACAAACACACGACCTTGAATGATATATTAAACCCAACTTAAAATTAGCTTAGAAACATGACTCCTGCAAAGTTAAATAAATAAATGGAGCTGCTACTCTCATTTTGTGCCAGAGATGGATGAAACATTGAAAAAGGTAGCCTGAGTCGGATCACTATTATCCAGTGTGTGAAAAAGAACTGACTGTTACAGCTGTTCACGCTCCTAGTCAATATTTGGATGAGGGAAGAGGTTCATTACCTTCACTGTGTATTTATATGTCTCCTCACTTGGGGAGCAATGGGAACATTACCCCAAAATGTGCTTGCAGAAAATTTCAAAGGAATCACCAGCACAGTTACATTTGCTGGATGCTATTTCCTGTAATCTCATCCCTTTTTTTGTGCGAGCTTTTATGGAATCACTGAGCTTTGTTCATCCTTTAGTTATTGAAGTTGTTGTTTGCCATAATTTCTAGTTTAATAGTCTGAACGTGGACAGAGTGTTGGAAAACATCAGAGCCACAGGGATCAGCAATGTGAATGCTTTGTGAGTAATATGATGTTTTCAGCTGTTTGTCTGGATGAGAGCCTTAAGCCGAACATGTTCCAGACATGATGGGAGGCAGAATTGGCAACAGCTGTCCAGAGGGGCCTCTCACAAGGTACACACTTTCATTTGCTTTGATTTGATTATTTCTGATGTTCGCCATACATAGTGTTGTAATATAGGTGCTGCTTCTACACTCACTGTTCTCTATTGATGTGTGCATGTGTCTTTATCACACAGCAGTGTGATCACAGGTAGTATCACTAACTAACCCTCAACTCTTAATTACACAGACAGATCCACATGTATATGTACTGATTTGAACCTACTAGGACCTGAGTCATGTCCAAAAAAATTAATACAGCACAAGATGAGAAGCTTGTGAAAGACTTTAGGAAAAAAAAATGGCAACAGATGCTCTGATAATCCAACTCTTGGCCCTTGTGTGGAACAGGCTGCTGATCAAAAATGCTTGATCATAAAATACCTAAATATCATTAGACCTTTCATATCTGGTGAAAGCTTCACATCTGTCAGTCTTTATGCTTCATTGTTTCTAAACACAGGAAGCTTTCTGTTATAAATCTAAAACTTTTAACACCAAGCTGAGATAACCCTGATGACATCACAATGACATCACCGGGGCCATTTTAAGAGTAGCCCCTCCAGGCCAACAGTAATCCACAGTGTTGTTTACCAGAGATTTCAACCACATTACTTCACTTATTTGCTTTTCTGGCAGAGCATTAAGTGAGAAGACTGCTATTAAGGTTGTAGCTCACTTGGTGCTGGTGATTTATAGCTTTATATTTAACGGACTCATGTGAGAGATTTTCTTCCTAAAGAGGAGACGATACAGACTATACACTTATCTGATGATGACTGTGTTACTGACATGTAAATCAGTGTTGCACATGAACGTCATTTAAAACTGATGTAGAATAGGTGAGGTTCCCTTCTACTTTATCTCTATGATTATTGAGACCTGGTTACACCTCCCAATGAAAGATTGCTTATCACGATCGTCATTGTTGTTATCATCCAAATGAAACACGCACATAAAGTTTTGTGCAAACTTTTTAATTTATTTTTTTGTCTCAAATCCATCTCCAAATGTTCTAGATAACCAGGCAACAGCTCAGGGTCCCTACCCTTGGCTGAACTCACATCTAAACTGAGGTGAGATTCTCTTTTGACCAAACACCATGGCTCCGGTCCCTCCAGGGCAAGAAAGAAAGGTGTTTGAGTATGTGCGCACGTTTGCGTCAGCGCGTGTCGCTGATATCTACGGAGCCTAAATAAATATGACAGGGTTTGTTTCAGCAATACGCAAGTGGAGCAGATAATCATCAGCTCTGCAACACAAACCGTATCTGCCGTGTCAGTGTGTTGTTACATACAAAGAGCATTTGCAATTCATGTCTTTCTCACACGGGTACATAGTCCCTATAGTCACTGAAGCAAGAGAGTCATATCTGAAGGGTCATCTGGGGATTGTGTGTGTGTGTGTGTGCACTGTGTGTTTGTGTGTGTGTGTGGGTGCGCCTTATATAAAATATTCTAAAATAATAATGTATAAAATAAGGCATCCTAACAGTCTTGAAAACTTTTTTTTTTCATTCTTTTGCCTTCTCTGAAAGGAATCCTGTACTGATGGCCTCTGAACTCCTGGTATAAGAATATATGAGAGTGATATCAATCTTATATCATCTATATCTTGGCAAGAAAGACAAGCAGCCTTCTTCCCCGCTATGTTGAGGTATCCCTTAAATAACACTGATGCTTGGGGACAGAAGCAAAATTTTACAATTTCTTTTCTTTTTTTTTTTTAAACCATAGCAAACTAATTGTATTGTACAACCAGGTTAATAGATCTTTGGCAACCATTCGCAGATTACACAACAATTTTCACAATTGCATCCTTTCTCAGTTGTTTTTGTATGTACATTCCTCTTTCCTAATGGATATGTTTCCACAACTGCTCAATTATACTGGTAATTTCGTTACATTATAACTACCAGCAGTTCTTCTTTGTCTGTCACACTCCTCTTTTTTATGCACTGTTTAACAAAATAAAGCCTTTTCTCCTCTGTCCTCTACAGTTTGTCCACTATTATGGGAACTTTCAGCAGGAGGGGGTGGAGGGTGGGGGAGTTTGGTAGGCTGGAGCATGAGAGGCGCATGATTGGCCATGAGGCAGGAAGCACTCTTACATGATTGGCTGTGAGCCTGGGAGCTGTGAGCAGAGTTCCCTCCTTATTCCAGGGAGCATCAGTAAGCAGCCGAGTGGGACTTGCTGTGTTAGAGATGCACAGATACTTTTGTTTGTTTGGGTTTCTCTGACTGGGACTCTCACAGAGGAGACAGAACTCACTGTACGGTGGACAGGAGTGGATAAATAAACTCTTTCTGGAACTTTCTCATCAGGATATAAAGTAAGTTTTTATGTTATCTTTTTCTCCCCTTTTACTCTGTATGATAACTAGTCCTACGGAGGCTCTTATTTCCATGCAGTTACTACAGTTAAGGAAAAAGTGACAGATCAGTTATTTTAATGTGACATCAGCAGAAAATGTACTTCAGTGTGACAGAAATTATAATAAACACACACAGAGACACATCACCAACTGTTCGTCACAGTTTTATTGAGAAATTAGAAGTTGTGTGCGTGCACGTGTGGGTGTGTGCATGTGGGTTTGTGTTTATGTGTACGAGCGTGCCCTTACACACACGTGTACATACCATGGATAACTGAGAACATGTACTTACAATGTGTGTCTTTGAAGGATGCATAGAAAGCAGCCCTGTGCTTAAGGGGAGGGAACGGTGCAGTGCGACTTCAGAGTGACCAACCTCATCAGCAAACTTGTCACTGCAATGCTTCGCATTGACTGAGGAGCTCAAGGACTCCCCCTCTTCACAATCTCCTGGTGTGACTTTCAGGCTGCAGGGTGGTGGTGGTGGCGGCAGTGGCGGTAGTCAGCTATAAATAGGCCTGCTCCAAATTGTGCTGCAGTCACGCATAAATTCAGAGGGAACAAGAAATGACACAGTCATTGTTTATGTTATGTTATGTTATGAGTCAGAGTGTTTCTTTTTTTTTTGTGAAGTGAGATAAATAAGAATATGACCATGTGTTTTTTTTTTTCTTTTCACTTCCGTGTGATATCAGCAACAGCCTTAATAAAGAAAGGCTGGTGAATGAAAGGAAAACAGAGAGGGACAATAGAAGAGGTGCACCGTGTCTGTGTTAGCGTGTGTTTTTGTCAGGATGTACTGTATGGGTGGACGTGAAAGAGGGTGAAAAGTGTTTGCATGTGTCAGACTTATTAAACTGCCACATGTGGCAGAATAATGTTGAGTAACTCACTCCCCTTGGTTTCATTTAAGAGTGTTATCACCTTTCCTGCTCAGTCAAGGAGCAACTCCCACTGATATCCATTGAAGCTCTTATCAGATTACTAGTCAAAACAGCTTTTTATAGCATGAAGTGTACAACTTAGCAAATATTGTAGTTCACGCAAGGACGGGAGCTTTGTCTCATTTTGACGGAGTTAAAAAAAAAGTTGCATCATATCATTATATAGATATGATACCCAGGAGGATTCCATCTTGAGCCAGCTAAGCTAACAAGCACATGGATCTGTTTATGTTTTAAACATGACCATGACAACATGGTTATGCAACTTTTTTTCATATAAAGCAGTTTGCTATTAAAAATTGATAGTCCCTATTTTTATATTCTCTGTTTTTACTGAGTTTGAGGCCATCGAAAGGTGAAACATTAAGTCATGTATATGACATCAGCAAAGAACTATCCAGGCATGTTGCTTTCTCCTGCTTTTTGTTTTTTCAAAGCAGGGGAAATAGCTTGCAGTTTCAAACATCTACCTGTCTGTCAGCCTGCTTGTCTCAGAGCTCCTTTATTGCAGTGTAGAACACAGAAAGCCTTGTGTTGCACCTGACCTCTACTATGCAAATATATACTGTCAGACTGCCAACCGGCGTTGCACTCCACCTCCATGTGGATGAGTTTGTGAGAAGGGAGCAGCACACTAAGTTCATTGTTTCACCTGTGCATCACCTGAGTGCTGAGATAGAGGCTGTAATCACATGACTTTGACCCATATGACGGGTCTGCCTGCGCTCTCTCCTCCTCGGTTCCAGCTCCTGTGATGAAGCATCTACTCTGCAGTTACAGTCACATCAAGTTAAAATAGAGGACGGCTGTTTTGCTTATGGCTACGTTAAAACTAGCATGGCATCAGAGAATAATCTTAAAGAACACACATGAAATTTTTATTCATAAAAACCTTCTGCTTATATTCTTGTTGTTACGTTGCCCTTGGTCTCTTTTCTGAATGGGTATTGCTGCTCGCCAGTTTGAGTGAATGGGAGCAGAGAGTAATGAGCTTGGCTCGGTGTGTGTGTGTGTGTGTGTGTGTGTGTGTGTGTGTACACACTGCATGGGGCCAAAAATCATCTGCACTGCTGCTGATGTATTTGTATCAGTTTTCTGAAGAAGGCTTTCCACAGCTGTATGTGTCTGTGTGCATGCACTGTGTTTGCACACACCCTCATTTAGCTTCAATGCTGCGAAAGACCTAAACTTAAAGTGACAACGTCAGCTCAAGTGTTTATCACACTTTGTCGTACTAACACAGTACTCTCCTTTCTGCACTAACTAGTAGTGTTAACCAGATAATTTTTATTTTTTCTCTTTTATTATATCACAGATTATAGCAGAGAAAATTAGTCTTTACCCAATTTAACACCGTTACAAATGAGTGACTCAATCAATCAGCATTAATCCAACACATAGGCCAACAGTCTGAGTAATTCAAGCTTTTTCTACTGGAAATATGGACATTATGTTGCCCTCCTTAAGGTTAAGGACAAAAGTACACAGATGAGTTGTACAGATGAGTCGGCATGATGATCTCCAGAATCACCCGCATGTTTTTACGAGCTAATTGCAATAAACAAGTCTATCAAAACTCATGTGGTTTATGGCTCTACTGCTTATTTTGTCATAGCTTCATAGTTGTTTTATCCCACACTACGTCACAGGCTGAGCACCAAACACTAAAAAAAATATATTTTCTGTTAAAACAAATAGTCACAAGTCAAATGTCACATGTTTTTTTTTTTTTTTTATTATTGACAAGATTAATAGTAATATTTTATTTTAAGTGACTTGCCCAATCCTGGTAATATTCAAATGTCTTAGCAGGAGCAACTATGAGTGACAAAGTGAGCAATGTATGTGAGTGAGTGATGTTGTATTCAGAAGTGAAGGGTCAAGGGTCAAACAATAGCAGAGGACTGTTGAGTTTAGTGCCAACAAAGTCAAATGTCACAGGTTTCCCTGAGCCATTCTTGGCATTTTATGAGTGGGAGTTAATGGAAAATTATCTAATTTGCTTCCCAAAGCATATTCATTACTGTAATAAAGGCAGTGTTTGTTTTCTTCATTTTTTTCTGGCAACAGAGACTATGCAAAAGTCCTCTAAAGCCTCTACACACAGACACACAAGCACGTTTAAGCAAGCAATGCCAAAGGCATTTAAGTATTTTTTTATTGGAAACTATGTTCCCATAACAATGAGCAGGAAGGTCTCTGTATACTCAGGGCTTTCAGAGGTCATTCTAAACGTCAGATTCTCCCTCCAACAATTACTGGGCTGGTTGATGGATTGTAAAAGTCAAGTATTCTCTCATCTTATCCTTTACCAATTAGTTTTACATCTGTTTTTAACTTAAGTTAGTGTCAAGAACAGGTTTCTGGATTCAGAAATGGTTTGTTGCTCAGGTAAAAGACATTCCCTCCTTCCAGATGTTTGGAAAAGTTTTCATAAATGTAGTGATGAAGGTGCTGTTTAATATTAAACTTGAAGACAAGTGTGACTTTTGAACTTGTAATGGAGTCTGTTCCCTTTGCGCACCCTTAAAAGGCAGTGCCATAGCCATTCCTTTAGACTGTCCCATGACACATAATGACTTACACAGACATGTCCAAAACATCATAGAGGGAAAGATACACAGAGTCAAACTCCTCCTTCTCCTGTTTCTGTCTCCATCTCTGTGCATTAAGAGCCCTATAAACACTGACCTTAGGCACAGCTGGATATTATCAGGGGAACAACAACACAACATTGTACTATTAAGCCACTCTATTACGGTCAGCAGTGAGGCAAAATTAGCCTTTAATTGATTTCATGTCTAGCAAAGCAGGCAGGCTCTGACGAAACCAATGACGATACTTGAGAGGTTCTCTGCCTCTGCAGCAGCAGCATCTGTGTGTGAGATGACTTTGTTACGTTAGGCAGGAAGAATGACCTCCAGGGGACACCAGACAGGAGGAAAAATAGGAGAGAAACAGCTGGGGCTCAGAGCTCACTTGTACTTCCCTTTTCCCTTGTTACACTGGAAGTCCTGTCATTGTGTTTGTTAACTTTTTTTTTTTAAATATAGAGTAACTGCTAACATTTTGTTAAGGGACCTTCGGCCAGTGTGATCTGCCCCGGTCTGAATTTGTAGAGGCGATGAGTGAGGGGGGCGGGATGGTGGTGGTGGTGGGGGACTTAATAATGTCTCGAGAGAGTCGTGGTATGCAGTGGTCATCTTATGGTCATCTCTTGCACGGCACATCCTGGTTCTTTATTGAACAAATAAGAAATACTTTGTTTTTCCCGTGCTGCGGAAAACTTTCCATAAACAAATGTTTAGATATTCTGTGCTTAGACTGGGTCACAGTAATGTTGCTCTTAAAAACACAACACGTAGACAAAAGACCAGAGACGCTTTGTGCGTTTGTTTGCCTTGAAACCCAACTCCATTTTTTCCCCCACTTAAGCTCTTGCAGTCACACACACGCACAGAAACACACACAAACAAAGTGTCTGCCCACACTGACCCGTACGACTATCAGAACAGGATGGTAAAACATAGAATACAGAACACTTCGCACTGTTTGGGAGCTGAACAGCACAGTTAAATACGTTTAGGTCTATTCAGCATTTAATGATCATTCCAGCCCCACCACAGTATTTCCAACTGAGGGTCAAACAGCTGGATAGAGTTGCACTGTAACATATCAGCATGTCTCTCACTTAGAGCTGATTGCATTGCTTGGAGTGAGCACACACCGCAGAGTAATTGGAGTTAAGTGCCTTTGACAGCCAGTGTTTGTACAAGGAAGGGATGAATAAACATCAGGGGTGGCACATGGATTACTTGACGTTTTTTCCTGCTACACTGCCAAAGAGAGACTTGCTTCAGCTTACTCGATATTTGCGTTGAATGAACAGCACCTATCTCATGTATCCTTTCCTGCTTGTAGGGATGGCTGGTCAGTTGGCTGGGGATATAGCAAAACAAGGGCGTTTGGTCAGGTGTGCTATATTATTTATCAGGTCGTGGACCTGATAAGAACCCTGCCTGGTCCAGGACATTGTAAAGAAAGCAAGCCAGCTAGCCACTATGACTTCAGCTACACTTGTGTTCTACACCCTGCTTTGGAAAACATAGAGGGTCTGTTAAAACTGGCTTTAGGTTGGCCAGCATGGCTTCTTGGTTAGATTTGTTTTGACATTTGTCGGTTTGTCCTGCTGCTGACAGCACTTGTCTTGCAGGAAGAATACTCCTCTTGTACATACAGAAGGCTAACTGTGCTCTTCCCACTCTGTAACTCTGCCAAAAACAATTCACTTATATCATAGAGCAATTTCTGGAAGTAAATATGTGTTTACATTTTGCGCTTTACTGTTGCCACCCTAAATGCTGTGGGTGAATTAAGGGTGCGGTATTCTTGTAAATAGGTGAAAGTGATGATAATCATCATGAACAAAAAGCATGTTGTCACCAAGAGACACAATGCAATAATTCTTTAAATGCTTTCAAACTTTCAAGCAAAGCTTATACAGTTACGCTTTAGTAGATCACATGTAAAATAGCTGCGGAAAAATTACAACAAAGAACATGGGAGTGATTTTCAAATCCTGCTCCCATCCACTCACCTGACCAGTTTATCCACGATTATTGGATTTTTTGTTTTGGAAACAGATCTTCAGACGCAGTCTCTACTACTCTCACATTTCAGAGCTGTGGATAGACGAGTTTTGAGAAACAGTCCACTTATTTGATGAGCACTTTAGTTAGAGTGTTAAGGGACTGGGTACTTGGATTACCACAGGAAATTACAGGAGGTGATGAGTTAAACTCAAGTCAACAGCAACAGACTTCAACTCATCAAGGTGCATAAAGTGAGTCCATGTCTTTGTTTGTCTCTAAATAATAGTGTAGATTTTATTGCTGCTTTTTTATTGCACTGTTTTTTTTGCCTCTAGTTGCTACTTTTAAGATGATAACATCTGCTGCCTATTTATATTTCTTTAATTAATCATGAATTACATTGGTATTGGCTGAACTCATTTGAACTGTTGTGTGATTTAAGATGCTTTCGTGCCATTGACTTATACCATTCATGAATGAGTGTCAAGTTTTGGCAAAACTTGTTCATCACACAGCAAATATGTCCTTAACGTGGTTTGTGGGTGAAGGAGAAAAAAAAAAAAAAAAAAAAAAAAAAAGACATCAACATTAAACAGTCAGCTTTATGAGTGTTAATTGGATTTTGGAAGTCATTTCTTCCATGGCTGTTTGGGCCTTGTTTTACGGCGTTCCTATTGACTCCGTGCAGACTCGGGTTAGCAAAGAAGGTAATATTGTAAATTGATTCCAGCATATTCACATAATTATTTACTGTTATATTGGTTTCATAATATGACTTTTGTCACACAGTGTTGCATTCACTTTTTCTTCCCATTTTCTTCCCAAATTTCTCTCATCATCAAAAAATGTTTTAGTTTTGAGATGTCCTGCTGTATTTTTCACCTCATCATAACATTGAACGTGCTGAGTTTTCTGTTTTTTCTTGGTTCGACACTGCTGTATTTAAAATGATACATATATGTATTAATGGTGATGTAAGTTTACAACATGGGTTAAATAATATCTGCTGTGTTAGTGCCCATTTCAAAATGACTTCATCACATTGATTGGCTAAAATAATACAGTAAATTTACCATTTACTATCAAAACGATTTGTACACAGTTCCTGATGAGATGAGAATCACACAATAATCTGGTTATAGAACAATAATACAGACTAATAATAGTTCCTCATCATTCATATCTGCATGTATCATCACATTTTTAATCCTATTAATCTCATATTTATCCATTTACGGATATGGGATTTGGCTGCTCATAGATAAACAAAATGTTCCCTTCAAACAACAAGTAATTATGTCAACGTGAACCTGTGTGTAGAGTAAAGAAGACACATTGTCCTTTTGGCTGTTTGTACTTATTCTTGGTGTAATTGATGTCGTGATTCAAACTTGTTATATGCTGTCTTTACTGAACCATCACTCTGTTTTTCTTTTTCCACTCCACTCACTGTTTCCAGCGAGTGCTGTGAAGTCTCGGGGTCTAATTTCATGTAACCATCTAAGGATGTCGGTTCACAAGCCTCAGGCGGACCTAAATTAATCCCATCTCATAACATGTTGATCTGTAGCATGAAGACGGCCGTGCACTCAGCTCGATCTCGTACATCAGAAAGTCGAACAGTTACAGGGTTTTGAACAATAAGTTGCACCGTGTTTAATTCAATGGATACATTTGATGCATTATTGAACTGTGTACTTTGCTAAACACAGATATCTTCTGTCATGGAGTTAGTGAATTCTAGTGAAATGAGCTTTTGCATAGTCTGGTGTAGCACCCTATTAAATAGTTAATTAAATTATGGTTGTTTTTTTTCATGATTCAACACTGTTTTCATTGTTTAAATAACCAAGAGCCACAAGAGTTTGTTGTACTTTGAATTTTCAAGACAGGGGCTATTTTGCTCAGACAAAATCGATGGGAGATGAGCAAGTTTGGTAAGCACATCTGCAGGGAAATATTTAGTTTCATTGTCTTGTTAGCATGTAGATGAAAATATTTCTCTGTGGTTTGATTCTGGTAAACTGGTAGATCTGATCATCACAAGGGCTCAGTGGAGAAATCAACTCTGTCCTCCTTGTATGTCTGCCACTGGAAATGTTTGTATAAAAATAAGATTACAGATATGTAATCATTATTCTGGCGCTCTTCCCCAAGGCCAAATCAAGTGTCATAGGGTGGGCTTTCTTTACATAACATGACGAGAAATGAGAAATGACAAATCACATCAGAGTGGCGGCCTTTTTCTTAGATGGTTGGTTCGTCTGACTTGCTTACCTTAAACCTGCATAACATTCGCACAACCTGCCCAAGGGAAGGAGCTCCTCCACCGGTATTTCAGTGCACCATGCACCGTTTCAGGACAGTTCAGAGAAGGCTTTAAACCTAACATTTTTGTGCCCAAGTGAGTGTGCCAAAAGACAAAAAAAAAAAAAAAAAAAAATCCAAGATAATACTGTGCCCTCAATGAGCTAAACACTTTAAATAAAATTTGAAGACAACATATGGGCTTTGAAGTCGTCAGTGAACGACAGCACGGCAGCAACAAGTTCATGAACAGTGAAGGCAAAAGGTAAAAATTTGTTATTAACAAGATTAATTGGTTCACTTACGTATGCACCAGCTGTCAGTAAGACACAGTGTCTCATTCCAGAAGGAAACATTTTATCACCAGTGAAAAATCTACATTTAACGCCCCCAGAGCCTCTGTAGTTACATACCATAATGTGTTTTAAGCACACATGGAAACAGGTTTTTAGCGACTTTTATCAATGAGATGAATCTACACACAGGACATAGAAAACAAACACAAAGTAACTGTTGGAAAATGTTAAGTATTCCTAGAGGGTAAACCTGCACGTTTTGTTTGTTAGCTCATGGTGTTACTTTACGTGTATATGGCTGTTTAATTAATGTCGCTGACACTTGTCAGGCTCTGTAAACAGAGCTTTGAGTTCCAGCTGGATTACAGTTATTAGGTGTTAACTGATGGCTTTGAATGGAAAATGCACCATAGAGAGTCTTTAATTGGATTTTTTTAAACAGGTATACAGACTGATCTATTGAATAATAAAAATTATTAAATCATGTGTGAAGTTTTGCTGATGCACATTACAAGCTGTTTTGGCTTGTCTTTATAATGCAGTCTGTGGTCCCGACATGAGGTTGGGTTCGTGTTGATGGAGAAGAAGGATTTTCATCCTGTGTTTACACCGCCTCTGCCGTTTAAACAAGGAGGCGTCTGTGCTCTTAACATATATGCTGATGCTTCTTTTTGTTTATAATACTAATGTGTTATTTGACTTAGTCAGGCTTAGTGCTGTTGGGCTGTGCCTGAAGAACACGCCTGTTGATGGTTATGATCATAGACGAATCATTTCTCAAATCCTTCAACAGCTGATGAACTTGTGTATTTTTTATTTTTTTTTAATGAGATTTACTTTACTTTTACTGATGTACTTCACTGAAATGTGTGTAATATTAGCTACCTCCAGTTAGTATCCAAGTGTTGCATGTGGTTAGGAAAAAAAAAATGGGATTCCCAAATGTACACATTTATCTCTGAACTCTAAAAGCTGTTTTATCTGTAAAATATCCATATAACACACAGTTACGCTGCAGGCTTCACATCCTGGAATACTGAACAGGCCAGTTAAGAATTTAGCTGATGAGACAATTTGGGTGTTAGCAGGAGGCACATTTCCCTCTTTTGATTGTTGTTAACTATCCACCCTTACACTGCCATGGTAGCACATCGCAGACCTGTTTACTCACAGCAACAGATACAGTTCAGAACTATTACAGAGCATCTTTGATGATGAGATGATGATGAAGTTGACACAAACCTGTCACAAACTCCTGGTAAGATGGACAACAAACAAGCTGACTCCTAAAATGTTGAAATAACTGAGTGTTATTAGCGGATATTAGTGACTGCAGTGTATTTTCTAGAACGTGGAATGTAGAAAATAGATTGTGTATGTTTCTTGACTTAGATATAACATTTTTTGTGAGAAGAGGGAACTCTGCAGTGTTGTGTGAGCATTCACTTGGAATAAATTCAGGAGAGAAAAGGTGTAACACCGACAGAGCAGACACGTTTACAAGAGCTGAAGCTACTGTGCCAGGGGAAAAATTGTGCAGGACCCAGGGTGACAATGTTCTAATGTGTTTGGATGCAGCTTGGGGTCTTTTTTTTGTTTTTTGTTTTTTTTTTTTTGTGTGTGTGTGTGTGTGTACCTGTGCAGCAAACCTGTGAAAAGTAGGTCTGTGTTCAATAAGCAACATTTGTGAGTCAAACTTTGGAGTAGTTTATTATATAGTGACATCACACTGCTGTCCTTAACCTCAACTTTAGCAACTCAAGTTTGATTTACAGGTTATTAAATCAGAAATGCTGTTTATCATCAATGCATCTCTCTTATCCATGATGTAACAATGTTTACTCGCGCCCATACAAAGGTACGGAAAGGAACAGCGAGGAATCCAGCAGTTAATTACATTGCCAGTCATTTTCTTCCTAGCCGGGTCATTAGATGGAAAGAAACCAATAGGACCATATTTGTGACCTTGACATTAAAATCTATGACTGTTTGTTCACTCATTATTGACCATACTGAGTCACATCTGATGGATGTGGCCTAAGATTTGGCTCACCACTGTGTGCCTGCTGTTTTCTACTGGGTTGTGTGGATAGTAGTGACTCATGCTCAACTCTGCAGGGTCCACCATTGCCTTAGGTTAGTGATGTCATTAAGGCCATAGTAGACCATGTTTATAGGAGAGATGGGGATTTTCGATAACGTCTTGTGTCAGTCGAGGCACAGAAGACGGTGTTCTCGTCACAGTTCTGGATAAAAACAAGAAAATGTACAATTTGTATCAGCAGGCAATGTATAATATAAAATTATGACTTTGTATGGAATTTAGGTTAAAAAAAAAATGCAGTATCTTATATTTATATATTTTTTTTATTATTGTAGAGGACAAAGAAGGTATCTTGAGTGAAAACTCCTGTGTGAGACGGAGTCATCTGTAGCTCTTTGGGACCCCCTGCTGGCGGTTTACAGCAGAGCAACACACTGTCTCCATGCATCCACAACCATTTATTTAACAGTGGGAGTCTTTAAAATACAGTTACTGGTAATAATACTAGTATGTTTTGTGCACAACATGCCAGTGTGGGTTGTTGCTACTAGTGACTGTGACATTACGCAATAATTCACCGCAGGCATTTCATAACCCTTTGTTTGGTTTAATTGATCCGCAGAGAGCTATAAACTGGTACTGAAACAAAGGCTTCCTTAATTTTCAGTCAGCACTAAGAAGAAAGTGGCACATAATACAGTTTTAAAGACCACAGACCACAGATTTGTTTTCTCAACAAAGATTTTAAATTACCCCTTTAAAGATTGCAGTGAAATACAGATATTCATTCTTACTTGATAGACTACAGTTTACGCTCGAGACAAATTAAATTACAGTAGTATTACCCAATCTATAACCAGGGTGTTTGGCTCTGATAGCATATCAGTGTGGCAACACACCGGCCTGGTGTTGACCTTTTTTTGTTTGGCTGTGATATTACCACATTCGCCTTGCACAGCTGTTGGCAAATGACAAAGCAAACACTTGTTTATTTACACATTAAGCCTACGTAGAGCATTATTCATATGTGTCCAACTGTCTAATAATATCCCAATCCTGTATCAAAATTATATGTCTTAAGGTGTTAAATGTGCCACACTATTCACCACACATTCACAAACTGTCAGCCTGTTTGGTGTTGAGGTTCAGTGGGTTTATCTGGGGATTTTTTTCTGAAAATGGCCGCCTGCTGTGACTGGAAGCAAGGTTGATGAGAGCAAAACCAAGCAGTAACACTGCAAACTGCAACGCCACCGCAGTGAACCAAAAAGACCTGGGTCATTTAGAAACGGGTTCGCTGATATTAGTGATGAATGAAAACTTGCAAAATAGACTTATACTTTTTTTTAAAGGTCATAAAATAAACATTTCCACTAAAATGCGCTCACACATTTCATAGAAATATGACATTTTCTTTAAACATTTATTAAACCATGAATGTTATTTTAAACTGGTGCTCGGGTGATTTAATATTGCTCTTCCATGAAGTTGTGAAACTGAAAATAAATAAATAAAAATAGTGTTTTCAGAAAATAATGATTGAAATGAATGCAGCATAGTCTTTGATCGCCTGACTGTCAGTTTGTGGTGGGAGGTAAACTCCAGAAATGCTGTACAGTCGACATGACACATTCATTAATTCAGTGACAGATGCAGCCGTTTTGACAGGATGAGTAACAGTGATTGAAATTGAATTTCATGTAAAAAAAAAAAAAAATAACTGTAGGTGGACTGACCCTTTGATAGGAGTGATTTAATGAGCGAAATGAGATGAGATTCACAACAGCGAAAATGTATAAAACAGATAGATTAATTAATGAATGAATGTGTAGAAATAAGCTTCAATGAAGGAAAAATAAAATAGTAAAAATAGTTAGTAAAAATAGATATTTTACAGCAGGTTTGGTCATGAATACATCCATCTATTTATTATCTACACAGCTTATCCTCAGAGTCACAAGAGGGCTGTAGACTAATCCCAGCTGACTGTGGGTGAGAGGAGGGATACACCCAAGAGAGGTCACCAATCTATCACAGCGCCAACATATATAGACAAAGAACCATTCAGCCTCACGTTCGCTCCTACGGGCAATTTAGAGTCACCAATTAAACTGCATCTTGGACTGTGAGACCAAGCTGCAGTCAGTGCGTAGAGGAAACCCACAAGAGCACGGGAAAAACATGCAATGCAGAAAAAACAAAACAAAAGAAAAACTGAAGACATTTTTTTTTCACCAGATGTTAACCTGGGTAACCTTGCTTCTCTGTTGGCTGTGATTGAAAGCTTTTTCTCTGTTGCAGTCGTTTCACGCTGAGATGTGATGTGATTGTGCAGGCACTTTTTTTTTTTTTTTTTTTATATAAAATCACACAATCATATAGTTGGGCAGATAACTGCAACAACTGTTTAAAAGTGGATACAAGCGCCAGATTTTGCATATTTACTCCTTTAGGGTCAATAAAAAAAACAAAATAATAATAATAATAATAATAATAAAAAACACGTTAGCCACTTAATTTTTCAAATTTTGAAATTTTCTAATATGGCCACCAGTTTCGCTGTTTGAGATAAACATGTACAAACAAACAAACAAAAAATTTGTTAAGCACACATGCTACTATATCCCTCAATGTTATTCCATTCCATAACATTCTAAATTCTTCCAGCCATTAGAGGAGCTCCACAGCCATATTTGTCTAAGAATGGACAGGTCATAAATGATGCTTGAGTGGATTTTTACGATCAATTACAACCTGATGAGATATAATGAATCACACTTCTATTGTTAAATGTGATCTAATAGGTTTATTGCAAACATTAACCATACATGTTATCTCTATTGTTTGAAAATGAGATAAAGATAATATATGTCAATGGTTTATGAAGTAAAATCTTCCTCTGACTTTTGCCTTGCACCCACAACTCTCCACAATTGGTGATAGCTCGGTCAAAAAAATCTGATCACCTGGTTCTGGTTGACATACTGTTGCCTGACACCAAATGCAGCCTGGCTGGTAGGCCTCATGCTTTACAAGCTGTAGCAATGCTGCTTGAGTAGGAGGAATTTCTTCGCATGACTGTTGTTTTTGGGCAAACAAGTCCAACCTGGCATCATCAGCTCCTGCTGCTTCATGTACAATATTTTTTTGTCATTCCAATTTGGTGTAAAAAGAAAAAGTTTGCTAACTCAATTTCTGTTATGAAATACTCATTCTTTTTTTTCTAATAATCATTAAAAAAAAATCCTTAGAAAACAATATATTTATTAAAAAAATAAATGATAAATGTTTGGATGAATAAATGATTTACATTTTGCTGCATTTTACCCACTGAACTTAGCTGTTATAAAGTTTTTGTTGCAGTGCATGGTATCATTGTAATCCTTGACCATCAAAACATCAGGGTAGACAACACCACTTTTCATCTATCATGTTCGGCTCCAGTGATATGATGCAAAATACATAGTTCTATGTTATGGCAGAAAGCAAGATGGCCGCCATGGATGTTAGGTGGCATTGAATAATGACGTGTATGGTATCATTGTAATCACTGACCATTAAAACATGGGGGTAATCATCATTCTATATGTGCTTTAATGTTTTGTTCAGGAGATATCGAGCAATACACATAGTTTGACGCATGTATCCACTTGTGAACGATTCTTATGAAAAAATGCTGTTATCTGCCCCACTAATACCAGGAAATTCACCTGGTCTTTACCATGTCTATATATTTGTTTTTAAAAAAGCATCCTTTTTATTTTTATCTCATAGTCTTCCCAATTAAATTATTTTTTTCATAATGCTACAGGAGAACCACATCATGCTTACAATAGGACTATTTCCCTTTATTGGTTTCTCATACTTGAGTGAGAGTTATGAATAATCCATCTTTAAGTCACAGGTGATCGAGTAAATTGTCTGAGGAAGTTGGAACAGAAGTAATTTCAATCAGATAGAGATTCATCGTCCACGTACAGTTGAATATCAAACTGTTTTCAAAATACTCCCACATCTGATGACCCCAATTTCACACCGCAAAAAGCAAACAATAAAAACGTGTGACTCATACTTGGGTCTGCCAGACAATAGGTGGAATATAAGACAATTATTTTCAAGGAGCTTGAGGTGTGAGAGCTCATTTACATTTCAAGTAAATGTTATTGTATTTTCATCCCTGGTCCACTTGCTGTGAAATTGTTTCAGGCTGCTTCAAAAGGCTCATCACTGTCAACAAAGTGCTATGGGAATGAATGGAAAGGAAATTGAGCTGTTTTGCCAGATATGGCTTTATAACTGACACTTTTCAATTTGTCCATACTCTTTGAGTAAATTGCTCCTGTAGGCCCCGCATATGATTAAGTGTTACAGTTTGAATGTATAGAATAAGATATGTCGTAATCCTTCTGACTGAACTACATCTATCTTTTGCAGTTTGTGTTTCACGGGTGTGCGTGGGCACGTGTGTGTCAGTGCGCCTTTCAGTTTTATTGTGCGAGTATGATTGTATTACAGGATGTGACAGTGGTCCAGTGGTTTGATGTTAGATGGGTTATGTGATGAATGGATTGAGGGATTGTCGTGGCAGTTAATGATAGTTGTCAGTGTAAAGGACGGGACAAGGTCAGCCAGACAAAGGTGGCCGTCTCTGAAGATCTGGTGCTCTGTAGTGTCCCTCCACATAAGACAATATCAAATAAGGTTGAGGCTCATCATTTTATTTTTCACCGACTGTCATGTCTAGTGAGTGTAGTGCCACTTGGAGGAGCCACTGCTATGTTTCAGTTCAATGGGTGGGTAGACAATTGCTCTCTGTTCAACTGTGAGGTTTGGTTTCTAATTAATTAATTATACTTCCCTACAACAGTTCATATTCAAAAGCTGTGATCTTAAAGCTGCAATCACCAACCAAAATACAATTACTAAATCAATAAGATAATAATTTGCACTGCAATCTTTAGATAAGTGAAAAAACTCCATGAGATGGAAAAAAAAATCACTTGAGTCAATGGCTTAGAATAAATAAGACTGATTGGATGGTATGCAGGGAGTTTTTAGTGCTCATCACACAAGTGTTAAATGCCTATTTACTTTGAAAACACTGTGATGTAGTGTAGTATAGACTGTAATTTATTTTAATTTGAAGAATCTTAGAAGGAGCTTTGCGACAGCTTTGACTGATTTGTTTACTGATCACTACCATTTAAGCTTATATATTAATGTCAGTGGTGTATAATCTTCCAGTGCCTGGTCTCCAGATAAGTATTAGCTCAACAAATTGAACAAAAGACCTACTTGATTAATATAGTCTATGCAGATCTGCCTACAAAGAGAATAAAAGTGTCTGGCCATCTCAACAAAACCACAGTGCCTGCTCATCTCCGCTGATTGAATGGCTACAATAAAAGGCTGAGATACTTTTGAGCGATTATTCAATAAGCAGCTGTGGGAGCTCAAGAAGAAGAAGAAGAAGCAGAAAAAAACAAGAGAGACGTTTCACACAGCAGCTCAAATTTAGAGCACAGACAGCCATGACCTTCTACTGCTGGGTGAGGAGAAGCCATAGCTTAGCTCATTTTTGCCCACACGCCTAATGTGATCACGAAGGATAAACTCTCATCACTCTCCTGAAGATGGCAGGAAGTTAATTGAAGGAACCAACAGAGGATGTATCAAAGGGACAGGCGGAGAAATAGCATCTGCGCAGGGCACTTTTCATATGTCGATCTCTGTGCTGGGGGATCTGTAGGTCTAATTGTGCCTCTGGTATCTTAACTCTTAAGCCCAGACAGAAATCAACCCCCCATAGACACATGCCCTGCCACACTGATCCATCACACACACTGAGACACATAAGCAAATAAACATTTCCTGTCTCCAAATAGGGGGGCGAGGTAAAGATCTGTTTGCTTTCGTCCACAAAAACCAGTGTCCCTAATCGGCAGGTCTTGCAAGGGAAAGATAAGTGTCACCTGACTGTTAATTTACTTAAAAAAAGTGTACTTGAATGCACACATATAAGCAGTCTTTATAACCAGATTTAAGAATCTTCAGCAGTCATTTGGCTGCAGTGTTAATTGAGAATTTGCATGCCAAAATACTTTTATCCTCTTAGTACAGATTTCAAGAGCATGTATAACAAGGTGAATAATAATGGCTGGCTGTGATGAAGAGTGCGATGTTGTTTATCCTCCCATTTCTCCCTCTGTGTTCTTTGTATCTGAGCCATGTCTCCTGCTGATTCAGTTTTTGCTAAATTAGCCTTGTGTTTTCAAGGCTAAAATCCTTCACATTGTTTTGGAGCATCATTATGTGTTGGCTCGAGGCCCAACCTGAAGAGATAGAGAGAGATTGAGAGAGAGGGAGTCATTTTAACAGCGCCTTCTGTTAAATTCATGTTATGAAATTGACATTTTTGCAGAATTGGAGCAACGAAGATGCTGCAATTTGCCGATTAAAATTTCGACACTGATTTGTTTTTTCATCTGGGGCCTATGATGACAACATTGGTGCAGCAGTAAGATGCGAAGTTCTTGACAGGAGTGAAACGTCAACTATGAAGTTTGTATTGCATTTGTCAGCTTTCTTAGCATTATCAGTGTGTGTTGAGTGCCATTACATACAACCAGAGAAAAGCAGCATAGACATGTACTTGACTGTCTCAAATCTGCCGGTCTTGACAAATTCAAAATAATTGAATGCGTTTCTTTCAGACAGGCACTGGAACAATAGAAGTGCACCTGTGTAGGATGTGTCAAGTGCAACATAGCACAGTGAGGCTGTAGGCAGGCAGCATAATCATCAAAACCTGTGGCTCAGGAGGCAGAGTAGGTCGTCCACTAATTGGGAAGGTCGGTGGTTCTATTCCTGAGTGTTGAAATATCCTTGGCCAAGACACTGAGCCCGTGGTGGCTGTGAGTGAGTGAATACGTGCACTACATATAGAAATGCTATATGGATGTGTCTGCGTGTATGGGTGAGTGACACTCATGTAGTAAAAGTGTTATATATGAAAATGAAATTATTGCTAATAACACCTAATGATTGCAGAGGGATTGTGCTTGTGAAATGCTAAGAAATTTGCATGCTTACATTGTTATATTAAGAAATGTTAGTAGCAAGGTGTGGCTAACAAATCATTTCTGACGCCACACCCTGTAACTGTGGCCAAGCATGATGGTTCATAGTAATTAACTTTTGCAGAAATTGCTGAATATGAGCATAGTTTAGTTCCAATAGAAAAGTAGCAAATCATGCATTTTCATATTGTCTTGTCATGATTAAGTGGGGCAGCTCTCGACTTAAACGGCACGGTTCTCACTAGCTCAGTTTAACAAAATTAAAGGTGTAAATTTACAATGAACTGCAGTAAATATGACTGGTGTAAAAGAAATAAAAATGCTGTAAATTTCATTAAATCCTTTTTGGATGTGACTTAGATAAACAGCAGGGAGGAGTCAGAGCCTGTATAACAGAGTCTGCCTTATATATGTGCATGTGCACGCTTGGTGCACTGCATATGTCATGACCTCTTTACCATGAGTTATGCATGTGGTGCTCCTTAGTGTGAAATATTTTTTATGATGAAAGATGTTTTTTTTCCTCAAAGGCACCATCATGCAAAACCATTGCACCATGCCATAACCAATTCCTCTCCTTTCCTCGCCTCTTCTCAGAGCCCAATCGATGGAGACTGGCTGACCAGTTCTCTTTTTTTTTACTGTCAGTGGTAAATACCTCTTCATCCTGTCAGTCCACATCTACTTAGTGGGGATGGGTCTGTGCAAAAGGACCAGAGTGAGGGAATAAATGTGTGACCTGTTTGTCTGATTTCTCATTCAAAGTACATTCAGTTGCTTATGAGTCCTGGAAGGAAGAGATAAACTAGGGTTGGTGTTGTTTCTAAGCTCATGAGCCACGTGGTAAACTGCATGTGACATTCAGGTGTATGTGTTGCTTTGCATGAAACTGGCTGATAAAAATTAATTGTTTTCCTTGTTCATCATGTGTATCCCTGTGCATCATCCTTGTGCAACCCCGAAAAGGAAGGCGCTGTTGTAAGGGACACGTAATATTCAAGCACTGTACATAAGTATTCACATAAAATGTGGTCGAAATATACAAAGACAAGTGGAACTGTTATAAAAAGAAAAAAAAAATGCGAAAAATGAGAGTTCCTGAATTGTCTGCTTACTTTCTTGATACTTTTCACAAGTAGATAGCAACAAGAGGAACTCAGATGTGACAGAAGTGCTGAAACAGAAATAGACTGACTGAGTATGCTGCTACAATCAAAACACGCCAGGATTTGATTATTTACTCCTTTGAAGTTCTACAGGATTTTCTGCAGGCATCTCAACATTTTACACTCACAAGGGTTATGAGCATTGAGTTTAGTTGCTATGTGTGTGTGTGCATGGGTGTGTGTGTGTGAGGGAGAGAGTTAAAATGGTCAAGAGAGAAGACAGAGAGGCAGGTGTAAGCTTGGGGTTATTAGGCCAGGTAAACAGGACAGGGTTGTATAACTCTGGCTGATAATTCACTGACCTTTACCTTTTACACTCTAATGCATTCTAATAGGCCAGTGGATCCTAACATAGCTCCTTTTGAGCTCCTTTTTAGCACACAAACACACACACATGTTCACACAAGTACTCGGTTGTCTAGGCGATCAAAGCTTTCATATTATCAAACCACAACCCCCCAGGAGATCGTATAAACTCACCTCAGCCTGTCAAAAGAGTGCTCTTCTGGAAAAAAATCAAACAAACAACAAACATACAAAACATCTCCCTACACTATACATATGTGTGTGTGTGTGTGTGTGTGTGTGTGTGTGTATGTATGTATGTATATATATATACACACACACAATTTAGTCAAAATTATCTGCTGGATAGTAATTGACTTGTGATTTTATACAGCCAGTTTGAGGATATTCTGTCTATAAAAATGAATAAATAAATAAATAATCTGCGTTGCTAATTTTTCATTTTTCTTCTTTTCTTCCTGGCTGTTATATAGAGGTGGCACACACCATGCAAAAGAATGACCGGTCCAGGGACGACAGCCAGCGGGAGAGTGTGAGTAAAAATTATCTTTTTTTTTTGTATCTAATATTTCTTTATTTTTCCCCTTTACATCCTTTTCTTTTTCATTATTACATAATTCTATCTGTATTTAAAAAAAACAAAAAAAAAAAGAAAAATTCATATGGCAACACAGTTCTTATGTCTCCTATTGTTTTGTTTTTTTCTGAAATATTGTACATTTATGCAGCAGTGGAAGTGTTGTGCGTGTCCTGATTGATAATAAGTGTCGAGTATTATCAGTCCTGTGAAAATGGAACTGAAGTTGGAGCACAAATCGACACCACTTTAGGCCAATAGGGTCTTCTATAAAACACAAACATAACCATAACAGTAAATGTGTGCTGTATCTAATTTTGTGATAATTTCTGAGTCCATTTTGCTACTCATAAAAAAAATACTGGCGTATTTTCAATAGACACCTCAGAATTAGTGAGGTGAAGGTGAGGTCAAACAATTTACAGTATAGTATTCATGATGCTCACTGCAGGTTCAGTCTGTTGACCTTTTAAACACAAAGTTGGAATATGAAAATACTGTCTCAGTAAAGTGCTGCGCGTGAAGCAGAATTTCATTTTAATTTAAGATCTCGGTTAGCGTCAGGTACAGTCCCGTTAGCTCTATGAACAGGTTTAATGGTTTTGTCACAAAAGAAAAGGTTTGGTTTTTATGGGATTAAAGAAGAAATGAATTTCGTGTTTTATATTCATTACTCCATGATTTAGTAAAATGCCCTTTACTGCTTCTGGATTCTTCTTGTTGAATGATTGCTAAGTATTTGAGTTTTAAGTGAGGGTGGAATATGTTTTCATTGGTGAAGACCAAAGAAGTTCTATGAATGCAGTGTAATGTTATTAGTAAAAAGTTTTTTGCTTTTGCTTGAGAAATATTTCCTAAGTGTATTGAACTTAATGTCTTCTATTTTCTACAGTAAGTGATTAATTGCTTGGTCCATACTTTGTTGGTGAATAGCAAAGAGCTCCCAATTTCTCTGTGTAATTTCTTCTTCTAATTTCTTTCTTTGGTCGTTTTAGCTCAACCAGAAATGGTAAATAAGGCAACATAACTAACTCTACATCTTAGAGCTTTACCACGGTTGCTTCTACACACTTGACGATCATTGTCTACATGACTACCAGTAATTTAGATGGTTTAATCTTTTATTTAGATGGCCAACCTAAAAAGTGACACAACATAGTTATGTGGTTTTCATTTCATCATATTGTGTATCTCTATCATCCCCCATCCCCCACAAAGGCTACATTACCATCAGTATCAAACTGACAGACTGTATCTATGCTTTCGCATGAGAGTTGTCTGCAAACTAACTGTCACCCACCATTATCCATCTGGATTTAATAGGCAGGTCCCTTGAAATCCCAACAAACAACTATAGAGGTCAGGGCTGCCGTGTTCAACTGGAGATGGAGCTCAGATAGAGCAGTGGCAGACACTATCAGCCTTATCCTTCGATGCATGAATAAGATATTCAATCATACTCTGTGGGTGTTGACCTTGAGTTGAAGTTCAAACGTAGGGCGAGTGCACAAGTCTTTCACATGCTGACACCATACATACATTGAGTATGCAGATGAAGCATTTCTATTGAAAAGACACAAGTGAGGATTTCAGTAAGTATAAGTATATGCCTTGAAAGTAAAGTATAGGCCTCGGTTTTAATCAGAGAAAGAAAAAAAAATCTAGGTTCTATATCCTATATATTGTATCCAGCTGAATGTTTGCCA
The DNA here is from genome assembly GCA_016801845.1 of Polydactylus sextarius. Lineage (NCBI taxonomy): Eukaryota > Metazoa > Chordata > Actinopteri > Polynemidae > Polydactylus > Polydactylus sextarius. The sequence continues at coordinate 14,329,717 of CM028915.1, forward strand.
GGTGATACACATTTCTATGTGAAAAATAGTGAAGGACAAGACAGGAATTACAGCACTGCGCTGAGGTTCCCACACGTTTTCACTCTGTCCTGGTGTGACTGGAAACCATATTATTATCTGTTCAGCCTGGTATCACTTAATGGTGTATGACTAATTTACCCTTTTTTTTCCGCTTTGACACTTCATCATTTTACTCCTAATTTTCACCTTAACAATCTCAAGAGATCACTTAACTCTCTTCTGTAGTTCTAATGCACCGTGCTGTAACACCACAGAGTGTAAATGTACTGTATAGATGTTTCTCTTTTACACTGTGTTTAACTGTAAGCTGTCATTTTCACTGAGGATGATGATGAACTCTCTCTAGTTCGTGTGGGGAAGCAGTAAAGCCAGAATTGACCAGTGGAAAAAACAAAACAACAAACGTCCAAAGACACCATTTCCTGCAAGATAGGCTCCTCAAACTGATGCATAACATTACATTAAAACAAAAAAAATCATGTAGTCCCACTGGCACATTATTAAAAAGAGCAAATGTAAAAATGGTTATTTAAAAAAACATGACGGGAACAAATGACCTTTAAAATAGCATAAAACCACTACTAATGGAACAACTGTGGATTACTAAAACATGTCCTGTGGAAAAATGACTGATTTTTTTTTTTTATTTGAATTTTTTTTTTTCTCCCTTGAATTGATCGTACTGCGAGAACGCACGAGCAAAAAGATATGAGATTTGAAATCAAGCAGCACTAATAGCTTTAGTGAGGTGAGCAATAGCTTGTGTCAGGTGTGTCTGTGATTAATGTCTTCATCAATTAGGAGAGCAAAGAGAGCAGGGCAAGTGGAAGAGAAGAGAGACAAGTGTTGTGAGGAAAAATAGGTGGGACAACATGTGAGGACAGGTAATTGGAGAGAGGAGAGACAAGGTGGGGGTGTTGAGGTTAAGACAAGGAGTGAATGTGAAAAACAAACTGAGAGCAGCAGAGATGCTACTTCATGATCCTGAGGGGCATATTGAGGTAGAGCGGGGACACAGGCTGCGCTGATGAATAAGTTTCGCAAGGCTCTTGGGGGCTGTCCAATCAGGCAGCGCCATTGATGAATAGTCATGAGTCACCTTATCAGCATCACCATGGTTACGCAGATGTGACTGTGGCCCTGTGAATGTGATGAGGGAATAGAAATGGGCCAAACGCTGCTCCGTCTCCTTCCCATGCACATCTTGATCACCAATTAGAGACTAGCAGGGGAGCGTCCAGGCCATGTGCTCGGCCCCTCCGGGCTCGAGGATAAGGCAAGCTGGGTTTTGAGGTGAGGTGAATGGACAAGGAGGTGATGGTTTGGGTTTTACTGCATGGGGAGGAGTGCAAAGGAGGATGATGAGGAGGATTTGGATTCGGTTCAAATGGTTCAATTAATTAAAAAATAAATCACATCAATCACCAGTGAAGGCAGTTGACAAATACACAAATACAGGTAAAAGCTGGCAGGGGACAGGAAGTGAATGACAGAATATTAATGAAAAGAGCTGGGAGATTAGATTGAACAGGATCAGAGGAGGGGAACATTATTAGAGAATTGGAAAAGTGACAGCTGTGGGAGCTGAAAGAAAGAAAACGGACAAGCGATAATGGAATAAAAGGGCTGAGACAACACATAATTGTTTGTAAAATTCCCAATCATCTTCCACAGACAGCTTACAAAAAACATCAACACGCTGAGGTGCGGTTTTTGTGAGATATATCAATTCCCAAAAAGCCACTACTCTAGTTCTCAACACTTGTTGCAGTCCCCTTCAGGATTTGAGAGACTCATTAAAGATAGGTACCACTTATCTAAAACAGTAATGGCAAGCAGTATTTTCACCACATCTCAGCTCTGGGAGGAAACTCTTTCCTCTTAATCCACCTCCCACTACATCACATTTGTCTTTTTTTTGTCATTGTCAAATGAACAGTTTACAGGATCACACACACACACACACACACACACAGTAGAGGTTATTGTTTAGATAAACCTGATACTATAATAGCAGTGTTCTTATCAATGATTTGCCAGGTTAAGCGCAAACAAATGTTAATTATTTTTGAGTCAACGCTTATCTCGCTGCATATTTATTTATGAGAGTCGAGCAATCTCCTGCATATTTGAAACATGTAATTAGATTAGCAGACAGCTCTATACAATGGTGGCAAATTCAGGTGCTTGGGGAAGTTTTTTTTTTTTTTTTTTTTTTACCTCCAAGCTAAAAGCAAAGGCTTGATTGGGGCAAATTTATTAAATCTCTCAGGTTCCTGTGCACTTGTCACAGTCTGTCATTCTGTCCTGTCATTTATATGGACGCTGCACCTAGAGACAGCCATGTGCACATAGGCTGAGAGGTGAGAGGCAGCTCCATGTTTATTTATTCCATACACCTTGTGTAAAGAAACATTACCATCCGCTCGCCATTCTCATTTCACAGCCTGTTGACTGCATTTAAAGTGTGATTAATCTTGCATAAGGTGTTTGGCAGCGTGCTCAGCACGGATGTGGAGTTGATGCATGAAGAGTGGTGTGTGAACTCTGCCTGGGCGGGTCAACATGAAGGATTTGTGGAGTGATGAGTCTGTCATCCTGTTAGTGTCAAAGTTTACCCCGATTCAATTCATGGATGACATATGCAGTATGTTTTCTTCTCTCATTATTATAAAACAATCCAGACACCGGTGCTTTATCTTCAGCTGTACTGTATGTAGATACAAAACATCACAAGCGGGGTCCTCTCTCGATATTACAGTCAAGTGACCCTGACCCTTCGTATGCATCTGCTGGAAAAGTTTTCCCCTCCCTGTAGGTTTGTGGCACTTCCTGGGTTCTTCATCTTGTTTCATTTTGCACAGACCAGTTCATCACAGAGCCTCAGCTGAGACCGAGGAAATCTCCTGGTCTAGTCCCTACAATACATTTCTTCTCCTGCTTCATGATACTAGTGGGGCACAGATAATGAATCAACAATTGGATTCATTTTTCCACACCTCCAACAACACAATAACACCACAAACACACTGTTACTTCTTTATCACCTGCCCCGCTAGTATTGTTATACTTAATCTTTCCTCACACCTCATTTTTTTCACTTTGTCAGCTGGATAGTATCTTCTGTGTTTGTGTTGCCTTTGCAACCTACTGTATCTATCATGCAATGCTGTGAAATTAGACATTTTTAACATGTGTGGATCATTTATATATGTTTTTTATCCTTCTATTTCACATCAAAATGAAAGTAAATGTGTTTATTCAAATTGTGCAGCGCAAGGGGTCATGTAAATGTAATGTAAGATAGTTTTACTTGAGATAGAAAAGGTTGGGGTGGGGGAGTTGGGTAACTCAAGGTTTCATATATTCAATGAATATCTAAGAATAGAAAAGCAATTTACATATAACAATATGAGCAGATACCTAGGAGAAGTGAGGAGGTGTTTGATATCCTGTACAGTTGAGAGTATGTAACAGGAAGAATTTTGAATTTTCTATTATTGTCACATGTGGTGCAGCTGCATGCACAGTCTGCATTTTACCCAGTAAATGTGTAACGAAACTGAGGTTTTCTGATGACTGACGGTGAATCTAGACCTTTAGAGAACCAATAAAAGGTCAAAACAATTTACTGCCACTTTCAGTAAAAACCTCATCCTTGTGTGTAGTGTGCAATAAAAAATATATATATAATCGAGCATCACCGTCAGTGACTTTTTTTCTGCTTTTTTCCTCTACTGCAACTCCACAGAAATCCTAAGATGTTAACTATAGGTGTTAGAAATGAACGTAACCTGTGGTCACATCAGTGTTTTCACGATGTCATTTCTAAGCTCAGTAGGCATTTGCTTATGTTTTATTTATATGGTAAAATGCACTGTATGTCCCCAATGCAAAACACTGCTTCCATGTATAGACACAACCTGTAATATTATTCTAGATGTCTAAGGAATTATTCATAAAGAGGATCCAAGACAAAAGGAGGAGTATAACAGTATATTTTTCCCAGGCCCAGGCCACCATCATGCTTTTCTTCATCCTTTGACCCTAATACGCATGAAATCTGTTGGGAGGCTGCAAGCTCTATGTACCGTTGGATATAAACTGAGTTAATTTTTATTACCCCACTGGATACTGCCTTTTACAGCTACATGAGCCGCCAGATTAAGCAGTGAAAGCACACACCCTGGCTGTAAATACCAGTTACTCTCACCACCGACTCGACAGATAAACCTCCGTTGTTGCAGCAACCCTTTTATTAAGAAGGCATGTGCCCAGCAAAAAAAAAAAAAAACACTACAAAAAACATGAATCAATTTGGACTCATAGGGTATAACGTGAGCTGTGGGTGTGACATTTTCCTAAATGAATAAAGTTGCATGCAGTATATGTTTTCTTTTCAAGCCAGAGCTATTGAGACAGAGGAAGGCAAACAGACAGAAGAAGAAGCTCTTAATAAAGTGAGCCTGTTGATAAAACTACCTCTTCTCTGTTTTGTTGCAGATGTAGTGTTGGCTTCTAGAACGCCAAGAGCTGCCTTTATACCAGTAGATAAATGGGATGACTAAATTGTTTTTTGTTTCCCAACCAGGTGATTTACTGCATCTCCCTCAACAGAGGTCTCATCTCTCATTCTCTTTCTCTCTTCCTCATTCTTTTCTCAACACTTTTCTTGTTGCTTCCGGGCTTTTCCCCCAGAATCCATTTAAGATTCATTCTCTGATAAAAATCAATTGTTAAATTCAGAGGAAAGAGATGAATGATGGTGCTGATGATGAAGGGTTGCACATACTGAGTGCAGTGCAGGTTGCCCCTGGCTTGAAGTGAAGATAGTGCACTCCCTTATTTATAATACAACCCTCGAAGCCTGTCATGAGCATATAACCATTACATTAAATAGCAGAAACACTCAGTGAGTTTGATCATTACATGTTGGTGGAGTCCTTCATCCTGATCCAGAATCAATACACCTACTTTTTGGTACAGTTGATCATCATTCATCAGATCAGTCTCTCGACTTTTTGATTGTAAAATGATGTAATATGCAAGCCCTGACAGTGGTTAGGGCGCACCACTTTGGCTTATAAGCCGTGCAGTGATCACCAGTTTGAGTCCCGGCTGCAACAATCATTTCTGCGTCATCCCCCACTCTTCTCCCCACTTTCCTGTCTATCTTCAATGAGGACGAAAGGGCCAAAAAATATATTAAAAAAAAAAAAGTGAAATGATGATCACAGGTCTGTCTCTGACAGAAAGTAGTGCGTCTTAGCTCGCCTCAGGTAATTCTCAGACTCTCTCAGCAGATGGTGTCTGTAGGATAAGCTGTAGAAAGATTAAGAAAGATGCATTAAGGAAGAGGAGCTCTCTTGGGCATCAATGCATGTACTGCATACTTATTATTTCACACCATTATTTTTGCATAAAACTATTTGTGTTTGAGCTTTAATAAGAAAACTGAGAGAGGGAGAGGAAGCTGACTGGGATGGAGTCTTGTCCATAGTCAACTCGTTTAGAAACTGAAAGGCCAAGCAACACCCAGCCATCGTCTGTTGCCAACTTCTCTCAAAAGGTCAATAGGGAGGAAAAAAAAAAAAGGTGCAAAATTAATTTTTATGAAAAAGTGATGGCTTCCTGTTTGCTAACAAAGTGGTCTAATTAATCTGAATTCACTCATATGAGATCCAAAGTGGGAATAACTGTTAAATCTTTAATAGCAGGTCCTCATGATATAGTTAGATGTAGCTTAAAAGCGGAGTTGTACAAGAGAGGCCTCTTTGATGAGCAGCAGCACCATTAGGATGGTGAAACAGTGGGACCCGGTGGTAGTTGACTTGGTTATGTGGGTACCATGTCAGTGCCGAGCCGTTGCGCTGCGGGTTTGAATTCAACCGGGGCTCTTTTGGCTCCATGTCATCACCTTGCTCTACCCTGCTGTAGCTGTCAATAAAGGCAAAGATGGAACAGTGAAAAGGCTTAATCACTAAGTCAGAGGAAAAGACAAGAAGAATAAGACCAGATTAGGATGAAAGAAATGTAATAAAGTGAAATAAGATATGTGCACCTCTCTGAACATGAATAAGTGAGATCTGCATGTGGGAAAATACCTAAATGGAGCCAATATGGAGCCACCTGCATACCAAACAAGCCTCACTTCAAGAGTTTTCATCAAAGGCTACAACCTCCAGCAGAAGAGGTAGTAAATACTTTTTTTGTCAAATGAATCCTAATTCACATACATTTTTAGCAATCTAGGTAATAAAGGAGCAAATCAAATCAAAGCAGAGTGTGCATGTAGTGGTTCCTCAGGTCTTGTGTATTGGTTTGCCCTCGAAACTGCAACATACCCATTTTAAAATGGAAGCAGAGACTTCAGCTGATAGTATGTACTGATGTACTGTCATGATCAAAGTATCCTCAGGCTTTTAAAAACAAACGTTTTTTCACTTCACTTTATTCTACCTCTTTGTCCTCGCAGTAACTCTTTCTCAGATTATCTGTCAGGCCTGTGGAAACACATGTAAACTAAGGGCTCAAGTTGGGCGCAGGACCAGTTTTGCATTGATTTTTTTTTTTCATTCTTTACTCCCTCTGCCACCAAATCCACATTAAATGTCTGTCAACGTCACATCTTTCTAAAGCAAATGAAGTACTTCTCCACCGTGACATAAAAGACACTGTGTCTCAATGCTGATTTATTGACCTGAACTGTTGCTTTATCTCCACCATAAACAGTTTTAAACCTCTGAAGAAACTCTCAGTAGATATGAACTGTTTCTGAACTTGCTACAGCCTGTTTTGACCACTTCTCATCTCTGGTTATGTAACTACTGTGCAGCTGTATTGGGAAACTCATTTTCTATGCTAAATTGACCATTAACTAAACCCTGTTCCTCAGAGAACATTTGTCCAGTTATTACCTGGCATCCAAAGAGTTTGGATGGTCAATTCTTTTCTTATAATTACTGCACCTGAATGAAAAAAAAATATGAGCATATCTGCAATGCATGAGTTAAATAGGTTGTAACTAGCCTTCTAAGTAGAATAGATGCTAAGCAGTATTTCCAAATTCAGGCTATATATTTGTTTTTAAATTCACTACAGGTTTTTGTTTTTGTTTTTTTTACCCAATGAGTCTCATGATTTGATCATATCTGACCTGTGCCCTCCACTGCCCAAAACAGCATGACCCAACCACTGCTGGATTGGCACATGAAGTACACAGAGAGCACAGAAGAGTCACAGCAGACCAATTAACCTTTCACTGATCCCACTTATCATAAAGAGCCACTTCAGGCATTCGGAGAGAGACTGCATAAGTGAGTGAAAATGAAGGACTGCGTGAATTGTCTGCAGTGGAAACACACACAAACACACACACACACACACACACACACACACACACACACACACACAAGGGTGTCCTAACCTTTGCACCATCTGTAATCTCTTGTGTCCTCTTACCTCTCACCCATGACTTTTGACGTGAGTAAAAATCATTCTGACCATGTCATTCTCTTTTTTCTTTTTTTTTTTTAGGATTCTTGTTTTTGTAGCATCAGTTTATTGTTCAAAATATAATGTTCCCTCTTAAAAATCCAAGATTTATTTTTTTTTATTGCATATCTACTGGTTGTTTCTTCTTGCTTTGCTGACAAATGCATGGACATGAAATCAAATAAAAAACTGAACAATGAGGAGCAATGATGAATTTAAGTGCATAAATCATTCATAGTGTGATTTAATAGAACTAAAGTATATTACATAAAATAAAGCACAAGTGCAAATGTAACTGCAGTATCCTGTATCAGTGTAAGAGTAACAAATAGAGAAAAAGGACATTACAAAAATTGTTTAATGGTCTCTGAACACACTGATGAAGGAGTTACCTTACCTTAAGCTACCTTACAAGATCCATCATTCATCTGCTATACCCACAGTCTGTTGAAGTCTAATCATGTCAGCTCCCCTGTTCCCCTCCGCGAATCACCATCTATAGCAATGGGTCTAATACAGGTAATTATCTAGGAATGAAAGGCTCGACGGCTTCCTGCATGAAGACTGGCATATTGATGGATTCAGGGGTGGGAGGGTTGAGGGTGGTTGAGGTGTTTTAGCCGCACGATGGCTGGTGAAGCAGAACAGTCATTACAAAAATGCAAACACACACATACACGATGGCCTGAGAGATCTTTCTAGCCTAATAGAGATATATAATGCTGTAAGGGGCAGCGTATAGGGCTAACTGCTGGGGCAATACATCTGTTTATACTGGGTGAATAGGTGTTTTTATCCACTAGGCTGCTCCAGGCTATGTATGTACCACTGAGCACCTCTCCTTGGGACAGGAAATCAATCTACTATTTGAAACCCCGCAACACATGAAATGGACCAAAATAAGAGGAAAAAAGGAAATTAATTAGGATTTTATACAAGGCCAAGGGACAGATGAGGCAAGCTGCTATGGGACCACAGACCCCAGGAACCCCAAGTCCTTTGTCTGTGAAATGGTTTAGGTCATTTGATTTATTTCAAAGACTTTTTTACCATTAAATTACAAAATTAGATAATGGGAGTTCTGCAGTATTTGCTAATGTATAAACTCCATGTCTAAAATTGAGTTGCAAGAACTTTATCATCTTAATTTATCTTAATTTATTTTCACAGAATTGATCAGTCCTCTTAACCCAGGGAACACCTACAGCGTTACCCATTGAGAAGGCGTAAAACGTTATCACCTGTAAAAGAGCTAGTGCATGTGCCGTGCAATCATCAATAGTTGACCCTTAACAGAAAAGCTTTGTTATTCAAGCAGAACAAATTAAAACTCGTCATGGTTTTAGGCAAGATTAATGGGACAGAACCTGCTCCAATTTATCACAAAGTCTCAGCAGCTCGTTCCATACATGTGTGTACTTGTGTATTCAAGTGTGTCCTGAATCAAACATAGTCCAGGAACTACTCAATACGCTAATAACTGATTACCTCTGTGCTGTCCCTAAGGGCAGTGTAGCAAAGAAACAATACAAAATTGAACTTCTTCTGACCATCTAGCCTGTGTGTTGTTTTTTCCTCCCCCTCCACAATTCAGTTTAGATGTAACCACGCCCATTTCTTTATCGGTTTTGTTTACATGTAGAACCTCAATAAGACGCACCGGAGGCGAATACAAATCAAGCGAAATAGCAATCTGCATACTGAAAATAGCAATTTGCATTAAGCAATGTGTTTGGTCTTTTCTAAAGGATTTCCACGTCAAAAATGTCTAAAACGTTTGATGACAGTGATTTTTTTTTTTTTTCCAAGGAGAAGCGATGCTTTGCTATCACTGTGGCAGAACCTACTTTTTCTGACAACCGCTCAATGCTGCATTGACCACCTGATGTTTTTTCATCCTGGTTAACTGGCTGCTGTAGAGGTTTCACCTCTCATGCTGGTCACAGCTCAGATGTACACAGTCTAAAGCTTCCAGATAGCTTTTTGCCACCTGCTGAAATAAAAACCATGAAAACTATTTTTGCGTTAGCTCTGATTGCAGCTATAAAAAAAAAAAAAAAAGGAAACCGAAGCATTGGAGCTTGTTTTGTGTTAATCAGTGGTAAAGCAGCAAATGTAACTCTCTACAACCAATTGTCAAACTACACAGGTGTTTTCACTTATTTGCTTGATTAGACTTGTCAGAAATAGGACTTTCCTGGCTCTTTTCTTAGCTGGTACTGTTTTGCTAACAGCTTTGGCTGACACAATGTTAGCACTCATTTTGAGTCCTATTTCTGACCACTCGTTGAATTGTAAGTCCAATATTCATTTTCCTTCATTATTCTGTATTCTGGTATGAAGTCTCCAGGATCATTTAACTGGATTTTTAGTTGCTAAATGCCTCATTATGTTTACTAGCTAGCATGGTTGTTAACTTTGACAATGACTCTTTTTCCTCCTGAGAAGAAAATAAAATAAAATAAAAGAACACAAAACATATATATATATATATATATATATATATATATATATATATATATATATATATATATATAGCAGGAAGTACTGTTGAAGAACAATTCAACAAAACAAATCAATCAAATCAATAACAGTAAAGTAGTATTATAGAAAATAAAGAAAAAAGAGGTGAGGGACATGCAGTGGTGATAATTCATAGTTTACTGATACAAGCTCCTCCTTTCACCTAAATCCCATCATTCATATATAATACTGTTTACATTGAGAGTAAACACTACATTACAATAAACACGTTTGCTTCAGTGGTTTCTTAGATTACATTTGAGCTCCACCAGGGGTAACTTAGCTGGGAGCAACATGTTTCCCATCTGGAAAATCAAGCAACATCCCTAAAGGAATCCAAAGATAAATCTTCCCTATTTAGCATCTGCACTGTGACTGTGACAGCATGACAATAAATCAGGTCTTTATGACCGTTGATGAAAGGTGTTCATTCAGTTTCGTGCTCATTTTGAAGGATATAGCTAGTATATTGTGGTGCTGTTGTATTGTGGTAAATGAATGGGTCAGTCATCCTCATGATTTAATTCAGGATCATTTACACAAGGACAACAGATAAGTGGAATTCATGACCTGCCATGTTCATAGCAAATATAAAAACATTTAATTGCACTTGTTTACTTTTTTCCAAAAACAAACATTACACAATTTTTTCTAATAACAGGATATTTCATGAACCAAAATCACCTTCTATCCTTTTTATTGTTTACACTTATTCCACAGTTTCACTAGTGGTTGTCGTCTCCGTCTCACCCAGAAACTGAGCGTTTGAAACTTTTTTTTCTCACTGTTGTTTTTCATCTTTTTTCATTTTACATATTTTTCTGATCCTTTTTTTTTTTTTTTTTTTTTTGAAATCTTTACTTTGAATTCAGAATTCACCAACCCTTCATTCCTCTTTATCCAGGTGTCAGATGATTCATCCGACTCCCCAGAGCCGGGGCCGGTCACCTGCATGGAGCCCTTCATGGTGCGGAGGTTGTCTTGTCGGACGGTCCAGTTGCCCCCTTTGGCTTTTAGACAGGCAGAGCAGTACTACTGCGATCGCAAGCCGGAGCCAGACACAATCACAGTTCCACCGCGGCCCACAACACTGCCACTACGTACTCCACCGCTCATCGCCATCACCTCCGCTGACACCAGCAGGTGGGATGATGTGTGTTTGTGTGTGTCGTCTCACTAACAAACTGTTTTCCAGTGCAATGGATAATTACAGTGGGACCTGAGTAGAGTAGAGTGGTGTGGTTTGGCGCATCAATACTGTCAATTTCTGAAGTGACTGAGGACGCATCACTCACTATGTAGTTGACACTCTGCTTACAGGTTGAAATCAATGCATCTTGAAACATTTACTGGTGTTTCTTTTATCTCTTAAGTCATCAGCTGTTATCTATGAGTAGTACACAATTATGATTATTTTCACTGCGTATTAGTGCAACTGTATGCAGGAACTATTTAACTAACCTTCTAGGAGTTAATTCAAGGCTTCTCAGATATCCATAATTTGATAATCACCCACTTAACGGCATCATGACAGTCACTGCCTACTTTAAAAAAAAAAAAAAAAAAAATTCGATTTGGTCTGCAGTTTTTAGCCAGTCTAGCCAATTAAGCTAATGGACAGTTAAACAAAAAATAAAGCCACCCTATTTCCAGCCTAACTCTGAATTAAGAGCCATGTTTCCATGGTAACAGCCACCAAAAGACAAATGCTGACCACTGGCACCAAAATGATTTAAAAGAAAGTGTAGAAAACATGGCTTATAATTTATGGTTTGCTAACAGTGTAGTGCAGCAAGTAATAAGAAGAGAAACAAGTGAGGACATAGTGAGTTGTCTGGCCCCAGAAGACAAACAATAAGCAAACATAACTTACAATAAAAGGTGGAGTGTCTGTAGCAGGTGTTAGAGAAGCTCATACATTATGAGAAAGGGGAAAAAAAATCTAATATGCTTTGAGCAGAAATGCCTGCCAGATGAGTGTTGTGTAATGTAAAACTTTGTTAATTAAGAGTCGGGTCCTATTTTGTAGACGTCTGAGTTGTCTCATAACAACAGAGACTGCTTTGAGATCAGTCTCTGTTTGCAACTGTGACATGAACAAGACTTGAATTAAAAGACTAAAATGAAAACCTTTTATATATACACAGGCGGCAGAATGTTCATTGTGATGGATTGTCTCTTAACACAATTTTCAACCACAGGTTCCACAGTTTCAACCACAGGTGAAGAAAGCAATAGCCTCCTGAAAGATGGAAAATCAATTACAGTGTGATTTGGAAAATGGCTGGCAGTAATGCAAAGTATGCTTCATGTTTAGCAGACTAATAACATGTAAAGCGGCAGTATTTAAATTATTCCTGACTGCCTACATGTTCTGAGGAGTATGACTCATCAAATAACTAGGCCTAATAGATTTATATTTGTCACCACTGTCACTGACTAATCTTAAAACAGGGAATGTAATTCACCATTTGAAACATGATAAACAAGATAAAAGCCACCTCAGAACCACAGGAAATTATAGTGAAGAGTTGGTCCTTTTAGTGCCTGAAAGAAAACCTTTGCTGTGCAGTATTTTCACATTTGACACTGTGGTTTTGACAAATTTACAGTGTTATACAACATGACACTTATTCATTTGTTTTTAACTGTATTTATCCAAGCTTTTGTGTGACAGTTATTGTACAAAGCTCTTCAAATCTCAGTTTTATAGGTTCTGGCAATTATTTAGTGTTTCAGTTTTATGACATAGAGAGAGTACAAACAAATGCATGAGAAATGTTCGACCATTATTTCAGTGTGCACTCACAGTCTCTTTGTGCTTGGAAAACATGACCATGCAGCAACTGAGAAAAGAATCACACCCCATTCGGAGAATGCTGGAGAATGTATCAGAGTGGTTGAGATCAAATGAGGTTCAGTAGAGACAGACACCAAGTCTCCAACCAGCTTGATTCTCTGAAGGGAGTCAGAAACAAACATAACAAACAGCATTCTGTATAAAAGGCTGTGGTCTAGAGAGGAAGTCATAATTTAACTTAGAACGAATGGTTCAGAAATATAACCAGACAGTTGAAAATGGCATATAAATTCAATGGCCAAACTGATCTGTCAGTGGAAAATCCCCATTCTGTTGGATCAGTATTGTACATGGAAACGGATGACAGGGGTCACTCGTCAATCAAAGAGAAAGTGGTGCTCCTTTGACTTGTCTTTGATGGTAATGGTGTACTTCAAAAGCCTCTGTATCTCACTCATCGCCATCGTGCTGCCTGCATGACACTGTTCAGAGGCTCGTCTTGTGACAGATGAGAAAGGAAGTGCACCAGTTTACTATTTCTCTTCCTCCTGTCTTGTCCTTCTCTCACTCGCTCTCACTCTTTGCCAAGGATGATAAGACCTGCAGAGTCTCACAGAGTGAATAAACAACAGAGGGATGAGCAGTGAGGCACAGCCTATTAATAAGGCCTAAGCTAGTTAACAGAGCTTTAATTGCAGAATATGTTATAAGGCGCTGTGGACAGACTTTAAACAAGAAGTGTTACTGACTTGCAGACTTCTTTATGGGGAAAGAAGTGTCATTCAGTTCTAAATTACATTTTCAGGCAGGCAGAGTAATTTTCTTGGCAGCTCTGATGCACAGTTGTTTTTGAAATAGTTCCCTCTGATTCAAAATTGTATAAAGAAGATGTCAATTCCAGGAAATTCGGCATATTTTTGTCTTTGTTTCTTACACTTTTGTCTCTTGCTGGGTGTATCTATACTGTCCACAACATTGTCTACTGTACTGCAGACAAAAGCTGCTACACACAATGAAGGATTATAGTCAGCAGTGAGTAATATACTTTCAGTCAGTGTGCCAAAGTAATAATAATGCCAAATAAAGTATCAGGAACTTCATCCTGTCAGGATAACTGTTGGCAGACTTGAATGTGAACTTCAGAAAAGGGCAAACAATCCTCAAGAGTGAACAACTGACCACTTTTTGAGATCCGTGTTACAAAGGGTGGAGTAATTTGAAAAGGGGTTGTTTGATTATTTGAAGACAGTCAAAGGCAGGGCAGCCCTGTCACATCTCCATGTCAGATATCGATTATTTTCAACAATTGCATCGCCTTTTCTCATCTTGTCTCTTTCTTGTGTTTGTGTTTGAGGAGAACTTCAAAATCCCAAATTGTTTTTGTTGTCTTACTTTTCACAACTTTATCTGCACCACTCCAAAAAACAAGAATAAAAAAAAAAAAGAAAGAAAAAAGAAAACCACTACTGGTCTGGAATCAAAGTGTTTTGTTGTACAGTGATGCAGCATATGCTTGATGACATTTTTAGCTTTGGTTATATAAGTATTAGGATTTATTGTAATTCAGCTGTTGCTGACAGCAGAGTGCCTACCTGTAAAATCATCAGTCATACTCCATCATGTTGACACCACATTGAGCAAATTTGACTGCTTTCATAACAGGACATACTAAACATGAATCATTTAAGGGGGGAAGAAATGGAGTATGGGGGGGATTTTTAACAAAGGCCATACATCTTAACTTTGCTTCAAGCTTGATTCATCTATAATTCAGCACAGCAGTGAGGAAGAAATATACAGTTGTGAAACATTACAGATGAAAGACGTGCTGCACTAACATGCCCCAGATGCAATTTTTTTTGATTGAATTCATTGACATTAACTTTGTATGTGGTTAAATGAAACTGTCTACAAAATCAATGCATGAGTGAAGGGGTAGCAGAAAATAGTGTAATATGTGTCCGTTAGGTATTCTCATAATTCAAATGCAGAACAATTATTCTGTCCATTAAACAGTGCAGTCGGTTCCTCTCCTCAGTGAATAGCCGACACGAATGTAACGAAAATAATAGCGCTTTGGTTTCATCTATAGAAGTGGTAGAGATTTAGTCATTATTTATATCCCACAGTGCCTCAAAATATATAAACACTCTTTGACTGAGCTGGTAGGTGCAAGTTCCAAGACTGCCTGATATACTGGACCTGTAAATAATGAAAGAGTAGAGAGTAGGGGATGAAGTGGGAGTGTTGTTTTGCTGTTTACATATAGATGTATGTACATGAATGTTTTTTTTTAATTATAATGAATGGCTGTGATTATATAATTGCATTACAGGCAAGGCTCGCAGAAGAGCACAACTCATTACCATCACATCGACAAATTAACTGTCTGAAACACTAACCAGCAGATGTTCACTGTCATTGATATATGACGAAGTGTACACATGTTAATTTATAGTGATAATGGCTGAAACAAAATCAATAACTGCACTGGGTCTGGGGAAAACTGATTTCCCCAAATTTAAAATGTTACATCGAGAAGTATTATGTTAAAGATCAACCAGAAATGAACTACTTGTTTGTAATTACACACTCAGAATACAGAGACACATCCATAGTATTGGTACAGTAGATACTTCTATTGATCAGGTGTTGTTTTTTTTCTTGTTTAATTAAAAACCAGCAGCTCACTGTGTGGGGATCCTTGAGTTTATTCTATAACATTGCAGTGATGCATTTCTTTCAGTTACATGCAAATTTTCAATATATTGTTTAGTTTATCAATTTTTGTTGTGACTGGCAAAGTACTTGTTAAATAAACTCAGTATTGGTGCCGTTAGCAATCATCCACTCCGCTAAAGTCATTATTCCATTGTCCCAAATAATCACATATATCAGAAAATATATAAAATGAAGATAGAGGTTAAAATAAATTGAAGATGACATTATATTTGAATGTATTACACAGTATATGTTTATTTATCGGTCTAATCAAAGGACCTCATTAAGTTCTTGTGTTACTATTATATTGACAAGTGACAGATGCGTATGTGTCAGTTGAAGTTTTAACATTTACAGATGGCAAACAAAAAGTTGTCCATCCACAATATTGTTTGATTAACATGACGGTCACAGTCGATCCAGGGAGACTGCCTTTGATAACCAAGTTAAGCAAAAAAAAAAAAACAAAAAACAAAACAAAATAAATAAATAAATAAATACAAATGAAAATTTAGATCAGTTGTTGGTGTGCAGTTTTCAGTTGTACTGCATCTTGCAGTGCATCCCTGTGGGGATTTAGGACTGTTGCATTTTCAACAAACTCCAGTTTGAATTTGTTTTAAAGGAATTTGTTTGAAATAGTTTTGAACTGCACCAGACCTTCTCCACACTGTCTTATCCGTATTTGCTATCGTACTGGTGGTGGCTTTTTTTAACGAGTTTTTGGAAAGAGTGCTGAGGTACGGTGAAAAATAAGCAGGAAGACCTGGTTGACGTCTAAAGTTGATGTTACACCACTAGTTTTCTTTCTCTTGACTGTAAATTTTACATTTGAATGGGTCAATAATAATTTGAAAAGTTATTTTTTACCCATGTTTGAATTCTGAATAAAAAAGTGACAGCTTTACAGAAAGTATGGTAACTCCAGGAAGGTGGACCAACACAAAGTCCACTAGCGAGCTGCTTGTGTGTGTGTGTGTGTGTGTGTCTGTCCTTGTGCATGCTTTGCATTCTTATTTTCTTTGTTCTGTGCTGCTGTCCTGCCACCATTGCACTTACCTTTCACTTCTGTTTTGAGTCACCTTGTTTCTGAGAAGATTACATTTCTGCTCGTAAAGCAGAGAGAGATTGTATTCCCCACACTGTTGGTTTCCGGAGTAATGGGCTTGAGTTGCACTGGTATAGGGAGAGAAGGAAAGAAAGCAGTCCTCCCTGCAAGTCCCCCTTTTCCTTGAAACACAGCAGAGGAGAGATTTAACAAGGTGACTGGATGTTTGCAGTTCCCCCTCATGCTGTGGACATCACAGACTCAGACAAACATCCTGCAATGACCCTCACTTTAATTAATTACGTGAAGGTCAGCGCATTTTACCTGATACCTGCAGTGCCTTTAATATCTAATTCTATCCTGTGTATTCTCACACTTCTATCTCTCTACAAAAACAGTATTATTTCACTCATGGAAATACTGGATCAGAATCAGAATGGATCCTTGTTGTTCTATGATTTGGCCACCTGGCTCTCTGCCCACTCCCACCTCCTGCTTTCCACTCATAGAGTATTTCATGGGAGGTGCTTTGGGTGGGTCCCTCATGTTTAATGTATTATCCGGTTCCCTATATCCTGTCGTCGCTTGTTCCTGCAGAGGACTTGAAAAGGGACGGACAGTGTTGTCATGTCTGGGTGGTTTTAAACGTGCGTCAAGTTTACCACAGTTTTACCTGCTACTGAGAAAGGGACCAACCTGCCGTGTAGACTGTCCTGTGTTCAACATCTCGTATTGCCGCAGCAACACAAGCACCTTGCTGGAATGGGCGTGTATGGAGGAAACGGGGAGCACTTGGAAACCCAACTCAATTGAGAGAGTTCCTCTTCGTGTTGACTCACTCCGGGACACTTCTAGACTACAGTTCTAGGGATCTGTTTCGTGATGCGTAATTGGATTCATTTTTGTCTCTGTCCAGTGTGTTTCTGCAGGACAGTCAAGATAAAGTTGATGGAGTTAAACTCATTACGTGAGCTCCAAAAAACAAACTGGACGTGAAGCACCCAGAGAGTAACTTTAAAGAAAAGTTGTCCCTATTACTTCTAGTGTTATATATTTATATATTTTTTTATTTTCTAAATTTAAAGTAAGCTTTTTCATATCCTGCAGTCTTAGAAAGCTACCCTCAAATCAAACACCCCCAGGTTATTCTATTTAAGTGCTCCTAAAGTGTGCGTTTATTTTTAAAAATATATATTTTGAGACCAACGTGGCGAGGAGGATGGACCCTGCCTGCGGAAAAGTGGGGACGGCGTCCTTGGTCGCCGCTGGCGGAACCGGTGTGAGTGCGAAGGCGCCCAAACATCTGTGGAGGCAGCAGAACCAAGCAGCGCTCTCCCCGCTCCACCACGCGCTGTTAGTGCGCAAGAACAACCGAGTGAGACAAAGAGGCTTTTCGGACACCGAGAGATACCTCAACCCGAAGAACATGGATCGGACTTACGCAGTGGACACGGGGCACCGACCCGGACTGAAGAAATCCAGGATGTCGTGGCCGTCGTCGTTTCAAGGTCTTCGACGGTAAGGGCAAAAAAGGAAAACTGCTTTTCTTCATCTTGTGTCTCTTTTTAATTCCCCCTTCGATGAAGATGGGCGTTGTTTGCATGACAGACGCGCCAGAGCGAATAAGTCTTTTGACTCGTATTTAGTCCGAACTTTGAGGAGGTTACAGCACATTTTTGGCTTAGCCTATACCTGACCTCTGTTTTTCATTACTTTTTGGATCACGCTGTCAAAGCGTTTATTCACCTAGGTGCGCTGCTGTAACGTAAAGAAAGGATGAATAAACTATATGATCACCAGACGATGGCAAGCGGCAAAACAGAGAAAAGGGAGCCTGAATGATCATCGTAAAAACATAACGTTTTATGCTTCTTTTCACACTTAAAATAAACTTGTATCTGCTTATTTTTTGCAGTGACAGACTGTAGTAGATTGTGTCCTTTAATTTGGGTCGTTAAGACGTGTCAGCTTGGAAAAGATGGGAGTTAATTTCAAGAATAAAGCATTTTGAATATATTAAGAGTTATACACATAGTTATCACATTTCCACATGTCCATTAGGATTTGACACATTAGGCAGACAGAGATGTACTTCTAACATATAATGATTAAAAAATGGAAATGAAATGTAGGCGTTGACCAAATTCAGGTCACATGAAAGTGACCTCTTTGCTGTGTTCCCTGAACACATCAGACACTGGCAGCCTCCTTGTGTCTTTAAGACAGTGTTAAGTGATCTTCAGGGATTAGCAGTCCCTTGACTGCTGCTTAGTTTTTTATTATCTGCGGGTAGCCTAGTGTTCATGTTAAAAACTGAAATTAAACTCCACTCACACTAAGGAAAGGAGATACAGTACATCATCATTAATACATAGAGAACTCTGAAATTCTCTTAAATGACACTCTTGGTACTCTGACTCACTCCACCTGACAACATGGATAATCTGACTAGTGCTAAGTCGTCAGATGTTGCTTGCACACAAGCATTTAACCAGAGCAGTTACCGTAAAAATTATGACAGAAATGTTTGCAGTAACAGTTTTGGTAAAGCCTGCTTACATGCAGGCAGACACAAAAGCTGCTCAGCACACAAATGGTTTTGTGTGTGGGGGGGGTAGGGGATGTTTCTGCTCTAATTACTCACTTGTTCTGGGAAAGAGGGAGGGAAAAAAAGAGCAACTAAAATGAAATCTGAGAAGGTCACCTCAACTCCCAGGCTTAAGTGACTGCTGTGGGTGTAAGTTTCTGTCAAACGGTTCGCTGTTTCCTTTCTTACATTCATTTTGCTCAGATCCTCACCTGCTTGTCCAGTCACCAGTCAACTATAGAAAGCACACTGGCTTGTCTGGCTGCCAGTCACATGGAATTGAAGCCAGGGAGGGAGGGAGTAAGGGGAGAGGATGGAGGGAGGGAGTGGTGAGAGCACAGATGTAAGTGACATTGCAAAGTGGTGTGCTGGTCTAAAACACCTGCATGATGATAAAATATTGCATTGAAATTATGCTTAATCCCAGCGCAGTGAAGTGTAACAGAAGATACTTGTGCAGTTCAACTACATCAAAGATTAGTCAAGCACTTTTCACATTTGCTTGAGGAGGATAATTACACATAGATTAACCCAAACAAATGAGATTTCACACAGGAGGCTAATTACGCAACAGACACACAGCACTCTAGCACATATGCAGGCACACCAACACCAGGCCTAATCAAATTTTGCACCTTGTACACCACAGCAGAGCACACACCATTTTTGGCAGTAGGGCCATTCAAGTCGATTGCTTATGTTTTCATGTGCATGCCAGGTTTTGTGACTTCCCGTAATTATTATTTCAGTTCGCCCACTGTGACTCAGAAGCGCCTCCAACTGGTGTGAATGTCATTAAATGAACACACCTAGTGTCAGTGGTAGGAATCATAATGCTAAATCAAACCGTGTCATGACACATTGTTCACAGTAACAATGCAGGTGATTATTCGAGGCATATCGTATTGTAAACAGAGAAGCAGCTGCCGTGTGAAAGGCAAACAGCGAAGGTTCAGATGTGTGTGTAAAGGGATGCACCTTTGCCTTAAAGTGATTTAAGCTTTTTCATTTTGTGTAAATTACTTTTACACATCAGCACAAATAAGATGAAAACATAACCTTCACAATCTATTGTTTCATCAAAACAATATTGCTTGGAATGTATCTTTATTGATTGTTTTAACAAGACACCAGGAAGTTGGCCTTTGTGGCATTTACTCACACTGCTGTTTCTTAAAAGCATCAGCCTTTTGCAAACATGCAGCTGAACTATAGCTGCTTGACAAGGTAAACAGCATACTCCTCCTCCTCTTGACTAAAAATCCTTTCAGCATATAGTCTAGCTTTTCAGATACTGTCATGTATATATGGCTGGTGCTTTGTGTGTGTGTGATGTTTACCTTCAAGCCATGCATTTGATTGACTCTTCCATTTAACAAGGTGGCAGCAGGTCACAGATCTCTACATGAAAAACTCAGCAATCAAGCATTTTTGCTGCAAGTAAAATAAACAAGACATTTCCTGATAATACCAAACAGACATAAACAACTTTTAGGCAATGTCCCTTTAGAAAACGTAGAGGAAAGGCCAGCTACTTGCTCAGCACATACAGTCGATATAAACCTTACTTATAGAAAGAGACAGCAAATCTTCTTTCTCAGAGGTCTGTAGGACATTGCTGTGTGTGTCTGAGCGGCTGGTTTGGTGCAAAGTCCAGCAGCCCCAAGGTAAAACACATCACCCAAATGTGTCACAATCTAGGCTGGGCCTGGATGCTGCTCAAGGCTTCTGTGAGACCTTAGCAAGAATCTGGAGCATCCTTTGATGAGGAGATGGCATTTTTCCCATTCCTCTCCTACTGCCTGCCTGTCTCTGCCATGGGGATACTGTTGGAAGGAGGAGGGAGGGAGTCTTTATCTGCGGAGGTGTCAGTGAGGAGGAGGAGGATCATTTCTCTTCTGTCTGTCCAATCTCAATCAAGATTTGACGTGTCTGTGAGTGGAAAAGGAAATGTCAAAAAAACAAAAAAAAAAAAAAAAAAAACACTTAAGCAGGGAAGGCAGAAGAGATGGAAGGTGCTCCATCTGAGCATTTTGTCCCATCAGCAGCAGCAGATTGGAAAGACTACCCCTGCCCTCTCACTCTGCATTGCATTTAACGGTCGGTGATTTTTCTCCAGCCAGTGCTTCTCCTCCTACTGTGTCTGTCATTGGTAGAGTAAGGTTTTTAGCTAGTGTGCAGCATAACCCCCTGGCTATGTCATTAGATCCCAAGGGTGTTAGTGAGCGAGGTAGAAACTGCTATTGGGTACGTAGCTATATATAACCTCAGTCATGGCCATAATCACTGTCATACTGCATAGGCTGCCACAGAACTGGCACAATGCATATCTACTGTATGGCTTTACTCCTAGGCATGTGAAATATGTCCAGAATGTCCTAATGAACACAATGCTGACATAGTGCAAAACTATCCATTTGCAGAGATCAGCATCAAATATCATGTAGCTCAGGTAATGAAATGGGTGATATTTTCTAAATGGGATATTTCCTATTGTGTTTAGTGTCACAGAATGAAAGGGACAGAGCTGATAATGTGAACGCTCGCGCCTTGTCTGGGTTTTATTGACCTGTTCATTCAGACAGAGATGTTGAAGGTGTATTGAGTATGTTCTTCAGGCGAGTGCTGTGACTTACTTTGGCTTTGAAAGATGAGCATGTGTGCAGTTACTGATGCACACACATCGAGGCGGAAAGTCAATTTTAGTCTGGAAAACATGGATTAAAGCCACAGCTACTAAAAAAAGGAAGCCAAGAGGTCACTGCTTATACAGGATGTGTTAGATTTACAAGCGTTAGTACAGCATGCTTGATCTTTGTCAAAAGCTTGATGTCATAAATGCATCATGTAGATAGCTGTACAGTAAATATCAACGTTGAGAAGATTGAGGAGATTAAGAATTGTCATCTCTTTAATTCAGACAATTTCTGTGCAATGAAAGGATCAGATTTCCTCCTACTTCAGCTACATGCAAAGACAACAATCTGTCAGACTACTTTATGTATGTAAAATATGTTTTCCATGCATGCGGACTATGCCTAGTCATATAACATATACAGACTAAGGAGTGGATGGAATGTGAAGATAATTCTTTTACTAAGTGGATTGTATAAACCCAGAAACACTCAAGGGTAAATAAAAGTTCACTTCACTTGATAGCTACTCAGAATTCATTAGTCAAGTCTATAGTGTTTCTAGTTTACGTGACCACCATCTCAAACATCCAATAGCACATATGTGCTTTGAAACATTGTTATTTTGTTTTGTGTTGAATTTACTGTGAAATCGCTAATGGCTGTGTTTTATCTTTGGGTTAAATGAGGGTTTTGCATAGCAAAGGATTTCTGGATTACCAGTGGAATGTTTTCTATTTCTGAGGAACATCTTGTAGAATTATCAAGGGAAATATTGTCTTTAAATAGAAATGGTCTCACCTTGAAAAATCCTGTCACTTCCAGCACTAATGTGATTATCAATTGTGAGTTCATGTACATTTTTATTTCTGTGTGCCTTTTCATGTATCAGTTCTTATCAAAACCAAAAAATGGTTCCTCTGGTGTTAAACCAAAGAAGAATCATTTTTATTTCCACAAAGAGAGGTGCCTCATAGAATTTATTTAGAAAAAAAAGGCACCCTATGGCACCCTAAATAAAATGAAAATGCAACATGAAAACATTCAGACGGTTTTTCTTTAGGGAAACATTATAAATCTGCCAAAGGAGAAAAAAAAAAAAAACACGGCAAAGATCAACCCCACCAAGTAAATGTCCATTATCATTTTGTGCCCATCCATCTGGACTGTCACTGATGGCAGCCACTCAGTGGTTTTCCATCACTATTGCTCAAGGTGACTGTGGACTCAAAAGATCCTGAAAAACACATTCAAAGGTTACAACTGCACAATACAAGATTTAGATGTTTACATACTAATCTCGATGTGTCTTTCATTCATCAAGATGCCCAAGCATGCGACTATAGCTATGATTAACAATTACAGTCTAACAATTATCTTCCAAATTCAGCAATTAACCTTCAGTTCTTGAAAAATGATGTAAATGATTAAATATTTGCCAAACAACAGCACTATTAACGACAACCTCACACAATCTTTAGGTCTAATTAATCAACCTTATTGATCAGAAGAAAGTGAGAAACATTCTCTTTGCTAAAAAACCCTGTATTACCTGAATAATTGAACATGTTGTGTTTACCTTAGTGCATACAATTAGAAAAAGCTGAACACTGTTTCAGCATGTTAACAAGTGCAGCTTGAAAAATCTATGAAACTGTTTGACTGACAAGTATTTACGGACCTGTGAAGGACTGTACTCATTTGGATTGTAAGTGTCAACTGAATATCATGCTTCAGGCAACAATACACAGATAACAGGAGAAATATTTTCCTTAAATCCAGTTAAAGTGGGGATAGTAAAAGTGGAACCTGCAGATTATCATGAGAGCTTTTACAGCTTACCATTTTTTTCAGTGTCAGTTTGGCTTCCCTCAACAGACTGCAGGCACAGGCCCTTCAGGCTGGTGTGAGGTGCCATGGATACAATGTGGTTTGACAGCATGTTGAATCCCCTGATGACCTGTTTGTCCATATCAGTCTTGAGCAGTGCTAATGCTGCTTCAAGTAGCCTAAATAGAACATAAAGAATGCTTGAGATCATTGGGAATCCTGTTAGTATTCTGTAGCAATTTTTTTAGAAAAATAATTTCATGCTAACATTCAAAATAAAAGGAGAGGCATCTATACTTCATTCAAAGGCCATGTTTTGCACTGTGGAGAAAAGAGCAGGTATTCAACCTACACCATTCATAATATTGTAGTCGCAGATCAGACCCAGGGACTTGGGAGGAACAAATACATGCCAACTGCCAATAACAGACTGGATATAAAATAAATAGTAAAGGTGGAGGAAATATCTGTAGTCTGCTACAACAGCTGATATGAAACATTTGGAACAATATCTGTTTCCATTGTGCTTACACCATCAAGTACAAGAGTAATTCTATACCCATGTTATGCTTATTGTGTAGAACATCTTATCTCAACTCTTTTGCTATGAGTTGCTCTTTTCCAACACAAAAGGCTACAACTCATTACGTCAAATAAAATAAATAAAAAGTACTCACAACACTTAAATTGACAACAAGAGAACTCTTCTGGTACCTCTACAGAATTGTGCTGACAAATGCAGCACACTTTCTGGGGGTGTTGATGAATTCTGTCCACATTGGGTCTCACTGAAATATTCTGTGTGATCTATTTTGTCAGTTTGCCAGGTAAAAAATCATGCTAGTTGCATGTCTTGGCAAAGATTTCAACATTATTCACAAGGTGGACACGTTTTAATATCTGTGATATTTTCTTTTTCCTCCCTGTGTTTTGGCGCAGTGCATTTATGTCTCATCTTGTCTTTCTCATCAACATCTGCTCAAGGACTTTCCTTTTTGAACCTGTTTCTCAGAAAAGCATCCTAAAAACACAGTTATATAAATAGTGCTGTAGTACAACTATCAAGGTATATTGCACAAATAAACAATCAGATACTGCGACAATGCTTAACTTGTAAATTTTAATCACATTTATGGCGTTTAAACACTGAAGAGCAGAGCTGTTTTTTATTTGAAAAAATGTCATCATTGTTTTACCTTAAAGCTCAACTGCATGTTTTTCTTTACAATGTTCGTGACAATTATGGCTTTAAACTTTGACTAGGACTAGCTGACTGGGTGATTTCGTCGGGAAAACCCTGGACAGGTCGTCAGTCTAGAGCAGAGCTGAGATATATAGACAACCTCTCTCACTCGCGTTTACACTCATGGGCAATTTAGAGTAATCAATAAACCCAACATGCATGTCTTTGGACTGTGAAAGGAAACCAGAGTACCCAGAGAAAACTGCGCAGACACGGGGGGAAATATGCATGCAACTGCAACTCCACAAGACCTCAGGCCAGGATCAAACCCAGAACTGTCTTGCTATGATATGACAGTGCTTGAGCGTCTCTTTGGTGATTAAATGTCAAATCTTGCTGGTGGTATTTTCCATTAGTTGTGACTAATTAATGCTATTTCTGTCAGTAACTTGATGAGAGGCCTTAACTAAACTTGTCTGTTGTTGAGTCAATGTCTGTCAGTGTGACAGAGCAACACTCATGTATTGTTGTAGATAAGCTGGGTTAGCCCTCTGAGCTAGTTGTGTGCTAACTATGTTAAGGATGGATCAGAAATGTGTATAGACATTTTTTGCTCTATCAAGCAAAAGTCAGAGACTATGCTAAAAGCTATATGTTGATGTGGTAGAACCTTTTGCAAGTTGATGCAAATACTGTGACAATGAACAGCCTCTGCTTCTCTTTTCTGGAGCTTTAGTCATCAAGTGTGTTTTACTGAGGTCAAGATGATTCTCTGTGGTTATTACACATAAGCTTCCTATATCCAATCAAAAATGCAAAAAAAAAAAAGAAGAAATGTGCAGTTATAGTCAAATCATAGTCATTACCAAAGCAAATTGAAAGCTCTTTGAAAGATGTTAACTGTGAAAATGAATGTTTAATGCACATGCAATGAATTGTTGCACAGCACTGTTGATATAAACGTGAGGTGACATCCTTCTCAGGAAATGTACTCATACAATGTGAAAACTGGACAATGTCCAGCAGGAATCAGAGGTCTATGTGTGTGATGAGCTCTAGGAAACATTATTGCTTCATAAAAGATAGGAAGTGGGCAGAAGTGCTGATATCTCAAATAGAAACATATCTCCAGGAGCGTTTGTGAAGCGGAGAGGACTGGTTATCTAATTTTTACCAGCAGGAAAAAGCATTTGTTTTTCATAGCCCTCCTCTGGCTCTCTTTTTCTCACTGGTCATCTGCTAGGCTAATAAAATGCATGGAAACCATTTCTGAAGAACAATCTTATAAAACTGCTTCAAGCCAAAACCTCTCTAGATTGCCTGTTTGATGCTGGGTGATTCCCAGAGCAGTTGGCTGGCTGTGCTGTACTGATCATATTACACTCATCAGGATGATAAAGACTCTAGCTGGGGAAGCAACTGGCTGGTTTAGGGTTTGCTGATAGCTTTTAGAGAGACCATACCAAATTATGAATTATGACTTATTTCTGTGAGGAAATGTGTATCAAAGCCGTGCAAAGAATAATTGTCAGCACATGGTCTTAACTACGTTACCTGCATTGTGTTTCACTGTCATCAAAGTTGCATCTTTGTGACACTATACTTGCTTTCTAAGAATTTTAATATTTGTACTAATTGAAAGCTGATATCAAAGTAACCCTGTCTATGGTGTAAATTAGAATATTTTTTTTTGTCTGGCTTGAGGCTGGAATTGCATGCAAAATAAACCATATGCCTTTAAATACAGTGATGAATATAATAAAACCTAGGACTTAGGATGCAGTCAGATGTACATACAGATTTATGTGTTTTCACTTTATAATTTTTAAAATTAGCTTATGAAGTAGTCAAGTAAGTGTGTTAGTAATTCTGTTGATGTAATGATCAAATTGTCCTCAGGCAGTTGGTAGTGAAAGCAACAAGCTTGTGCAAACATTTAATGTAAAGTACTTCATGTTATAGACAACACTAGAGAATAAGCACATTCCTTAACATCACAAATAAAACATACTGTCTTACCTAGCAAGTTAGTAAGTAAGTAAGTGAGCAGATTGGCTGCAACAGATAGCGGTGTGGGAGCTATTAGGTACCACCTGGAAGAGGTGGTGTAACAATGAAGAAACTGACAGCAAGTTACTGGACTCCCTCAGCACGATCAGGATTTCATATTCTGCACTGTAATGAAGGAAGCTGTTGTGGGAGCTGTCAGTCATGCTAGGCTTCAATGCTGCATGCATGGTGCTTGACTTCTCTGATTATTTCCCTCAGCCCTTTTCCAGTTTTCTTTATTTCTCTTCCAATCAGTGAGCTCTTTTGAGACATATATTTCCTCCATTTCTTGATTTACTGACACAAACACGGACACGTTCACGTTTACAAAACAATGACATTGTTTTATGCATCTAAGTTCATATTGACATCAAATTAATCAGATGTTTTTTTCACAGTTTCTGCCTCTTTTTTTCTGCCACTCCTGTGGTCACTCATGCTGTTTACATCTATTGATTCCTCTTCATATTTCAGCATCTTGGTCCTGAATGATTTGCCTCTTAGGCCCACATCTCCTGCCACATCTGTCAGCTCTCATCTGAAGACCTGCCTCATACACACATCTGAACCAGCCTGCTCTGGTCATGAAACATGAAAGGAGTGGGTTGCATCCTCACCACATGAGCGGCAGCCTTCCTCCAGCTCTACATCAGTGTTAGAGGAAGCTAATATGTTAGAGCCACATGTTACTGAATAGCCTCTATATTCTGTACGTCTTACTGTTATGAATCCTGTCACTAAATCAAATTAATTCTGCTCTGTATAGCTTTGTGACTATTTTCAGCTCATGTGTTGGGATTGCCAGTTTAAAAAACAACAACAACTCTGAATCCATAAAATTAGACAAGGGACACGGTGATAGTATATTTATCAGACTGCAGGAAAGCTTTAATTTTCTTTTTTATGAGTTGATGGGCTGGACTATTGAAAGGCCAGGTAATATTGAAATTTTGAAAGGTATTTTGATGTGTTTTTATGTTTTTTAATTAGATATTTTGACAATGATAGATGAGAGGGCAGAGAGAGAGGACCGA
This sequence comes from Polydactylus sextarius, assembly GCA_016801845.1. Classification (NCBI taxonomy): domain Eukaryota; kingdom Metazoa; phylum Chordata; class Actinopteri; family Polynemidae; genus Polydactylus; species Polydactylus sextarius. The sequence continues at coordinate 14,357,640 of CM028915.1, forward strand.
CATGCTAGAGTCCCCAGCTGGACATCAACTGAGGACTGTTCATGGTCTTTGTCTTGAACTCAAAGCCACAGGCGTATCCGAATATTGGATTTTTGTAATTACAAAATCATTTTGCTTGGCTTTGGTATATGGGATATAGGCTATTATTTGTTAGAAAATATATAAAAAATACCTAGAAATGTGTGGGTGCAGTTAAAATGAGTACAAATAATGTGCGTATGTGTTTCAGATTTTTCATCCGAGGGTGTATGCATGTATGTTTTCCACATTTGTTGGCACATGTATACTGTATAAAGAAATTGTGGGTTGCTTCACACAGTCTCTCATAAAGATGGTCAGATGGAGATGGAAAGCAACTTTAGGCAGACTAAGTTAATATAATCAAAATTTGTAGTTGAGAAAAAACAGTGTTAGCTGTAGGTTGATACGTTGATGCAGCATTAACAAATAACCAAATGCATTTTGTTGTTTACAGTATAATGTTCTGGCAGAAACACAAGCTCCTAAGTGGTAGACATTTGTTATACTGCAGAAAGGTCTGATGTGCATGTGTTACAAAATAGATATTTAACCCAAAATGATTGAATTTTTGGTATTGCCATTTCAACAGAGTGGCTTTGGCCATTATGCTACATTTTCTCCTTTAATGCACTGTAAGTGACATAGATTCAAGATGATAATGGTGAGCTGTGTATTGAGACTGCAACTGGCTTTCACTACTAACTGGCGAGCGTACAGGGTGTGCATATTTAATAATTGAAACATTTTCCTTGCAGCGCCAGTTTAAGACTGTGACTCATGAGTTGATTTCTTGTCACTATGGGGATTCTACTAGCTAATAAAATCGGCCCAGGACCATTTGCTTATTAACATGAGATGGATTTCATAGCAGACCCTTGGGGAAGAATGGAGAGGTTGGGCTTGATGGCTCCTATTACAGAGCCATTAGTAGATCTCTTCAGATTGTGTGGTGGTCTTTGTAGCTACATCATCATCAGAGACCGCTTTGCTGTGCTTAAGTTCGTAAAACATGTGGCCCACTAGGATTATCTAGCTTTGTTGGGTTTTATCACCTTCATAATGCCGGCGTGCTACCTGAACTGACCTTTATAAAACCTCTCTCCCTCTCAGCATCTCTTGTCAAGTTCATATCACCTACTGTTCTAAAGAAAAGAGACTTTACTTTTCTTTTTTGGTAAGACAATACCCTATTTTTGTCCTCTAATGTGAATTGCATGCACTGCATTTTGAGATTAAATCCATGCAGATCCACCATTTCACTGCACAGCAATAAGTGCTAATTTAATAGCACACATTTGTGTTTGCTTATTGCATGACAAGTAAAATCACACATGCATACGTAAATAACATTCATTATAATTCATCATATGCTTATGCAGCACAATGCAATAGCTGTATACTTGTGTGACTGTAAAGTGGAGAACATTTTACTCTTTATTGATAATTGTACTGCTAAATTGTTACTGGTTGTGCTCTTGCAACATTTAAGTGCTGCTCGACCCAGGATGTCTTCAGTATAGAATGTTCAGTTGCTTTAGGCTTTAAAAGTATTCATTCATTTATACTGACATCCAGCAATGACAAGGTGTCACTTTGGTTAAAGGTATCAAAATATTCACTGACACATTCACAACATATTGTGAATGGAGTATTCCTCAAAGCCTCATGTCATAGATGTCTGCAAAAAAAAAAAAAAAAAAAACATAAAAGGTACTAAAAACTTAGTAGTGCCAGTATTTTCATTTGGTATGTACGTTTTTACAGCTTATGTGGTTCTCAGGTCTTTTTGTCAAACATTGAGGAGCAGCTCTGTCTTTACTATTCATAACAAGAATTCAGATATCACAGAATATAGATCTGACACTTGACAGTGACTTTCAGCAGATTTTCCTTGTACAGAAGACTAGTACCCATTTGTCAATCAAAGAGAATGGGAGTAAGCATCTTGATGAAAAAATTGTAGAAATCAATTTGATGTGCAAGACCTTATTACACATAACATCAATGACTATGAATTCCCTTTTACAGTTTTATTAGAGCTTTGTCTTGTACTGTTAATTTGCAAGGTATAACATCAAGGGCAGTTGTACATGAAATTAGATTTATTAAGTATGAAATAGATCTATCCTGTTTGAATGAATCATAATCTGCTTGCTTTCCCTGAATGCATTCACAGAAGGTCACCTTGCTCATTTGGGAAATAGTCGCCATGGCTACATTAGTTAGAGGGGTGCACTGATTTCATTAGTGATGAGATCTCATGAGGATGCTTTGAGGACAGTGAGGAGAGTGCAGGAGAGACAAATATATTTGTGGAAAGTAGGAGAGGATGGAGAAGTTCTTGTCTAGAGCAATTTTCATCAAACTACTAACTAGGTGTTCAGTTTTGGAAAATTCTCAGCACACTTTTTTAAAAACTTTAAGACTTGGTAGATGGTGATTTCTTTGTGGGAAATTGTTAATTAAAATTGTTCTGCCATTAATATTTTAGAATTAAGTTTCAAATTATTCAGCAACAGAAATTGTGAAACATCAGCCCATGGTGATGTTGAATACTAATACTAGTGTGCAGCCATGTGTTTTACTGTTGGGTCCGTAATTTGTTGAAATTGTATGTGCATACACAACCTATAATGCCTGAATGTGTGTTCTGTACACACTCATGCCACCAGTTTGATGCTGCTGTAATGATCAGCAGTTTGTGATTGTAACATGCACAGAATAGTAATGCATCTACAAAGAAGAGCACTAGCTGATGTAAAGATTGTACAGTTTGAAATGTTATCAAAAGAACTAGCTATGCAAGTGTGTTTGTGAGGAAGGAGATACATTCAGTATGCTTGTCAGGTCTCATTGCATTTAGAGGTGATGCAATGAATGTAAACATTTTTGTAGAAGTGGCAGCTGCTTCGTTGCTCAGCCGTTTAACAGCCAATGTGCTGAGATGCTACAAATAAGAAAAAATAGTAAACGATGATAATCCTGTTGTTGAAAAAAGGCGAACATTTCAGTCTGTCCTCTTATGGACAGAGTGAATGAAAAGTGCATGTTTATGAAAGAATAATCAGCAGCATTTTTGGCTTGATTTGACAGTGACATGACCAGCGGCTGCATCATTATGATGAAGCAACAATCATGAAAAACAGCTGGCAGGTTTCTCCCTCTAGTTTAGGATAACTGATAACAGACATTTGTTCAGATTCATGTCAAGAAAAGTTTGTGTGTCAGTGTCTCTCGAGGAGTTTTTTTGCAAGATGCTTACAGCATCATAATGTGAATATAGAATTGATAGATTGATGTAATATTACCTTTCTTAATTTAGATATATGTTCTTACAGGGAGGCAGGTTTAAGGGAAAGAATTGTTGTCTGTTGTACTTGATCTATTTTTTTCTAGATGCAGCGCCAATGAAAAAAGTGATGTGTCTGCAGGGCGTCTTGGAGCACTGAATGACTGTGCCCTACTTCCATCCTTTCCCTCTGGTATGCCCTACCTGCCTGTGTGCATCTACATCATTTAGCTCATGATGACTCATGGCTCAACTGTTAAGTATCACGTATTCATATTTTAAAGGCTGCAGGGTTTGGGAATGTAAAATAGCAAGCAGAATTCACTAAATGTATCATAGCTACTTGAGACATAACTCAGTTGTTTACACAAGACAAATACAAAACTTAAATTGTCAGAATTTTTATCCTGAAGTTAATGGTAATAGGTTATTTTTCAATATGGACACTGAAAACCAATAGTACTGTCTGCATATGACTTGAAAGGACCCTCACATTATGTCTTGTCTTAGAATTTTCCAGACTTATGTAACACGCTTTTGCTTGAGGTCATGGAGGTTTATAGCATTGTCATTCTTCATTGCCTTTGCTCTGAGGCAAACATCACAGCCAGCTGTGCTTTCAGCTTCACCTGACACTCTGAAACTACACTATCCCCATACAGTGGATGCACTGTATAGGACAGAAATCTCTCCGCCATCTTAACCCATTTGTCTTCTTTTGTCTTGTTCCATTCATCATACACACCCACTGTCAGAACTTGCACTAGTTACAAATGGGTAGTGTCAAAGTTAAAGAGGAAGCAGTGGAGAGAGAGAAAGAAAGAGAGAGAGAGAGGGAGGAAATTAGTTGGATTTCTGTCACATTGTGAAAGATCCATTTAATTTGAGAATACTCTCTTTCATTTAGATATGATTCATTAGCATGCGTGCACACACACATACAAATTAAAGAACTTATTATATTTTTGAAATCGAATACACTCAGTATGACTCACAACTGCTTCACTTCTGCCCTTATCCACTGTGCAGTGTTGATTTAAAAATGTGGCCTCAAAGTTGGGAGCTGCACTATACCACTATACACAGACATTACAGAGAGTGTTTGAGCTGATGTGTACCTTCTAGTATATTTCCTTTATAATAGTTAATATATGAGTATGTGTGTCTGTATGTGTGAACCACTGTTTGTGTTCTGGTCCTCAGCCAGTTATATCCTTTGAACCTGGGTTATACTACCATGTAAAAAAAAAAAGACAATGAAAAAATGCTAGTTTCTGCTGCATATTTTTATTTTTTTCTGGAGCTTGTCATATGTTTGACATGATGCAGTTCCACTTTTTGCATGTGCTTGTAAACACCGGCAACATTAAATGAGTTTATCATTATTTTATTGAAAAACAAAATCATATTTTCTGCCATCATGTACCATTTAGCTAAGTGTACACAGGATCCATGAGTCACCTGGGCTGAATGTGAAATAAAGAGAGACGACGGGTAACAGCACAGGGAGGAGAGTTTTATTTCATTACATGATGTTTGGAACATAAATCTTTTCAGCTCACCATATATAGCAACTGTATTCTATACTGCCTATCTAACACAGTCTGTCTGCTGTATTACAAGATCTGTAGACATGTGTGGGCATTGAGACAGTGATTCACATACCTATAAATCACAATTAAAACCATGAACTTTTCATCACAGATCACAGTGAGTCACTGACCATGAAGAGAGAGCCTCTTATTTTTCTGCCTTTCACCCAAGAGTGAACTTAGCATCTATTTAAAAGTGACAGAATCAAAAACCTCATTTTTATCTTGTTTTTCCAAAGCTAGCGGAGTTACATTCATTTGAATGACAGTGAAAGCAGCCAATCAGTGTCAAGTGCTTGCATTTCTTAATGAGGTTGCCAGTTAAGCCCAAAAATATGCCAATTAAGTGCAAAACCCCACATTTAAAATCCCCACTGTAAAATAGCTTTATATAGGTTTTTATGAAACTTCTGGGGCGTTAGTGATCCAACCAATATTTTTATTGTGTATATGTTACATCACAAAACAAGGATCAAAAGCCTGTTCAACCATTCTGTCACCTTAAAAAAAGTGACAGAGAAATCAAGTGTAGTAGAAATGTGCATTGGAATAAACATAAGACACAATGTTTCTTGACTATTTTCAAGTCATTTTATGCCTTAACTAACAGGAAATGAAAAGGAGAGAGTAGCATTTAGTATTAGTATTATTATCACACTGTATGTGCACATAGTTAGACGATGTCCTCTGGGAAGCATGGACTTTATATGAGTACATTCTGCTATAGTTTATATGCTCATTTTGTCATGTGGATATTTTCTTATTTTCTTCTTAGTTGTGCAGAAAATGCTGTTTGTTGAAACTTTGCTCTTTTAGGAATTGAGCAGAGGATTCTAAGAGTCGCTGACACACTGGGTGAATTCCCAATGTACCACCACATCAGTCTCTTTACTGGCCTGCTCTGTGTGAAGAGCTCTCTCTTCTTAGTCTAGAATATATTTAAGTTGTTATAGTTTTTCTTTAAACCTGTTTTAGAGTAGGTCCTGCTCTTTGTTTCACTCACTGACATTTGCTCCCTCGCTAATGCTCTTGCCACTTTCCTAAGCAACTGACTTCTCTATTTGCTCTTTCTCTTGCTCTCTGTGCTCTCACAATGCTTCACCTCCTCCCCTGAGAAAAGTTGTGTATATATATAACCTAACATACTTGTGCCTCTGCTCTTTGGTAGCTCTCAGTATTCTCTGGTGATATATTGAGCTCCAAAGATCTAAGAGACACTGGGATTGAAACTGAACCACATACACAGTAGTTTTAAACCACCGTCCTTATGCTGCCACATAACCAAGATCCACTGAAGCCAAACCGAAGATGGAGAATTTGTTTTGTGCTGTAATAAATAGCAGTGTGGACTTGACTGGATGGGAAGCTTTTACGTGGCTCATTTGACATGAATACAGTGCTTATTATATTTGGAGAAGGCTTTGTAAAAAATAAATTATACATTTATTGCTTGATTGTGTTTGCTGGTGGTACAATGTGTGTTTGGTAAATCTTGTCCTCAAACGAACTTGTGTTGCTGTGGCTTGAAAGGGAGAGGCACAGCCGAGGTCGTGTTTATGAAATTTGTTGATGCCGTGCAGTTTGGGTAACCTCTTTGGCTTGAAATTATGTCTCCAACAGTTTATGGTACCACTTGCTGCAAAATCAACTGCAAAGCACAATTTTTATAGAGACAGAAACAAACCTCTTGAAAACAAACCCATAAGAGCCTGTCATGGCTGATGTGTTTTGCCTCTTTGTCTTTGAGATCTTTTCTTTCCTTCAGCAAAGAGCTGAAACCAAATGGGAAAAATGCCCAACACTTGATGAAAATCAGTGTTTTGAATTCAGAATAGGTAATTTGTGCTATTCATGTAGCATCGCTATAGATGTGATGACAGGGTTGCTGGTCTATAAGATGGTATTACAAGCTTGGGACTTTTAATTAGCATGATATGCTATGACATAACTTCCATGTTCTCCAAATAAATTGAAAATATCTGTAAATAGGCAAAACTTTCAGAAATTCTCCACTTTAGAGATTGTGAATACCACAAGGGGGGCATCAATTTATAAGGACTCTTTGTGAACAAACCTTGAACAAAACTTGCACTGTTGTTATCAGGAGCTGCAGTTTTGAAGTCCCAATATCAAATCAAGCTCACTTCAATTCAATTAAAATCTCTAAATCTAAATCTCTAAATCTTTTAACTCAAACACCAAATAAGTTGGAAGGTTGAACACTTGAACATACATTGACCTGATAAGAACAATGACAGGATCTCTGCTTTGATTGTTTTGATGGTTAAGGGGCAAGTACAGATTGCTCCAAACAGAGCGCCAAACTAAGTGGTCGGATATCAAAGTTGACACCAATAAAGGTGCTGCTGAAGGCGTTCAGGGAACAGTGAAACTTACTTCCCCTGATGAGTGTCTGGCTTCTATATTTGGAATCTGCCTCATCAGTGGAGTTGTTCTACAGGGGAAGTAGACACAGACGCTGCTGGTGAATTATTGCTTTCTTGCACATGAAAAACTTTTTGAACTGCATGTGTAATATGTCATGTAAATCCTGCTCCTGGGGCAAATAAAAAAATCAAGATTATTTCTTATGACAAGGTGTGTGATCATAAGAGCGTATTTCAGTGAATTTTCTCTGACTCTCAGGTTTGCTTATAAAAGTTTAACATATGCATGATAAGTGATACACAAACTCCTTCATAGTCCTTTGATGTGCACATGTTTCAGAATTGGCTTAGTGGCAGAAGCAAAGTCTTTTATCTCCTTTAGATGACACACATGTTGAAAAATTAATGTCGTTTTTTTTTTTTTTTTTTACTTTTGGCTTTGATGACATTTTGGTTGCTGCGCATTTAGTTTTGCTTTTCTTTTCACTGTCGCTGCTGTTACAACCTCTGTGCTGTGGCTGCTTTTCCCAGCTCAGTGCTGATCATGTCAAAATGGCACGAGCCTAAAATAATTACAAATGTCATTTCAATAATGTGATGAACAATGACATTTTGACAGATTTGTTTTACGTTCAGACTCACATTAAATTCATCTTTTGTGTCAGTGAAGTTAAATGTCTCTTACTGTTTTGGCATTCAGTAGATCAGCAGTCAGTGTGTTTCTGCTGGGCATCTGCATTCGGTACATTATTTTTCATTTTAAATTGAACTGAATTTTTCTACCAAACTGCATGAAAAATGCTAGAAAATTATTCTAAAGGTTTCAGCAACTCAAAGTATGTTTCAGTAATCTTAAACATCCAGGTGTACTCTACTGAGCCCTTGTACTTTGCTAATTTCACACTAGAAACCAGTGTCTCTGACATTCAGCAGATCAATGGCCAGTGTGTTTCTGCTGGACACCTGCAGTGAATGGATGCAGCAAGTGATGTCAGAGGAGCCACAGTATATTTGCACATCCTCGCTTGTGTGTGTGAATATGCTAGTTTTTAGATTTAATTCCCAGACTAAAAAGCTGAGATCTTTAGGTCTGAATTCAAGCTGTGTCATTTGTAGGTGGATGCAAGGGCAAACTGCCTTGTGACATTTAAAATGCCACACAAACCTCCTGGTACATTATTAAAAAAAATCCCAGTGCTGTTGGAATAAACTTCAGGGTATGCAGCAGAGGCACAATTTTGTTATGCCCATTATTTTTTCATGTGTTTAAAAACAGTTTTGCATTTAGTAGTTGAATGTAATTTACCTTTACAATCCACTGCCCTTTCACCAGTGTGCATTTTGAACTTGTCTCTGTCATTAAAACATGCTTCCACAAGCAAAGTCCAACATTTTTTTCTCTTAATATGTGACATATTTTGCTGTTTCTAAGTGGTCTCTGTGGGGCTCTTCTTGTCTCTGCCATCTGGCTTAAATAGTTGAAGTGTTACGAGGTTCACTCCTCTGCAGATGTCTGTTACCTGATTTCTTCAGCACTAATGAGAAGGCTACCTTAATTATGAGCCTTGCTGTATCCTTCAAAAGCTAGAACCAAAAGCACCATGGACTTGCTTTGTCCTGTCCTAAGATGCGGATTAAACAAAGATTTGACAATGAATTCCTGAGCTGTGGTTTGTTCCACTGGCTTTAAATTGCTGGGATAACAAAGCCATTTTATGGTAATGAGTTCAAACTCTAAGTACTGAACAACTGCAGCAAGTTGTTATCACATACTGTAAGTTTGTTCTTTCTTAAGTTGACAATTTAGTTGTGGATATTTCAGCACTACATAGCACTTGTGTAATGTTGGATCAGCTATTTTACAGTAACAGCATGGATGCAAAGTGGGTTGCTGATTAAATTGTATGCCCACATAAATAGGCAGCCAAACACATGTCAGCTCTTCCTGCTGGTGACCTTAGCTGTCTGTCATTGCTTTGTTACAGATTGTTGTTGTTGAATTGGTTAGAAGCCTGATGGATACCTTTGGGCTGTAGTTAAAGATTAAAACCCCTCTGGGATATAGTTGTTAAATGTTGTCATCAGAGGCAGCTGTCAAGCTGGAAGCCTGTTTGGTGTTCTGAAAACCAATGCTTTTCTAACAAAACACAGCAGTAATTAGTCGTATTTCCTTCAGCCATTACTGCAGAAGGCGTGCATCGAAATCAAGGATTTAATTTAATGCATTTCAAGTAAAAGACATTGCACACCTGCATCAAACTTTGCACTGAAAAATTGCTAATTTATTTTAATGATTCAACATTGGGAGAATGCAGTCACTGGCACAAAGACACACCCTACTCACTGAATAACGTCTTAGTCTCATAAAACAGACTGTTCTCTGCCTCACTGTGATCAGCTCTTCCTCACATCACGGTTATTTCATATAAATACTTGAGATTTCCTGCTTACTGTCAGAACCACACACACAGGGATCAAAATGTAATCTTGTTGGGGGAGGCAATTCTTAGTGACTTTATTCACATGTACCAGCATGACTTTACTTCATAACAGCTCTTATCTCAGAGGGAAGGTGACATTCTCAAATGTTAAATGGTAACAGATGAATAGAGGGATGTAGACTTGCATTAGAAGAGGAAGCTTTATATTGGTTTTCCTGCGAGGGCTATTTGAAGAGTTAAAATGTACATGCCATGTCTACACAAAGAGGAAATTGTATGGAGATTGCATATAGCATTGAGGTCAGCTGAGGTCATTTCGTAGAGGTCACATTGCCCTTTGCCTGTGGGTAATGTGTATTAAAGCTGTGTTAGAAACAAGAGTGGTTCTCTGACCAACTCAAATCAATTGTGGCTATTGATTGTATTAGAGCTGCTGGAGCACTTCGACTTATGTCTGTACTCCAGTGGGATGGATGGCTTGTTGCCCTCCATCAAGAGTCTACCAAGGGAATGTAGATTGTCGTGTTTACAACAACATCGGGATAGTGACACATTTTGATCACATGCCACATAAATGAAAAGTTTAATTAGAAAAGTACCTACGAGAAACAAGAAAATAATCATATTGCTTTCTGAGTGTATATGATGCAGAGAGTGTATATGTACTGCACCATCTCTCCGAAGCACTCATTCATACCAACCCCTGGGGAGCCAATGTACACACAGAGCATAGTAAAGGAGAAAGAAGTTTATATGCGTACGTGACGATATCTTTGAGCTTGTGTTCTGTGGCTCAGTCCTCTTGGAAACAGAAGGTGGGCCATCTATTCAGCCAGTCAAGCAGACATATAACCAATTCCCTAGCCCAGAAGAGAGCTGAAAGAACAGCTAGCCACGCAGCCAAACATGCATTCACTAAGCAAGCTGCCAGTCAGGTAATTCACCATCTGCCAAAAAAAAAAAACTCTCGCCATTCAGTCAATCGTCCACCCAAATGTTGTTTTCCTTCACTCTGACTGTGGATAATGAAATAAACATTTCTTTCTGTTTATTTGTGGTTGGATGCATTTAACACCTCAAATGCTGTGCTCTCATGGCCCTGTCCATGTCCGTGCATGATAAAACCTTTGTTATCCTGTCAGTGGTGCAGATATAGGTGTTACAGCTTTTGTGACTGTTTCTATTCGTTTCTATTGCTTTTGATGTGTAAGCATGACCAGAAGCATGGGCCAGACTAGTGGAGTAATTGTGCAGATATATTTGTCACTGGCTTGAATGCTAGACACATCTGTACTATTTGAAAGGAGGACAGTGAATGGGAGATAACTTGTGTGTTTTTCTGTCAATATGCTTTTCAACAAGGAAAATAATGTCTATCTGACATGTACCAAGGTACTCAGAAGAAGCTACTCAAAAGAACCAGTATAAGGCTGTTGAATTTTAAACAGCGCGATGCCAATTAGACAAATAATTATTGCAGATGCACTTGTGGAAATATGGAAATTGCTTTAAAACCTCAAGCAGCAATTTGTTCTTTTGCTTCATCCATGTAAATTTGATTTGCTGTATTAAATATAATCACCTAAGACTAAAAGGAATGGAATTACAAAAGAATCAGAAACAACATTAGTATATGTCTAGCTTAGAATACTTGAGAAACAGGTTAAGAGCAAATCATATGAATAAGTTCTACCGCTGCCAAAACTCACGTACTATATATGGTTTTACTAATAGGCAATACACAAGAGAGGTAGGAAAATACCCATTGAGAGATGCAGTTGTTATTTGAAGTGGTGAGAGACAGTTAAATTACTGATAGCTTCACACCAGAAGAGATGGAAGTGGAACAGAGCTCAGAGCCTTAAGTGACTCTTTAGTAACGAGCGCAGAAAAAGAGCAGGGTGAATTTCAATAGGTGGAAGGGGATGTAGTGTTTCTTTATGCAAGAGCACTTGATTTCCCCTGTTTCTTAAGTTACTCAAACTCAAATGAAAAATTCATTCATTCGGGAACGTAGTTAACATTTTTTTTGACCACTAAGACCTTCTAGAGCAGACTTTAAAGCTATAGAGAGCTTCACATGCTAAATAGTGCAATGAGGCCACAGATGGGTCAAGTGAGAAAGATTTTATTGGTGCGTATTGGGAGGAGACCTTGAGAGGGTCCTTGGTTTGACAAGGGATCCTCAAAGCAACGGGAGGCATATGTATAGTAAAAAGCCCTGTGTGTGCCTTTGAAATGAGATGATGAAACTTAAGACTATGCACATGAAACTCATAACAATACTTCCACAGTATCAATAAGAAAGACATTGTTCTACATTTCTTGTGTTTTACTGAAAAGTATTTTGTCCCTGTGTTTTGAGAGGTGCTCCAAAAGAAGATATTAATTAATATTAACATTTCAGGAAATGTCTGTATTTGCTTTATTTATAAGAGACAGATAATATCTCCGTCTGGTAAATATGAAGCTTCAGCCACTAGACAGTTAACTTAGCGGAAAGATAAGACAACCAGGGAAAAGTCCAAGATGTTACTTTTGGCAGCCAAAATATAGCCTTGCACATAAATCCCTGTAAAAACACGCCTTTAATTTTTACACTTCAGTTTTTGTATGGCTTAAGCATACTACAACATGGTAATTGGTAATCTGCTGAAATAGTTTTTGGCAGTTTTGTTCATTTTTGGACATAGCCAGGCTGGCTGTCATGTCTTACTAAGCCAAACTAACCGTCCTCTGGCTGTAGCTCATATTTAATGCATAGACATAAGAATAGTATTAATCTTATTATTTGTCCCCTGGCAAGGAAGTGAAGCATATAAGCATATTTTATTCTTTTAAGTACAGTAATTTTATATACGGGTTGAGTTTAGAAATGGTAATAGAAGATGCAAGCAGATAAATTTGTTCTCAGAGACTGCACTGGATCATCATAAAACGGTGGTATTTCATGTCACCTACTGCTAAAGCAGAAATAAGAATTTCTTACGCTATGTACATCCACATCCCCATTAAAGACGTAAAATCACATCACATTCTATTTGTCCAGGCAGAAAAATCTGCATTAAAGCATTCAAGTGTATACTATATTGATGATTTAAAATGATTTGATTTAAAACTTGCATACAAAAAAGTGGGAAATTCAGAAAAGCAATTATAGTATTCATTCAAACAGGACAGTTGAACACAAAGGTTTGTGTTTTCATCTGTTAAATGAAAATGAATAAGGACATGATGTAACCCTACATGTTGTGGCCTAGTCCTAAAAAAAAAGGCCCTTAACAAAAAGGGAGCTCGAGGCAACAGGAAGGAAAAAAAGTGCATTCATCAAGAAACCCTGCCAGAGACATTTCATAACAAACACTGTGACAAACCCCTTAATAGAGCAGCAAAAGTTACATATGAGGAGGGCAAATGTGTATGTTTTTGCTGTAAAGTGATGTTAAAATTAAGATGTGTTCACTGGAAGTGACTGTTAATCACATGTTTAATTCATCATATGGGAAGATCAACAATTTTGTTTTGTTATTGGGGTCATTATTCACTACAGTGACGGACTGAACCTCTGCTTTTTGTGGCTCACACACTGTGTTAGTTTTGCTTCACCCTTTTCAAAATGGCCTGTTGTTGCAAACATAATGCATAAAAAGTGCATCTTCTATTATTTTGAAATGTCTCTTTTAGGAGGTCTTGTTTAATGCACTGTGTTTCTGCTTTGAGCTCAACCATATTGCCCAGACCTCACAGATCACACACACACACACACACACACACACACACACACACACACACACACACACACACAGTGTGTGGCCAAAAATTAATTGGTTTAGGTTGGAGTGAAATAAGATGGTAGGTGAAAACTGAATTAGTTGGTGATTGCACATCAGAAAGAAGAGATGGTACGTGTTGGAGGCGCTGAACATGCATCTGCCAGAGGGAACACAGAGGAGTGAAAAGGCAAAGAGCAAAGAGCCGCACCCCTCCTCCACATCCACCACCATCAGGCTCAGACAGGGTCACACCAAGCGCATTCGCTGGGGCCACTAGAACGACAAGATTGCATGTAGGGAGGGAAATAAGCATGGATGGAGGAACAGTGGGAGGTGGAGTGAGTGATGCTGTGCTCTGAAGCTCTGAGGAGTCAGGGGCTAGAGCAGATACTGTAATACTCTGTGGAAAAGCAGAGGACAGCTGCGTCTAGAAAAGTAACAAGATAATGAGCAGATAACTAAAAACGATAACTGATGCAAAGTGGTCATGGCAGTGAGTGTGTGTGGTTAGAATTAGGTTAAAATCTCCATAGACTCTAAGATGCTATGATATATGGGCTCTAGTATAAAGCATCCTTGAAGAGCTGATTATGTTTGATCTTACAGTAGATAAACATTACATTCTTTCTCATATTCCTGCCTCAGGAGAAATATGATGATCTAAACTGGGTGGAAGAAAACCTATTTTTCTCAAGGCATCCCAGTTGGCCAATTCACTTTAATGGATTATGTTCTCATGACGGCAGGCATAATGCACACCATCAACTATCATGTGACCTCCCACACTTCATTGTGTGGTCTCTTTCATCTTCCTCACTTGCCCAAGCACAAATTCATTCTCACCAAGGGAAGCTGAAATAAGCATTCAGACCGCAGGGAGTCTTTGTCTATGCACATATTCTTTTTTTTTTTTTTTTTTTTTTTTTGGGGGGGCATTTATTTGCCTTTAATCAGAGACAGTGTAGAGAGAGAGAGAGGCAACAGGGAGGAGAGTGGGGGAAGGACATGCAGAAAAGGTCGACTCGGTCGAGATTCGAACCGGCGAACAGCTGCACGGCACATACACCAACATGGTGTGCCTTAGCAACTCGGCTATCCAGGCACCCTTATGCATGTGATATTAAAAAAAAAAAAAAAAAAAACACTGACAGAAAAAAGTATAATGGAGAATAAATTGGAGCTGTGATGATCGCTGTGCACTTTCACAGAACACAGAACAAATTATTCTCTATTATATTGCCTGTTGTCACCTTGTTTACACCAAAGCACAGTTTATACAGAAACTTAAATGTTACAGTTTACTTAAGAGAAAATTACTGAATTATTATAATTCATAATTGAAACACCTCTACACTACAAATCTGTATGTGGCAAAGCAGTGCCCAGCTGCCACTGCACACGCCTCTCTCCTCAAAAACAGAACAACATATTGAGATAAACAGCTTGTACCCACAAAGCAAATAAAAGCATGAAACAAGAAAACAACATAATATCTGTATTGTATATCAGCCATTAGCTGCTGTGTAAATGTTGTTATCAGCAATGGCCACTGAAAAAAATCACATCATAGATTTTTAGTAACGACACATGACACCTGCGTTAGTTCCTTCAATATATTTTAGTAACACGACACGTACAGTCTGTTACTGGTGTAATAAGTTGTGAAAACTGAATACATTTTAACTTAAATTGCAGTAACAGATGTTGGCATAATTCATTTATTTAAAAAAAAAAATCAGATTCAAGTCATGTGGAAAACTGTTATCAGCTGTCTTACATCTTACCTAGCAGGCAAAAGTATTTGCATTTAATATTCTTTTTTATTCTTATCACTGGTCTGGGCCATGTTAACAATACCATTTGTTTTCCTCAAGGTTTATTGTAATGCCAAATTTTGAAATATGCAGGCTTGTGGGTGGAGAACGCCACATCTATCACTAGGGACACTCAGCTACTGTGGCCTGTTATAGAAATTTGTTTTTACAGCTCTGAAAAGGCTCCTCTCAAGGTGAATCATTATTTGCTGAGACTGAAGACAATCCCATGTGAAACATATTGATTTCTGTGCAGTTGTTGTGGAAATTAACTGCTCTTATTTAATTTTTTATTTTTTTTTTATGAACTACATTTTCATAGACTCTTTTTATCCCCATTGTTCTCTTCATATAACCTGCTCTAACAGTTTGAACATCACTGCACTGTTATTTTTATTCATGCCACCACACCACTTGTAATCCATAACTTTGATCTGTTGTACACGATCTGATTATGATTATAACATTTTCTCTTACATTGTCAGTAAAACATCGTCCTCTTTCCCCCAAGATCCCACAGGCGTAATTGCTTCACTTTTGTCACATCAAGCCACAAACTCTAGGCGGGGCTGTGTTTTCATTAACTAACATTTCTGTATTTCTGTTAAATAATGTCATACGATGGAGAAAACTGTATTTTTCTGTTTGGCTCATTTGGCGAGAGCAAGAGATTTAATTGCCAGGAAGACTATAAAAAAAGATCAGCATCTTTTTTTCTTTTGAATATGTTTGCTACCAAGATAATGACAGTTTCAATTTGCCTTTACTAACGGAGACTAATGAATAAAAAGGGAAGAAAAAGAAATGTATATTTCTCACATCATAACTTTGTAGAATTTCATCCACTGTAATTACAGTGGCAAAAAAAGAACACACTCAGTCACTCACTCAAATCTTAATGAACATGGTTGAAATTGAAAAAGCTCAAGTTCCCATCCAAAACTTTCAATGACTACATTTATATTTACATATAATGCAGTTCTTTAGTAGCTCGCTGAAGGTCAGCCATTTACACAATGGAGACTTTATGGCTTAGAGATGATAATGCAGGTAAACATGTACTTTGATTTACTAGGGCTCTATTCCAGGGTAACTCAAACACTGAACAGATTTCCCTCAAACACTTTTTCACCCTGGAATTAGATGTTTGTTTTAAATAAAATTACAATTAATAGAAGAAGCAGAAGTTTGAATCCAAGTTATAGTTAAGTCTTTGTGCTCTTAAATAGATAAGATGCAAACACTATATGAGTGAATTTGTCTAATGAAATCAAAAGAAAGTCAGTGGGAGGAACATTAAATTGCTGTTGGTCTCTTTGACTTCTCATTTTCTCCACTGTGATGAGATCAGCAGAAATAAAATATCTTTTGAACCTAGATTTTCCTGTTTGCCTCACTTTTATTCCCATCACTTAGCTGTTCCCGTGGTCTTCCACTGTGCTTTTTGTTATGCCCATGTGGCTTGGAAACTGTTGATGGAAGTGCTTTTCCTTGGCTGGTATCAAAACATGTGCCACACCATTACATGGGCGTGTGAATGATTAATACGTTTGCGCTGATTATTCAAGGTTTTCTCTTTGGCTCTGTGTGTTCAGACAGCAGACGTGAGAGGCAGTGGCTGAACTGGGCAGTAAAACTGTGAGGTTTGAATCTGTACCAAACCAGTGTGATGTATCATCAGTTTATCCTTAGAGCAAACATGAATTATGTGAATGTGTCTGTTTGGTGAGAGTCAGTTTACTTTCTCGACCTGTGGTCTATGAAAGAGAAAGATTAGATAAGCTTGTCTATGGAGGATTAGAATAGAAAGGATTATATGTGACAAGAAAAAAATTTACTGTATGTGAAGTGAATAATTTGAAATAAGCAAATAAGGTTGTTAAAGTGCACATTTGATGTAAAATAACATCACTGTGGGTGCTAATGCATCTTGTGCACATATATAGTTGTACACTGTTGTGTATGTTTGGGCTAATTAATTTTTAGAAGACGCTCCGTCTTAATGACCTCCACCTCCATTTCCACCTCCTCTTATCATTACTCCTTGCATTTCCTCTCTTCATAAGGAATGGTAGAAGGTTAGAATACATAACTGTCTTTTGCTTTGTGCCATAAGGTTTATTTTTAAAGATGGTATTCATTTAGTGCTGTTTTGCATAAATTTGCATTTTCTGTGAATTCACAGCTCAGAAAACAATCAGTGCTGTGATTTAACATGTAATGTAAAGTTAATTAACTTTACATTACTTGTTAAATCCCTGCTTCCTATCACAGTGTTTTTGTGCCTGGGTCTCTGGAGAAATGTCACTGTAGTTTCAGTGTTGTTCTCTCATGTGTCGCTTTACCAACTCAAACAACAGAGTTCTGTGGAAAGTCTGATTTTAATTCATGGGATAATGGCACCAAACACCACCCTGATTGGCTCCAAGTTTGGAAACCACACGTTGGGTCGTTTTTTTTTCACCCTGGTTGAATAAGTTTCCATCATTAGCTTACATACAAAACTCTAACTATAATAGACATTTTTCACAGCAAACATTTTGACTTTAACAATAACTCCCTGCCATTTAAATGTTCCAGTAAGTTATGGTAGTTTTACAGTGAGCCAGCATGTACAATACCATGAAACCAAAGCCACTAAATGGAATTTGACCATCATTATTTTATTATTTATACTTGTGATTTTCCTACCATAGCATATCAGACAGTCTGCTGTGGAAAAAGCCAAGAAAATGCCATGAAAGTAACCATCACTTTTCTTAAAGGGCAACGGTGGGTGTGAAGTTAAAAAAAAAAAGTTAGGTTACCAGACCTGTGTAGCCCACCCTTCATTTCTCAAGGCTACATTGGCCTTTACCGGCATAACACACCACATATTCTGATTGAGCTGTTGGTGGCTGGAGTTGCATTTTGGTAATGTTTTGACAAAGAAGATGACGAATGCATGAAATGGAAGCAACTGTTATTCGAAAAAAAAAAAAATTACTATTAGTTTTGAGGATATATATGAGCTGTCGTGTATCAGTAATCATCATGATCACTGCAAATACTTAACTAGGAAATGCCAGCATGATCGTCCTGTTGTCTCCATCCTTCGATAAACCAAATTAGAATAGAGACTGATCTAATTTAACCGATAATTTGCAACAATTATAGTATTTTATTTTTGACCTGAAATGCTTTGACTTTATGTGAAGAATGCTTATGTAGCCTATACACATATTTAAGATATATGTAAGTATTATAATGAAGTACAACAATAAGGTGTAAAGTTTGCTATCTTTTACTAAAATTATTTTAAAAAAAGCTCAATATAACATTATTTGTGGATACTACCATTTGAGAATTACTGAATCCATGCTTCATGATCATAACCTTAGAACCACAAAATTAAACTTACAGTATATACACTTAGAAAAATCAATACAGCCTCTATTACAGATTATACCATTAAAGATAGCTATAGTATTTTCACACGTACACACAAGACCAAGTTCACCCTTCTTGGGACCACCATATTCACTATGGGCTATTTCTGGAGCTGTCCTGATCTTCCTGTCTTCCTCACCCACCCACCCTTGGTTCCTTTCAACCCCTCTCCCTCTTATCCCTGTGGTCATTTGTATTCATCCACTTTCATTTACTGTCACCCTGCGTCAGTTACAGGCTGCACTGAGCTCCTCTCTTGCTCGGCAAGCTGCTCTGCTTGTTTTCCTTTCCTGACTCTCTTCAATCCCTCTGTTCTGCCTCCCCCTGCCCATTTCTTCTCCTCATGGCAAGCTGTGTGAATGCCAGAGTGCCGCCCAATAAATAACAACTATTGCCATGCTCCAAAATAAAAGCAACTCAACAAGCAACATACACACAATGCGTGCCATTCATTGGCTTGTAGGCACGCATTTAATCAAACGTTCCTGCTGTGTTTTCTGATGGATTGTGCCTAAGGTCTATATTACTTCTTACCATGGCAGTGAAACCAGTAATAACTGAAGACTCCCTGAAGTTTTAGGTTACTGGGTTATTATTCAGTCTTGACGCACATTGGCTTTGACTCATAATGTGTTGAAATTTGCAACGCAGATTGGGACAGTAGAATAGACTTGTAACAATAATAGATGGATTTTTTTTTTTTTTCAATTACTGTTTTTGCTCTATTATTTTCTATTTCTCCCAATTCTGTCATAAATTGATTTTCAAGTGGTTGGAGCTGTTGGTGTAATTGCTGACTCTCAATCATTTAACATGTTGGTGCATTAATAAGCATCTAAGCACTTGATTTCAGCATGATGAGTGTGAGTTTGCCCATTATTTACAGAATAACCCAGTTCCATCACAGCTATCCTGTCAGTCATAAATCATCTTTGTGCATGTGCCAGTATTTGTTCGTATGCGCATGCGATTTTAGGCCAGGAGGCAAGAGCATGTGACCTCTGACCATCACTGGGAGGGAGGGAATTAGACCACAGTCCCTGTCAGGGTCATTGTGACAGCTGTGCTAGCCAACTAACTGTCCATGATATAACCTCACTGTGGCTGAGTGACCAGCTGCCCAGAGCAGCAGGAAGATATACTTAAATAATGGGGAGGCATAGAGAGGGATAGAGGTGGAAATATGAAGATTAAAACAAACAGGAAACATAGGTTAAAGATTCTGTGTTCTATCCATCCAGAAAACAACACATCCATCATGTTCATGAATAAAAATGATAACAAAAATTCACTGTGCATCTATAAAATTCAGTGCTGCTTGGATGTTTCAAAAGCTTTTGTTTTGCTCCCTTCAGTATTTGTCTGTTTCTTGTGAAGCATTGCTGGTTTGATTGTACTCTACGGTTGAGAAGTGATGCAATGGTTCACTTGAGGACTGCTGTCACATCTTATGTCATTTTGTTGCACCACCCTGTCCTTCATCGGACCCATGAGAGGCGCTAATAATTTACACTCTATGGTTAGTTTCCCCACTTCAGGGCTGACTCCGTCTTTGGCTTCACGAGGCCGATCACCTTCAGCACATGGGACAGTTTGTTAGAATGTTAAAACTATAAAAGAGAATCTCTCTGCTCCACAAGAGAACTACAGGATGATGTTTTTTCAGGATGATGTGACATTTGATTGACTATGAATGAGATTCTTAGAAATGGCTGTAGTCACCTCACAAGACCTAAAATGGAGATGAGTCCTGGACAAACTGATCATATCAAAGACTTGTCAGATGGAAACACACTAACTTGCCTCGCAATGCTTTCTTATCATAGTCTGCATCTGTTTGGGAAACTTTCTATTTCAGTAAAGAACATTTCTAAATAAATACTGCCACCTATTGGTCAAATATGTGACTAACTGTGCTTGATACTGGATTCTTATTATGACGTTACATATATGAAATAGCAAGCATCACATCCAAACTGTACATTTATTTATTTATTATCTTATTTCATTTCATTATTGAGGGAACTTTTATACATAAGTTGTCAACATAATGTCAGTAGGCACAGTTGTTAATGATTAATGTTTGCTCACTAGCATTTGTATTTATATTTATTTGTAATATTATATAATGTAAAGTAATTTGGGCAAATAACAAAATATTTTCAAGTATTAAAACAAGGATGAGACATAGTAGTACAGTAGCAGAACTAAGAACTCAAAAAGTATAACAAGTTGTTTTATTTTGGAAGATTTTTTAAAACCAGTGTATGAGAAAATAGGTGAAATTTGTGTGTATTTGATAAGAGATGCACTGATACTTCCTATGAACACCAATGCATTTTTAAAAACTCAGAGAGAAGAAAAAATCCATTTTACAAGTACACGGTACATATTTTGCTTTAAAAAAAAAACCCACAATGTGGAGCAACCACTAAACCGTCCACTTGAGGGAGGCAGAGCTGCACTAAGGTTTGTGTGTCTGTTGATAATATTGTACCTTGGATGCACGACTTGGATGCACTTTTAAATGTAGAAGAATTCTTATTAACTCTATGATGAGTTTATTCCTCATCTGTGTACTCTTAAACTACATGCCGCCCCCTCTCCTCTCCTTTTACTAAATAGTGTTTTAGTTCTGGCCCCTCATTAGTGGTACATCAGCTAGATCATTAAATTTGTATAAGTGGTACCTATAGCAACAGGTACATGTAATAAGACTTGCTCATCTTGAACATCTTTAATCATAGTATGAAATTAAATACACTGATTTGGTAGTCAAATGTCACACAGTGAAACACTTTGCCAGTAAATATCCAGCCTCCAGACTGTGCTCTCAGAGGTGACGGCATGCTGTGTGCTGCCAAAAGAAAGGCGTCCAATCTGTCAAGATTAAACACTATTTTGCACGGAACTCGCAGGCAATAAACTCAGATTTACATGGAGATTAGATGTATTATTTAGAACAGTGTGCCCCTCTCATTTTTCACTAAAAGTTTTGTTTCATTAAGAAGAAAAATGGGAATTGAACACATTTATAGAAAACATTTGTCAAAACCGAGCCAGGTCTTAATTATGTGTGAGGTGAGTTAAATATTCTGATATTCACATTCCACCAGTGCATGGTGAAGTTAGAAAACAGATTATCTGCTGTATTTTTTTATTGTCTGCACATCAAGTATGAATCATGCATATGTTGTCCTGTAGGTTAGTACATAATGTACAAGGTTTGAGACTGTATCATCAACACCTACATAAAATGTTGCATCCAACTTTTGCTGAAACACTCAGGAATGCTAATTTCTGAAGCTGTGGTGAGTGTTGTTGTCAGTTTTAACTACATAAGTGTTTTATAGAGGACTATTGGATCAGATTCTACAGTAAGATGTTCACACTTTTGTGTCCTGTATGAAGGAAAGTGGGGAAAGTCTGGTTTATACCTGCTGTTTCTGTTTTGGAATCCAGTTATTAAGTATCATATTTTTTTTTTGCTGGAGACAGTAAAAATCATACTGATCATACTTTCTGTTACAAAAAAAAAAAAAAAAAAAGCATTGTAAAAATAGAAAATGTGCAGGTATTGACTGGGTGCACATCTTGCTTTCATTAGTTTTCCCAACATGCCAGTATTACGTGCAGTCGTGTCTGCTTGTGTTAAAATCTTTGTGTGCTGAGAGTATGTTTGAGTGTCTGCATACACTACAGTTAAGTCTTACAGAGTGTCTTCCCTTCTCTTGCTTTTGTTCCTCCAGCCTTTAATTCTTGATGTATCCACGTGTCCTTCTCCATCCATGTTGCCCCTGGTAACCAGGGGGAAATGCACACAGACGTCATGGGCAGCAGCAGGGAGGGCTCAAGAAGAAAAAAAAAATGTTTTACAAAGAAAAGGAAATAAGCTGTAATGCAGGTAACAGAGGAAAGAAAGTGAAAAACAAAATTAAATGAGAGGACATGGTGTTAGAAAGAGGGATAGTAATGATGCATGCCATTCATGAGTAACACATTTTGTTAGAGAATGGTATTCATCTCCTCTGACTATTTCAAGGTTGATGATAAATTGCAAGCTGTCAAGTAAAGGCCAGCAGCCCTCCATCGTTGTCATGACTGAAAGTGTCTGACTGCCACAGCTTGTCTTTGAATGAGGTTTGCATTGTAATGATGACAGGTCAAATGCACTGACCATCAGGCTTCAAACAGCTTCAAAACTGTCACATCTTCAGCAACTAACTATGTTTCTAATTCATTCAATGCAGTTCAACAGCTTAAGTCAATTTCAAGCTTTTTTTCACCAATGCTATTTTTTTTTTATGTTATGTGCCACTGGTGCACCATACTGTTCATTTTTTATAGGACCACAGGTTTTGACATTCAAATCTACAGTAATTATTAATGTGACATAACCAATTTCCATTAAGGTTTTATTCAACTGGATTTCAGCATCAAATGTCATTTCTTTACTCCATTGGTGGAAAGCAACATCAGTGTTAACTCTTGATTTGCTAAAATTCTGGTAGTTGCAAGACAACTAAGCTGTTACATAAATGTGTTGTGGTTGTTGACTTTTTCCACATTTTACAAGTTCAGCTGTAACTTCTTGCCTCTTGTGGAATCATTTGTTATTGTTCCACTGATGACAACAATAGATATGAGCTCTGTATATGTGTGTAAATATGATGAATAATGTTTAATTACTATTTCCTATCTGAAGGGCTGGTACGGGGGCTGCGATTTTTATGATAATTTGTATCCAATGATAATTTGAAGTGTGCTTATTCCACATCCCTAAAGGTGATGCAGTAAATGCATGAACTTCAATGCCTTTCTAAAATTCTAAAATGTTTGCTTTATGAAGTCGTCAGATTAGTGTGGTGGTTCCATATGTGCTACAGTGTATTTCAACATATGTTTTTCTGGTGATTTGAAGAACATGCTAAGTGGCTGCTAAGCTGTTGTTACAATGTTGCTCAAGTAGTTTGTTGTTGGGTTCAAGGTGTGGTAGCTTGTTGTAAAGTGGTTGCCAGGGTTTCATTAGCATGTTCTGTTGGTGTGCTGCTGTATGATTTCTCAGGTGTTACAAGATTATTATTACGCACCACTAGAAGATTGCTTTAGTGTTATGATAATGCATATTCATGTGGATCATGTGGTATTAAGATATCATTGGCTTGTCAGTTGGCTGATCCAGCACTTGCACTCACACTAAATACGGATGTGATTGCTTTTTACAGTAGAAGAATGCTAATGACCAGCTTTTCATGTAGAATGACCAGCAAGTCAGTGTTCTGAATTATATAGTAAAAGTTTTTCATATTCATGAGATGAATTGGAACATACATTAATGGTTCCTGGACAGTGTATTTTTTGACACAACATATCCTCTGACTTTACTTTTAGTGTCGAGGGCAGTTTTTCTTGAATTAATTGAATTCTTTGACAACTGTAAATCATGCAACCTGACATTACTCTGACTAATAAATATCAAATGGTAACTATCAACATTATAGCTGCTAAACAGCAGTATGTAAATACTGTCAGTGTGAGCATGTTGAAACAGATACTCACAGAACCATTGTGGTACAGAGGAGTTAGCACGGCTGGTAGTCTTGTTTCTCTAAATCTCTGGAATGTGAACTGGAGCCAGAGAGCGAGAGACATTGGTTATGTTTTGATCTGTTTTTTACTTTTTCCGTCACTGCATATCCGGAATACTCTGATGGTAAGCAGCTTAGCTAAGTTCCACATACTAGCTTGAGTATGCTGAAGAGCAGCATCAAGAGCCAAAGGCAAACTGATTAATTCATTATATTGTATATTTTTGGTATTTGTATTAGGTTGGTTAGCCTTAGTAAGAAATGGGGCAGGTTAGGGACAGGCTACTGCTGTTAATCCCTGAAGAATTAGGTGATCAACATCTAGAAGCTGGATAGAAAGGACTAGTACCTTAAAATTATTGACACTTAAATAAATTTCTCTCTGGCCACAGTTGCCAGACTGTGTACTTTAGCAAATTGCTGTCTTGGCCAGATGTTTAGGGTGAATGTAAGTCCATCGTTGGTTTTAGAGGGATTTATGACATTTGTTGGAAGCTTTAATAGCACGTAACGTAACAACTTGTCAACCTGTGTGTCCTCTGTACTCTGTGTGTGTGAGGGGAAGGACTGAGACATACAAGCGGCAAAATGGCAAACAGAGGATTAATGACATCAAAATGCAGCAGAGTCTCACACTGAGCTGAAATGAAATGAGTGAAATGAGATTGCTAATATATAAAATATTTAGTTTTTAGATTAAATCTCTTTTCTTCCTTGGGTTTCAGGGTGGGTGTTTGTCTTGTTAAAGGTGGTGGACTGCAACTCCAAGTCAATAAAAGGGGAAACACTGTATGTTCTGCATTCAAGATAAGCTGCTGGTTGCTAGGCTGAGGAAGAAAAGGGCTAGGGGGTGCAAATTAGATTCAGCTGACAATGTTTACATATTTTCCAGCTTGTCTATCCTCATTTGAAAAACTAATACAGTGAAAGAGAGTGGCAAACACTGTAAGGGAGATGATGTTGGTTGCATGGAACTTATCTAGTTTTTCTTGCATATGTGCAAATTTTGGCCAAATGCAGATTTGTGTACGTGAACAAATACCAGTGTACACACAGCATTGTTTTCTGTCAAGTGAGGACTGAGTGTTATTCAATAACTAATGGGTGCTTTTAGTGCGGTCCACTGCATTCGAAAATATGCACCCTCATAGACGCATGTGCCTTGACTCTCAGGTTCATGCATGCATACATCATTTTTGCAGTGTTACTCAAGCTTACCATATCTCTCTCCTCATACCTCCCCATTTCTCTCCTCTCTATTGTGTACACACACACACACACACACACTCAAACACTCACTCTCTCACACATGCTCACGCTCTGCTCAGCTCCAAAAGGATCAGTAGCTTATAAACTGGCTGCAGTCAGCAGTCAGTCTCTCTATGTGAGGGAGAGGAAAGCAGGATAAATTGCTTCAGCTGGATGGAACAGAACTCAGCCAAGCCTAACTGGATTGACTCATACTGGGTAGAGGCTTTTTTTACTGGTGAAAACCACCACGGGTTCCCTGTTGGGTTTTACCAACATGGCTGTTGTAGGCTTGAATAGACTGAATTAGTTCTGCTAAACTCTTGTTAGGCACAAATTCATTGGACTGTTTTCGAGTTCACCTGCGGGCCTTGGAGAGAAAGCACTGGAATAGACGGAATTCCCTGTTTTTTGCTCTTTCCTTTTTTTTTTTTTTTTGCGTCCCGCCCTCCCACCATCCTTCTTCCATCCTCCCCTCATCTTCTCTCATGCACTTTCACAGCAGACATTCAGTGTTGCAGAGCAGACAAAGGCAGCAGCCCTCAGTGCTTCTGTTCATCTGCTGGCTCTTTAAAGGACGATAAAGGAGACAGAGACCAGGGATTTTTCTTCTCTTTCACATCCTCTGCTTTTGCGCAGAGGGAGCTTGTTGGTGTGAGGAATTACCAGCAGAGCTTTTTTTTTTTCAGTTGATCATCCACAGGATTTTTGGATTTGGTTCTCTTTTCTTTCTTTATTTGGTTATGTATTTTTTTTACAGATAACAAATTTCTGAGGAAATCTCTCACAGAGAAGAAGCATACGTTTAGCCTATATATCGCTTTATCCCTGATATATCTTGGCTCCCTTTACTGATCATTCATTTGGTTGGTACTGGTGCCGCCGCCGCTGCTGCTGCTGGTGGTAGTCGTGGTGAAGCCGGGGCAGGCATGGCCCAGCAGGCAGGCATGGGGGTGACCCACCAGGACACCCTGGCAGTGCCCCCCATGCCCAAACACTCCGGCTTAAATGAAGACCTAGTGAAGATCCTACGGGAGAACCTGCTGCAGCCGGAGAGGCCACGGGGACACCGGCGGTCGCCCTCCTCCATCTCACCCCGCCTTTCCCCCCGAAACTCACCGCGTCTGCTTCGCCGCATGCTGCTCAACAACAACATCCACAAACAGAGGCGCTTCACTGTTGCGCACACATGGTGAGACTTACATGGACGAAGAGTGACTAGAAGATCGATAGCTGTTGTCGCTGTTGTGTGTTGATGGATGTGCAGCTGCGTAGGTTTCTGAAGAGTGTATGTGTGTGTTTGTCTTTTGTCAAATAACATGTAGTTTAAACCACACCTGTGGCAAACTTTCAAGGTCGAGGCTGTGTTTGTTGAACGCTGTGTGCGATGGACGTGGCAGTATGATAAGCCATTTGAGTAATTAAACTTTGTTTGCTGTTGAACTCAAACGCGTTCCCCTCACAGAGAAATGGCATGAGTGCGTGAGCAAATCTCCCTAATAGGTTATTCATGTTAAATCTCCTAGGAAACCCTCTTCTCACCTTAGATAATGAGTTTCTCTCTCACTCTTTGTCTCCGTAAAGCCTAATCTCTATTTCTCCCTCTATGCCTCCTCCCTGCTTGTCATTCTTACTCCCATCACTGCCCCTATCTTCCTCTGACTTCTCTCTTCCTGCTCTGCCTCTGCTTTTACCCCTGTGTGATATAGAATAGTGATGTATCTCAGGAGATATACCCCAGTGCAGCCTGTCTTGTTAAGATAGACAGAGTAGGAAGCCATCTGTCACTACATTTCCTTCCTCTTGCTGTGGTTTTTCTCTCTACACCTGCCTGCCTGCAGTTTTTGACTATTAATTAGTCTTCTATTCCTGGCTGTCTATCAGCCTCTATTGCACTCACCCACGCCTCATCCCCTCCCTACGTCTCATATCTATTCCCCTTGCTCTCTCACCCTCCTCCCCACTCTCATTTTTTCTCCCCTTTAATCAATTTAGCCCCCCTTCCTACTCCCCCATCACCACCCAGCATTCTCATCTCCTCCATTTTTTACATCTCATCTCCCTTTCTCTTCCTCTCTCCTTGCCCCTCCATCTCTCTCCCTTTGCTCTGTACATCTTCTGTCCCATTTCCTCTACTTTCCAATCACTTTGATTACACCCCTTCCTTCTGGCATCTGTTTTGGGCTCATGGCATTCAAAAAACAAACAAACAAAAAAAAAACAAAACACTTTTTCTCATATAAATTCACATATCAGCAATTCTTTACTCTGCTACTTCCAAGTTAACCCTTTTGTTTCAGCCTTTGCTTCTCCTGTGAGGTTGTATTTCAATTTTCAATCACACAGTTTCATTCACTTTCTATTCCATATTTTTCACCTACTCTCCTCTGTGCTTTCCATATTTAATGCCCCCATTTTCCTTTCTTTCTTTTCTTTCATCCATCATTCCTCCAGTCCTTTGCATTTATCATGTCTCCTCCCCAGTTCTGTCTCTTTCCCTTTGCTTTCTTACAACTGGTGGTGCTAATAGCACAGGGACATATTCAGTACCATGTGGCCCCTATAGCTTTTTTGCTATTTTAATCCACACTGCTTTCTGGGGTATCTGTATAATTTACATTTTATGAATTAAATATATGTGTGCAAAGGGAAAGCCTGTCTGTGTGTATATGTGCAAATTGATGGTTTGCGCGTGGTTGTTAATTCAGATTATGTAATTTTACACACCACTACCATTCTTGTCCCATGTGCTGTTTTAAGCAAAAAGCTGTTTCTCACAGTTCCATATTAAGAGGCAGAATCTTTTTTTTTTTTTTTTTTTTTACTCTGGGAATGGATTTTCCCTCTTCGGTTATGATGTGTTGCTTTATCATTGGCACGGCAGCGGGGCTAGTGTGTGTGATTTTCAAAAAAAGTCACATTTGTTGTATATCTGCAACTGATTAAAACAGATAGGGTGAAAAGAGCAAGTGACACCAGTGGCATGATGATGAATTCATTATAGATAGATCTGAAAATAGCAACGACTGATACCAAAATAGCTATGACATAGTATTATGTCGGTATGTGCATAAGGATGCCTTTGTGACCCTCCTTTTCTTCTTTTTATGGGCAGGGATCAGAATAAATTGTCTAACCACTGATTTGGGTTCAAAACAGGAGTCTTTCTCCTTTCTTTTAACATGACAGTCAGTTTTTTCAAGAGTTTCTTCCCATCTTCCTATCATGTCTTGAGTTGCTTTCACCTCATCGTTTCATACCCTTCCTTCTTGCTTGCCCTTGCCTTATACAGCAGGCCATACATACTCTCTCTGATCCTGATGGAGATTATATCCCTGAGCCACAGAATGCAGCCTTCATTCAATGAATATTAAAAACATAAAATAACCACACTGAAATGGCATCCTGAGGCATGTTCAGTTGTATTGTGCCACACAGCAACATTTTAAATACAGATTCAAATACAGTCACACAATTCAAAGTTTGAGGGCAAACATTTAGTTTTTGGTAGAGACATAGTCCATTAAGTTCTTATTTATTTGGGAAATTCATAGTTGATTCTTGTATTCTCATTGATTCCTTGATGCAGTTTCTTTTAATCTCACAGCTAACACTCACCTACTCTTTATCCTTGGCTAAAAAAAATTGATTAAAACATTTTTCTGTCGGTCTCCAATGCTGTTTGGCCTTCACTTGTACTTCCTGCCAAAAACACTGCTGTACGTGAGGTAGAGGAATTGTGTTGTGTGTCTATGTGAATCTGTCAATAAAGTACATACTTTCCTACACCTCAGTTTTTGCATCACAACTGGGCTGGAGTGACAGAGCAAGTGAAGGAAAAGACAGTGATAAGAAAGAAACAGTGACCACTTAATCACTATGCAGCTCGCTGGTCATGTACCTGAGTTAGTCTTGACATTTGGAAAAAAAAAAAAAAAACAGGTGGCAGACAGAATATCAGACAGAAATAAAAGAGAGTGTGGGAGGTTAGGAGGAAAATTGCTGTGTTTGTGTGCACATGCATGAGCAAGAGAACAGGAGGGAGACAATTTGTTTGTAAGAGAGAGACACCATCAAATGGATGTAAGCAGTCGGGAGGTTGACAACTGCAGTGTAATTTACTCCAATCACCTCCTCATTGTTTTACAGCTGCAGGGAATCACGGGGCTGCTGTGCTGTAAATCTGGTGACATACACAGCCCTCAGTGGCTCCACTCCACACTTCATTAACAAGACAATCCTTCTCTATGGACCAGTTGGCCTGATGTACTGCTTTGCTTTTCTTATGGGCACAATTCTGAGAAAACCACAGGCAAATTGTTTTACAATTATTTTGAGAACACTTGGGAGGATGCATCCCAAATGCTGATTGGTTGCTCTTGCTCTGAGTGAATTTGATTGGCTATAATTATTTGCAAACACATAAAGAATGCAGTTTGCTGGATTCAATAAAATGCGATGATTTGCTGCAAAAGGTTCTTATTTATACGACAAAAAATAAATAAAAAATAACTCCAAACAGGTCTTATTGTTAACTTAATGTGGTGATGGCATAATGGAATTGTGAAAGCTATAAATATTTGAGTGAGGCTTAATTTGGCTGAAAGGTTTTAAGTAGAGCGTGGCAGTTCTTATTCAATTGTTGCCAGTATTATTACAAGCTAAGCTGCAGCACTACCTCCAACAGCAGCAACAACATTACTGTGGCTTTCTTCGTGGAATTAAAGGTGGTACCTGCAGAACTGTGTGTGTTCACAACATACTTAATACTTAGTATTCCTTTGTGCCTTGTTATGAAGGGATATATTTAGGATTTTGCGATTTTTTTAACAATAGCCAAGACACATTAGTACCACCAGTGTAGGAAAGATGCAGATGGTAAAGATATTTACAGACTGGTTTCAAGCCAGAGACACAGCAGTTGATAATTTCTTCATATTAGCTGTATGTCACTCGATTTGTATTTACACCATGAGCAGCCGTCTTTCAGCTGGTCTGACACATTTATGAGCAACTGCATCTTCTCCAACATGTTTACATGTTCCATCATCTTAATAGTCTCTATGACAGGGGGTTAATTGCTTTTACGAGTCATACATGCTCCGTAATGACAGTGACAGTTCACATGAAGAAAATACTCTTCACTCTCACGTAAAAGCACAGTACATATAAAGCAGTGGCTGAGTGATGCGCTCTCACCTTCAAGTGACAGACAGACAGACTGACACTCACGACTAATTTTATTGTATTATCTCCACCAGGATAACTCTGTTGATATCCTGTTTTCAACTTTCTTCCTCACTGACCCTGATGTATTTTTAATGCTGTTGCACAACAGTGTCTGATGCTGCATTGCAACAGTGTAAGTGTCTCTTTATGTAACAACAAGAGAGGGGGATTTCAGCAAAGGGGAGAACAGGTGGCTGCGACTGGTGGTGCTGATGTCAGTGCTTCTCCTCCAGCTGAGTGGTCCAACTGGAGAGTTTAATTGGGATGGCTGGAGGGTCTTGTACAGATGGGTGATGGATTGATGGATAGCTGATGAATGATCAAAGATTGATAGGTAGATGAATGCAGGAAGGGCAGAACGGAGGGAAGGAGGCAGGGTAGATGAGACAGAGTGTGGGAGTAGAGGACCTGAAGCTAAATGCAGCGGTGCTAATCTAGGCAGAGCATGACTCTCTCTACTTCTCACTTGGTTATATCATCTCTCTGTTTGTCTTTCCCACTTTTGCTCTCATTTCGCTTTGCCATTTATTTTCTTTAAGACAGCAGATTGACTTCCTACAGCAACTGTTGGCCAAGGTCACATAATTGTTTACAAGTACCCGAACAAATGACTCATATTTGGACATGACTGCATTCTCACACTGTTTATGCTCAAAACCACTTACCCATCTGCAAGTTTTTACACTTTTTTGTACTGAATAAAACAAGATAGACAAACAAGATACTGCATAACATATTAATAAGTTTAGAGGTGCTGGCAGGCAAATTTTATTTCCTTTTGTTTCCACTTGCCTCTAGTCCTTATGCTAAACCAAGCTATGTGATTAATGCATCTTTTTCATATTTACCATGCAGCCATGAGAGTAGTAATTATCTTTTGACCTAACTCAGCAAGAAAGTAGCTTTTGTTTTAAGTTGTCGGAGTTGTGTAATGTTCTTATTATTGTACTTTGATTCATCATCAGTTGATTAATTTTGGTCTATTTTCAAACATTTTTTAGCCATAACTAGACTACACATCATCTCACTGCAATTCACTTGTGATGTGATTTGTTCTTCGATGTGTTTACAACTGAGTCGTGAGTCCACACTGAGTTGTCAGCCATTGTTAAATAAATATTCCAGATGAAATAGCTCTTTAGCCCTCTTTGTTTGTGGCTTTAAATGGCATTTCTATTAATAGTTGGCGCCATTTTGCCTGTTGTTGTGTATTCTCAGCCTCTCAGTCCATGGTCCATACCATCCTAAAATTTTTTCAGGGTGTAGCTTTGTTTAAGTAATTACCTTCCATTCCTTTGAGGTGGTTTTGGATCACAGCTGTCATCCTGCTGTGCAGCAAGGGGGATTCTCTAGGTTTTATCAGCCCAAACACTGCTCTCCACCGGAGAATAGAACGCTTGTGATTTGCATACATATAAGCATTTGAGCAGCGTTGCTGTCGCTGCTGCCACTCTGCAACACAGTGTTGGCTGCATGACACATCAGCACAGTGCAGGCTTTTCATTTGCAAAAGACTGGCACATTGAGACTAATCAATCACATGCACATGATTTTGCATTCATACACACGCTCGCACACTAATAAATACATACATACATCATTCTCTCACTATTAAGGATAAGACAGGACCTTGGTTATGTGACTCAGCTTCGAGTTCAAATTCTGAGCTAGTAGCAGAGTCAGTGTTGGCTGAGATGAATACAAAAAAATAAGATTATATAACTGCGTGACTAAGAGATACTGTGGAAGAGAGAAGAAGGATGAGTGAGAGAGAGTGATTAGGGAAGTATTTTTTCATATTTTACACACTAGAAGTGTATTTCATATTAAAGCAACTGTAATATTTCATTCGTAGAAGAACTGACAGAAGCTCCCCTGAAATTTCTGCTGTAATCCGATCATTGCAATTAATGTGCAGTCATACAATAGAACTGGATTAATTGAGAAATTATTAATGCATCAATGCTACACTGCCATCTATCATAAATAGAGCTCCCAATGCTCTACACTGCTGTACATTGTGTTTTAGTGTAGTGGCCACTGGTTGACCTCGAATGACTCAACAGTCAAAAAAAAAAAAAAAAAAGGCCATCAAAGCTTCTTCATAGAGAGACAGTTTGATCCAGAACCACTTACCTCAAAGTATTTACCGCTGTCAAGAAACCATATAAATAACTAGATTTGGAAAGAAAGTCTCTTTTGAAAGTTGGATGTTAAAATTAGTAGTATGTTCAATAGTTTTATTTCTACAATTATATCACATATATATATATATATATATATATATATATATATATATATAATAAATATGGCACGAAAAAAATAAATAAAATGAATGTATACATTTTTGAAAGTATATTAAAACAAGCCTTTGGTTTCTGTACAGATGTTTTTATACTTTTTTTCCCTTTAATTTGCCCATTTCTACTTTATAGTACAGCAACTCAGGTTAAAAAAAACGGTTACTTCACCAACACTTTTAGATAATGTGTTCAGATACATTGAGACCCTGATTTTTAAGATTTATGGTGCGTAGCTTTTACCACTGAGTCTTAAGTCTTCGGTCAATTGACCAATATCAAGATTCTAACTATAGATAATTCAGTGTCATGGCTGCTGAACATGTTGGGTTACCTGATCTCAGGTCAGGATATGGAACAGGTTCATCTGAAGATAAATTTTATTTATATGAAGCAGAGCATGGATTTATGATCAATAAATATGCACGATGGACAGGAAATGATTAAAGACAAGTGTTATACACTGAAACCTGACATAAATTTTTATATATTTAAAGGAGAGAGGCGTTCTGTGCCCTTTTGCCAGGGGCTATGTGTAGGTTGAAACTGGGTTTCCCATATACAACACAGCCAGATAAAGGGTTAAAGATATGTATTCACTCACTTAATCAAGTTGAGGAAAATGTTAATATCTGCTGACACTACCTGCAGGGCATGATTTATACCTTATGTATAGACTTAAAATGTATTCACTGTGAACGCTGGATGTGCTTGTCAGATAGAAGCAGAAATAGTCACAAACCCACTCCTTGCATGCTTGTGATTTGGATAAAAATGTTGTAAATGGATGTTCCCAAATTTATGCATTAGAGTCTGCTCAAGCTGCCCGTAAATCTCTATTGCTTTTCAGCTCAGTCTCCTGCCTCCGCTCTTCACTTATCATCAAAACCCACCGCAATGCCAGAAACAGTCAGGCTCACTTTCAGTACAGGTCAGATTTTATAAGCTTTTTAAAAACCAGTGGAGACACTAACAACGCCTCCAGTTCAGCTTGCAGATAGTTTTTTTTTTTTTTACCTGTTAAAATTTATGATGCCATTAAGTAGAATTGTTGTTTTCTTGAAGCACGTTGATCCATGTGACATTCAGCTCAGTTCAGCAGGCCTTTAGTGAACTGAAATAAAAGGTGCATATTGTGCATATTGATAATAATTTGCATCTAACAGGTCCAGACACATAAAGGTGTGCTAGCAGTGGGTATTGCACTCCCAGATTTAATTAAATGATGATCAGAATGAATCTGAGCTGAAGAGGCCACAGCTGCAGGGCTTCATCAAAAGCCTTTTGATATGGTGATGTCTTTTCTGTTTCAACAAAATGACTGAAAGATTCTGCCAGTTCTTGCTTCAACATGTCAGCCATTCATGTACCTTTGTTTTCATTTTTTTGTGTAAGCAATTACATGCAATGTAATAAATGTAAGCAATTACATTTATTGGCATACTTTTTTTTTCTGCAACAGAGAACTAATAAAAATAACTTTATACAAATCACAAGCAGTTTGGATAATAGATATGGAGGGAACATTTTTTTTTACTGCTCTTCGGTTGTTTCTCATTATCATATCCATTCTGTGAGGAAAAAGGGGTGTGTGATTAGGAAAAGGTGTTTTTTACCAAATGAATCGCACAAGAGGTTTCAGAGGTTTGCCTATTTGGAGGATCGTCCGGCTTTGCCTCTCTCCATCCTTCCATTTTCCTTTGCTCACATTCTCTTTTTAAATCATCTTTCTTGCACCTTCATTATCTTTCGCTGTGTTTTATTTCTGCTGATTTCACCACCAGAACTTTGACTTGATTGCTAAGGGAGAATTCAGTTACTGATTAGGGGGCTCTTCCGTCAAACGCAGCTGCACTAGAGCTTCGGCACAATAGCCTGAGGATGGAGAGTGTTGAGCTGATGAGTGCCAGTGTAAGGAAAAGTTTTTAATAGCTATGAGTATCTATGTAATGGCCTGCAGATGGTCATATACTCTTTTGTGCATATCTGATTTGGCCACCGTGAAGGCACACAGGCGCACAGGCTTCATTTTCCATCTTTTCTGAGCTGCATTCCAACAGTGATGAAGATTCTCTCAACAGAAGAAGAAAAAAGTAAAATTTCACCTCTTCACATGACAGTTGGATATGGCCAAAAGTTTTCATTATCTGCTTTATTAGCCTTAGGTGAAGTCCATTAATGATGCATGGCTGTGGCAAATCAATTGGTCATATCTGATTTTAGTTGGCAGGCTCTGCTCATTAAAGAATAATTGAAAGTATAACCCTCTTGAGTTATAATACCTATTTTTCTGTACTTATACATCATTAGGTTAAGGTCTTTTTAAGTCTACATTGACTCACACATCCCCCCAAAAAAAAAAAAAAAAAAAGAACGGTGCTGCTGCTGCTGCATAATTGGCTTCCTGCTGCTTTATAATTGGCTTCTCATCAACAGAAAAGTTTTCCCTTTATTTATATTTGGGAAGCAGAAAAACCCATCTGTTTAAAGAAGTAAATCCACAGCTGTTGCATTTCAGTGCATAATATAGAGGGAAAGGAATGACTCAAAAACAATGTTTAGTCTAGTTATTATTATCGGGTTTATTGTTAATTCCATAAAACATTTGCACAGAGTACAGTCACTGAAAACCTCAGCAGAAATGCTCTTATTTTGAAACTCAACTCCAGAAACAGTCTTATATGAGAAATAGATTTTTTGATTTGAT
Source organism: Polydactylus sextarius (assembly GCA_016801845.1). NCBI lineage: Eukaryota > Metazoa > Chordata > Actinopteri > Polynemidae > Polydactylus > Polydactylus sextarius. Next base: position 14,393,458 of record CM028915.1, read on the forward strand.
ATCTTCAAGAATGACTGCAGAGGCATAAATGGAGAGATTAACTCGCAATGATGAGAAACATGTTTGAGAGACATCTGTGAAGTAAGAGAAGGAAGATATGTAAAATGCGTAAAATATATCCTTTTAGTCTCACACTGTTATAAAAAAAGCTTTGTCCTTTAGAATGGTTCATCTTCTCTTCATTCCTGTTGTTATGCTCTGACTGCTGCTAGCACAATAGCTATGGTAGTCTGCATCTTCTATTAGCTTTTCCAGGCTTGGCCTGATATTGAAGTGCAGCATACAAGAGCATTGTTAAGTGAATGACTCCTCTGAGGTCAGGTCGTCATCCATCATCTAACAACATCCCCAGCCCCGTTTCTTCCCTTTGAATTCAGTTCAGTTCACTTCATTTCACTATAGTCATTGATGGTCTTAAGCTAGATGTGATATGACATGGCTAGTTGCATCTTGTCATCCGTGCAGATGTTGCAAAGATGATGTAGGACAGGAAGATGGAAAAAGATACATGAACTGTAGTCCTCTACAGTTACTAGTGATCAGACATGGTAGGTGATGGTGTTGAGACCTGGGAGGTTTTTTATTGTCTTTGACATGGTTCCTACGCATCCTGGAAAACCTGGGAAATTATTAATAATTTTCCAATCATAGAAAACATGGAAAATAAGAAAAAAGGTAAAATGTCCTGGAAACTTTTAAGTTATCCTGGAATATTATTTATCCTCCCCTTGTCTTGTGAGCGAATGAAAACAGGTTAAAAGTTATGCGCATGCATGTCTGTTGTCACCATGTCTTCTGGGCAACATTAAGGCCTAGTGCTTCTCTGCTTCTACCTAGTGCAGCGCCCCACCTGACACTACCAGCCAATCAAATTTGCATTTCTACTTAGAGCAGTTCTACAACCCAGTGCTTCCAATTGACTTTATCACTAGATTTAGCTAGACAAAACTAGCAACTGTAAGTTGAAAAGTGTTTAAAGTGATTACATTTGTCTTTGAGCACACAGCACACCATGGACACAATGAAATTTGGCCTCTGCATTTAACCCATCACCAAGTGAGCAGGCGACATGCAGCAGCTGAAAAGCACCCAGGGAGGGTGTGTGGGGACGGTTCCTTGCTCAAGGTACCACTAAGGGTACCTTTGTGCACATCAAATATCTGAGTAATACATATAGAAACAGGGGACAGAGGAATGTATTAGTGCATGATGTGATAACTTGTCTGTAGCGGCTGAAAATGTCCTACAAAAGTCCTGGAAAATAATTTCAGGGAAAGAGTGAGAACACTGCTTGAGTATGAAAACAATATATTGAAAAAAAAAGTGTGTTTATGGGATGCAGCACAACTCATCTGTCAAACTGTGACAGGTAACCAGAGGAAAACCAATGGATTCCTTGCCTACATTATTTTTGGTAACAATTTATTTGTTATTTATCCACTTCAGTGACCTGCCCAGCTTCCTCAGTCCACCTCTATATTGTCTGTCTAAAAGATCCCTCTTTACAGAGACACTGTCCACGTCTAGTAGTTCTAATGAGTTGCATGTCCAATTAAGATGCAGCTGAGTCCTGTGTTGTGAGAGCCATCTCGTTATTGATGTCATCCCTTGATCATTTTTCACAGCTGCTTCCAATATCCTGCTCTTTATGAGGGTGTGTTTTCATCTTTTATGTGCTTGCATTTGTGTGCTCGTGTGTGTGTGTGTGAGTGCAAATATAGACAGAGCAAATAGATCTAGTGAATTCATCAGCGCCTACACATATATATATATATATATATATATATATATATATATATGTGTGTGTGTGTGTATGTATGTACCAATATAGTTTATGTGCACATCGTGTGTGTTTACATATCTTTGGGTGTGCTTCCTCACAAGTGTGTGTTCTTGTTTGTATCAGTATCTATCCTGATTACCAGTCTTCTGCTTTCTGTCTGACCGCTCGCGCTGTCTCCTTTGATTGCATTGATTCAGTGCCGCTGCATGCTGTAATGAAAGACGAAAAATGAACAACGTGCTCCGAGTATGAGGTAATTGGTCTGTACCTAGTTTCTCATGGTTCTCAAGAGGCAGAAGAGGAAGACAGAGGGAAGAAAATGATGGGTTGGGTGGGTGGGGGGGGGCAGCGTTAAACTCAACATGAGCAAAACTCTGTGTGTGTGCTTGTGCATGCGACTGCAAGATTGTGTGTCACTTGGTTTTTGGATGACAGAATTCTCAGTATTCAGTGCCTTAGTGTAATGTTCATACGTAAGTGTGATGTTAGTGACAAAATCGTCTCAGCCAATTAAACCTCCAAGTCTGTTCTGATTGCTCATATTCTCGTTTTGTGTCGTAATGTTGCTCATGCAATGCTCCGACTGATTTCCGTCTGGACTATTTACACTCGGCTGCAAGTATGTACTCAGCTAAAACTAATGCAATCTAATACAAAAGTCCTAAAAATCCTATCATCATAATGGCTATTGTTGTTTAAACACTCGATTCAGTTGGTGGATGTGTTTATAGTGCTGTTGAACAGTATACACAGTATTGTCCACTGTTATACACACTGTTATTTGTCCTTCAAATTTATATCAGTGCTGGTAGGATAAATATTAGAAATATCTCATTAACATTATATCCTCCATGATGGTAGGATTTATTGCAGGATTTGTATTAGACTGCATTAGTTTTAGCTCACTGCGCCTAATAAACTGATCATTGAGTGTCGACATAATGTGCTGCAAGACCCAGAGATCGACTTAATGTACCATGTCAAAACATTTGGTGCAAGCAGACAAAATGAAACAAGCTGTAGGCTGTACATCTTTTGTAATACAAATTCTGGAATTACATTTTTATATTACCTTCAAATTAAATTGAAACATTTATGTGGATAAATGTATTGTGTAATTGAGTCAATATGTCACTACAGAGGTGTAGTGTGTGTGTGTGTGTGTGTGTATATATATATATATATATATATATATATATATATATATATGTATGTGTGTGTGTGTGTGTACAGTGGTGTAAAAAAGTGATTGTCACCTTCCTGATTTCTTACTTTTTGCATTTTTGTCACACTTGTGCCACAAATGTTTCAGATCATCAAACACATTTAAATATTAGTCAGACACAACACAAGTAAACACAAAATGCAGTTTTTAAATGAAGGTTTTTATTATTAAAGGAGAAAAAAATCCAAACCTACATGGCCCTGTGTGAAAAAGTAATTGTCCCTCCCCCCCACCGTTAAAACATAACTTAACTGTGGTTTATCACACCTGAGTTCAATTTCTCTAGCCACACCCAGGCCTGATTACTGCCACACCTGTTCTCAATCAAGTGAAGTAGACCAAAATATCCTCGAAAGCTAAACATCATGCTGAGATCTAAAGAAATTCAGGAACAAATGAGAAAGAAAGTAACTGAGATCTATCAGTCTGGAAAAGGTTATAAAGCCATTTCTAAAGTTTTGGGACTCCAGTGAACTACAGTGAGAGCCAGAATTCACAAATGAAGAAAACATGGAACAGTGGTGAACCTTCCCAGGAGTGGCCGGCCAACCAAAATTACCCCAAGAGTGCAGCGATGACTAATCCAATAGGTCACAAAAGACCCCACAACAACATCCAAAGAACTGCAGGCCTCACTTGCCTCAGTTAAGGTCAGTGTTCATGACTCCACCATAAGAAAGACACTGGGCAAAAACCGGCCTGCATGGCAGAGTTCCAAGACAAAAACCACTGCTGAACAAAAGAACATTAAGGCTCGTCTCAATTTTGCCAGAAAACATCTTGATGATCCCCAAGACCTTTGGGGAAAATACTCTGTAGTCTGACAAGACACAAGTTGAACTTTTTGGAAGGTGGGTTAGGTTACATCTGGCGTAAAAGTAACACCGCATTTCAGAAAAAGAACGTCATACGGACAGTAAAATGTGGTGGTAGTGTGATGGTCTGGGGCTGTTTTGCTGCTTCAGGACCTGGAAGACTTGCTGTGATAAATGGAACCAGGAATTCTGTCTACCAAAAAATCCTGAAGGAGAATGTCTGGCCATCTGTTTGTGACCTCAAGTTGAAATGAACTTGGGTTCTGCCGTAGGACAATGATCCAAAATACACCAGCAAGTCCACCTCTAAATGGCTGAAGGAAAAACAAAATGAAGACTTTGGAGTGGCCTAGTTAAAGTCCTGACCTGAATCCTATTGAGATGCTGTGGGATGACCTTAAAAAGGTGGTTTTCATGCCTGAAAACCCTCCAATGTGGCTGAATTACAACAATTCTGCAAAGATGAGTGGGCCAAAATTCCTCCACAGCGCTGTAAGAGACTCATTGCAAGTTATCACAAATACTTGATTGCAGTTGTTGCTGCTAAGGGTGGCCCAACCAGTTATTAGGTTTAGCAGGCAATCACTTTTTCACACAGAGCCATGTAGGTTTGGATTTTTCTCCCTTAATAAAAACTTTCATTTCTGCATTTTGTGTTCACTTGTGTTGTCTTTGATTAATATTTAAATTGTTTGATTATCTAAAACAGTGTGATAAACATGCAAAAAAATAAATCAGGAATGGGGCAAACACGTTTTCACACCACTGTATATAAGGAAGCTGATTTTACATCAGGCAAGTTTACGTGCCCACTTTGCTGCTAAAGGCAGATGTTTGGGTGGCAGGTTTATCTGTGAGCAAGCAGATGTTCAGAGGTATGAATTTAAAGTCTATAGGTCTCATGCAGGAGGTGAGGTTGAGTGGATGTGGAGAGCTGGGATGGATGGTGTAATTTTCTCTCAGGCTGGCTAGCACCAAGAAAATTAGGTGTGACAGTTGTTGCACTTGTTGTCAGAGGAATCCCTAACAGCTGTGGGAGACCAGCTATGGAGAGCACTCTCTTGTAATCACACCTTAGTTCTACCCTAATTCTTCTACATGCGTGGATTGTGCATCCTTTGAGTACAGCTGTGTGTTTTGTCTTCACTACTTGATATTCATCAAGTATTGAATTGTCAAATGATATGAAACACTTAAGAAGCTGGACCATGACAATGAGATGCTCAAATTAGTATACCGTGCATTTGTAAGACTGTGTTTTATTGTATTTAGCCATCAGTCTCATTGTAGTTCTAGAAGAACTGTTACATCATGCCCCACAGCAAAGTACTGATACATTTTTTTCACACAGTATAGAACACACTGTTAAAATAACAAATATAACACTGATTCCAATGTTTTTGTCGGCTGACGATGTTGTGATTATCTCTATAAAATCATAAACGTTCAGATGAGAAACATTTGTCGTAATGATCTGCTGTGCTCTAAATAATACATGTATTATTTTTTTCTGTATCCACGTTTCTCCATTGCTTGCAGAGTACCTTTGAAGTACTTACTTATAGATAAACAGATTTGCTGTTGTGTTGCAGTATGAGCTATTTGTGCTGTGTCCAGCTGCATTAACAAGGTCTTTTGGCTAGCTTTCAGGGAGTGTCTGGTTATTGACCTGAAGTGGAAGGATTAGTGCTGGTAAAAAAAGATCACCTCCTCAGACCATCTCTTGTGGCTTTACATGGTAGCTCTTGGCTGGAGCAACAGTCAAACCACGGGAGAGTGAAAAGATATTGTATCGCTTCAGGAGATGAGTAAGTGTTAGCAATGAGCTGCTATTTTCCAAAATATTTATCATCGTATGTTTAGTCATTGCTTTAAGTTTAGTCTCATAATACTCTGTTATCTTGACTGTGGTTTATTTACTTTTTTTTTTAACATAGATAATGAGTAGGTTCGCAAAGTGTCATCCTTCATTGCTTAATAGAATTGGCCTGAGTCCTTGATTTCTGTCATCTCTTATTACACAGTGGGCTTTTGGTGCAAACAGAACAATGTCTGCTCCTCAATCCAAAAAGGCTCAGTAGCTTGGCAACATGCACTGCAGTGGTGCCTACACAGAGTGTAAACAGGGAAACAGGAAACACACAGGAAAACGGTTATATCACACTTCTCCCTCAACACATACAAACACACACACACACACACATATACGTGCACAACCTCCAAATTTGCAGATGTATATCCAAATGTACTTTTGTGCTAAATGTGTCATAACACTCGGATATTCTCCTCTAGAATAATTTGTTTACAGGTAACTGAAAGACAATATACACCATATATATTGATTGAAAAACATCAATGAAATTTTAGCTAGCAAAAATTAAGTAATATAATATCACTTTTAGCTTGATGTCAGTTTATTAAATGGGATTTTCAAAGGGTTTCATTATTGTCGTAGAGTTTGTTGGTGGAAAATGGTGGGGCAACAACCATTTTGGATAGATGATTGACAGGAGAATTACAGATTGCTGTTGTTGAAATGGCCATTGTAATTACAACAGCCATACTGAGTTGTTGCTATTCCATAACGTGGTTTTTCTCTGTGACTCGGAAGCTTTAAATATCGGGATAGTGTGGTCAAAACGGTCTATATTTTCAGCTCAAGCACAAGCAAGGCATTTGTGTTTGTCTCCTTTATCAAACTCCAACTCAATCACAAGGTTAAGGTGTGATAGTCATACCAAGCCGTTTCTCATCAACTTGCTGGGTCACACTGTCACATGTCATGGTAATTTTTTAATACATTTTTTGCTGTCAAACATTTCTTTTAAACAACAACCTACAACTACCGGAACAAGAGAGTTTAACCTGCTTTAGTCTGTAGCTTTTCAATGCCGTTCATGATGACTGATGTCTAAAAAACTAACCTCAACTAGCTAATGTTGATTGATGACAAGTGACTGTGCGAATTGTTGGCCAAACACACATGGTATCATTTTATTTTACATTATCAGCTTTCATTACACAACTCTTTGAGTGAAAACTCTTAATTCAAAACACTCCGTATGGTTGGCATTCAGAGAGTAGGGACAATTAGATGGATTTTGTTTAATTCAGAGCCAAGCGAGACTGTTTCCCATCTTTCCAGTCGTCATGGTAAACTAACAGATTTTTGCTTGCTTCCTGACCACCATTGCCAAACCAGTGTATTCCAGATGATAGCTGTCAGCTGTCACTATATAATTAGGTCCTTTTTATTAGAAATAATTGATGGATACTGATAAAGACCTGCATTTCATGGTCATTAATACCTAAAATCTGTCAAAAAGATAATGAAATTGTGTTATCAGCACTATTAAGTACAGTTAATGAATGTAACACTGCGACTTTCTACAGAAAATACAGGACATCATTTCAACCCTGATTTCAGACTCTTCACTCTGTCAACATTTCTACAGATTGAAAGTGAGGTGAGAAGGTGCATCATGAACTCTGAATGACCTGGTCTGGCAGGAAATCTCCCTCACCTCCAGCAGCCTACATTCACAGTGGTTATGGCGTTGAATACCCACTATAGGTAGATTGTATGCTTTCCATTGGGATTTATTATAGTGCAGAGATCTCCAACACATGCAAGTGTACATCAGGTTGCACTAAACCTGTCAGTGAACAGCCTGCTAATTTTAGGAGATTGTAAGAGGTACTTGTCACATCTGGATTGCTCATTGACTTCCAAGAAAAGGTGCTTCTATCCATTGGCTGTTTGAAAACATACCCATTGGTTTCCATGACAACAGGCAGCTAACCTGCATATGAACTTTTCATGCCAACAGCATTATGGGGAGTGCTGTGTTTCTGGCATGTTGGGCGGCTTTGTGTTCAAACCCCCTCTGAGTTCTTCTCACTTGTGGAAAGATGACCTTTATGCAGAGCTGTGTGCCTTCACTTTTCTTGGCATGAAGTTTGATTGCGTGTCATGTCAACAGGATCTAATCCAGTTTGTTCACACCTCAGGTTTCACTCCACCCTTCTGTTCATACCAGGCAAAAACATGTATCTTGGGTGTTCCAACACAAGTGGACAGACCTATGTACAGTAGGGATGCGCTTAAAACACTTTGAGGTTGTGCTGGTATTTAATCTCTCAGAACATATTCACAAGTGGTCTGGGCTACATATGGTCACATTCTGTTAGTAGTATGTATGCTATTAAATCCCTCTTAATCTTACTTTGTCTTCCCATTGAGAGATATGTCAAACATGTTTGGTGAGTTTGCCTGGAATTCACAGAGCAATAGACTCAGTGTACACTGTCTTAATTTGTTTTTTTTCTTTTCCTTTCTGCTAGACAAGGCATGGAAAGTGCATTTCTGCCTACTGTTTGCTAAAATCTCCACTTAGTCTTTGCAAATGATGTACAGTGGTCCCTCATCTATCGCGGGGCTTAGGTTCCAGAAACCCCTGCAAGAGGTGAAAATCCGCAATCTAGTAACCATATATTTATTGTATTTTTTAAGCCTTTATAAACCCTACCCACACTCTTATAAACCTTTCCCACGCTTGATATTTATTTTTTTAGGCTAGAAATTTCTTATTTTACTGCAAAAATAATTCAAATCTAAAAAGATCAAAATACCTGCCGCAGAATCCTGCAATATAAGAAAGACCAGATTGGTTAGCACAGAGGAACAGGTGGCCACTACAACCTTACTGTGTTTTAATATTGATAACAAGCTAATTTTAGAATCTAATGCACCTTGATATTTGAAAGAAAGAAAGTAATGGCTACCATGCCATAGCTTCCATTAATTACTTCTGGTGTGTTTGATTAAAGGCATATCTTCTGTGGTATAAGATGTGTGTGTGTGTGTGTGTGGGTACTTCAGTGCTGGTGTGTATGTGTCCATATTTGTCTTCATGTTGCAGTGGGGGGTAAAATTGATTTGAGAGCCAGAACTGCTTAATCTTCTTTTAAAATTGGTATTCGACAGAAAGCTTATCTCAAACGCCAGAGAGGAGGAGGAGGTGGAGGAGGAGGAAGAAAAAAGGAAAGAAGGAGAAGGATGAAAGAGGAATCGGTGTCTTGTGCGTCAGTGGCCTGATTTTTCATTGACTTCTTTGTTTAGACTTAACTTGTTTTTACTGGATAAAGCTTTGGACTTGAATCCAGAGAATGGTAGTCTGTGTTTCTGGAGAGGAGCCAACCAAATAGCCTTTCTCCACACTGTACTCAATGTTGATGGCCTGTTCCTTCCACTATTCAGAGATGAATGTGCAGTATACTGAAGTCAGGTCTTTTGAATAGAAATTAGCTGCAGATGCTGCACATTTATCCAAGAAGCAGGCATTGTTTTTTTGTGATTTATTGTTGCTGTTGCATGTAAAACCAATCTGCACTGACTATCGTTCATCATATAAATCTACCGTTACTATAAATGATTCGAGTGTCAAAAAATGCACAGTGGTAGAAACATCTCACAGTCTTCAAGATGAAGATTAATTGTATCTTTGACACTCAGCATTAATGAAATACCATTCAAACATAGCTGTCAATGAAAGTGTTGTACATACATGATGCCAAACACAATAGTTAAAAGTCAGCACCTCAAAGTCTGAGGCCTTGGTCCTGTTTTGGAAAACAGTGGGTCACTGACTTCAGGTTAGGAGTGAGTTGCTGTTCTGAATAAAAGACTTGAAGCCTCTCTGGGTCTTCACAGCTGAGGGTAAGATGGAGAACAAGATTGACAGGAGGATTGTTGCAGCATCAGCAGTAACACAAACATTACTGGGCTGTTGTGGTGAATGAGGAGTTGAGCCTCAAGGCAAAGCTCTCAATTTACCAGTCGATCTAAGCTCCAACCCTCACTTATGGCCCTGAGGTTTTTGGTAAAGAAACCAAAGGAAGCTATCGCAGGGATATCACAAATACAAGAGGCTAAAATTACTTTTCCTGGTGTGGTAGTTGGGGTCACCCATGGAGATTGGGCACAGAAGTCTGCTACACCTCAGGATTGAAAAAGGCTGGTCTAGGTGCTTCAGGCATGGTAAGGATGGCTCTTTATCATTTTCCTACAGAAGTTTTCAAGCACGTCAATCTGAGAGGTGACCCAGGGCACACTCAGCACACTGTGGTGCAGTTACCTATCCTGTGAAGTGTTTTAGGACTCCACAGAAGATGCTGGTGGATGAGGTCAGGGAAAAGGATGCCTGGGTTTGGATAGCTGACAAGCTAATCCTTCCCCTTCCGATACTTAGGAAGGGGAAGTATGCTCGATACAGAGCATACTGATAAAGTTTGTGTGGCAGTCATTTCCCCTGTAAAAAAAAAAAAAAATAGTATTCTTGATTCTCCCTATTTAAATGATTACTGACATATTTTATTTGTTTTATTTCTCTTTCTATCACAGCATTTTATTTTTTTTTATTCACATCTCTGTTTCCCTCATATCTCTGGTCTCCTGTGAGTAGAAGAGACCAGACAGTTTATGTGCAGCCTGTCAGTTGTTTCTTTGAAGTCCTTTTTGATCTTTTGCTGTATATATCACAGTGACATAAAATCTTGTAGCGGGCAGTTACAGCAATAATTCATTCATTTTCCTGAGTCTCACAAAAGACATAATTTTCAAAATACTGATAATATGCAAAGTGCCATAAATCCCCTCATAAGCAAAGACATAAACAATATAACCATACACATTTATCTCTTATAAAGGCTGAGGCAGCAAGGGATGGAAGATTTGCCATACATCAGACACTTGATGTTTTTTGCACACATCAGCAAGTCATACTGCATCGAGTGTTTCCTCTTGTTGCTGACCAGTGTGTTACGGTGGATGCAGCAAAAACTGTTTTACCCTGAGGCATGTGTACAAAAGTACAGGAATTTTGTCCCATTACTGTTTTTTATTTATTTATTTTTTGCTTTCCACAATTATATTTAAACACATGAGTCCTAATCAGTGAAGCATAATGATAAACCACAAGATGATATCATTACAGACGACTTAAAATGCAGAAATGTTGAAGTAAAAAAAAAGACAAAAAAGACAAGAAAAAACAAGATTTATGCTGTTGAGTTCTATGAGTTTGTATAATTTGGTAAAGATCCAGACAATAATCCGGAACTGACAGACGTGTAGGATTGTTTGGCCTTGGCGGAGGTATGTGCTCTACTGAAGGCCATTGTAGTTTATGATGTAGGCGTTTGCAGATTGACGGCACATGAAGAGAGGAAGCCTACATTATTCACTGGAGTGGAAAATGCTGTACCAAACTGTGACAATAATCTGATGATGACAATGATGATGATAGGTTTATTGTCCCCTTGGGAAAAATGAGTGTCGTGTGACATTTTGTCAGTAGGCAAATTATATTACAAAACAAACAACAGTATAATATCACAGGTACCTAAACCATACAAATAATTCATGAGCATACTGTAATGTTACTGAGTGCTACTAAATACTGAATCACAGTGTCCCTGGAATGGTTTTTGAGACTTGGGGACCCTCTACAGTCTACAGCAGCTCATACTTTCTCTTTAAATAATGTGCAGGGTCATTCATAATATTGAGTTCCCTCCTAATTGTACAAGTCTCAGATATACAAACGAGTAATAAAATGACATCCTTATATCTCTCCTGACTTTAAATTTGAACTCTCCCTCGATGTTTATTTATGTCCTCTCAAATTACGCTTACAATTCCTATGTCATCAGAATAGTTAAGTGAAATGTGATCCGGGGGATTAGCTTACTCGTACAGAGTTTCTCCTGCAGTCTCTTTAAAGTATAAGCAGCAGTTATTCTAAAATATTTTTGCCCTTCCCTCAGTGAAGGACATGCAGTAAACAGCTAGCCCAGCAGGGATTCAGGCGGGGACCTATTGTTCACAGCTTATGTGCTGATGAATGTATTACGGACCCCAACCACTCAGCTGTCAAGTCATACCCTTTTTACCGCATTTTATCGCAGAGATCTTAATAGATCCTGCACACGACGGTTGGGCAGCTTTTGTCTTAAGGGCCAGGCTTTTTATTTTATGTCATGCAATTTATCTGCGCCTCCAACATGTCGATTATTAAGGCAGATTGGCTGCAATGTCATCAGGACGACATCAGGTTCCACTCCTGTCAGCTAAAATCAGAAATACCAGACAGTAGGTATAGCTCACCAAAACTGAACACTGCCAAGCTGGAAAAATATAACCTTGTCTGATGAATTAAAATACCTTATGAATTGTGGGGAATTGTGGCTTGAATGCCACAGCCTGCTGAGTGCTGTTGCTGACCATGTGTATCTCTTTCTGGCCACGATTGTCTATTGGCGACTCTCAGCATGTTGATGGATCATGTCACAATGCAGTCACATGACTGTATAACACTAACCAAGCATGCTATATTTTCTTAATTAAATGGAATAAAATCTAAACTATTTTAGAAATTTATCCACAGACAACCAAATTACACAAACGTCTTATTCATTTCAATATTTAGCAGTCCATACTTGAGTGATTGTTTACTGTTACATGCAGCATCTATACATGAAGTGTGTGGATGTATGGTGTGACAGGACATTACACTTAGGTGTTCTGACATGTTTTCACAGGTCGTTGTTGACATAGGCATACAAAAACATTGTTTGGATTTATTTGAAGATGTGCACACATGTTTTTCCATGTATGCATCAGTGCACATAATGGCTGCAACTATCTGCATTCGCTTGCAAGAATGCATCGTCTGTTTTTCTCTCGCTATCTCTTGCTCTCTCTGTACGTGTATGTGTATGTTTGCTTGTGTATGTAATAGCCTGCAGTATGTTAGAAAGAGGTGGAGGCATCAATGGTGCCTGCCAATGGTGGGAAAGCAGGCATTGGTGGGTTCCCAATTGTAGACAAGAGTCATGGGGAATAAGCTACCTTGATTAGGCAGAGCTCCGGTCTGGTATCTTTGTTTGTTGTGGAGATTAAGTTCTTAAGCGAGTGCTGCCTAGAGGTGAAGCCTCGGATACATATTTATTCGTCTTCCTGTAGTTTTTCTTTAGACTATCCTCTCTCCATTTTTCTTCATCTTTTACTTAAAAGAAAGGAGAGTGGGAAGAAAACTAAGACAATGTTCTTTAGTTCCTGCTACAGCAAAATGTGGTACTGGAACTGTTTGTGTTGGTGCTATCTCTTTTGGCGCATTTATTGTGGAATTACCCTTAGAATGCAAGATTGTTTACTGGGGAGAGGGCGCTTGTGCACACAACCTATTTCCCAGTTGATTTCACTCCTTCATTATGCATCAACTCTCATCCAAGCACACATGCACACACATGCATAAACACCCAAATAGATACACAAATGAACTCTAATGGACACAAATCCATCATGAAAGATGCAAAACAAATGTAGATATAATACTACTATGCACATATCATACACATTTATGATGCGGCGTGGTATAAGGAAAGAAAATTCACACCTTCACACATGCTTACACACACTCTCATACACACATTAAAAAGCATCATTATCTTTCTGTGGCCATAATGAGAAGCACACACCTGTTTTCCACAGCTGCTCCCGATCCCAAGCTGTCATGCTTCACTCTAGAACCAGACGCTTTGGTGAATATGACTATGTGATGCCATACATCATCAGCTGAGAATCTAGTCACCACAGAAGCAAGCTTCATTGAAATTCAGCTAGCCGAAGAGAGTTGTCCTTTACCCCCGGACTCAAAGTCCCGGAGCAGAATGGGCTTAGTCACTATAGCCTTTGGCACTGAATGCATGCAGGGGAACCATAGCATGAGCTCATCGTGTGTGCAGTCAAAGGCTCCAGTGATGCCCAGCTTCATGAGTCATGGAGCTTTTGCAGAGGTCACATATGGGCCTAAACATGACTGACATAAGAGAACATAATATTCTCCCTATTCTCTCCGCGCAGGCAAGTGTGCAGTTGAATTCATAACACAACCTCTTTCAGAGTTTGGTGTTTGCAAGTGTTGTTTCTCTGTAGGTGGTGTTTTCACTTTTGTGCAATTTCAGTAATATACAGGCCTCCCCTGCCACATTTAGAAATGGTTATGTGAGCCTGTTGATCCCTGATGTCTTTAAAGCTGGTGTCTTTGCCATGTGTAAACCTGCTACCTCTTTCTAAAATGTCACTTGACAATTTGCAGATGGATGATATGACAGCTCCACCAGCCTGCCTGACTTTCCTTCTCTGGCTGGCTGACTGACTGTCTCACTGTTTGGGTCTGTAAAGAAAACTGCACAGGATGCATTTCACTTTCATTTCTCTTTTAGTCTGCCTTTTTGACTGTCACACCATCCATGCACCATAGTTTGGTGTGCCTGCTTGACATGTGAGCCTGAATATACACTGTGAAGTTGTTAATGAATTAAATAACAGGTAGAAATGCCTGTGTTTGTCTAATTCAGCAAATGGGCAAAAAGAGACATGGTACATTGTTTTAGTGTGTATATTAAATACTGCTTTACGAATCTACACACTACATATACATAAAGCATCCACAGATTTCATATGTAACCTCTTACCAGGTCTTGTTGTAGACTTCAGCACATAGAAATCAGCACATAGCAGCTGTTTTACCTTGACTGTTGTCACGTCAGGCACATCTGTATGACACATTCAGGGTGTGGCCCAGGCATCAGTTGATGCAGTAAATGTTTGCAGCACTCTCAAGGTGGCTTGTGTGTGTGTTAAAGTTAAGTTTTGTTTACCACACATGGTTTCAATATAAGGTTTGGTGTTTGTCCCATCAGCATTGTTTTTTGAAATGGGCTCATGTTTTGCTCTAGGCAAATAATTTTATAAATCATAAGCAGTTTTAAAGTCACTAGTTTATAATTATGTGGAAATAAGATCATACTTGAGTATTTTCGTGATGGCAAATTAATGTGGGTCAGCAACAGATTCCCAAATCCTGTGCAGTCCCTCCAGAATGTCCTGGTCCCATCTGTATGCTCTCATCCAATGGGAGAGTTTCTCTGCCACTTCGGTTTGTAAGTGATTTACTTTTTGCTGCGTCACGGTAGTCACATTCTTCTCCGTCAGTGAGCTGAATGTCATCAGCATATTTTGACATCACAGTGATATTGTTATAATTTTACTGGCATTTTCTATCAAGGAGAAGAGGAAGGAGATGACTGTACTCAAGAAACAAAGGATGGATGTGGCAAAAGAGAGAGAGAAAGAGAAGAGAGAGTAGCGCGGAGTATGGGAGGCTTGACTCTGATCAATAGATTGCGCTGGGATGGAGAGAGAAAGAGAGAAAGCAGTTTTCTAACCACTGCAGTGTATTGATATACACTCCCAGCATTTCTCATTACTCCTGTGTGTGTGTGTGTGTGTGTGTGTGTGTGTGTGTGTGTGTCTGTGTGTGTGTGTGTGTGTGTGTGTCTGTGTGTGTCTGTGTGTGTGTGTGTGTGTGTGTGTGTGTGTGTGTGTGTGTGTGTGTGTGTGTGTGTGTGTGTGTGTGTGTGTGTGTGTGTGTGTGTGCATGTGTCCATTAAGCAGCAGGGGGAGAAGGAGTTTAAGGAGTCATACACAATATGGTCCAATGCTTGTTTAGGCCCAAATTACATCTCATTGCAGTCAATAGATTGTCCTGATAACTTCTCTTTCTTTGTCTCCCCCTTCTCTCTCCCTCTGTCTATCTCCCTTGTTCTTTTTTTTTCTTTTTAGGTAAGTAACAAGCCAGCAAAATGTTTTTTTCTGAACATAAGAAAAAAAAGAGATGCCACACAAGTCAAAGGTAACGTAAGCATGGTTGGTCTCTGTTGTGTGAGACGTCAGTGTGTTTCTGTAGTTGTACCTGAAATGAAAGTATATCTATGATAACAGACAGTGATTTTAATAAAACTTTAAACTGTAAAGGTGCCACTGTGCATGATTGGACTGGCATGAGCAGTGAGCGTTTGCGCTGCTTCCACCTAATGGTGGTGGTGTTGTGTTTTGCTGCTAATCTGTTTATCTAATCAGATGCTGAGGTTAGGGGGTCTATCTCATTAACTTGCAGGATATTGATTTCCTGTGTTTAGAGCAAAGCACTCTGCAGCAGCCCGCTCTTACATTCCCAGATGGGAGGAATGCAGGTAGCTTTCCTCATAGCTCATCAATCGATTCCGCCTCAACTCAGGGTTGTTGAGCTGTCGTGTGTGCGTGCGCGTGTGTATATGTGCACACACCTGCAGTCATGCCTTGGTGTAAAAATAGCCGCACAAAAGCAGATTGATTGCTAGAGAGGCAAGTTTTATGTTCACACACAGCTCAAGATATGGAGGATGGTGCCGAAAATGATTTGTCTATTTGCATCATTTAGCTGTCTTTCTCCAGATATAAAAACATAACTGTAAAGATAAAACCATTACAGTGCTCTGACTGAATGTTCTGACTGACGTGTAGTAGTCCAACACATATTGTGATGCTGAAGCTTGGAAACCATGTATTACTGCCACTGCTTCACCAACATAGAATTCAAATTCCCCGCAGGTGCATCAATATTAACTAACTTGTTTCAGTCAGTCTAATCCGTATCGTACATAGTGAGGTGGTTGCATTTTTTTTATTGTGGTAAAACATCTAGCACCAGACAGCCCAGTGCTTGAGATACAGTTGTCTAATCTCACTATTCAGCATCACTCAAACTGCATGCAGAGGCGTAAAAAAATGTTCATTAATTTTTCTGACTCCTGTTATGATAGAGAGAAACCTAAAAATATCAATTTGTGGCCCTATGGCCAAATAGAAAGCAGATTTAATGCTTGTATCATTTCAACAGATGCTTGAATTTTTTTTTTTTAACCTAAGTCAGTGATTTTTAACATCTGTGGCTTGTTGCGTCTACATACTTTATGGATTAAACTGAATGTACATGTTGCATTTCTGCTCCTCTGCTGCTAAGCAGCGCTGTAACAAAACTATCATTCGTCACTTATCTTGCCCTGAGCAAGATTATGATAAATGTGTGGGAGTGGTTTTTCTTGTATGGAGCACATCACTGTGTGCCATTTGGTGCATTGAGGGTGGTGTGTGTTTGTGTGTGTGTGTATGTGCGTGTGTGAGGGCAATGCGTCATTCTGCGACTTGCAGAAGCCCAGGAGCTCCCCTTTGGTAGCTCCCATGCTGCCTTTTCATTATGTAATGATGCCGTTCTAACACTATCACCCGTTCTCTCTCTTTCTCTTCACAGCCCTCTGTACTTTTTGATTTTTTTGTATGTGCACATTGTAGCAGTTTTTGTTGAGCTGTGGAATTGCGTTTGAGTGGGATTATGTGGATCTTTAGTGCTGATGCTAGGTCTGAAAGTTTGTGCCACAATGCAGCAGACAGCAACATGTAGCTGCGTCCAATCAGTATTCTGTATGTTCTGTCATTTTCTCATTTGTCTTTGTTTTGCTGTCTCTAGGTCTTTCTGTCTGTGGCTTCCTTGTAGTTTAACTCTCTCTCTCTATGTATTCATGCATTCATCCCCACCCACTCTTCCATTGCACCATCTTCCAGTGATACAGCTGGAGTCACATTTGGTGACAACAGGGTTTTTTATGAGAACTCTTTTGATATCATCTTTGAGAGAACTGAGTTATACATCAGAGAATTATTGCATTTCTTATGATGAAAGATAGAGAGAGTGCTCAGGAGAGAAGGTACAAGGGAAAGAGAGAATTAGAAACTATGATGTTCAAGAAAAATGTTTCACCAATTATCCCTGCAATTATTTTTATAGATCCATTTGCAAACACCACAAATATACCCTAATACCTCTTTTTCTTTTACTTTTTGTCTGATTTTTTGTTTCATCCATTCTTTCCCTTTACACAATGTCTGGCAGGTTGATGTCTGGACCAGGACAGGCTTTGACAATAGCCTTTGTACATAACTCTGCCATTAGAGGCAGCTGTTTTGCAGTTGATGGGAGCAGGTGTCTGTCAGCATGACTTACCCGTTACCATTGTGGACAGTTTTAATGATACCGGTAACATGATCTCTGTGGGGAAGCTCAGTATTTGTTTGCTCCTCTCACTAGTAGAAGTCACATTCAAAACAGCTCACCTGGAGCTGCCAGTTTGTTTTGTGTAAAGGAAAAATACGCACTAAAACAATGCACTTTGTCTCTTTTTCCTTATAGTATAAAGTTGCAACTCAACACATATAGTTTCAGGACTGGGAGTTGTTGTGTTACATGCCATGGTCTTGGAACACCTGGATTTCCTTAAACTCAGGCATTTCTGTCACTGAGACACCTGAAAATTGTGAAAAACAGGCTGGTCAGTGCACAGTTACAGAAAACTTGATATTATCTGACAAAGATTGGAGGAATTGACACTAGATGTTTTTAACTAAATAAGCAATGATCAAATATAATGTTTGGTGGAAAACATCCATATATCTTATTATTAGATTAACATTTAAAAACTCCCATCTGCTACATGGAACCATGTGAGTATGTTTTTTATTAGATTTGATTGACAGTTGCCTGGTAACAGTATATAGTCCTGCCAATAGTTTCACACTGTCGCAGTAATCTTCAAGTGGCAGTAGTGCAGCCAGAAAAGTACAAGTCCACCAGCAAAAACAAGAAAGACTACTACTTGCTATTTAAGATGCAGAATAATATTTAAAAAAAAAAAAAAAAAAAACTGTTTTACATACAAGGTGTATGCTTTCAGCATGTTTGTTAGTCTTCAAGGAAGGACACAGAGTTTTGGTGATACTGAATGTGAATATATCATTTATTAATCTATAAGAAAACTTCACAGGGCGCCTTTAAAGTAAGTGTTGTTAGTTTTGTTTGGGTACTTCCTGACCTTTTCCCACATTATAAGGCCATAGAAGCTTTACCTATGAGTTTGTGTTTCTCACAATCTTCCTGTATTGACTTTTATGAACAGGTCACTAAATTAAATGTCAGAGCTGAGATTACGCTTCAGTGTTAGGGCACTGAAATGGACTCCATATTTCCTGTGCTCTTGCAACTTTGTTGATAGCATGAGACTTATTTTGTTGTCCACTGCTCACATATCGTACTGACATTTAACAAATACAGTGAGGAAAAAAAAAATCTACTCACCCAAACTAACATTGGTCTCAGTAGTGATTCTTTGAGTTTGCCTTCTAACAAAATGGAAGGACACACTTTTATTGCCTGGGAAAACTCATTATGCTGTCACTGTCACGTTGCTCCTTCAGCCCACACACATAACACAAGTGAAATTCAAAGAGTTCAGAAATGTTCTCTGGAGGTTGTCGAAAAAAATCTCCCTGAAATGTAGGAAATCAGTAACTGCAGCTAATAATGTGGGTCACGAGGGAATGGCTATACCACTTCACTATAAAATAATTCCTAGAATGCACCGAACATCAGAGACTTTATATAACATATCCTGGAGTGGGAATTTCTCTAACAGTCTCTTAAGTGCGTGAGGAAGATCCTTAAGTTGTATAGGATCTTTTGTTTAGTGCTGCTCCTGCTCTATCAGTTTCCCTAGATGTTATATTTATGTGACTGTTTTCAATAAATATGATCCACCAGATGGTTTGTAGTTTCCTGTACAGCAGTGAATTCTTCCTTTGATCTCATGTTATAAAAATTCAAAGTTATGGTTAATGTTTCTTTCCTCCCCTGCCTGTTGGAGCCCGCATGCAGGCACAGATGTACAGACAGGCTTATCCATATGCTTGTGCATACACACAAGCGTGCAGTACACACACAGCAGTTCATATGTTTTCAACCACAACTTCACATATGCAAAGCTAAAAAGCAGCACACAGGCAAGTCAGCTCTAATGACTAATGCTATCTCTTCTGGGCCTAACATCTGTTTGCATTTAAGCACGAGACCATTAAGTAGTAGAGTTTACTTTGTGACCAGTTCCACATTTCATCAGCCATATCACTGTGACAACAACCAAAAGACTGTTGTTGCAAGAGCAGAGAGTGTGTGTGACTGAATGACTTAGTTTCTGTTCGCCATCAGATCTCGTTATGGTTCATCTTGCCTTAACCTGCTCTGGCCTTGCACTGATTTTTTACAAATGTAACAAGCTCTGCACACATCACCTCTTATCTCAACCTCCACACCGACATTTATAGAATCTTTACACATCTTATAGTCAATTTTCCCTCCCATCCCAGCTCCAGCTGTAACACTGCATCTTATAAAACATTTACTAGAACTGTCTCCACTTTATGTTTAATCTCCCCCCCCCTCTTCTCCTTATACCTTCAGGGATTTATCAGAGCACTCCTCTCACTTCAATTACGCTCAGTACCTCCACCCCTACCCCACAATTCCCCATCACTCCCTCTCTCTCTCTATCTGAGTGCTGATAACCTATTAAACAGTAAAATAGTTTATCTCAAACCAGAAGCCACTGCCCTCCTTCCCAGGATTTCTAGTGGGCTGACAGGTTTCATTTGGTGATGGTGAGGTGTGGATGAAAAGGGGTGACTTTTAAATGTCATGGGAGCCATGACAGCAGACAAGGGTGTCAAGTCCATCTCTATCTTCTCTTCAGCCTTTCATTTCACATACAATCAACAGGAAAACACAGAATGCTATCACATTACACATTACTGGTACCACAGGTTACAAAAGACTGTGGATTAGATGTGAAATTATAGTTTAAAATAAATGGTTAAACAATGAAAAGTTTTGTTTTGTTGCGCAAGAAGGAAATGTATCATTCTCTCTCTCTGCGCTGTCAATAAATGAACACACATGAAATAATCTAAGATCCAAAACATGACACTGACATCAGATTTGCACAAAACCACTGTAATCACAAGCTCCCTGTTGATTAGGTAAGTTATTTTCTCCTTCAGTTGGACAATAATTCATCATTTTGGCAGGCTTTTAAATCAGTCACCCTTTATACTGCATTATTGTACGGGCTTTTAAATAGAATCCAGAAATACACAGAAATCGATTTGGCTGAGGACAAGCCTATTTAGGTGGGCTGCCCACATCCAGCATTAGCTTTATATATATATATATATATATATATATATAAAGAATGACGAATACAAGGAAAGAAAAAACTTAATCTAACTGGGTGTTTTTGTGTGTTATTAGATTATATATTTAACAGTTTTACAGTACATTTATTCTCCACTTTGATCTTATATAATGCACCTGTCCTCACATTGGTCCTGTTATATATCACTTTAAATAATTCAGTTTGTCAAAAAGCTGCTTCTCTCCTTTAATGCTATTTGTGGCTTTATATCCTTCCAGTTGGCATAAGTGTGACTTTTTTCCATGTACTACATTTTAAAAGTTTTGTTACATTCACACAACCGCTTTGCTTGTGTTTTATCACTATGCATGTAAACATGAGACCATTATGCAAGTATTTGAAAGGGTGTGTGCTGTTCTGTTTGAGAGAGTTCGGTGGTTTCCTCTGCAGTTTCCAGACAGAATGTCACAGGCTGAGACATTTTCAGAGTAAGATAATTTTACAGCCTGGGAGCCTCCTCCTAACATGTAATTACTTTAACAGTTTAATGTCACACAAGTCCCCCACAATGCTCTTTCCCTACATGCTGCTCCTTCTTCATAATTCATGCCCTTTAATGGAATTTAGGGCAGTTAAGATGCGCAAAGCCTTGCAATGAATTTCCATTATACGAATTTCCCTCAATGTCATTTAAATCTTTTGTTCAGTCAGTGTATTATCAGTTTTATCGCAGCAGCTTGAATGAATATTCTTTGGTTTGCTCTCGTCCTTCCCTGTGTGACTGTTTTAGCAACTTTGTGTGTGACAAATTTAGAATTTTTCCAGCTATTTAGTTTATGGCCAAATCCCAAATGTTAACCAAATGTTAGCTTGTTAACCTTTTAAACAACCACGCAGCCTCACTCGAACCTCTTAAATTATCTTTTATCTAATATCTAAATGTATTTTTTTGGTATTTTTTCTTCCTTAATAAACACATTGGTAAATACAGACACTCGGAAGTCTCATGCATGAATCACACAGATCGGTTATATAGATTTGTGGTCTTTCAAAAGAATAAAAAAAGAAAAAAAAAACTACAGCTGGAGCAAACCACTATTGCATGGCATAATAGCAGCAACACATTATCTCATCGATTAAAAGACATTTTGTTTTCAACAAGATCAGCAATGATCGACAAGTTTGTCTGACATTTTGTCCATATGCCATGACAAAAAAACAAATGCCTCACAGTTTGCCTCACACATGCTTCATAAAATATTAAACTATGATTCCTTCCTTGCCACAGACTGTGACACAAATGTTGATGCCAAGTGAAGGTAAACAGATTGTGGATGAAAAAAAATGCTGAATCTAAAATGTATTTTTAGACATCAGTTTTAGACGTCACTCACACAAGCCTTTACCCAATTCATGTCTTATAAATTAAAAGAAGTTAAAATACTTATCAGTGTAATGGAGAATGGGAATGTTTTCACAGAGAGTAAGTAACTTTACTTAGCTTTAGTTTCACCTGAAGTTCTAAAACCTACAATAAATGGCTGGAAAACCTGAACAATGTTATTAAAATGTCAGTTACAATAGATGAACAAGCAAACTTCACTAAGCAGCATCTAAATGAAAATTTCTTCTCATTCATTCCATATAACAGTATAACTTTCCCCTGAGCCTACAGTAATTAGCGTATCACCAGAGGTCATCATTGGGTCATATCACCCCTCAGAGGAATTGCTAATTACACCCAGATAGACACTCATCCAGTGTTGTGATTAAGGCTCAGACTAGTCAGCCAGTGCAGGGGGAGCCAGTCGAGCTGCAACAGTGACACAACGTTGGTGCAATGCAGGAAAAGTCTATTTTTGGAGGGGTTGAGCAACAGAGCTGACACCATGGCTGGAAATGGAGGTATGGAGTGTATTGGGTGGGATGGATACAGATATTTAGGGAGCATGTATCTTTTTCAACACATCTGTGAAAAAAAGATGTACCTTGTCACTTTGTTTTTTTACATCCTTAACAATTTTCCCACAGCTCTTAAGTGAAAACCACAACAGATAACAATAACAAGCAAATTAGAGTCAAACAATTTATCACATAAAAAAAAAAAAAAAAAACTAATTAGTTTCCTACTGAAGAGACAAGGACTGGTCTAGTACGAGCCAGAGCAATTAATAGCCCAGTAAATCCTTTATAATACAAGTGCTGCTGATTAGCAGGATATTTTTGGCTTTGGAGATACTATTGCACACTGTGACAGTTAGAAATCTTTTATTTTTAGTTTCCCCAGTTTTAGTTGCTTTATGGAGATTTAAGCCACAGATGTCCTGTCATTTATTTTCTCAAATTTCAGCTATTGAGGCTTCACTGAAGACTTGGAAAAGGAAAAGTACAAATGTAATATTGTTCGTGGAAGACGTACGGTGTGTCATCTGTGGTGTGTTGTCCAACGTTTCTGCAGTTAAGTCAGTACTTTCGACAACAAGGAATGGCAAAATTGCAAAATAAAGAGACAAATCTTCATGTAGCTTGTATTCACTGTTAGTTATCTGCACCTGTCATTGAGTAGAGTTGAAGGACTGCCAGCTTCTGGGGACATTGTCACTAAAGCAGCAATGCAGAATGATAATGTGGTGGAAACATTAATGAGGCCTTGGAACGGGAGTTCATTTAATACAGTTTTCTGGTGAACACTGAAATTTTACGACACCCCAACTAGCATGCTTCCAGAGTTACCCCCCGAGTAAAATGTTTTCGCCCCTGTTGGGTGAGTGGGTGATCTTAATTTGATGGCCCGGGTACAAAGATCTGTACTAAAATGTGCAATGTAGCAGCTAATTGGTCGTGTTTACGCTCTAATGGCAGCAGATCAAAAGCACAGTGTTGGCAGTTGACAGAACACTTGGTGAGTATCGTGAGCTGTAGTCTGCACATGTGCATTCATCTATCTGACAGTTTGACAGTCACAGTTTGAAGAGGAGGGTGCAGGTCAGTTTGGACAAAGTGTGTGACCCCAATCAGTGCATTTATTTCTGCAGCACATTTGTTGCCATCAAACCCTTTGATGCAGCATTTCAACTGCTTCAGTGCGTAAGAACTGAATGTACATGTGCCTCTTTCTTTTTAGGGAACACTTTTCCCCAAAACAATTGACAATTGACTGGGATAAATGATCAAAACTGATTGGACTTTATTATTATTATTATTATTATTATTATTATTTCTTGTTAAAATACACTACAAAAATGTGAAATAGGAGTTACAGTGATGTTTTACTTCTTGAGATAGCTGTGAGTAATCACACGGCATTTACTTTATAACAGCTCATTTGATTTGATGGTGTCGCACACTTCCTCATGCAGCCAACTGACTGCTCATCTTCTCGTAAAAAGTGAAAGAAAAAGATAACACTTTGTTGATGCAGCTGTAAATTATATATGAGTCAGTGCAACAGGTCGGTGCCAAAACAAAAATCTGTAATATGTAGCTTCCACATGTTTATTGCTTGTGCAGACACACCTATGCAATTTGTGACGTCAAGTGAGAAATACCAAAGCCTGCAATAAATCCTGCAGCTCTGCAACTCTAAATTAGTGCTTTATTGAAAGCAGGTCCATTAGGAAACCAGTTACACATAAAAAAAAAGAAATGCAAAGAAAGGTGACTGGTGATTTCCAGTATGTGTTCTGCTACAGTTACCTAATTAGAGCAATAAATGAATAAAACAATTAACACTGATCATTTAATTCATATTTTATCGCAGATAATTAAGGCTGTTTTTCTTTTTTTTTGACTGCCAGTTTCTGTTACCCCTCTACAGTGTGTTTATCACTTGTGTGGACACGCCTCTGAAATGTGTGACGTCAAGAGGAAAATACCGATGACAGCAGTAAATTCCGACATATCCTACTCATGTTTACACGTCAATGTTTTTCCTGTCCAGCAGTTCACCTCTAACACTGAACGTGTGCTGCTTTAATATTGTGACACGTTATTTGATAAAAACCTATAGATTTAGGTTCCATCTTATGTTGATTATTCTGTAATGATCAGAAACATTAAATCAGTTGTTTCACAGACACATTACCCAAAGGGAATCACATGTGACAGGAAACAGGAAAGCTTCAATGCTGGAGGATTTAAGGACATTTGAGGAAGTAAACTGGTGTTGGATCAGTTCAAATTAAATTAAAATTCCCTATAAAGAACCAGATTGGTTAGATAATTAACTTTAACTCTCATTAGTATTGTGCATTGCATATCGGCAGGTTTTCATTAACAAAGTACAGGTTGTGTATAAACACTAACAGTGTGCCATTTGGAACATGTTAGTGTTAATTTCATTATTGCCGTTTTAAAAGGAGTAAGCATGTTGTTTCTCTTTCAATGTAATGGGATAATGAAGGTATGAGAGGGAAGGGCAGAGTTGATTGCACCAACTGTTAGTCAGGCCCATCCTCACCAGATGGTGTTGTAGTGGAGTTTGCCTCGGGTTATGGACCATTGATATCTCAGTGTGCTCCCATCTGTACCTGATTTCAGAAAACAGCCTCATAAAATAGTCAAAATAGATATCAGTCCTCACAATCCTGTGTTTTAACCAGATAGTCATGAAGCTTTTAACTGTGGAGCTTGTTGGAATGATTTATAAATGAGGCCAGATTAAGTTTCTTTCCTGTTGCAACAAATACTGCAAACGCATACATACATTTGCCCGTTGGACTTCGTTGCTGTATTTCAATCACGTTTACTTCATCACTCATGAATTTATTTATGTGTTGTTGGTAATGAACTGCATTTAAGAAACATGCATTTTAATGGGAGTAAGTGATGTAAATACACATATACATATACATATTTTGCAGCATTTGATGTGTGATTAATCAATTATTAACAAGATCACTATCAAATTAAGTTCTAACCACAGCATTTTATGTCTGTGATATTGTATGCCTTTCCAGTAAATATCAAGTTTCAGTAAGTAAAGCATGCAGTTTTAGAAATCATGAAGATGTTGGTGAAATGATATTTCAAAGATGATCTTCGCTGTGAAGATAGTTTAGTGCTGTCAGTCATATCCAAACACTACACACACTAAATAGATTTAGTCATCTTGCAAAATGCATTTTCTCAGAGTAGTTATTCAGTATATGCAGCCTTATAATGAATATGACTCAGTATTCTGCATGCTCTGCACTGAAGACATATATCTTTCACTACTGGCTACAGCTACTGCTGTCTTGTAATTCTGGATGTTTTTGTGATAAATTAAGTTCCTCCCCTCTTTCCTTTGGTCTGTCTCAAAATCAAAGAGCCGGATAAAAACCTCTCCGCTCCACAAGTGAGCAATTTTTTGGCCGCTTAAACATTCTTCACATTCTACCAATGGCCCTTGTAGTCTCCATGTCCCCATTAGATGTGGGAATCTAATTACAAATATCTGATTTGAAGGGGGAGTTAACCTTTGCTGAAATGCCACTGCATAACCATCTGTGAATGGCAAGGAGGAGGACCAGGCCCAAGGCATTTCTACAGCGACACACAGAGTGATGGACAGCTGGCCTACCTCAGAGAAACAAAACATGTACAAGCGCCCAGTTTTCTTTTTTTTCCCCGATCCCTAGAGAGATTTGCCTTCCCATTTGAATGTCAATAGGGATTGACCCAGTGTGGCTAGAATCAGTGACAATCGGCTAAAGCAGCCTCTGGCAGGCCGTGCTGTTGGACCAGCTTTATGATATGACTGTAGAGGTTGTTCTCTGTGAGTTCTCTGGACAGATAAATGAAGGAAAGTACTTTGCTAAATGTCAGTACACGTGAAATCGATACGCACTTGTTCCGTAATTCGGCCCTTTCCGAGTCATGTTAGACCACTAATGTAATGGAAAAGGCCTGCTGATTCAAATATGATGTGATATTTTGTAGTTGAAAAATATATTGTCATAAAAGTCAAAGATGATGATGGGTTAATACTGTGCCTGTATTTTATGGCTGTAATATGTTATAGAGTTACCTTGCTGTCAGACACATATCCTGTGTGTCCTGTACATTTCATCTTTATATTAATCTTCATTTTCCTCTGTGTTTTCTTGTCCTGGTCCCATGGTGAGAGGAAATGATGAGAAAACCCTAATCGTTACCCTCACTGTTCCAAAGATGCATGTACAGCCACTTCAGCTGTCTACCCTGCTCTCAATCTTCATCAGTGTTTCTCTCTTATGCTGTCATCTCTCCTTTTGCTTTCTGTGTCTTTTTGTTTCTGCATCTATACTCTTTTTATTCCCCTTTCTCCTTCAGTCTCTCTCTTTCAGGTTACAGGATGAGTCGTGACAACTCACTAGCGCTGAGTAGCGCAGGGGCCAACAGCCCCCAAAGCAGGGACGAAGATTATGCAATACCACACACACACACGTGCAGGGACATACGGTGTATATTCTATTATTAGAGAACTGGTTCCAACTTTTGTTTGTATGCAAGATGTCTACAGTATGATTGTTTTGATGATGAATCTGAAGGACAGATGGAGACTTGATATTTTTCTTTATAATTAACAGGTCCTTCAGTGCTTTCCAGCTTCCCTCTTGTTCAACCTTTAAAGTCCATTAAATGAATTTAATGAATTTTTTCTCTCCCTGCTGCAGCCTAAACTGTCAACTACACACATTCCCTCGGAGAGCTTCATTTCTGTCTTCGTTTTCCCGCAAGCAGATTCCTCAACATTCAGCGCTCCTCCACCCTATTCAAGAGTAGCTGTTGTGGCTGAAGGTGCAGGCTTACAGAGGCTGTGAGGTGGTTTGACTCTTGGCAGAGGTTGAGAGGCTGCTGACGTGTGTATTGGGCAGGATGTGTGTAAGAAGCAGTGCTGGATCCTGTTTTTCAGGCCACAGCAACTGGAGCTTAGCCACAGCTATGGCTTTTAATGCAAAACACACACACATATACTCACACACACACACACACACACACAACCTTAGTGTGCTAACCCCAACCTCGACTCATAACTTCCTTGCCAACACCATTCGTACACAAATACGCAAATTGATATGTGCACACAAAGTCACTCACGCACACACATGCACTTAGAGCAGCACGCTGTCTGAATGGCAATGAATTTGATTAATTGGAGTTTTTTTCCTTAGTTATTTTTCTCATTATCTTCATAATAGGGTGGAAATAAAAGATACTATGACATTTACTCTTTTTGATTGCTGTTTGGCTTATAGGCGGGATTACAGTCTCCATCTGGAGCCTGGAGCTGCTGGTGTAAGAACAGAGGAATGCATTATACTGCAGTAAGAGCAACGACATCCTGTATAACAAGTTTCATGAAACAAACGTGCCTTGAGAGGTCCTCTGCATGCTTTCCTAGTCATCAACGCACAAACTGTATGTCACATATAGACACACGTACACACGTGCACGTGCAGAGAAAAATAAGATGGCATTCAATGTGCGGTTGAAATTTTGTGGTTCACTGACATGCATGCAGACACTGGAGACAGAAAAGAGGGTCTGCTTAGAACAGCAGAAACAAAAAACAAACTGACAAAGCAACAGCAGCCCTTGCACTGTTATGATGGAGAAAGACTATAATGTAGACAAGAGACATTACTTAAGAACAAAAAAGAAAAGTGCAGCGGAAGCAGGATTTAATGGGAGGAAATGAGAGGAATTACTTCTGCCTGTATTACGTTATACAGTAGAGGCTTTCTGTGTGAATATCTGAACTCCTGTGTGTAGGCTAATTGTACATGTGCAGACATGTTGAATGAAGTGGAGCAGCATGTGGTAAGAGGATCAATAGGTTTAGCTTACTGGAGGAGCAGGCACACCTCTCGCATAGGGTCAGGACATCCCACTGACTGCAGCGAGGAGGTGGAGGGAGGGAGGGAGAGCGGGAGGGGAGGGAAGGAGAGAGACAAGCGAGAGCAGACAGAGAGAAGGAGATATACTGAAAAGACGCTTTGCTGTTTTTCTTTTTTCTCTCTCCCCCCACTCCATTTCCTCACTTCCTCACTGGGAGGTTGTGAAAGGGCAGAACAAGAGAGGGAGACGCAAAAAGAGAGAGACAAAGGGGGCAAAGCAAATGTGAGCGTGTGACTGACTTTGTGTGTAACATGCTCTGTCATGCCGGTGTGACTACTGCTGCCCCTCCAACCGGCGTCGTTGGCTGTCAGGAAAAGGAATGTTTTCCGGAGGAATGAGTCCCTGAACCAGTTCACCATGTGGATGTGGGACAGTAATTTCCAAACCTTTGCCGGAAGAATCCCACGGAAAAAAGAGCTGTGGCCGGAGAGCTTAGCTGGTCCTGCTGGGTGGCCGCCTGTGTGCTCGTGCTGCTGAGACTCTCACTTAAATACAGTCCACACTGGGCTCAAGTCTACATACAGTTTCTTTTTTTTCATCAACTTTATTGGGTTTTTTTATTTCTCTTCTGGAACTCAATGGATTTTATGGTGCTATATAGTTTGATTTTTAAGATTTCCTTGTTGTTTGTAAGTTGGCACTTTTTGCAGTGATGCTCTAGGACCAAACCAGTGAGGTTGGAAGTTCAGAAGGCTCTTTAATTGAAGACTAATCTGAATGGGGACATCACAGCAGTGGACTGCAGTATGGGACACTACACATTATACTGGGGCCAGCGGATGCTGTGGGTCATTTTCTGTAGATAGATAGCCAGACAGATACAGGGGGCTCTAAGGGTGAAAGGTTAACAGGTAGGAGGATCCGATCTGACAAAGCCTCGGTATGAAACCTGGACAGTGTCCAGGTGTTCCCAGCGAAAGGTCCATGATGCACCTCAGCCATTTTCCTTTTAGAAGGCATTCCTGGATATGGTGAGTATTTATAGTAGTGATGCACTAGAGATATTTTTAATTTACGTTTGTGTATTTTCTGTCTTTTCATGGGTTTGTTGCTGTTGCTTTTCTATATATAAATGAGTGTGTGTAACTTAAAATGCATCAAGTGTGAATTGGTGTGCAGATTCATTTGTAGGCGTGTGTGTGTTGTTTTTGTGGTATGGTTAGAGCTCCCTTAAGGCTAGCCCAGCCAAGCCCAGTGTCGTTTTTTCCCAGCTCAGCTCAGATGTATTCAGGGAAATTTATTGTTAAATGGGCCAGACATTTCCTGTCATTTTCTCCCACACTAAATGCTTGAGTTGATCCATAAACGAGAAGGACAGTCTGAAATAGCAAGCACACGGGGGTATTTTATGCTGAAACAGCTCTTCAAGAACAAAACAAACTGGAAAAATATCATGATAAAAGCGCTGTGTTGTTAGGTTTCTCTGTTGTCTTATTTTGATTAGTCATACTTAGGCTGGGTATCTTGGGGGAATAGTTGTCTCCCAGCTATGTTATAAACTGGGAGGGACACAGAGGAGTCAGTGATGTCATCAGAGTGGGATTTTGGGATATGAACAATGCTTATGTTTCCAACAAAGGTTTTTCTAGTTTTGAACTTTTAATCCTAATCAGGCAAAAGATGTTCTCATTCGACAGGTCATAACCTTGATTAGGCGGACTCTGCTGCTATTTGTCAGACATGTCTGTCAACTGTGTTATTTTCATTATTACTCTTGTCTGTTGAGTGACAGTATACAAGCACAAACTTGCTTCACTTTACGTCACTACAGGCTTAGACCACACTGTTTTTTCTTCATCTCAGTCACAAACAGCCTCTGGGTTTAATGTGTGCTTTGTTTTAATGACATTTTTTAATGACAAGTAAAAACCTGTATGTACGTAATATTACATCACTTTCTCTGTACTTACACTGGTGTTTGATGCATGTAAAGGCAGATGCAGAAAGGTGAGCCCTTAGATCAAAAGTCATTGCAATACACATTGCGTGGCACAAATTGTACTCAACAGAGGCCATCGATTCGGCTGATATACCTGCTCATATTACAGAGGATGAGATCTTCCTCATAATGCCATATAATAGGATTAAGTGCTAAATAAAACACATGTAATAAAATTAATAGATGATTTACTTGGCTAAATAAAGAGCAATTAACTAAATAAACCCTTCAGCAGAGTCAATCAAAGAAATATAGACAAAAACAGATGATGTTTACACAGATGTGAAGGTGCACAAACAAACAAACATCAGTGTGTCTTCCCAGCTACCCTGAATTACTTGTTTATACACACAGACTCAAAAGAGGGTTGGACTTTCTATGAGGAAGTGGTGTCAAATACTCCAAGGTAATCCATGGACACACTGTAAACAGAAACACAGCAAGACACCTTTGTTGTTGTTCCTTTCTTTCTTCTTCACACCCACAGGGACACATGGATTATCATAACATGCACAATGAGACTGTATGAACTTGCAGATGCAGGTGCTGCAGACCATAGTGGAAAGTTAAGATAAGTGCACCTGCGATTGGTATTTCATTGTTTAAATCAATAAACAATGAAATATGTATTTTTTTATATATATATATATATCATTCTCTACCTCAGAACAGGGAATCACTTGTACGATGCTATAAACATACATGTAACAGTAATGTTATTACTTTAGCACGAAGACTAAGATGAAGATTTTGTGGAAGTTTGGCTTTTTGGATGGAAGAGATTCCTGTGTCGATAATGAATGATTGCTTCTTTCCAGTCATCACTTTGTAGTACCTGTGAAGATGTGCTGCCATATTTGTGGTGTTAACTGAGGAGGATTTTCCAGTTTGGCTGTTGTTTCTATGTGTTATCTCCACCTCCAGCAGTGGCCTGATTGTCTCAAAGGTGCAATTTAAGGGAACCAGTAAAGTGCTGCTGCTTGTTAATGCTGCTTTCAGTGTCGACACATTTGAGAGTAGAAGGGGTGAAGAGGGAAGAAAATACAGAGGAAATGGCAATTTCACTCTTGATTCTGAAGGTTGAATTTAGTAGCTCATTTTGATCAGTTTTCCATTTAGAAAAAAGAAAAATGTGACGCCCGCCAAAATCTGCATTCACTTGATACACTCCCTCTGTTGTCATCATGAGCCCTGAATAATAAAAGGTGAATAATAGCAAATGTTGTTCTGATTGTCATATGAACAGTGAAAAGAAAGGCAGACAAGCCATGTTTCTTTTAATATGCATTCGGTTCAGTACAGTCAGTCTTCTTTTGTTGTTGTAATTTCTCTATTAATTTGAGAGAAATCCTACTAAGATGTAATTCACAGTCTGCTGGAATGTATTGTGTTGTCTGATTTGATGGATGTAGAAAATCTACTGACAGCGCTGGAACAACAATTCGGAGCCGTCATGGTTGTCAGTTGAGTATTAGTCTTAGAAAGTGGGAGATGAGCCTGTTAAACTCCATTTAAACCTCAGGCAGGGATTTTCTTTTTTTTTTTATTATCTCTCTACATAGTAAAGCTATGCACCACTTTAGTGTATGTGAATGTCTACAAGTGCACATAAGCTTTCAGGCGGATCTGTATTATTCATGATAGCTTGATAATGGATTGGTCCCCTTACTGTGTCATACCAGTGGTAGAAATGAGTGAATATGGCTCATAAAGATAACATTAAAATGACTCACAAAATAAATAAATAAATAAATAAATAAAATGAATCCCTTGACTGTATGTACTCACCCACACGTACATATTTGCTGAAACACAAAAGCTAAAATAAAATATCCGAAGATTCCACATCCATCTCTCAATGTGTGGAGGCAATGGTGGAAGATTATTGACAAATGTTGTGTCTCGGAGCAGGCCAAACTACATTATTGTAGCTTCAGAATTTTTATCGATCTAGTCTGCATACATAACAGTTAATGTACTGAGATTCTCCATAGCGATGCATTAACTGATACGCTGCTTTCGTCCTACGTTTTTTTAAAACATGCAGCATGTTGCCTCCAGCACAGCAATGAATAAATCGAGATGTATGATTGTCTAAACTTCATTAAACACTAACCAGAAAGGAAATGAAAAGTGTGTGTAGTAATCCAATTAAGTGAATCCAGTGCCTCAGAGACCAGTGGGAGAGCAAAGACAGGGCTATATTTAGAAAACAAGGCCTGGAAATGTGTTGCTGCATTTGCTTCTCCCTCCCTCTGTTTCTTTAATGTCGGAGTTGTATAGTCAATAGATATTAAAAGGTTTGGATATGTAATTGTGGTTTGTTTTTGTTAGCTTTTTTATGCAAGGTGCTAAAGGACATCACGCTTCATTCTCTTAGACCCACACCCCTTTCCGTTCTTTCTCTCATTCTTTCAGTGGCCCCAGGGGTGGCTGCCTCATACGTACCATATTTTGTCAGTAAGATAACAAGACACAGAGCATTGTTATCTCATTTCTTTGGGTCTTTCTCCCACTGCACATTGTCATTGATTCTCGCCGCGTCGGGTCAATCTCAGCCAAACTTTAGATTACTTTCTATCACGCCAAGTTACTTTAGTGGAACTGAGGCAAAGCTTTTAAAATAGGCTTTTTGGAGGCAGCAGAGACCCACTGTCAGTTTTGAGGAGACAAAGTCATCACTCATTGTTGTCCCGAAGGATCTACTGCCACCACTGCCACCAGTGAATGTGTGTATGTGTGTGTTTGTGTTAACATGAATATAGAGCTACTGCTTACCTGCAGCATCAGTCTTTGCCAGCCTACTGTGCAGGGTGATGCAGATGTACTCACCCGTATTAACAGCACTCCCCACTCACTCTTGCTAAAAAGGACAAACTGTCTAACAGTCCCTTTTTCTAAATGCTCTCTGTCTCAGAAACCTTGCAGCTTTGTAGTTGTGTGCAGTAAATAAAAGGCAACTTGTGAGGAAGGAGAAAAGACATTTTGTAGCGTGTTGTAGTATGCGCTGGTTTAGCTCCTCATCTTTTAAAGGATCTTCCTCATGTCCGGCTATCGTGATTATTTGTGTTGTGTGGGTTTATCAGAAATGATTCGTTAAAAATAGCTGCCTCCTGCGGCTGGAAATTAAGTTCATGCGAGCCATGAGAGTGAACCAAAATAGTAAAATTGTGGGCTGTAAAACCCAAACATTGACCAGAGAGATGTTAAAACATGTTATGGAGTTCAGAAGAATCACAGAGTCATTACAAAGTCATTGCAATACTTAGTTGATATTTGTGCAACAAAATGATGACTAATCAGTCATAGCTAAGTATCGTTAGTTGTATGAGTTTTAACTTGTCTAGTGTGTAGTGCTGACAGTTACACAGTCAGTCATACAGCTGTGTATAGTGTGACAGCCCAGTCTGACCACAGGCTCTGTGACTAATGTGTGAATCTTACAATAGGAAAACAGATCCTGTGATAATCACCTTCTCAGAAACAGATGTTTTGTAACTGCGTGCTGTGTTTCTCGTTTCAGTTTCAAATCTTGCTATACTCATGTCTACAGTTTGTGAGTAATGCTGTAATGGTGAGAATTCACTAGAATCTGTTGTTGCTCCAGCTTTCCTAATAAGGAAATTCACATGAAATCAAGGATCCGTACAAGAAAGTAAAATGTTAGTTTTTAAATCAAGTAAGCAAAGCAGCAGGTTGATTTTGTGGCGAGTGACAACAATGGTCAAATTTTGCAATCATAATTTCCAGTAAAACACAACAGCTGTGTTTGATTTGAGACAACGCTACTCTACACCTGTCAGTATGATGTGTACACAGTGTACTACATGTAAGTGTACTAACTGAAGTATCCAATTTGAGAAACAGCGTCTTAATCTACATAGAGAGAGGCACACGCTGCTGTTGTTCACAAAGTCTCCATTGTTTCACCTTCTGTATCATAGAGGAATTTCAATCAGCCCCTCTTTTGAATTGCTAAATGATGTGTTCATTATTTCACACCTATTTTACAGGACATCTTGCGGTTTAGTGTGTGTTTGTCCGAGCACACACACACTGACTCAGCCGGTACTGGCAGCCTCAGGGCGCTGTATACCCAAGCTGGGCTTTCTTTCCTTTCTAGCTTCGTCGTCCAATTTCTCTTTCACACATTGCTGCTCTTGGATTTCTTATTGTGTTATTCTGCCACTTATTTACAGTTGATGTTTTTCCCCCATTTTACTTTGTCCAGTACATATCATGTGTTTTCAATAAACACACAGACCCACCTTCCATACCACCAAACATACCCTTCATTATCAGGTGAGCTGTAGCACGGAACAGGGCTTTTATAAAATATATTAAAGTCAAAAATTAGAAACAAATGTGAGTATGAAAATGAATATTTAATTGTGAAGGAAAAGCACAATACTGCAGATCCTGGGTTGACCTGGTCCCACAGAGCATAACAGACAGGAGTCACAAACCATCACTATCATTGACTAGAAGTGAAATGTAGGTCAAGCTGAAACAGGCAAGTAATTCAACAACAACCGTGTGACATTGACGACAGAGAGTCCACTGCCAAACACAAGTGTGGAGAGAGAGGTTTCCTTTCTCAGCAATCTAAATACTTCAGATTTTGGTCTGTTGATTATGGACCACGAGATTAAGGTTGTATGTAAACAACGTCAGCTTCAGTTAGCCTAGCAACTTGAAGACACGTCTCAGAGACCTGCAGTAAAATGAGAGTGGCCTCCACCCTAACTACCACGCACTCATGTTTCAACTTCTACTGTGTATGCATGCAAATCGTTTAAAAGCCGCATTTATGCTGAAACAACTAATTATACCTCTTATTGCTTTGCCTCCTAATGGACATAATGTGCATAAATAGAAATGTCAAGGGCTGGATCTAGAGGTGTTTTTTCAGGAATATTATAACATGGTTTTGACAGCAGTAGTGCAAGATGAGCAATAACTAGAGACAGACTTGTCATTACTCATTCTAGCATCTGAAAGCCAAAAACACACTATCTCTCTGGCAGATAACAATGGTCTACTGCATTTGATCTATTTGCACTATTAAAATAATTTACCATATCAGTCAAACTTAATCTGTATTTGTCTGTTGACGGAGTTCATTATGGACTACCCTCGGCACATTAAAATGATATAATGACTAATGCGACCTGTCCACGATGTACAACACCCTTTTTTCCCCCTAATGAACACAAATCACTTAGTTGTCATTATTCAGGGGTGGTGTGCTTTAAATGGTGCTTTTGGCTATTAACAGTAATTGGTACAATTTTAGTAGCAGCTCATGACTGGAGATATATAAGGCAGTTTTCCTTTCAGCTTGTTTTTTTATTAATTGCACTGATTGATAAATTCAGAGTATTGGAACAAGGAAAAACACACTGTCTTCAACAAGTATGGTTCAATGACACCATAGTTACATAATTTGCTTGCCGGGGTACATATATAATGTATATATAATGTACACACGAGCCACAGTTCCCCACAAAGGCCTTGAGGCAGCTTTAACATCACATTCATTTTGAATATCCATTTCATTTCAATTTTATTCATTTCAGCCTGTGCTGTCTCCTGCCGCTGTCCACACAGCAGCTGCTAGATAGGGCATTCAATCTTGTGTTCATCTCCGGGGACAGCGGCAAGAAGATGGACAGATCAATAAGAATACAGCGGGGCAGCCAGACATATTGAAGGCACGGGGATAGCTGCAGGTGCTTTTGTGAGCTCAGCATAAATCAAAAATAGAAATGTTACAAGCTAAGACTGGGGCTAGGGGAACTGGGACTACCAGTGCAATGGCAGACGGTAATGGCCAAGGTTTGTGTTAATACATGTAAAATGCAAAGTTGGTAACTTCTAACTTAGGTTATGGCTATTCTGAATTACTTTTTTTAGTTGGAGTGTGGGCATGTATTCCATATCTTATGACCACTGGAACTAAAGAGATTAGATGATTAACATAGTAAAACCATTTCCAGCCTCTTTAATGTTAAAATCTGCTTAATTTTCTCTGTTTTTGTTAATTTGTTATTTTTGTTCTGAGACATCACATGAAATCTGAAGTGTCTAATGGTGTGTACAGAAACTCTGACAACATCTTGTGATATATCATTTTGTATTGACAGATGAGTCCATTATCAAAACATGTGTTGGTTTTATCTGTAATGAAAACTATGTCATTGTCCTTTGAACTACACAGGAGTCTACGTTCAACTTTTGAAACAAACTGAGATCATGTTTTGTCTCTAATTTTCCAATTGCCACTGCTGATTCAGTGGCAAAATACAAAGATACAGATACAAATGCAAAAAAAAAAAATTAGGAAATATCATTACTCATAGTCTTTGGTGAGACAGAGTGCCGCGCTGGAACTGTACACGTCATGATGTGACCTATGCACAACATGCGGTTAGCCAACAGATGTTATCATGCACAGGTCTTTTCCTGCAAGAACAAAGCAACTCTCTGAAAGCAGCTTGTTATAAACTCCCACCACAACTAAAAAACAAACATTTGTAATGAAACACAAAAGATGCGGAGAATGATGTTCAGAGGAAAACTGTGTGGAGGCCTATCTTTGGGGTTTTCTTTAAAGTACACCAAGACTAAAGGGTTTATGCGTCACTGTTCTGTCTGGCAGTGTGTGTCTTTGAAAGTGGGGGGTCATCTGGCTTTGATTTTCTTGGCTGCTGTTTTGTGAGAGTGTACAACTTAGCCAATAACCCCTTTTTTAGATTTTGATTTCTAAATGTATGTTGACTTGTCCAGGAAAATTACATTCATTCCCAGTAAATCTCAGCCTACATCAGCTGTTTTTAGTTCAGTCGTCTACCCTGTGATCTGCGTCGCAGACATAGGGCACAGAACATCACAAATGTTATGGGAATTACCCCTCATTAGCAGGAAAGCATAATGATGACGATCTTCATCTCGGCAGGGAATTGCTCGTGACGATGATGGTGATTAGGATTGCCATGATGACGACAGTGTTTATGAGGAGGCATACAAACAGATTAGAAAGGCTTAGGCTGAGAGAGGGACTCCCCTCACACACATGCATGCTCACATAGTTAGTTGGATTCTAAAATATTACAGACTTACAGCGTCATAATTCCACCTTTCACTTGAATGGCTTCTCAGGTTGTGTTAATTCATAAAGTTTTATTTTGGTAAAACTATATCATAGTGTTATATGTGTTCAGAAAATTCTTGTGTCTTTCTCTGTACGTAGACATTTAAATATAGACTGGGGCAGACTTCCTTTCCAAACTCTACCTATTTAAGCTCCTTTTATGACCCGTGTTTAGTCTGCATAGTTCACCTTCCTCTGTATTTTTATGTGTACTGGCATATTGTGAATGCAATTGTACAGTGCTTCCTTGGAGGAAATACACTCCCATTTGCAGAGCCCAAACTGTTACACCTCTCATCCATCCGGTAAGACAGAGGCACATTGCAGGCTGGAGCAGGACAAGAATTAACACAGACGATCACAGTCTATTCTTGACAACATTGAACTTATGACTCATCAGTTAATATCCACTTAATTTCGTGCACAGCCATTTTACCGCACATTCCACAGGGATTCTAAGTCCTCCAAAATGTGTTTTTATTTGGTTGAGATTGGAGAACTATGAATTGATTTGTGTGGCACTGAAGTAAGCTGAACTCAGTCTTTCCTGCAACATCTCAACACTGTAAAAAGTACAAAGAAGCTCTATGCATTTACATTGGCACCACAACCAACACCTGGCAGGATATGTTCATGGTGTTGATGCAAAAATAGATACTGGCATCTGCAACCTCAGACAGGTGATTTACTCTTCAGTACTATTTTTATCCCGTCCTAAATGACTCCATGTTGTGTTCCAGCTAATAGCTGAAGGCTTTTGGGTGAAAGTTCTCTGCAGGTTCTTGTCAAACCCTTTCTGTAACCTTCATGCTCCTTTGCCTGGAGTTTAAAGTTGTTTGTGTGAATCCTGGGATATGCTTAATAAACTGCACATGAGGATATAGTATAATTAAGATAGCCACCATGACGCTAGTGTATGTGTTTGGTGGTACAGCTTAACCTGGATTACCTTGACTGTGGCGTGGACACTCTTGGCACTCTTTGGAAGTGTATTCTTTACATACCACCCCCACCCCCCCACCCCCACCCCCCAAACACACACACACACACACACACATTAGACTTCTCTTTAAGCATGTGGCCTCAGCTCTCACATAGTCACAGCAGTGTGATGATGTCATCAGAGTTTTAATGAGGGATTACTCTGACATCACTGGGAGAACTGCCAAGTTAAACCTATTAGCTTCACCATGTGCTTGCAGGGCACTACAGCGAGAATTGTGTGTGTGTCCATGTGTGATATGTAAGAGCCAATTGAGAAAGCTGTGCAGTCGATTTGGCGTCTGTATCTAGTTATCATCCAACCTTTCATTTATCCATTTATGTGTCCATCAAAAAAAAAAAGAAAAAAAAAGCGTCTCAGTTTACTGGCCAAAAGATGACCATGATGTCCACAATGAGTGTGCACTATTTGGTGTTGAGTTACAGTAGATCTTCAAAGAGCTTAGAAGGACTCATCTCTGGTCTCGATAATGAGACCCAGGATGACACTATTACTCAACAATCACTGTCAGTGCTCACAAACCATCCAAAGACACACAAGCACTCAAAGGGATGTAAAAGGGACACCAAACAGCACATTTAATATGAAGGTCTTTCTTGTGCAGCTCTCTGCTCAACTTGGCGCAACAAATTTCATTTACAAAATCGCTTTCGAGATTAACACTGATCACGTTTGGCTCAGACAAGAACAGGATACTTAAACTGTTTTTTTCCAGATTATAAACCAACCAAAGAGCATCAGGCTGGATTATAAACAGCTGCTTTTCTTGGTGTTTGAGTCAGTGGTCTGGTGACTCTGGTGTGAGTGCTACAGTTGACTGTTGTGTTGTTGTTGGAGTTGTGCAGTGTTTAAACAGTGTATAACACAACAAGTGTGTTATATTTAAATTGGTTTAATTTAAAGGTATTTTTTATTTAATTTTTTTAGTTTACATTTTCTTGACCATATTGTATTAGATCACATTGGAACTACAAATAATAATTAGTCAAATAGATAATTAGTCAGTCGACTTAATTTATGAGGGGAAAAAAATATCACAAAGATAAGGATCATTAAATCAGTAATAAAAAAAAAATAAGTGTTGGTTGCCGCCCTTTATAATACACGTAGATAAGTTGGCAAGTTTCTGATATGGATGTGAGATGTTATGACACGAGCAAGACAGATTTCTTCATGCTGGTCTCAGTGCACATTTCTCACATTCATACTGTCTTGATAATACCTTCTATTTGCCTTTGTGCTCTGGTGAGTCTCTGAGACAAACAGTAGTTCAGCCAGTTTATCCCCCCTCTAGTCTGTGAGTCAGCTGGGTATATAAATAGAGCGCAGGTAAGTCGTGCATGGTTGCTGTGAAATATTAAGTGGTTGCTGTGAATAGCTAATTTCTTGGCAAGCGTTCGGGTTGATCATTTCAACAATACGTCAGCGTATAAAAATTGGCGCTGAACGCATCACTTCACTTTCACATCCTTTCCAGCCTTGACCCCCCGAGAAGCTCGCTGTCATTTTCATTTTCTCATTACACAATCTGCCGTTGTGCCCTCAGCAACTGCAGGCTGATTGGTTGTAGGGACCTACCTGTCCTTTTTGAATTCTGCCAGGTCACCATGGCAACCACATTATAAACACGACTCTTGCAGTGGACTATAAGGCAGGCGGGAAGTGAGGCAAAGGAATTGCTCCTTGACACACTTAACAACAGCTGTTTTCAAGCAGCATGACTGGCTGAATCTTAATTGCCATTCTATTGTTGGCTTTAATCACATTACCTTTGCTAATTTACATACTGGAAAACAAATGTCCAATCATTGTAATCATATTCAGTTTTTTTTTTTTTTGGTAACAGCAGTGGAGATGCAGTTGCTATGGCACTAAGCTGCAACAATAGCTTTAATCGCCAGTTACACCTTATTTTTACGTCATCATGCCACCATCACACCGTCGCCTGTTGTTATCTTATACAATTCAGCTCTCACTTTGCTCGCATTGGAGCAACTTTCTCGACAAACAAATCAACTAATGAAAGTGGCACATAAAGAGATGAAGCAGATACCTTCATCGTCGTCACTTTCTGTGTTTGTTTCAGGAAAAAGCTTTGGCACAGCGGGCCAACTGAATAAGCTGCTGTTGTTTCTCCTTTATCTCTTAATTCCTCACAATTCATCTAAATATTTGCCTGCGGAGGGAAACGGTTTAAAAATACTTGCTGCTCTTGTTGCATGCATGTCATCTACTTACCTAAGATTATCTCAGTTGATTTGTTAGTATCTCTCATCTTACTGTTGCCCTCGTGACATTACCTTAAAGAAACATCATGAGAAGAAGTTCAGAATTAGTACATATGTTGGGAGCCAAATCATCAGCCAGGCGGAGCTCAAAGAAAAACTGGATTGCCAAGTTTCAAAAGGTGTCAAACGCTGAAAGTTGGCATTAAATGCCTAGTCAGATTTAAACTCAAGCTTTAATTTTCTTTGATCAGGTAGTTCCCACTTAAAATCAAAATTTTGTATTTTTTTTTCCATTGTACTCATACAGTTGCTTTTCATACAATAAGGCAAAAGATGTACCAGTCCAAAAATTTGTTTTATAATATTGATTCAAATAATTTAGCTGGTTTGTGATAGAATAACCTAAGACTTTGACACTTTTATATATGTTGATAAACAAACAAATTAACTGTTTCATATACTCAGATATTGAAATTTTCTTTTTTTCAGTGTCGGTACTAAGATCCAGATGTGCTATTAGTATGAATATTGAAAAATTCACTATAATATGTTGCCTCTGTCAATCATCATTTACTGACTTAACTCTCTATTCATCTCATCTTATTACTGCAAATTACCCCAGTCTCTCTTACCATCTTTTCTCTGCCTCTGTCCCAGTAGCAGCCTCTCAGCTTACTCTGTCCCTAAGCCCCTAACGAGGTCTCTGACCCTGCCAGTCATGAGAGGAGAGCGAGGAGAGATTTTCTGGCTCACAGCCAGTGAGTTAGCTGTCTGTGCAGTGTTTTCGGTGTTTTGTACCTAACCTTGTGGAATCTGCATTCCTGCTTTATCTTATTTCTATCTGATAATTCTGGTGAGATTTTTTTTTCTTTTGTCTTTATGTCTTTTCTTTTATCTGTCAGGTAAAAAAAAAAAAAAAAAAAAAAAACAATAACGTGTTTAAAAGACATGATACTTTTCATGCATGGTTTGAATCTATTTACTGTGAAATAGTTTTGTTCTGTGTTACCCACACCTAGTATTTGAGAAGACAATGTAGTTTGCATGTAAACATGTCAGCATTCAGATACAGTGGTTCTGGTTTTATGGCTTTGTGCCTCAGGGACACTGAGTGACGACAGTCAAATCGTCACCTGGCGCTTTGTCACGGCTCAACGCTGGCACTGACAGTGTGTGGCCGACTCGGCAGCCAGGCAAACATATGCTTCTGTAACAGGTTGTGTGTTTGAGAGGGAGCAAGAGAAGTAGAGGTCTGTTGTGTTGTGTTGTATTGATCTGTGTGCATTTCATCTGCCTGTACATGTTGTGCTGTTTATGCCTGTAATCGGTGCTGTGTGTGTGTGTGTGTGTTTGTGTGTGTGTGCGTGCATCTGTGCGTGGGCGTGCTCATGTGGCGATGCTCAGATGTTCGGTACGAGTGTAGAAGCCCGTTGTGTTTGTTGTTGCTTCTGTGACTTTGACAAGCCTCCCTTTTCACCCAGGAGCTGTTGTCACATGCTGGCTGCTTCTGTCAGAGCTGAGCAGGAGCCGTGACTCCGCAGAGATTCATGGCTCTGTGTATTTGTGCTGCTGGTAGTTGTGCTCAGGTACCTGCAGCTTCCCTGTAGAGAAGATTGCCCCCTGCTGTTACCTGAGAACAGTTAGGGCATTTATCAGTTAGTGTGATTTAGATTTTATCTTGACAGTGGTGAAGTATTTGATAATGATATAACACGATAACAAATGAAAACAATCTGCCAGGATTAAGGCCAAGAATCTTCAAGCACAATTAATCCTGTTCCTTAACACCGTATCTAACAACACATCTGTGTTATACATTTTCAAAATGACACCTACACACATATCTGCTTTACTAATTTGTGATCATTTGATAACTCAAATTC
Source organism: Polydactylus sextarius (assembly GCA_016801845.1). Classification (NCBI taxonomy): domain Eukaryota; kingdom Metazoa; phylum Chordata; class Actinopteri; family Polynemidae; genus Polydactylus; species Polydactylus sextarius. Next base: position 14,436,312 of record CM028915.1, read on the forward strand.
TAGTTAATGCCTTTCTTCTGGTGGATATTTCTCCCTTCACAGATTGCACCTTTGGGTCTAGATTGTTTATTGTGGTATCCTGCTCCACCTAGTGGTGGGAATGAGCATGTTACCAAGGTTGAATGTTGTTGAATATGAGAAAGGACTTGGGCTGGTGATCTTCATTTTCGTCATACAAAATGATCCCTGTGTTGTAAATAATAGTGCCTTTGTCTGACCCATATTTTTATTTTTTAAACTTAAAATATTTATGCTTGATGCTCTGTGTATCCCACTGTTCACTATTGTGCTCATCACCAGCTGGTATAAAATTGTTTCGAGATTAAGTCAGGCGTCATGGTTTTGTGTATTAACTTACAATACTAATGCCTGTTGTAGTCTGGGAGAAAGTGAGTTTATTTTCAGCTTGTGTTCGATCAGGGCATTATTATAATATAATATAACTATTAATGGATATAGTTTTATTTATATATTTAGATAACACTGTGGCCAAATTAAAGTGCCTCAATAAAAAAATTTAGAATTTTGGGTAGAGAATAAAGATGATGAAGTAAAATGATTGTCACATGTGCAGCTCACTCATGATCACTGTCAACGTTTGATCATTTGCTTTTGCTTTATCCACCAGAGCTCACTTATTTGTGGCAGATAAAGAATAATCTATCTGATCAAAAATAAAAAATCAGCTTGTGCTGGCCAGTGTTCAGTAACTAAGTCGAGGTTCAGAGACAGGTTTAACTATATGCAACATACAGACGATACGCTCTAGCTTTACTTGAGGTGGGGGCAACTTTATTGTGTTATTGTTTGTTGTGATGTGTTTCGGTTTTAATCTAGATTTCTGATGACCATCATATCTATGCCATCTTGGTTGTCATCCTTCCTTTACCCATATCATAAAGCTTTATCATACATAGTCATCTCACTGGTATTAAGATAATTTCCTCCCTGGGGATCAATAAAGTATTTCTAATTTTGATTCTGAAGAATTGTACTTATACAAAACACAATTATGATTGTGTAATACAATTATGTCATTTTGCAGCAAGTCTACAGTCCTACTGAAAAAATCCACTCTTATGGCTGTCAATACTGACTCTTATCTGAGAAAAAAGATAAATTAGTTTGCTTTACCTCTGCATTTTGCTCCTCCCTCTCCTGCATCTCCATCTTTTTCCCTGTTTAAGTCACACCCATGCTGAGCCCTCTCCTCTCCTGCGTCCTCTCTCACGTCTCCCTCCTCCCTGCCGAAGAAGCTTTATCTGGCTTGTCATTTTTCTTTCCTCTGTCTTTCTTTTTCTTTCTCTGTCTTGACACATATTGTCTTTGTGTGGTTGTGTTTAAGATTCTCACCAAAAATGAGTTTGCCAGTGAACTCAGATTTTCTGTCTCTGGAGAGGATAGCCCGCTACCGCCATGCCTGCTCCAACGGCTCGCCCTATGCCACCAACAAGCCCATCGACATCAAACCTCGTGGCAAGAGAGGGTATGACCATTCCCTGAAACGGAAAGTCTGTGTGAGGGCATGTCAGGGAAGGGACCTGAAGTGAAATTTTCTGTCTTCTACTTAGGATTTGTAGTTGGACTTTGATAGGATTTTGATATAATATTTATATCTGTTTGCTTTAAATATGTATGTATACATTTAGGTATACATTGTCATTACTTAATATCAGTCTCCGCTGGTGTCTTAATAGTTAGCATCCAACCCTCGCTTGCATGTGAACGTTTAGATGGAGTGAAGTAGTTTAGAAGTAGTTAGACTACACAGGAGGTGAAGTTGATCATTAGTTGAGGTTAACAGCTGCTCTTTCTTATTGCTCTTTGTGTATAAACTGTGACTATGTAGCATGCATGTGTGTGTGGATTTATGTTTGTATGACTTACATGAATGTGCACAAAGTGTGTGTGTTCTGTCTTATCAGAACATTAGTTGATGAATAGCTCCAACTGGACAACACTGACCTGGAGCTGTGTTCATAACTGAACGTTGTGTAAATGAGCATTGCTTAGTGGCTGGTTGTGTTGTCAAAGCTGTTTTTCTGCTGTTCACCCTGCCTGAAGTGTGTGTCTGTGTGTGTGTGTATAGTTGTATGTATGTGCAGGTTTGTGTCACTGTGTTCCATGAGACGTGGGTATTCTGCTTTCACCAAACATGGTTAAGAGCAAGATAAATGATAAATAAGCAGGTTCCATCCAGTCATCATCTAAAACATCAAGGTGTTCAGGAGGACAGGTCTGTTCACTAACCAGAGCAGAGCGCCAACTAATCATCAGAGCACTCTCCGTCCATTAAAGCTCACACAGAAAATTTCAAAACCTTGTTAGACCCATTTTCGTTCCACATTTCTCTAATCTATGTGTACTCAGTGACCCCAGACAAAACTAAGATGTGCTATCATCTGATGTACACCTGTGCCCACTTGTCTTCTTTGTGTGTGTCCAGAAGTGTATGTATGAGTAAACACGAAGTTCAATTGTGTATGTGTGTTTGTGCCCCTGGAGTATTTGGATATGGAGCAAGGGTAATGGCTGGTGGCATTTGTAGACATATAGATATAGAGAGAGCCTTGTCAATACAGTGCACCAGCCATCTGTGCTCACTGCCTGCTGCTCAGTTAAGTGCTATTTATATCAGCATTTACTGAGTCTGTTTATCTGTACCATATACTAAACCGGGTTCATGGAAAAGGTCTTTACAACGAAAATCAATAATTTTGTCAATCGCAGTGTTCACATAATCTGACTCATTTTTATGATGAGGAGTAATTGTTTTACCACCAGGTGGCAGTGGTGTATCTCTGAATGAGTGAATAGATGTGTTCTCATGTGTTTTCATGAAGCGCTAGTTTTTAGATTTGTGCTTTAAGTGTTCTTATAAGTCACAACATAACTCATGTGGCTACAGTTAATGTAATAAATAATGTAATTCACTACCAGTTGCATGACTGAAATCTGTTTTACCTGAAAATGGGCCATTTCTTTTAGTCATTTACAATTTTTTTTGGTTTTATTAACTTATTGAAAATGTTGCATACATCCAATTTGCATGTACAATATTGGTACTATATCATTATTTGTTAATAAAAAAAAAAAAAAAAACAGAAAACAGGAACAGAAAAAAAAGACCCATGCTAAAAATGTAATTTTCTTACAGCCAATTTATTTCTCACAGCAAACATGTTGTTGAGGTTCTGAAATAAGATCAATTGATTTTCATGCTCAATATACATTTTTTTTTTTTTTTTTTTTCTGACATCGGGGCTAAAATAACTTTTTTATTTCCTGAAAACATAACCACCATCAAACAAGACTGGATCCATTATTTTTGTTTGTGTCTTGCATTTGTGTTTCCTGTAGATGGCACTAGAGTAGCTATGTATTTATTATATGTAAGAGAGCTTATGTGATTATGTGATGTATTAAAGCATGTGGTGCTGGTAAAACAAGGGCAGATGAAAACAATACAGATGTCATACTGTAAGTTATGAATTGTTGTCTAGCACTGACTGCTTCTGTGTATCTTCCTGTAAAGTAAAAATAATTTGGTTTAAATGTTTAATTCTTTTTTTTTATATTGAACTTGGCAGATTAAGATTTTGTATATACATTTTTATTTATTTTTTTAATGAGACTATAAATCATATAATAATCAATAAAAAATACTTAGAAATAGAGATAGGGATAAGATTGGAGAGTTTGGTGTATGTAAGTTCTACTCAAGTGGAAATTTCCTTCTCAGAGTATCAGATATAACCCATTTTTAGAAAAAAAGCGTTTCAGGATATGTCTGTCACTGTCATGACTGATTGCTGATAAAAAGTCAATGGCCATGTTTGGCTCCAATTCCATTGTGCACAAGAGTGAGGGCTTCACAACAATACAGTTTGTGAGAAATCTACAGATACACATAGATAAAGTTTAGTAAATAAACTACAACAAGTACATAAACAAGTCCAAAAAGTATATGTTCTTTTCTGTAGTTTCTGGTCTTAAAAGAACAGTTCTCATTTGTTTTTTCTTCCTTGACCGCATGGAATGTGCAGACTGTGATAATAGGATTAGTTTCGCCACTTTGACAAAGCTATAAACTATATCACTGTGCCATGCTACACTGAAAATCTTATCTGGGCCTTTTTTTAACTCACCATAAGCGCTTGACATGCAGTCACATTTTAGCTGTTTTACAGAGAACCCTGTCGGTGTTAAATTAGAATCATTTTCTTAGTCAGTTGTCTTTGATTAGTGTTCATTCTTGCTCTGGGATGGAATTTGAAACTGTCGGTTGCATTGTGATATTGAATGGAAGCTTTCCTTTAAATCAATACATACAGTCTAATTTCTCAGCTTCATACTTTAATAGTAAATCTGCAGGGGTTTGGTTAATGTTTACACTAATGGATACATTTGAGAGTTACCTTTACCCTGACTTTAACAGAGATATGTGTATACACAGCATGACCAGTGTGGGTTTTTGCTTGTTTGTGCACATGCGTCTGCGTGTGAGCCTCATCTACATGTGCGTACTACTTAAGAAACTATCATATGACTTCCTTTTTTGGTTCTTTGTCTCTTTTCATCCGTGAAATAATAGAGCATGTATGTAATTTACTCTGAAGCATCAGTACCTATGACATGGATGACAATATTATTATCACTCTGTGGGTGAGCAATTTATTCTTCCTGATGAGAGCTAGAGATGGATGTGTTTTCTTTTCTGTTGCGCTCTGTCTCTCAGAGATCCGTACCTTGCCTGAACAAAAGATAAGTGTTCTGTGACTGATGTCATGCTCTTCTTACTTTTGTTTACAGCCAGTTGCATTATTGATGACATGGAAATATTCTCACTGCTTTAAAGATGAGAGGGACGCAGTAATGTGTATGCTGATGCTTCTGTGTTTACGGTTAGATGTGTTTGTTGCTCTTACTTTCAAACTAACAATCAAACTAACGTTGCATCCTAATTTTTACTATTTAGTGCTATTTCCTAATAGATGACTGCAGCAAAGAGGAAATTTAGAAATGTTCAGATGCAAGATGATGCCATGAAAAAAATATCTATGTTATTTGTTCACATCTCACCTATTCATATCTTCTTAGCTTTTGCATATGATTGATTGATGGGTTATTGTGATCTTCTAAGACAATAAGTCATGTGTGTAAGATACATGCATGACTACTCCAAAAGAGGAGTAGCTTGCATGACCTCATGTGTGAGTGTCATACCAGACAGCTAACACACCTGTCTGCCTGGTCATGTGGTAATATTAACTCTTTGGTTAAAAAAAATCCAGTAGCTCAGACTTATTTTATACATGGAAACACACTAGTGATTCCTTTTCATGCTACAACACTGCTGATTATTTTAGAAATAGTTTCAAATACTGTGTGGAGTGGATTAAAAAAATAACAACACAGCTGGTGTTTATCAGACAGAAAGGATGTAAGTTCCCAAATGCTTATGTACTATAAATAATTTAAGTCTTAAGATGTGATAATATATTACGTACCATTATCAAAATAGCTGGTTTAAATTAATAGTAAAATTTATTTTGTCCTTCTGTCCCTTCACATATCCTCACAGTTCACTCCCACTCAATATATTAATTTTAATAGTGCAGCTGTACGTCGATACATTCTCAACCCTTATTTAATGTAACTCTTACCAAACAAGCTTAGGTTTAGGTTTTCAGTAATGTCTTTGTTTCTTTGCTTATCTGACTTTAAGTCACTATCTTTTCAGCTTGCTGTAGCTGTTGGTTTTAGGTTGCAGCAGTAGCTTGAGTGATTGACACTTTACACAATTGTTAGGATTGCCAGGAGATACTAGTCCCACCCTTCAAGGAATTACTACAACCAAAACAACCCCTCCCACTCCTCACATATCCAGCCTGCAGCTTGGGGAAACAGCAAGTCAGAGAGAGAGAGAGAATAGGAGAGTTAGGTAGAGAGGGACACAGCTGTGAAAAGACAAAGCAGTAGAGACAGAGGTAAGGAAAGAGGGGGGAAGAAACGTGGGAGGAAGAGGAGATCTTATTTCCACCAGTCAGGAAAAAATACACAGGGACTTGAAAGAGAGAAGCAGAGTGAGAAAGAGTGTGATTGCATGGCAGGATTAGGAAAGAGGAAGATCGCAGGCTGATCTGGCAAGAAAGATAAGTGCAAGTGAGAGAGTGAGACGAAGAGCGAGAGAGGGAGGGAGAGGAAGGTAAAGAACCACCTACTGTCAAATGATCGGAGCAGCAGTGTGGAATACTGTTGGACTGCGGGATTGGTCTGACTAAACTCGGGTTTGCTCTCGAGCAGCTCGACAGACCTGATCACTCCACGGGACTAAGGGAAGGAAGCTCCCACTGGATCACTTCAAACCAGTGAGGACTGTGGTCAGACCACAGCAGAGGGCTGCTCAGCAGGCTCCAGGTGGCCCAGAGAGTGTGTTTGCGTGTGTTTGTGTGTGTCTATGAGTGTGTGTGCAAGTGTACACATGTAGTGTTTGGATGTGGAAGGAAAAGCAAAACCATGAGTATCATTCTTAAACCACGGTCGCGCTCAACCAGCTCACTGAAGAACACCGAGGGACTATGGTAAATAGACAGGGAACTTTGTCCTACTGGCAACATTTTTATGTTAATCTTGTTATGTTTGTTGCTCTATTGTTCTCCATCTGCCTGCTTGTTGCTTTTCTGAAATACGTTTCCTCTCCCTCAGTTGTTATGTCACGTTCTTCCTTTTCATTATTTTTGTCCCTGTTGAATTGTTGTTCTCATGTTCATGGATTTTTCTACATTTAAAACTTTTTTCTTGTTTGCGTTTTCTCTGTGTAAAATATATTCTGAAGTCAGAAGATTAGATTCACCATGTCCTTAACGTCAGTGTTGTTGTGTATATGTTATACTTAACCAGATTAACTTGATAGCAATATGACAGTTGACGTTGCCATGAACGTGGTGTTTTACCGTCAGTGTGCTTTTAAAAGAACTCACTGTCTATTCAGCTTGTAAAATAGTTTAGAACACAAGGTTGTAATACAGCAAAGGCATCATTCACTGAGGAATGCACCACTCTTTTCCATTCTTCTGTCAGCACATGGCTCCACATTAGTGCAGGATGCAGAGTGCAATGCCAGGGGCACAACTCTCCCTCGCCTCCACTCATGTCCCCTCCCGAGTCATGTCTCCACTTGTCCTTGCTTGTCAGTGCTCTTTTCTTAGTTAAAAAAAAAAAAAAAACTCACTCTAGCTTTAATGCTGGAAGTTAATATTCACTGTTTTTTCCACTGTGGTCCTCTCAGGCAGAGCCATAAATGGATCAGAGAAACCCTGGACAAATATGCATTGTATGTATGCAGTTAATCTACTCTACAGGCAGCCCGGTGGGAAATGACTCTTATGTGAAATGAAGACATGTTAATTAGGTCTCTGAGGGTCATAGTTTCCCCGACTAGTAATGACAACAGACTGTACATAATGTGATTTGACCAGAGAGGGTGTTAAAGTCTCAGTGTGACTCCTTATACATAGACCCTGATATAAGTTTTAAACTGACTGCTGTGTATAATTTTTCTCATCTTAAAAGCTGAGAATCTGGCAACGTTAGATTCTTATGAGCCATCTTTTTGAATGGCAACCAAATGCAGTTCTCAGTTGGACAAAACATACCGCCTCCCCATCTGTCCTGCTCTCTTCTGCTGTTATTTACTGTTTTATCAAGGCTTCTTTCACTAACTCTCGTCATCACTTTATATTTCATCAATTATGTCTACTTATGATTTACTGTAGATTTGTGACTGTAAATGTCACTTTAAAAACCCACATTTGCATAAGGTTGGATTTGTGAAGAGGTGAGTGTCATCTCCCTCCTCTTGATGAGCTACTTGTGTTAGAGTCTGTGTCTGTATGATTGCATGTGTACTCATGTGGGTTTGACTGCACTATTTGTTATGTATATCCACGGGTGTATGTTTAAGACAATGATGTGTTTTGGATGTGTGCTGCGCCCCCTGGCTTGACTAAACTTAAACCCCCACTCCTCCCTGCTGTGTCAGTGCAGGTTTAAGTGTTTTATCCATCAGCATGTTGGTTCAGTAAAAAATCTTTTGTCTTGTGGAAGAAGGGTGATGAATGGGGAGGATCTGATGTCTTTCAAATCTTGTTAGCTCCACACCTGTCTCCATAGTGCTTGTGTATGGAGCAGCACCCTTTACTCACTTTAAAACCAGAAGTGATCTCAGCATAGTGTTCTGTGCTCAGATATAAGTGTGGAGATCTGGGCAATGTGTGACTTTGAACTCAAGGGTTTGCATCTGGCTTTTGTCAGTCTCCATTTGGGCATCTCAGACAAGCAGAAAATGTTGAAGGTTATGTGTTATCTGGCAGCTCACAGGGCCAGACTAAGTACAAGTTATCTAACGTATTTTTCCAGATTTGACCTTTAGGAAGCCAGGGCTGATTATGAATAGGACTGAAAATAGGTTCATAGTTAAATGGACCTATATGTTTATGGAAGCGAACTGGTTTGCTTTTGGTCTCAACCATGTGATCTGAGATGATTCTATGGTGACCTCTTTGTATGCACTTCATGATTGACTGAGTTTTCTGAATGGTACAGTGACAGCAAGCATTAAAGCAGTGTCACGATTCAAGTGAAGGATTCCCTTACACCTGGCATGGCAAGAAAAACTAGAAGGAGAACTGAGGGAACAAGAGGAAGCACAAACCTCTGTGGACAACTTTTGACCGACACCAGAATGAAGTATACATTACATTTCTTCTAAAGCAGGATCCATTGCCTTTCTCTTTTACAGTTTTCTGTGCAAATCATTAAGTTGAGTTAATTGGAAGCTAAAATCATGACATTCTGCTGCCATTGTAGCATCAGATCCTCCAAAGTATTTTTTTTATCACTTGCCTGGTGGGTGTTCACTTCATTTAACCTAATGTATGTTTGTACTTTGACGCTTCAGTTCATGAGTGAATGTGTGACTACGTAGTGTTGTGTGTGCACAAGCCAGATAGAGAGAAGGTGTTTTTGTTATCAGCGAGGGGTCAGTTGCTTATTTTCTTGGTCTAACTGCTCTGTGGGTGCTGGGCCCCTTCACAAGTTGTTTTTCTCATGTCTCATGTTTCATGTTATGGGTAGGCTGGGTACTGTTTTGCCTGATGGAGGTGGTGAGACTCAGTGGCGAGGTTCACTGTTGTCAAGGCAAAGAAAAAGACATATGCCATTTAATCACAATTACGTGATACCGAACAGAATTTTCTACCTTTTTCTTATTTTTGTCTTTGATCACTCTAAGACACATTACACTTGAATTAATTTGAAATGTACAACAAATTTGTCTATATGTCCATATTTACATGGAATTTGGCATTTTGATCATCATTTATTTATATTTTTAAACTATTTTGACATTATCAGCAAGGTATGAAAAAACATTGCGAAGTTGATTTGTTTCCTGGTGTAAAGAAAATTAGATACATGTATTTCAATATTTTCATTATTCTCTTGTGGCTCATACTTGATTATGAACAATGACGTTCTTTGTTTATCAGTGGTGACAAAGCCATGACATATGTGGTGGTTTAGATATTTTTGACCTGACACCACACTTTGTTTTGTCACTCGGTGTGAAACAGAACACTAAGTGACCTTTCTCAGATCTGTTGGAACACCAGCACATGTTACAATATACAGAACTTTTAAAGTCAACAGTAAAGTAGAGATGTTGACAGTGTAACGTCACCATGCCCTAATTAAATGTGTCGTGTGTGCCCACTGCCATCTGCCTGGGTCACCTGTGAATCCTTTCCTTTTTTCTTAAGTCATGTGTTTCTGTTTTGCTTTTAGCACATGGTCAAGGATACCACATACATGTTCAGGATCACATGCTAACATTCCCACATGCAAGAGGGGTTGGGGGGGTGGAAACACTCCTCACAATTGTCATAAATAGAGACACTTAAATGCTCACACACATATTCACACACATACTCACACACGACTCTGACATACCACTCCTTATCATTCCTCCAGTGCATGCTCCCTCTGTGTCCTCACAGCCTTCTAAAATAAATCAGTATCATCCTCCCCCCATCTGCTCATTCACATGACTCCACAGATGTGTGGAAAGTATTTTCATTGTGTTTTTCCTCAGTTTTATCCCTGAAAGTTGTAGCACTTTTTGGATGTTGTGTGTAAACCGAGTAACAGTCTAGACTTAAGAAATTGTTTGCATTATAGACTGTTTCTGGATTTTTTTTTTTAACAATTTCTCATAAACTGAACTGAAAATGACTGAAAACAGAGCTTCACTACCCGCCCTTCTGCTGATTATTTATCAAAGATACTTGTTCGATGACCTCTTTCTCCAGTACGCCTCCTCACAGCTTTGTCATGTCAACTCCTGTAGTGTTTTTAATTGCTCAAGTGACCCAGGGCTGAAAATGAATGAGTCATTGATCAATGCCATTGAGTGTGTGTGTGTTTGTAAGAGAGTGACAGACAAACAGATGCAGAAGGAGAGAGAGAGTATCTGGAGCTAGGAGTGATAGAAAGCCATAGACAGACAGAGAGGACAACTGGGCTGTGCAGTGTCTGTAGGTATATATGTGACCCAGTGGTGTCCTACAGTTTAAAGTCACTAAATTTAAACATAGGAATGTACCATTACAGTGGATTTGAAAACTTTTCTTTCAAAAAACAATCCCTTTTTTCCTTGCAACCCAAACCCAAGCATGAAACTCTACTCCTGTGGGAAACTATGTATCTTCAGGCCATCTTCTTATGTTCTCATGGGGCTGTGAGCTATAAATGTACCTCTACATACCTGTCAGGGCACAACACTACTTTTGTCTAAGGCTGCGTCTGAATCCTCAGTAGGCACTGACTTCTAGTCAATGCATACTACTTGACTCTACATAGCAAGCTACCAGCGGCAGGTGTACATGGCTTTTATTTACTGAACAGTCTGCCTTTTCTTTTCAATGCAATTACTTTTTAAGGTTTGTATAGAAACTGTTGGAAAAGGAATTATACATCACAGGACATCTGACCCTGTTCCCCTGTTAGCCCTAAACAAACTTGGGATAAAATTGTAAAAATATCGAAACCAAAATCTCTCCCTGGCCTCTGTCTCCATTTCCATTCACTAACAAGCACACATCTGTGTGCTTGCTAGTGTGTGCTCCGGGAACCTTTCACCTTCTACCGAAAGCCTACTAAGGTATTTGGACGTTCTAGATTGCAGCTTCCTCATTTTTGCCTACTACATCGGTGGCTAGTTGGGGTATTCAGATGCAGACAAAGTTTATCTGTCTTGTTTTCATGTCTATATGTGAACTACTTCCTATGTAATTATTTGTACATAACTATTAAATGATAATAGTTAAGTGATACCTGTATTTTCTCTAATCTTGTAAAAGTAGATCCAGTAAATAATCTGATTTTGGTGCTTTGTTAGGTGATTCATCAGTCTATAGTTTGTTTGTTTGTTTGTTTTTGTGGGTAAGTGAAGGGATAGTTGATGTGACTTTGTTGATGATGGAAAATAAAGTTGACCTGTGTCAACAGTGGTGTTTGGCAGATGGGACCTCTGGTGCAGCCTAAAAAAGCTCTTCATCATCTGCTCACTGTTTACACATCAAGCACTTCCTTCCTTGCCAATTATATCTCAGTTCAGATCACTGTAAACTGTGGTTTTCCATTGTCTTGGCCTCTTAGTAATGCAGGATTTACCTCCCATCTCAACAGTAATCCCTTCATGAATTCTCCATGCGCTCGTGCTTTTTGTTGATCACAACATGGTCAGACGTGTTGACTTATCTCCTTCTCCTTTCACTGTGATGTCATTGCTGATGTAATACCCATGAACGCTAGTTGTGAAGTTTGTTCTGTGTCATTCCCAGAAAGGGTGTGTGCGGAATCACTCCGCACATACTTCTTGAAGGAGTTACGCATCACAGGATTGGTCAAGTATCAGCGTAAGCTGTGACGTCGGAGTGATAATGAGTCATTGGTTAAACATATGTTGGGTGTTATTTTTTTTTACACTTTGCACATCTCCCTATCCTTCATTTTTATCTTTCTTATTCACATGATGCACACACTCATGCACAAAAGAGAACAAAATGACCTGTGCCTGGAATGACATCTTATAAGTCACTTATGAGTTTGGCTTTCACACCTGTACTAAATATAACAGACAGATCACTTGGTGTGATAAATGGGTGTGTATTCAGGAATGTGTAAGAGTGTGTGTGAAGATAAAACTGGTTTAGAGTAACATGTTTTTGATCTAGCACTAAATATAGGAAGACAGAGTGAGAGGACTCCGGGACAGAGATGAAGAGAAGTTGCTGGAGTCATTGTATCTCACATTTTACCTCTCTGTTTCTCTGTGTGTTTTGAGCTAGTTAGAGAAGGGGACGAGGACAATACGATTGTCCTTTCCTCAGTCATCAGGCAGACGGCCAAACTATCCCATTCCACAACTAAAGCTCACGCTCGCTTTGCAGGAGCAAAGCGAGCGTGCAAGATCACTAAGAGATAGCACAGCATCTAGCAATTATTTGTTTTGGAAAATATGCCTGGCATGTCCTGTGTGTTACTGTGTCTTCCTTGAATGATTTTAGATGTTTACTGTGGTAAACCATTGCTTTTGATGTAGGAAGAAACTGAAAACGTGAAAAAAGTTGTTATTCACAGATTAGTTGGTATAGCAGGTATGTAGTTTCATAGATTGTGCTTTTAGTGGATAGCATTGACATGCAGACTCTAACAGATGGATGGGATGCAAAAGAAAAAGAGAGAGTGGGAAAGTAGAGCCCATCTATAATACATGCTTGTAGCTCAGGAAGTGTAAGGCTGAGCCTTGGACTGCGTCAGTGATATGGCCTTGGGGAAGAAAACTCAGCATAATGATTTCCTCCTCTTCAAAACTCTTTCACAAAACAATTGCATTCACAAACCATGAGCACAGTCACCTACTTTTGCAACTTAAAAAAAAACAATTGTGCAAAACAAAAATGTGTTACAAAACACATTTTAAAGTATGAAGAACTTGTGCCAGTGAGGTCAGTAAATCAACTGTTGCTGATAATGTGAAATAACCTGAATGTAAATATACAAGCTCCAGATGGAAGCAGGAAGGGCACTGATAGAACCTTTAGTCATTGTTTACTGTGTAATGACAAGGAATATTTTAGTTGGATGTTACAGTTAAGCATTGGGACCTTCTTTCTTCAAAACTGCACTTACATTTGCACTGTCCTTTCAGTTCCCAGGATACCTCCTGCTCTCCCACATGCATATACACACATGAACATGCTGAGGAGTGCAGTGTAACACCAACATGAGCAGACTGACCTGTACTGATTAAGGTGTGGATAACACTGGATTGAGAGTAGGTTTGTTTCCATAGTAAGGATGATTATGATGACAAAGGGGACGTCATCCTCATGTGTATTACGCATTGTGCTGGGGGGGAATCCCCCCTGGCCATCCACACCAGACAGGATTATGGGATTGCTTGCTAGCCCTGACAACAAGGCAGATATCCCTGGTGACAGGCATTACTCATCACCTGGGCGAACAATCACCTAGGAGACTAAGGAGCTCATTGTGACATCGCAGTGGGAAATGGTGTCAGTGGTTTAGAAATACCTTTTATCTGTGAGTCAGTTGCATGGTTAAAGCTGAGGTATTCCCTGTGGCCCTGTTTAGGGTTTAAACAGAGCATATTGCCTGTGGTTGAACATAGATGGCTTTGAATATTGCTGTATTAATTCTAATTGTGGTTGATGCAACAATTAGTCTGCCATCAATCATAATGACCCAATAATCAGCCAGATAATGAGTGAATGGCTGATGATAATTTCAATACATGGAGCTTATGCGTATGTCTACGTCAGTATTCGCGTGGATCCAGTATAGGGCCCCGTTGCCCACGCTCTGCACGTCATGCCCAGTTATGTCACATCATGTAATGTTTTGAATTTGATCGCTTATGGACATGCAGCCTATTTACAGCAACATATGGAAATGTGTGATAGAGCCAATGCGGCTGCATTTGGGGGGAAAATCATGTGGGTTTTGTATGTGAGTAAGCGTTGAAGTCATCAAGACCTCTTAACATGTAATTAGTGTTTGCATAAAAACTGTGATTTATTTAAGCATGGATGGATGAGCTACGTCATACAGTATGGTACAATCTGTTCGAGATCACACTTCATGAAGTTAATTTATTGATTCAGGAGTGAGTCACTTTTTTAAGATCTTGTATGTCTAAGAAAACTTGGCAAATGTATCTTTCTCCTCTGTAGTGTACTGTAGTTTAACATGATATCTAATTGTGCTTGACCTACTAAATATCATCCAAATAATCTTTAAAATTCTTTGCTAAGATATTTAGAAATAGAGAATAGAAATGTGTGTTGTCATATTCTGATGTTTGTCCTGTTCTCTTTCCTTGTACAGTTTCGATGTGGACAATGGCACATCATCAGGTCGCAGCCCGCTGGACCCGATGGCCAGCCCGGGCTCAGGCCTCATCCTTCAGGCCAATTTTGTTCACAGCCAACGGAGAGAGTCGTTCCTCTACCGCTCTGACAGTGACTATGACCTCTCGCCCAAGTCTATGTCCCGAAACTCCTCCATCGCCAGTGACATGTGAGTGCATGATGTCTTTCGCTTAAATCTACTCTCTTCTGCTTCTGTGAATCACAGCTGGGTGTTTATCAGACCAGGACTTTAAAAGTGACTGGCTGATCCCTTCAGTGCTGGTGGGAAGTGTGCATGACCAGCAGCTGATTCTGTAGTGTCACTTCTATTCTTAGCCACATCCAGTAGCACAAATGAGGTGGTCAGTGACAAAGTGCCCACAAGCGCAGTTCATGTGGCTCTGATGCTTTGCCAAATTGTTGATAATGTCAGATAATGTGTAAGATCCGTGGATTTGTGCAGTACATTTAATCTGTTTAAGATTTGAGTTCATTTGACTGTTTGTCTATTCTAATACTAAATCCCCATCATTATAAATGTAATAAGGCACACCAGACATGATAATCACAAATCAGCTGATATCCCCTGGGTTAGTGTATATGTTGATAGTCATTTCCCACACAGCGGTGCCTATCCAGTTACATTCACTGTACACTTAGTGCTACAGGAAATAAAAATATTGACTGAAAACCTTGTTTTTCGATCCAGCCTGCAGAACAAGACAAGACAAATAGACAAAAGGATGAAAAATAATGTCCCGCAGTAACCTTAGACTTCCTCCTCACTGCTACTTCTATCTGCTCTGTAGTATTCAATCCATGACCCTTCATTGACCCATAGCAACTATCCAGTTACTGACCAGTTACTGTTAAAAATCAGTGTTGCAAGTCTTAATTAATCTGTTATGCCTCATTTTACAAGAACATTTGAGAAGAAAATGGTCCAGAAGTTTCTTGAAAACAGAGTTAGGCCAGAGCTGGGCCAGCCTGTT
Organism: Polydactylus sextarius; assembly: GCA_016801845.1. Taxonomy (NCBI): domain Eukaryota; kingdom Metazoa; phylum Chordata; class Actinopteri; family Polynemidae; genus Polydactylus; species Polydactylus sextarius. The sequence continues at coordinate 14,451,799 of CM028915.1, forward strand.
TGTGACCCTAATAAGTTTTAAAATGTTAAGGAAATTGTGCTGATTTTCTCATCAGTCAACAAAGACTCTGAGTGTGAAAAATGGCTATTGATTAATCACATTATGTGTATAGAGACATGTCAAGCAATTATAATAACAATAATAATAACAAGCCTTTCATTTCTTTTACTGAAACTGGAAACCGCTCTGAAACGGTTACACATTGTGCAACAGGGCCTCAGCTGTTAGCTGATGTGTTGAGTAAACATGTCACTGTGACCAAGCGCATCACAGGCGCTGAAATTAATCTGATGTGAAGACCCCCACTCCTCACACCCCTCCCCACTTTGACCTTTGAAGAACATGAGCGAGACTGTTGTCAAATGTAAATGTAGTATAGACCTGCATCTAATAATAAAGCTGCTCTCTTTGTTTCTTCCAGTCATGGAGACGATATGATTGTAACGCCATTTGCACAGGTGGGATCTTATGCCAGTTTTGTTGTTTTGTCCTGTCTTTCATACATTGTATTTTTAAACTGTAAGATTCAGTACTGACGTATCACTTTCCCTTCAGGTTCTCGCAAGCTTGAGAACTGTACGAAACAACTTCGGTGCATTAACTAATTTGCAGCAAGACAGGACATCCAATAAGTAAGTTGCCATTTTTTTTATTTTTTTTTTTTAGAAACAGAAATTAAATCTTTCATTGTGTGTGAATGTGACACGGTATTACAGACATTAGTGCCAAAATATCAGCATAGCTCACCACTGTTACTTTATGACTACAATACTCAACTAAATAAGTGGTGGTGATTTAAAGTAGGTGCTCATGCTACACCTGTCCGTGCTGTGTCTAGTTTAGCTTTGCTCTCCCTCTGCTGTTCTTATTGAGTATTACAACAACAGTCACTGTGGTACAGATATGATGCTCCTTACAACATGCAAAGGGAAAGTGCTTCTTTACTGCCTGGTGTCACATGGTGAAAGTTTTGAAGTTTTGAATACTACTGTAAATTATACTGTTTTGTAGAAACACGTCTCACTGTGTTTGTTTTCCACCATGACAGGAGATCACCCATGTGTAACCCACCACCCATCACCAAGACCACCTTCACAGGTATGTACACAGCATGAGTGGGATGATGACATGTGTCCTTAGTGTATGTGTGTGTGTGTTTGTGTGTGTGTGTGTGTGTGTGTGTGTGTGTGTGTGTGTGTGTGTGTGTGTGTGTGTGTGTGTGTGTGTGTGTGTGTGTGTGTGTGTGTGCATGTTCATCTTTGTGTTTGATGTGTGAGCTGGTCTCTGGAATAGATTTTCCCATAAATTGTTAGCACCGAATTAACCATATTGGTATTATAAACTAATAGTAAACACTCGCTGACTTATACTTGGAGGCTAAAAAGATAGAATTTGATTAACAATAAGCATTTATTATGATTTTGTTTTTGTCTATTGGAAGATATTAGCCCAGTAGAGATGCTGGCAAACACAGAGATACTGTGCAGGGAGCCAAACAACATGAACATGATAGCCAGCGTGGTCAGAAAACAAATATGGATGACATATTTAGCAGAGAATGAGTTCACATGAGCAAATGACTGGACAAGAGAGAAAAGGACAGTGTAAACTGATAATCTAAGACAAAACATTTCCCTGTCAGTAACTGCTGGTTTGATATTTATTGTGGCTCTTTGTGGATACTGTGGTGTATAGCCCAGATTTTGTCAAATATTCATTAAATGCTGCCATGTTATGATTTAACGGTGTTTCAGGAATGAATTGTTGATACAGGCATACTTGACTTTGATAGTCTGATGTGCTGTAACCCTCTAGACAGACATCATCTGCAGCACCGCTTGTCTGGCCTACTTTAAGTTGAGTTCTTGTTCTGAGCAGGACATGGTGCAGACAGTCTTCGAAGGTTAGAATAGACTTGTCCTTGACAGTCACTTTGCTTTTTAGCAGTATCAATGGCTGTAACCTAGCTGGTATTTTCAGGAGAGACCATATAACCTCCACCATTAATAAATCATGCCACTGTGTTGTTTAGTAAAATTATCCCCACTGCCCATTCTCACACACTAATAGAATCGCATTAACACACACAGTCATGCACATTGTGAAAGGGGGTGGGGGAGTGTAAAAATATCAAAAATATTAAGGGAATCAGTTTGAAGATCTTTCCAAACATTACTGCCAGTCAGAGTCCTGATATGTAACATGCTCATATATGAGGGACTGGTAACGTTGGGCTAAATTTAGAACACAATCAAATTGGTTCACAGCCATTATGGCCCCTGCCATAAACTGGTGACAGCTGTGAGTCATGAGCATGATTGTTTGAGAATATCGACTTCTTGTAATGCAAAGACTTAACTGGGGCAGTGACTAAGTTATGACTTGGAAAAAGACAATAAAGGGAGTGTAATTAATTGTAACTCAGTAAATCAGTCAAGGAGAACATGCTGGTCAGTAAAAGTGAGATCAAGTTGAAGCTTCATCACACTTTCTCTGCTTCTCATTCTGTCTTCAGCTTCCAGGTCCTCTCTGCTTGTTAGATCTTTACTTACTGTTAGGATAAAGAAAAATATATTTAGTAGGTCTTAAAAGCTCTTGAATACCATCACCTTGAGCTCTGGTAACTTGTGTCTGACAGTTACTGTTTTCTGTCATTTTAAAAATCAATTTATTACTGAAACAATCACACTAATAATTGTTAGATTAATGATAATGACAGTATTTATTACATTCTGTATGAATGTAAAGATAATATGGTGTAGCTTTATTTTTTTTTAAATAAGATTTTATATTATACTGTGATAAAAAAAAATATCAAACAAATGTTTGTGTCGAGGCTGCTGAATGATAAAATAACATAAGAATTATGAAAGTTATAGTAGTAGTATCGCAAAATGGATCTCCTGTCTCCTTCTATGTGCATTTTTCTTCTCTTCCCCTTCCTCCTCCTCCTCCTCCTCCTCTCTCACCTTCTCCGGCTCACAGTCCGACTTCACTATCAAACTGTTCCGGTACATAGTTTGGCTGCAGCCCTGCGTCTGTGCAGCAGAGTGGCCTCTCCGAGCGCCGGTGTCTGATGTCGCACTAAGCATGAGAAGAATGTCACTGACGTCAGTGCAGTTGCTGTCAGAAAGAGTAGCACCCCAGCCACTGACACCACACCAGGGATAGAGGGAGAGAGAGGGAGGGAAAGAAAGAGAAATTGAGAGAAAGAAGACAGAAAGGAGACAAAAGAGGGAGGAGGAAGGATGTTCAGAGATCAGTGGAGGAAACGAAGAGTGTGGGAGAGGAAGGGGACTAATAGAACGAGGGAGTGAGAGATTTGTCAAAGACAATGAAGCTAAAGAGGGGGGATATTGTTGAAAATAGGAGGTGACAAAAGAGGTTTGGAAATGGTTTAGCAGTCATGCTTGTGCAGTCGGTTGACTTGGCATGGAAACAAAAATAATGTGCATAGGTTCTCATCATAATAAATCACTCCTTGGAATATTTCAGTTAGAAATTACTCACAAAAACCACTGATACCTGTAATTTACTTTTAAACTAAAACAATCCCAGAATGTAAGAGAATTTCAAAAACAGCTTTTACATGTTTCAAACCAAAATGAAGAGAGAGACAACTTTTCCCATCGACTTTAAAACAGTCCAAGTGCTAACTACTTGTTAAGCTGATATTGCATTGTGTGATTAAATTTGGTTCTTGTGTATTTTAATCTTCTACTGTTTTCTCTGTCTGTGTAATTGAATTACAGCTTAAGTGACCCACCCTCCCAGATCACGGATCACATAGCATTAAAAGCCTGTGCTTTCCCAAATTAGTCAAGGCATCAATATTAATTTGGCTTCTGACAAGGTGACATTTTCTGGTAACATAGACTGACTTTGAGAGAGATATTTCTTCAGTTTCGTATTAAAAGAAAGTGAAGGATACTTTGACATAGGGCATGTGATGCTAAAGCTCTACCGTTTTTCCCATATCATTGACTATTTGTTTAACTGTGTGTTTAGGTGTATTTTGTATGCTGAACACATATTAGCATGCATGCACACAGTATAGGCAGCGTGCAGCTCTGGCTCCCCTCCTCTATCACTCCAGTCCATGTGTTGTCACTCTCCCTTCCCCATCCACAGTGCAGTCCTCTCAGGCTTTGGGTACAGCTTGGGGAGAGCAGCACGTTTGGCTACCAGGGACGCCGAAGCAACAGCAGCCCACCCCCTATACACACAGCATCTATAGGAAACACTCCCCAGCACACACACAGCACCGGATTATACTCTTTGCTTACCGGACACCATGGATGTTTTTATTGGCAGACAGGCTAAGAAGACAAAATCATGATGTGTTATGGTTAGCATTTCGTCTGGTGTGAGTGTGTATGCATGTGTGTGCCTGTTTGTGTCTCTGTGTGTGTGTGCATGCGTGTGTGTGTGTGTGTGTGAGAGAGAGAGAGAGAGATGTCTTTGTATTTGTTAACCATGTTAGGATGCTGTGAGCAATCTCGTGTTCGTTCCATGCCGGATAGCACTGACATGGATCTTGACTGGTTCTGAGCCTTTCACTGGATCTTTTCCACCATCCCTGTCTTCCCTCCATCCCTACTATGGCAGACATGGGCCTGCTAAACAGACTGCTGTTCATCTTGCTACATGACTGGAATTACACCTCTCTTATGAATGACAGAGTAAACCTTACACCAAGATCACTGCGCTTGATATGTGTGCTGTGTATGAGGGATAATGAGTGAGTCTGCCTGTGTGAGTCTGCCTGTGTGAGATTTCTTCTTTTCGCTCTGTGGGTTACCTCTGTATTCTCTGCTGTAGTTTTCTGTTTCCATTCATTTGGACGCCCAGAACTGACTCAGGGTGGCTGCTTTTCCATCCATCACATGCACCTGTTCTCTCTGGGATTGTATCTGACTTACCCTAAAACAGAAGAATCCAGGATTTGAACTTTAACATTGCACCGGAGTTTGTTTTTTTTTTTTCTCCAAAGGAATCAGTGAGACTTGTTGCAGCTAACCTGTGACTGCTCATCTTTGGGTTAGGATACAGGACAGTAAGGCCCTACTCCCAGGCCCGCACAGCTGGCCCTCCTGTCCAGTATGAAGAGTCACCCATGTGTCTACTCGGGGTATCCCAGCTTAGCTGTTTGTGGGGTAGGAGACCCCGGGCCTGGACCGTCCACTAGCCCTCTGAAGCGGGCTCTTACTGACCCCTTACCCTCCTGTCTTGCCCCTGCAGAGGAGGCCTACCAGAAACTGGCCACTGAGACCCTGGAGGAGCTGGACTGGTGCCTGGACCAGCTGGAGACACTGCAGACAAGACACTCAGTCAGTGAGATGGCCTCCAACAAGGTAAGAATAACTCAAAAGTTTACTCCAACTTGTTTAGACAAAGCCTTTTAGAAATAGAATACACAGTTGTTGGAAAACAGTGTGTTACAGAAGCTGCTACCCAGGATTCACCATGTTTTTTGTGTTTGATGTCAACACGATGTGTGTGACATATATAGATATATATTAAGTATATTGCATTGCTGGGGGATGTATTTGGTGCATAGTTATGTATAGTGTAGCCCTTTATTCACGGGTTAATTTCAGATAAAGAAGGTCATTTTATAATAAATTGTTCTCAATACAAAATCAGTCCACACCTGCGCTGGATTTTCATGCATTATTATAAATGAAGAAATATTAAAGTACACAACACAGTTTTGAGGAGGGGGTAAATCTACAGCTTCATCTACATATTTGTTTTGTTTAATCCATTTAAACAGATAAATAATGCTTATTACTCAAGCAGATGTGCAGCACAACTTTGTAAAAATTAACAGGAGCAGTTAAATTGATCAAAGATTAATTGATTTGATGAATTTTAATGTGTGTAGTATTATTTTGAGTAAACATTACTGTCTCTGTGTGTGTCCTGCTCTTTTGTCATCAGGCCTCTTTCCTTGTTCATTTGTCAAGTGTTTATCAACTCACAGTGGTTTCTGTTTGAGCCTGAGGAGCAATAATTTAGTTGTCATATGAGCTGCGTATAATGTGTTTTGACATCTTTTGGGCACTCAGCCATCAAAGAGCACATTGGACTGTTTGTGTTGTACTGTCTATGTATGTTAGTGACAGCATTGACATGCAGGCAAGTAGATGAACGGTGCGCATTAACCTGCAGTGTGTGTGTGAGTGTACATATATACATTGTGTGTGTGTGTGTGTGTGTGTTCGCGTGGAGGGAAGCTGCTGTGCCGCTCTGAATGCTGATCAGCTCTGGGCTCTGGTGATGTCACACACCGTGATGTCATCAGAGAGAGGGGGGTTGGACCTAGAGGAGAGGCAGGGAGGACAAACAGACAAAAGAATTACACAAACGCTCACCATTGGTGTTACACACAATCACACACATGAACGGGACAGCTACCTGATTTAAAAATGAAAAGATTTAAAAAAAGAAAAGAAAAAAAAGAAACAGAAAAGAAAGAAAAAGAGAGAGAAATCTGTAACGTTGCACTGCCTCAACATCGCTCACTAGGACAGCTATCTTTGGTTGTCATGGCAACAGCCACAGGCCAACCAGCTTGCTATCTCACTCCAGCTACACACACACACACATATACATCATAGGTAATACAGTCACTACATCTCCCACACATAGCCATTACTTTGTGTCTGTATCCTGCAGACTTTCATTTATCAGCACTCAACCTCTTCTACTAATACATTGAGAAATCTCTGTCTCTGTTTCCCTCTGCCCGTCCGTCCTGATTTTCTCAAACAATGCTCATCCGATCGACTTCAAACTTGGAAGGTGTGGCGACAGAAGGAAGTTCATTGTCGACTGAGATTTTTCTGCTTCTCACATTCCCTAATGACCACGATGAGATTTTGTTATAACTTGCATAATGCATGTTACCTGTGAATATCAGCATTCTTAGACTTATTGTGTTGAACCCAGGAGCTGCAGCAACAGTAAATTAAACAAGGCGAATCTCACACCAAGGCAATGACATGCTCACTGTTATTCTTAATGTCACATCATTCACACAACAGATGGAATACCTATTATATATAAAAATATATAATATATAATGTAATAATGTAATAAGAAGCAGAACTTTTTCACACCTGTGAATAGGCAGGTGCATGGAAGAAGACCATGGGCCGACTGAAGTGGAGCAAAAAGCTCTCGCACACCGTCTAGTACACTTGCAGCGAGAAAATTTAGTAACATGTTTCGGAACACAGACATTCATCTTGTTATTTATATCATGTTTCATGTCAAAATAAGCTGATGAAGGTCTGTGTACCAAAACACTGTTACTAAATTTTCTCGCTGCAAGTGTACTAGACAGTGTACAGGTGTTCTTTAGCTCAGCAAAACCAGTAACATACATTCTAAGCTAGTCTTGGAGATGAATGCACCCCTGTTGAGCTGAGTTGCCTGTTTGGTGGTTCTAGATTCTCACCTGTAGTTATTTTTCTACCCCTTGAACTGACGTAGGTGTTCTAGGAATCAGACTTACTAATTTTTGGTCACCTGTCGAGTGTACTGCAGTAACTGACTGGGTTCTACAGGCTTAACTGTACAAAGCAGTCCAACCTGTGTGAAACACTGAATTTAAATTTGATAGACTGAAACACTGAACTTAGATTTAATGCTTGTGAAACATGATCACATGAAAACAGTCTTTTCACTCAACATTCACCTCAGGCCAGGGTTCATCTCCAGGGTTCAAGTAGTGTGTAGGTGGATACATGCTGTGTTGTTTAACACTGACCATATTGGATCTTATCCACTGCCCACATACTGTCATTATCCAACCTAGCTAAAACCTGAATGCTATTAAATTCTTTAATGTTTTCATTTTCCTTTTTTGATATAAATGCTTTGGATCCCCATAACAAAGAGCCACTTACTCATGAACTTGAGATGACACCATATATTTTTCAATCCAGGGTCTCATGTTTGTTGGTGAGTCATCCAGTGTATCATCAATACTTGTTCACTTTTTTTGTCTTTGGCTTATTCAGGTACACAAGCCTGTTCCATGTATTAGCCTTTGTGAGTAGTTTTCCTCGCTGGACACAGAAGTGCACTAATGTACACAATTTGGGGATTGGCTTCTTTGGGTCAAAAATAAACATATTTAAGTAACTCGCACACACAAACATTTTATATTCAATAATGAATTGTTAAGGGACATTTTTTGGAATATCAGAAAAAGCTTTTTTTTTTTTTTTTTTTTTACTGTACTCTACTTTGTACTGCTATTACTTCAAAAGGAGACATTTGTCATTGAGTTACTAATTTGCAGGTGAAAGTCATTGTTCAGTAACTGAACAGGTCACTGGTAGCGTTTGTCTTTTCTGGACTGACTGGACTGGACTCTTCTTTATCCTATTGTTAATTTTTGGTTTATACATCACACCTGCGACTTGCCCCTTACTACTACTGTTTGGCTTTTTACAGTGTTGCTTTCCTATGTATAGATTTTCTTCTCTACATTTTGTTTAGACTATGAATGGACAGTGGACTTACTTCTTCGAGTCAGCAGTATGTTCATTGAGAACGGTCGCAGGAGTGACATGGAGTGTGTCCCTGTTTTCTCGGTGTTCCATAGCGAGGGGGTGTCTGCCGCAGAATAAATGTGCAATGTTGGAAAAGAAACAAATGCAACAGAGATCTGGAGGTGTCATGGGCTATATACAGCAGGGAACGGATATTTTTGGTCACTCTGCCGAAGAACAAATTACACACAAGTCACAGCTAAGCTTGGTGTGACACTCTCCAATTTTTACCCAATACTTCGTGTTCACACCTTTTGGCCAAGCTATCAAATGTGTGTGTGTGTGTGTGTGTGTGTGTGTGTGTGTGTTTGTGTAGAGTAAGGGAGACGTGGGCGTTATATTTGTGTATGTGCTCTAGCGGGGAGTAAACTGTGTGAGTGTATTTCTGTGTGTGTGTGTGTGTGTGTGTGTGTTAGTTTTCCTACATTGTGGGGACTTAAATCTGTCTACACATCCATCTCCCTTATGGGGACAAAAATCAGGTCCCCATAATGTAAAAAAAAAAGAAAAATTAAGGTGAACACATGACTTAAGGTTTGGTTAAGGTCAGGGTCAGGTTTAGTTAAAGGTTAGACAAGTGGTACCAACAATTGAGATCTCTAGATTTTCAAGGAAAGTCTCTGGAAATGAATGCCAATGCCAATGAATGTGTCCCCTAAAGTTCTGGAAACCAGACTTTGTGTGTGCGTGTGTGTGTGTGTGTGTGTGTGTGTGTGTGTGTGTGTGTGTGTGTGTGTGTGTGTGTGTGTGTGTGTGTGTGGTGGGCCTGTGCTGGCCTGCTTGGCTCTGAGTCAATCAAAGCCGCTGGATCTCAGTTAGCTAGTGGCCTCATCTGCTCCAGCGTAGCTGTAAATTACTCCCAGTGCCAGGCTCGCCGTAGAGGTGGGGTGTAAAGTAAGCAGAGACAGATTTGGTCCCTTTCCAATCCATGTAATCACTGGATCATCACAGACACAACACCAATGCATGTGTACATGTACACTTGCACGCAAAAACACGGAACAAAAAAAAGAAGACATGGTAGAAGCTGCCATTGATCAACAAGATTCATGTATCAAAACTGGACATGTTTTATGCTTCAAAATTTTAAACAAAATAGCTTCTCATAAATTATATCCTAAAATCAGTCATATCTTTAATTGTGATTTTATATCCCATATTGTCATATTACCCTCCTCATTAAGCATTTAAACCTCGTGTATCACACTCTTCTGTACATTGGTGACAAATTACTCTATCATAGCTTCCTGTATTTCTAAGCTACAGAAACTCATTGACAGGAAGTCGTAATCATATCACAGTATTCATCTTTGAAGCTGTTTCATCAAAACTTCCAAACAACCTCACCCTCACATCTCAGATGTTGTAACCAGGGCTGGTTATAGTTTGAAAATTTCCAAAACTTCCTCATCTGCTGTGATACCAGAGTTTTTTCATTTTCTTCAAAACACTTTTTCTTCATTTGACATAAGAATACAAACTTTTCTCAAATCTATAATAGTGTTAATAGTATACATTTTCAAAATGATCCTAAATGCCAAACATGTTTTAAAGCTAAATGTTTTTAGATCAGGAAAATGAATGAATATGTATTTAAATTTACATATTTAAAGATAAACTTAACAGTTTTCTGATTTCTTGGACTTAAAATAACATGTTTTAGTTGAAAACATGTTATTTTTAGTTAAATTTAGTTGTTTAGTCTCTTGAAAAAACAGCCATCTATGACAATACTCACATATAAAATTACAAACAGCAGAAACCATCGGATAGGTAAATGTAGTTGAATTAGTAGAGATGGAAATGAGTGTGGTTTATTAGAGCACCATCTGTGCTGCTACAGTTGGGAAAATGAAAACTCTCCCTTCAATCAGGTTTGATCTTTGTTTTCAACTAAAGCCACAACTCCTTGAGCTCAGTGACACACAGCAGCCTGTGTAGACACAGCGCTGTTAGTTTCTTTCCAACTGAGCCCACTTCACATCACAGTGACGCTCATTCTTTCTGGAAAATTAATGAGTTTATTGTGTATTTATGCATCATCTCTACGGTGATGTTACTGTGACTCAAACCCTATGAACACTGAAGCAAAAGGTGACCTCAGTTTTTCAATATTACATTGTGCTGGATGAGGTAACCCGTTCTTGTCCAATATATTGTACAAAAGGTTGGGTCAGTCAACATGTAACACATATATACACATGTTGTTGCGTGTAATATTAATTTATCTTGTATTCACACACACACAAACAAACATGGACTATACACACACATTCACACACAAAATTACATCCCGTTGCACTGCAGGAATTGAACGAAAGGGAAGGGGGAGATTTTCCGCTGACTTCAGATACAGCCAATCACACAGCAGGTGACCTCAAGTCTGTCCCTATCCTAACCAATCAGAGGTGGTGATGAGCTCACACTTCTTCCATGGCTGGTTCCTGATTTGCTGCTGTTTTGTGACACTGCAATAGAAGCAGCCGGTGCTCTTCACATGGAAGCTTGTGTCATACACACAGAAGCAGCCAGACAGTCAGGGAGGTGGATCTGTTTGGGAGCTGTTGATAGAAAAAAAATTGCTGTCCTGGTGCTTTGGCATCTACCAAGCATCCGCACCATCATCAATTATTCACAACCTCAGCAGTGTGTCCCTGTATCCGGGTGTATGAGTGTGTACGTGTGTGTTTGTGTGTACATGTCCGTGTGGATCACAGTGTATGTGGTCACAATATGCTCTCAGCGGATTTTTGGGAGTCTCATTCCCACCACTCCCATCAGAATTTGCTTTTCCTCTCGCCTTCCTTGGGACATGGACTCATTTTTGTGGATATTTGCAGAACAGAAACATGAAGCTTCATTTACGGACTCTACAGCGTCTCTACGGCTGATTTATTTTGAACCAAGCTCTGACGGTTCTTCAGGTTGAGATCTTTTACTGGCCAGAGCTGTGGAGACTTTTTTCCTTTCGCTAGCTAGCTGTCTAGCACTTTCATCATCTGAACTATATTTGGGTCTAGAAACCTGTACTTCTCTGGGCTTTTTTTTGTTTTGTTTTTTTCTGGAACTGTTTTGTTGATTTGTCAAAATGCCTGAAGCAAATTATCTGCTCTCTGTGTCTTGGGGATATATAAAGGTAAGATGTGTTCTCGGATGACGGTATTTAGGTGTTATATGTTTTATGACCACAAATTCAAAGCATATTCTGTAGATAGACTCTTGCCAACATGTTGCCTGTGGAACAATGCTTTGTAGGTGTGACATTTCTGGATCCATTATTCATTTTGATGAATCTATAATGGGGGAAATGATGATGCCTGCACTGTACTCAGAATGGTGTAGACATAACTGCTTGTATTGTGCAGAAAAAATGAAAAAAATATGTGTGATTTAAATCCACGCTCATTTAAAAATGTGACTACTCCTGTAAATCATTATGTGCTGTGAAGACTTTTATATGTCAGTGATCCTCTGAGTTGTTGGGTTGTTCAGTATTTTTTGAAATAACAAGGCTTTTATTTTCATCTTAGAAAAAAACGCAACAAAAAAAGCAAACACCTAATGCTAATCTTATGCCACTGTCATTAATTGTGTGTAATAGATATGTTTCATGTAAACACAGGTCGACCTAGTTTGTGTTTGTCACTTTTGTAGTCTACTAACAAAAGCACCACAAATGGCTCTAGAGTCTCCATTTTAAAAAGCCACTCAGTGAAAGCTGTGGATGTTATTCAATACGATGTCAATGCACAATTGTGCTGTAAGCACTCTGCAGTGTTGCAATGGTCTATTTTAAGTGATCAGTATTGATTTATATAAAAATCAATAGACATATATTATGCATTTGAGCTGAAGCCGTAATGACTTAAACAATGCAGTGGCTTTGTTCAAGCGGCTCTTGTTTTGCAATACATTTTGTAACGACTTAGGAGAATCCCTGATTTCAAGCTTTCTCCTTCACATCAATCAGTTGTGTCTTCAAATCAAAAGCCAGAGCTAAATTTGGGTCTGCCACTCCAATTAGGCACATGAGAGAGAGAGGAGAGAATGAGGTGAGGGAGAGGCAGGGAGTGTGTCATAGAAAAAAAAAATGAAATTGAAAAAAAGACAAAGAAAAAATGGGTTACTGATTACGTACATCTTTGTCAATCGGCCCGGCCCCTGACCTGCTGTGTATCTGTGTGTTGCACTAAAATAGTGACTTTCCTGGGTACAGCTTCGGCGATGTGACTGGAAATTTAAAGAATCTCTTAGTAAAAGGCCCAAGCCATCACTTTTGTGATATCACTTAAAGTGTATTTTGGGGTTTGACGGCTTTTTTGGGCCACGAACAATACTTTATTGTTTTTATTTGAACATAGTTTATTTATACATCCTTACACATATATGGAGCTTCTGAGTGTCAGCTGTAAAAGCAAGTAATTGTAAATTTCCTGGCCTGTATTACTCATCATTCAACCTATTGCATGTGTGTGTGTGTGTGTGTGTGTGTGTGTGTGTGTGTGTCTATCCCTATTTCAGTTCAAAAGGATGTTGAACAGGGAGCTGACTCACCTATCAGAGATGAGCCGTTCTGGGAACCAGGTGTCTGAGTTCATCTCCAGCACCTTCCTGGGTGAGTAATGACACAGGAAGATAGACTTACTTTTTATGAATAAAAAAAAAAAAAAAAAAAAAAAAAAGATCCAAACTGCTTGAACTGTTAGATTTACTGTGGTGCCCAGCTTCAGAATGAGTGTGAGTGGTGCCCTGATTTTTTCTAAAATCCTGTTTTAACTGACAGAACCAAAGCAAAATCTTTATTTTCTTATAGTGTGGATATAGTGGTACCAGCATATCACGTCAGCCACTAGTTAATATTGGTTGAACCACTCCAACACAAGCCCAACATGAAGTGCACAGAACAAGACATCCTCATATTCACTTTCACTTATTGTTTCATTGTGTCTCTGCAGACAAGCAACATGAAGTGGAGATGCCATCCCCTCAGACGCAGAAGGAGAAGGAGAAAAAGAACAAGCCCATGTCTCAGATCAGCGGGGTGAAAAAGCTGCAACACTCCTCCAGCCTCACAAACTCCAACATCCCTCGATTTGGAGTCAAGACCGAGACTGAGGATGAACTCGCTAAGGTGCGCGTTCGTATGTCATGACAGACAAGTGTGAAGACGAACTGTGTAGACACCTCGACCAATTATACTCATTATATAATTACACGTGTATAATTATACACATGCGTGTGCACTATCGGAAATATACTTTAGAGGAGACGCTCAGGTAATAATCGGTGTGTCTTATTCCTTTTTCAGGAGCTGGAGCATGTGAATAAATGGGGCCTTAACGTTTTTAAAATCTCAGAATTCTCTGGGAATCGGCCACTGACAGTCATGATGTACACAATATTCCAGGTACTGATCATTGTTTCTCACCCCTTTGTCTTGATCTACTCTAAAAAGATTCATTTTAAATACTAAAATTGTTTTGTATGTTCTCATTTGTAGGAGCGGGACTTGTTAAAAACTTTTAAAATTCCACTTGACACCTTTATAACATACCTGATGACCTTAGAAGACCATTATCATGGCGATGTGGCCTATCATAACAACATTCATGCTGCTGACGTCACCCAGTCAACTCACGTGCTGCTATCCACCCCTGCCCTCGAGGTGAGACGCATGTGCACACTCACATGTATACACATGCGCACAAACACACGCTTCCACAATCAGCTTCAATCAAAGTCTTGCTCAAAGTCCAATCAATGGCTCTTACTTGCAAGGATATTTTTGTCCAACGATTTGATTCTTTCATCAATGTCCTCCCTCCCTCACCCTCTCTGTGCATGGCTCATTTCTTCCAGGCTGTGTTCACAGACCTTGAGATCTTAGCTGCCATCTTTGCCAGTGCAATTCACGACGTGGACCATCCAGGAGTCTCCAACCAGTTTCTCATCAACACCAGTGAGTCTAAATATGGTGCCGTCTTAGCAGCTACGTCACTGGCTCGGCAGTGTTATTTGTGTGTATTCACAAACACAAAACGCACACACTCACAGTCTGATACCCAGGTGGGAACAAGCACACTGGAGCTTCTGCTTTACACTCTAGCACACGCAGGAGAATACTACATACAGTTAACTTTTCTCACATGAATGGATTTTTTTTATATAAACCAAACTAAGGACATTGACTCATGGATAGCAAACAACAGAACAAGACATTATGTCCACATTCACATGCACATCTTCACCAACATGGTTTTTTTTTCTTCTTTTAGTCACGTGTGACAGATTAGACACGTGTTTCTAAGACCGAAGAGTTCAAAGAGAAGATCAATATTGTCCTCAATAATTTCCTGTCCCTGAAACACAAGATCATTCAGGCAAATGTGTTCTCAGAAAAAAAAAGAAAAACATCCTCCCAAAGACATTAACGTGGTGAGGAACACTGCACGGGTGCACTTTTCTTTGACATCTTATTTGGTATAAATTCTGTTGTAGAGTGGGTTTATGGTTGAGCAGCTAGAATCACAAATTTTTACAAATAAATTAAAATTAGTCATTTATCTCTGGAGGTATCTAAGCATGCAGACAACTGCAGAATTTGGTTGTGAGGTCACCACGGCATCATCTGCCTCTAACCTGCTATATTTAACCTGAATTCTGATTTTACTTTTTACATTTACATTTCCTGTTTATGGGTAGGGCATCTCTTCCCCTGACCAACTGAAAGTGACATATCTTTTTCAGTGGATAGGGGAGTAGGTGGCTGGAGAAGTTAGTATTTGCTTTTTCAGAAGTTTTTTTTTTTCTCCTGTGGTTAACTAATATTTGCCTGTATAGCTATGTAAATTTCATCCAAGCTTATAGATCTCACCAGTTATGTTTTTTTGTGGCTTTGTCGAGCATCAGTGTCCTTGTTAGTCTGGAGTAGCCCCAGACCATACAGTCCCAGAATAATAAAAGTATAGTTATATGCGTGACTACCACTACCAGTGGTAGTGGTGTAAAAGGATGATCTCAGCCTTTGATTAGACTAACAGGGATTGCAGTGTTGGTAACTGAAGTGTCCTCAAGCAAGAGCGTGATTCCCTGATATATCTGCTTTAACTGATTCACTCGCTCATGTCTGGAGGTGCTGCAAATATCACCTTAATTTGGCAATTTAGAGAAAAACACAAACAAGTAGAGTTTCTATCCACCAGCTATTGCCTTAAACAGCTATTCTGGGGACCATTACAAATGTGGGTGTTGCATAAGAGTATTAGTAATACCTTATCTGAGCAGAAAAGACATTTTAGTCTCACACACTTAATACACACAATGTGTTGTGCTTCCCATAAACCCAAATGGGGAATCCCTGCAGTAAGGGCAGTATGAGTCATCCTAGTTAGGAGCCACCAGACTGATCTTCTGTCAGCCACAGAGCAACAGAGCAGGATCCCCTTTCTCCTTTCTGCTACTCTGTTCCACAGTGGCCAAGACTAATGCATCTTAATGGAAAATCTAAATACAGCTAGAAGACCTTCAAATGACCCAGAGTGGGGAAACCTCTCAGAGGAAAACATGCTGGTGCTTTCCTCTGCTACGTGTGTAACTGCAGCACATCAAACGTAGAAAAGGCAGAGAACTGTGTAGCTCTAAATAACAGCAAATTCAATTGACAAGAAATCTGTACATTGTTGTATATCTATTGAAATAACTATGGTGTAAAACATTTCCAAATTTTGTTGATGCATAAATTGCACTTGTAATTGTTTTTTTTTTCTTTTCGCTTTAATCCATTTGAATTTTGGACCCAACATAATCTTTTAATACGAAAATATCACAATATAAAACAATCTCACTTGTCTTCCTTACAGATTCAGAGCTAGCGTTGATGTACAATGACTCGTCTGTGTTGGAGAACCACCATCTAGCAGTTGGTTTTAAGCTCCTACAAGAGGAGAACTGTGACATCTTCCAAAACTTGACCAAAAAACAAAGACAATCACTGCGAAAGATGGTCATTGACATTGTAAGTAAAATTTATTCTATTATTTACGCTATGTATGAAAGGTTTCCTTTATATGTAAGACTGAATTCTAATGAATTGTTTCTGCATGTCCTAAGGTGTTAGCAACAGACATGTCGAAGCACATGAATCTACTGGCTGATCTGAAAACTATGGTGGAAACCAAGAAAGTGACCAGCTCTGGTGTCTTGCTGTTGGATAACTACTCTGACAGGATACAGGTCAGAATAAAGCTGCTGTGTTAGATCTGCTGTTTTTTTTTGTTTTTAATTCACATTGACATTGTCCCTTCACATCACTCCACAACTAGCAGAATGTGTCAAAAAGAAATTCAGTGCTACTTGTTTAAGTCAAGGAACCTTCATGTTTCAGCCGACTCTACGTCACTGGCATCATGAACTTAGACCTTGTTGCTTGTTATGTTCAGGTTCTCCAGAACATGGTGCACTGCGCAGACCTGAGTAACCCCACTAAGCCTCTCCAGCTGTACCGACAGTGGACGGACCGCATCATGGAGGAGTTCTTCAGCCAGGGTGACAGAGAGAGGGAGAGGGGCATGGAAATCAGCCCCATGTGTGACAAACACAATGCTTCAGTAGAAAAGAGCCAGGTAATAGGCACAGGTGCACAACTGAACTGTACATGTACATATATTCTATGCTAAGATGCACTGAACAATGTATTTTACCTCCTTACAACCCATTAGGTTGGTTTCATAGACTATATCGTTCATCCTTTGTGGGAGACGTGGGCTGACCTGGTTCATCCGGATGCCCAGGACATATTGGACACTTTGGAAGACAATAGGGAGTGGTACCAAAGCACCATCCCACAAAGTCCCTCGCCCGCACTGGACGAGCCTGAGGACAGCACAAGACCACCGGGAGGGGACAAGTTCCAGTTTGAGCTCACCCTGGAGGAGGATGGGGAATCGGACACTGAGAAAGACAGCGGCAGCCAGCCGGAGGAGGAAGAAGAGGAGGAGGAAGAGGAGGACAACAGCTGTACTGACTCAAAAACGCTCTGTACGCAGGACTCTGAATCGACGGAGATTCCTTTGGACGAACAGGTGGGGGAGGACGAGGAGGAGGAGGTAACAGAAGAAGGGGAGACGCCTTGTTCACAACCATGTGTGGTGGAGGAAGAGGTAGCAGAGGAAGAGGAGGAGCAGAAAGAGAAATCCCCCGACACATAGCAGTTCATGGACAGCATCTGATTAACTGTTCTTCTTAGTAATGACAGATGATTATTTATAGAATATTTTTTGGGTTTTGTGGAGTCTGTCTGTGTTTTTTATACATCTATGTTTATGGTTCCAAAGCGTGCGCTGCTCTCCACCTTGGCCACTCCTCCTGTCAGCTTTGTTCAGACACGCCCACTGGTACTTCTTCAAGTTTTTTTGCACTCAGGAAAACTCCTTTCCATTCCCATTTGTACTAAAGTGGTGTGTCTTTATTTCACTAAATACACCTCCCCCCTTTACCATCTTAAGTTTAGGACGTGGATGAACAGTTCACAGTCTACTCAGTGCTGTTCACATGATAACATAAATACCACGTTTTCCTTCACCTCTGCTTTGTCTCAGCCTTGCCTGAAATTTTAACAGTGTTTCTGTGTTTTATCAAGTGCCCATACTCTACAGAGACGGTTATCGGTGTGTTCAAGGAGAAGCTCCTTCTCAGTTAGGTCATTTCCTCCCCATTGCAAATTAGGGGGCATGTTATTCTCCTGTTCTTGCTGAAAAACCTGATGGGACGCCGCAGAGATGAAAGCTGCAGCACACGGGGGAGCTTTTTGAGACACATTTCTGATGTGGAAGTCTTCCTTGAAAACCTGACTGACACAAAGCTCAAATCTAAACAGCCATGATGCTGTCCTAGACCTCTTTAATTTTTTATTGTACTGTATGTAAGATTCAGATATTTTCTAGAATTTACTTTTGCAATCCTAGGCTTTCTTTTCTTAGTGAAGAGGATGAGAGAATTTTTTTGGAAACCAATGAGGAGAAAAGAGTCACAGATATTCATTTTTTTCGAAGGGTTATCTTTACAGCTGGGTTGTACAAGGAGTGTTCTGAGGTGTTTGCACTTGCTCCAATAGCATTTATACTACTATTCCCATGCCACTATATTCATATTTGGTTAGTCCTGTGAGATAAAATTTGGAATTTATTCATAATAACTATTATTTTTGGTGAGAGTTTTCACTGAGAAGGAAGCAGAAACCTTATGTCTTATGCTTTACTCTCATTGAAATTGCTTGTGACGCCTTTGAATTTTTATTATTGTTGCCTGCAGTTCTTTTCGAACATATTCTGAGACAATGCAATGCTTTGTAGTTGATACAAAAAGCACCTTTTTTTAGACGCTTGATTAGTGCTCCGAATATACAGAAATAGTAACGGTGTTAAAAATTACTGGGTGATTTTATACCAATGTTATGAAAAAATTTCTTCTTTTTCTTGCACATTTTGTTTCATGCACTCATCACCAACAGCTGCACACCTGCTTGTCTTCAGCCACTTCACTTTCTGTTGATCTCTGTGATTTTCTTATTTATTTTTTTCATCAGAATCTTTCATTTTGCCATCACAACATCAAACCCAGTTGCTGTCTTTGTTTTCGACAAGACAATCAGCTCCGTTGCATAGTCATCAGATAAGACTATCCTCTACGTAGATACTCTAATGCACTGATATATTCATATATCACCACTTTAATATTTTATTATGTTTAAACTCGCCAAAACACTCACTCATACATACTTAGGATTAAACAATGCTGTCTTACACCTCGGCCAAGAGTCTCTTCCTTTTTCCTTTTTTTCCTCCATGTTTCACTTTACACCTCATGCTATTATTTATTGGTATATTTTTCTATTCGTTGAGTTGTTTTGCAATATAAAGGTGGTACAGTAAACATTTCACTGTAGCATAAACCACAGTACAGGCTTGCCAGTTACAATACCCAAATATACTTTTTTTTTCTTTCTGTGTACATAAAATATAGAAATTCAACAAAAGAATAAAACAAACAAAAAAAAAAAAACACAAAAGGAAAAAAAAACCTGAAATACTGCACACTGCTTTTTTTAGAGTGCTTGTTTTAATTACATGTCATTTCAAAACTTTTATTTAATCTTTCATTTTGTGCCAAGATTTATTTTCTCTCTCTCTCTCTCTTTAATTTCATCCTCACCCAATGCCCTTACCTGTAATAAAAATTTTCTGGTTTTATCGCTGTTTACAAACATATATTTATTGTGCTGTATATAATATATAATTATTAATGTTATTACTATCATAATGCCGTTTGTTGTAAATGGTTGATTCTTATCATCCCTTTTGGTGATGGTGTGGCTGTATTATGTACCTCTTGTTGAGAGAATGTTTATTACACATGAGCTTCAGTGTAAAAATGATCCATCGACATGTTGCTTATCTGAGACCTAGCTCAGTGAAGCGAGGGGGAAAGCCAAATTGTTTTTTAAAAAGAAACTGTTCCTTGGCCCATGGGCTGTGCCTTAAATTCAATGCATGTCATTTACTTTAGCCTTTTATTTCTTTTATTTTCTAGTTCTCTTTTGCTGCATTAGTGAATCCTCTGGCTTAGGTTGTCCTGATCTCTTGTTGTGAAAGAAAAAAAAAAAAGATGCCTTTTTTTACTATCACAGCCAAACACAATTTGCTTCAAAATGTGGCACTGGGTAGAAAAATCTGCTGTCGTTGCACAGGTTCGTAGAGATTCAGGTCAACTGCAAGTCATAGATTTTACTACTCGAGTGGTGTGTGGCCTATAGCTGGATGTCCAAGAGTCACATGTGCTGTAGACCTGGTCTGAACAACTTACACTTTCTTTACACCCTTCCACTACACTCAAAGATGTGACTCAACCTGTTGGCTGTAAACACTATAGGAGTAACTTTGCGTAACACTGGTTGTGTCACAGCTACAAACACTGAACAGGGTGCCACAGGAGTTGTGTAGTTGGTGCTCGACCACGGCCTACGAAGTGCAGAGGCTTCGAGACACACCTGCATGTTCAGCCACTGCTGCATTAATTATGGCTGAAACACTGACAGTGTGTCGCTTATCTATGCTCGGCCCACACTTCCACTCACATTACTTGCAATATCCAAAACCACTGACATCTTTCTGCCTGGACAGGAGAAGAGTTTAGTATATTTCTGTAGTGGAAGGGGGTTGGGAGGGTGGGATTGGGGTTTGGGGGAGAGTGTGACATCATTGTCCCTAAACCGGGACTCTTATTTTGACACACATACTGTAGATTCTAAACAGCCCTGGACCAATGGAAACAGTGGGTTCTTTTCTCATTATGTGTTCTATTTTTTTATGGTATGAAAGGAAAACACAAACTGTAACTTAAAAAAAGGTCTTCAGGACAATTATTTTTTGGGTTATGTCTTTAGAATGCCAACTTGTCTGGAAGTTTCACAGGACAATTAAAATGTTATTTTAATGGATTCCTTGTTAATTGCAGTCTATTGGATAGCACTGTAGATCATACAACTTTATGTAAAAAACAAATAAAAAGAATGAAAAAAAAGTTTTTATATGCAATGGATTAAATAAAAGCATGGGTTGATTCTGCCTACTCACTAGTTTCTTGTTTTTATTGTTACAGTAGCTAACGAACATGGTACATGTACGTTATCTACCATCATTTTTGTAAAAGATTTTTTACATCCTCATGATATTTTCTGTACTCGACATCTTAATTTTTTTCCTCACTGGTTTAGGTGTGAGACGTCTAAACCAGTGGACGTGGATTTTATTTTTCCTTCTCTAAACAGTGTTCCTGTATCCTATAAAAATATATATTTTTTGTGTCTATATATAGTATATTCCTGCCACTGGTAATTATTTCTTGAGCTTAATTTACAACCAATTTTAACAATGACATTTTCCATTATAACTTGTCTCTAGACAGTACTTTTAGTCTGCCATAAGAAGTTAATGGCATGGGCAGTGTGGACATTAGCAAGGAAGTGATGATTTAATAATTTACAGGTTTATTCAATCACCCCTCTTAACATTTGTTAGTGTCCATATGTTCATAAGAGAATCTTAGTCCTTTTCCTATCACAATGTAAAAATACACAATCATTAGAAAAGGTCTTAAATGTTACTTGACTCATAGTTGAGCAGTAATAGGGCAAGACAATAGTCTCTTTCAGTGTGATTATAAATTATATATTGGATTCTTAGTTATTTAAAAGCTATTGGGTGGTTTAATTTTACACACTGCAGCACAGTTTATAAACTCAACAAAAGCCCTAGTTTAGATTTCAATATGCAAAAACTAACAAGTATAGATCTAATACAAACTAAGTAAAGTAAAACATTTATTTATTTATCTATCTATCTGTCTGTCTGTCTGTATTTCTATATTTATGTCTATAGCTGTCAGTGTAATTGAGAGGAGGGGTTAGCAGTAGCAGAATCACATCTCACCCTGTATGTTGATGCAGATCATTGTAACAC
This sequence comes from Polydactylus sextarius, assembly GCA_016801845.1. Lineage (NCBI taxonomy): Eukaryota > Metazoa > Chordata > Actinopteri > Polynemidae > Polydactylus > Polydactylus sextarius. Next base: position 14,473,880 of record CM028915.1, read on the forward strand.
TAGGTGGCGCACAATGCCCAAAAATACAACAAGGCTTCTGCACAACATTAACAGAACAGCACAAGGCTGTGGAGACAGCAGGTCACAGTTAGAGGGCAGCAGCTGCCGAGTCCCTGCTGTAATCCTTCCATACAGTCATCAGAGAGTGAGAGAGAACACAGAGACCCACTGATAGAATTCGATTTATTTCCTATAATCTCAAAAACATACTTCTTACGTTGCTTGCACTCCAAGAAACAAATATATTCAGTTATATGTAAAGTCAGAGTGTCCTAAAATGGGATTTGACCAGAGAGACTGTTTGGGAATCTGCACAGCCATGTTAACTATTTTTCTATGAAATGAATCTTGACTATAGATCTTTACAATAATTTATTTCATGGCTATTGGCATAAAATTATAATATCACACACATACACAGATGCACACGCACAAAGCACGTGTACACACATACACAGGATTTCTGAACTACTTGATGTGTATCCCTTTTTTTCTTTTTTCTTTTTTCCTTATTATGGCATATGGCATGGACTAAGTTATCTCCCTGACTATCTTTCACAACAACACTGCATTTAGACATGATAATACAAGTTCGATCAACACCCAACAGTTAGCAGGAACAGCATTTAGTACATTAATACATTTGTACAAAAGGTATACACAAACAATACAATATATTACGTAATTTGTCTCTTCAATATGGCAGGTACACACACTTACGCACACACACACACACACACACACACACACACACAGACTCTCTCTCTCACACACAAACACACACACACATACACGCACGCACAGTCCCACATTCAGTGGCTACAGTTACTGAGTGAAGCACACACTCTTTTTTTAGAGAGAGATTGTACATCAGTTTCAGAGCCATTCTGACCAAACTGTCACTCACATACCGCAGACAGAGTCATAGTCATTGTACTCGAGGACAGGGGAAACTATGTACAGGGTTTAATTAATAAAATATTGCACTTATTGGCCCATTGCATCTCACAGCAAGTGCTATGACAATGCTCCTAAATCTGTAACATAGAGTGATATATACACTATCTTATTATATAAATCTACATAGATAAGTCAGGACTGACCTCATGCAATTTTTTGGAGCTTTTATGCAACTATGCAACATACGACTGACGATGCTAAAGGAACTGTAATGTTTTGGCACATTTTTTTTCTATGAATCACAGAACTGAAATGCTTTCTGGATTTTTTTTTAATCATCTACTATTTTTTATTATTATTATTATTATTATTATTATTATTATTATTCTATATGGATTTGAGTTATTTAGACTGCTCCCTGCTAAGGGAAGATTCCTATTTGATACTACTGTACGTCTCTGATGTTTTCTTAGATTTTTGTTTCGGGAGAGATTTAATTTTATAGCACAAATATGAAATTTTAGCATGCTGACTCAAAAATTAAATAATATTTTTTTTAATATATATGGCTGTTTATTCCATGCCAGAGCTGATTAGTATCTCTGCACCGTGTCAGTGTGAGATTTTGTATTTAATGAAATGTTAAATCATTGCTATCATATGGAGTTGAGGATGTTAAAGTTCGGGTAAGGCCTATCTTTAGATAAAACAGCACATATGACTTTTTGGCAGCATGCTCCTCGCAACAAACTATGGCTAAGCGCATAGGAACATTTGCTTTTCTTATCATAGAAATCACACATCTACAGACAGCAAAACGTGGAATAGTACTCACATCAACATTACACTGTACATACTGGATTCATTCCAAAAGTAACTAACAGAGGGACTTACAGAGGCCGTGTTGGAGATGCTAAAAGGCCACTTTTTTATCCAAGGTAGATGATTTTTAAGAGTTACACTCGACTCAGACACAATACTCACATTCATGCCAATCCACTCATTACACAAAACAAATCCGCTACACCCTATAGCGCACTAAATCATAGATTTTGGCAGCTTTAGGAAACCAAATAAACCTATAAAAAGAAAATAATACATACTGTACAAAAAATAAAAATAAAATAATCATTAAAGCACTCACTGACTCTATCCCCCATCTTTATAATTATTCTAGGTCTTAGAGATGTTAAAGGTTTTCAGGATTAACTGTACAATATGACTATGAACTTATTACTGCCTTATCAGATCTGGTTTATAACCATACTAACTAGCCAAAGAATGACAACATGGTGTCTCTATATTCTACATATCCTGTAATGTTACACATTTTACAATAGCCATGTCTGTTTGTCTGGTTATTTGCTCTTGATATAAGGTGATAAAGTTGAGAGATAATACAACAGCATTTTGTAATTCTACTACTAAACAAGTTTGAACTGTAGTCCAGAGAAAGCAGCACTAGCGGGTGTGATAACGCTGAAGGGAGGGAGAGGGGGGAGAACAAAACTCTGCACACTCTACCACCTTACAGGGACCTGTGCTGCCCTCCCTTTGTTTTTTTCCTGACATTGGTTACTAACAGTTGCATCCAGGCTGCTGAAGGGGCGGAGCGCTGTCTGTGAGTTTGGCAGTGGGAGCTCCCGTAGTGACGGCCGGATCAGTGTCCAAGCTCTCGGACATCTTGTCACAAATTAGGTCAACGAGACGTTCAAAGGTCTGCTTCACGTTGATGTTGTCTTTGGCGCTTGTCTCAAAGAATTCAAAACCTTAGGAGGAGGAGGAAGAACAAGTAACATGAGAATATAAAAAGAAATGTTCTGTCATTTTTAGGAAAAAACAGGCACTTATGCCACTGAATGTAACAAATAAAGCTGTTTCCAGATAACGCAGAATACAGTAGTTTATATTAACATTCCAAACAGGTAACATGTGCAAGGGGAAAGTGGAAAAGTTAAAAAGTCAAGTTTTTATGTAATGACAGTGACATAACATGGGTGTCACTGCAGCTGAACTACATAGAGGGTTGAATGTTGCCCTGAGACTCACCCAATTGTTCTGCCAGCAGTCGGCCACTATCCACTGAAACCACCCTCTCTTCTTCCATATCACATTTATTCCCAGCCAACACCACCTGTGCATTATCCCACGAGTAGGTTTTTATCTGGGTCGACCTGCACGCGATCAGAAGACAAAACACACAAACAGACATACAACGAAAATCACAGTCAAATTAACACTGTTGCTCTTTCTCATAAACAAGTGTCAGAATTGTTTGTGACACTTTTGTATTGGACAGGATCCTGTAGACCTTGAACATGAAAGATGGCAGAGGGAAGGACGTGATGTAAAGCCTGTTCACCATTTGGACCGGTCATGAACACTGATTACATCACTTTACATTTGGCATCATGTAATATCTGAGTCATTGATGGCGGCGGTGGAAAAGTGGGTCAACTGCTATAGAAGCCATGCACTTGCTATTGGTCTGATGTAAGTTGTTATTTGCTGTTTTGTAGCTATATTTGTATTGTCTTTAGCCGTTAATATGATCTCTGACTAATAAGACAAGTTATGCTAAATATGCTACATTAAAAAAAAAAAAAAAACATAGTTAGAAATATTTTCGTTATTTAGAAAATCCTCATAGTTTAACACACATGTTCAGGTCTGGGGGCAGCCATTATCTAACGTGCGCAATGAATTCTGGGTAGACGAAGTCAAACGGTTGCGGTCGTGTTGACAGGTGAGCTAATGGCGCTAAACTTCCCTGTTGCTACAGGTTGAAAAGGGAAGAAAGTGCCACATTATGCGGCTTTTGGTTAAGGTTTCCGGTCGAAAGGCAGCGGGAGAAGAGGTGTAAACCTTCACAGCTTCTTCCATCACGATGAGAAAAGAAGAAAACAATGTGAAGATGTTTGTGGACAAGTACAGCTCTATAAAGACCCGCGGCTGTGATCTCCTCACTTCAGCTCTAATGTATTTGAGGTATTTTGTGACCACAGCTGATTAAAAAAAAAAAAATCACATGTGCTGTTGGTTATAAGCGACGACAAAAACCAAATGACGAGCTACAATTTTCTCCCACAAAGAGTCAAAATGCCTGGTAATAAACCATGAAGTTAGTTTCAGGTTGGATGTTCAACAGCCGGATGTTCACTTAATATCCAACCTGAAACTAACTTCAACACGGTCGTGCACAGTAAGTGAAAGCTGCGCTAAGAAATATGAGAAACAAGACACTGGATCATCTCCTGATAGGATGTAAACAACCCGCTGCTACAGTTGAACCATCAGACACTACGATCATGGAGGAAACCGACGATCCACCAGTTGAATCATTAGTTACAGATGTCAACAAGTCGGATGGAGCTGATGTTCACTATCCGGGAACAACAGACCAAACTCACTGAGGTAAATATTTATTTATTTATTTTATCATGCGATAGTTTGATTCCTATTCTTACCCTGGACAGCTGTTGACAGGAAGCGTATCTCTTTACAACAAACACCCTCCCCCTCGATTCACATTAACAAGCAGTGGCCTCATAGACAACATTGATTCTGCTTCACTCTCGCTCCCTCACTTCTCTGATCGTCTTTGTTTTCATGTAAATTTCGAGTCCCGTCTTTCTCGTTTTCTCTACCGATTCACGATGTGTTCAGGTTCAAACTGAAAAGGCGGAACAGAAGACGAGTTCACAAGAGAACTGGATCCAGACCGGCGCAACCATTAGAAGTCACTACACAGACGTAAACAACAATGGCGGCGGCCTATGAGTAGAAGAATCTTCTAAGAAAAACTTAATAAAAATTATTTTTTTAAAAACTTTTTTAAGTCAGCATGTTATTGGCTCATTGTGATGTGAAACACGTTTTTATACTGTAATCACCAGTCAGATTAGGATATTTATTGGGAATTTTTGCAGCATTACATTACAATTTTACATCCATTTAGTACCTTAAAATGAGAGTACAATGATTTTAAATAGATAGCGCCTATAGCACATATACTGCATGTAGTTTAAACAAATATAATTTCCACGTCAAATGTTTCTGCATGGTGACACAGCAATTGCAACATTTACGTTTGCAGGAAAATTACTGTGAATCGTTCGAACTGCTCTAACCTCTGCAGCAGTCTGAACACAATACAGGATGGAATTTAAGATTTTTTTTTTCTCCTACTGTGGTGTTGCAGTTTGACAGAAAGTAGGGCAGTGAACACACCGCAGGCTGAAAACAGGAGAAAAGAACCAGCGAAAAAAAAAAAAAAAAAAACAAAGAATCAGAGAGGGAGAGACTGAGAGAGAGCGAGAGCAGCATGTTGTTGGCACTTGTACTCTCTCTGTCCAGTTCTGACTTGTTGTGGCAGTTCAGATGTGGGTCATTCTGAATCCAACGATATTCGCAGAAACCCACTTGTGTTTGTATTACATCTCATGGAGCTACATGAATATTATTATATGGTCTGCGTTTACCAGCAGCAAGAGGACAGATGAATAATGGTAAATTAAAAGAAGCAGATGCTTTACCGTTGTCATTATAATGAAATCAATTGTTTGAGAATAACGCAACTAATTCTCCGAAACCCCCCACCCTAATTTTTCCCCCTTTTTTAAGTCCTACATTTTGATGTCAGAATTGCAATATTCCACTGTTTTGTCTCTGTCACAGGCAGGAAATGAGCACGTCACAGGCTTAATTCAGACACAGTCGGGGAAGGAGCCGTTGCCATGGTAACCCTCTTTTTTTTATTTCCTCCAACCTTGTCACAAGGAACAAGGGAAAGAGAAAGTGGAATTAAAGCCCGTGGCAAAGGAAAAAAAAAAAAAAAAAAAGAAGGACTCTGGTTATATGAAGGGTGGAAAAAAAGAAGCTTCTTTCTTTATACATATTTGATAGATTTGTGCGCTGTCTGCTAAATAAGCTCACAGGTAACTCTCCAGCATTGTCGCTGCCAGTGACACACTTGGCTCCATTAATTAAGATACCCATCACAGACGGTGCTCAGACGGTAGTATTCCATCAAAGTGTCAGACAGGCCTTAAAAGAATAATAGCTGTGTCTGGCTTTACAGGAAAACCATGTTTTTCCTCGCTCACAATGACTCCAAATTCATTTCACTGCAAGTCAGGCCGATAATGTGCAGCACTTAAACACAATTCATGCTAATAATAGAGTAGATTGTAGTTGTACTTTGTTTTAAACATTTAAACCTCAGTTACAGATCAACTGGCTTGTGTTCACTTAAGTTAAACGCAGCCGCTTTAGCCACGACAGCCACTTCTTTAAAGCTGCTGTCAAGTGATGCTAGCTAAATGACAAGGGCTGAGCAGACACTGGCCTTAATAGTAATTGTCATAGTCTTACAATGGGTGCAAGCCGCGTGGTGTGCAGGTTAAGCATGAACAGCAAAAATACCTCCATCTCTATCTAGTATGCATGATTTATATCATCATTTCCTTGCTGCCTGCGGAGTATTGCCATGATGATTTAGAATTTTTTTTCTTCATTTTGTGCTCCTGTAATCTCTTTGGGCTGGCAGAGGGAGATAACTGTAGTCCTTCTGGGTGTAAATAAAACGGAAAATGATGTTTCTCACCGTAACACCTGTGGAGAGTCAGGTGTAAAAAGGAAAATCAGCAAAACGTAAACCAAAACACACTGAAATTTCTCTTTGTTTTTCGACAAAACTTGTGTTGCGCTTTTCCTGATGAGAAATCTTCTTGTTTCTAGAGCAAGGATGCTAACCCAGAAACCTGGTTTCTGCATCTGATTGAGTGGCACATACTATGGCCTGTTTAGACATGAATGCATCATCATAAATCTCCAGCATTTGGACTTGACTCAAAGTTATTTTTTGGCCTCCAGACGCTTGTGTGACTCATGAATGGGCGTTTGCCATAATCTTGACATATCTCCCCTTAGTCCTCCCTTAGCTAGCTCCCTTAGCCTGACACACACATACTCTACATAACCAGCCTGTGAAATAATAGAGAGAGAGAGGAAGGGAGGGAGAGACGGGAAAGGCGAGCTGCTTAGACTTGTACATTTCAAAATGAAAAACCATGTAAGATATCATAACAAGTGGGTAAAACATGATTGAGACAAACAGGAGGCTCGATAAACATGTTGGATATGATGTTCATAACTATAAAATTAAATCACAGATTGCACACAGGCCCCAGAGAGGATACCTTAATGCAAAACTGTCAAAAAAAAAAGACCAGCATGACTCACCAGTCCTGCACAGCGCCGAAGGACTCCTCATTGGTGATGTCGTACATGAGAATGAAGCCCATAGCTCCACGGTAGTAGGCAGTGGTGATGGTCCTGTATCGCTCTTGGCCTGCTGTGTCCTACACACACACACACACACACATACACACAAACATGATTTAGCATTGCTGTTAGCCACATGACTGATATTTATACTGTTAGGCTCAACAACACTGACATGACCCTGTAAATCAGCAGAGATGTGCTGCTTTATTAATATGCAGCTATTTGCACAAACTGGGGTTCCTTTATTTTGAATAAAAGACAAATGTTAGATTTTATATCTGCATTTTTATTATTTATGTTTCATTTATCGTGTGGAAATAATCATTACGCTAATTACCTCACTGGCTTTGTATTGATAAGGTGCCAAAAGTGGCAATTTAATTTTGGCTGATGTGATAGATCCTTTCCCCTCGCTTCAATAAAATAATCGCTCAGCTGTGTCAAACACTCAGTGCTGCAGTATTCAGAGCACAGCCCATGACATGAATTTCTCAGAAAAGGCGTTAAAAATAGACATAAAATGATTTGAACACTAAGACGCTGCTTGCTTTCTGTTCATGATAAGGCTGGGCAAATTGCTCAAAACAAAGCAAGCAAGTGATTACACAGCATTCGAGGAGTAGTACATTGTACACAGATTACCGTGGAAACAAGCACCCACTGCATTTCTACGAGATGTCAATGAAAATGCTAATGGGTCTCAATACAGACAGATGAAGCTTTTCTACAGTGAATGTGCACATGAGCAAGGAAATGCTTTTGGTTGTTTGTTCTTTAACCTGGTTATCTCTAAACGTTCCTGTCTTTGTTTATAGACGTGGAGATTTATGCTTTAAGATAAGTTACATAATAATAAATTTCAATGATGTCCCTCCTGTTTATGCTGCATGTTTACTGTGCTGTTGTTCCACCCACAACAAGTGTGTTCGCAGGCTTCTGTGAATCATGATGGAGGACTTCTGGCAGCTCTACTTGGCTCCTGTTAAACAGACGCCCGACAGGCAGCACTGGACCGTGTTTGCCACAGTGGTTTTGCTTTCTGTCAGTCTGCACATGGCTGCGACAGCAGCGCCCGTTGTAGCCAGAGGACAGCTCCGACCTTCACTTCACAGAAACCGTGCTCATGGCCCGCCATGCTGCCACACACACACCACAACCACATGACCTTTTGTCAGTTTACAGTAACACAAAAATGCATGCAAATGAGTGCATTGTCAGTGTCAGCAGCTAGTTAGTGTTGTATAAATAGCCTATTTTGGTGGAGTGACATTCTGACCATGCATAAAAACAGATGATGAATATTCATTAGGTTTTTAATCTGATAGTGTGGATCCACCAAGTCATGTCAGAGTATATCCAAGTAATCTAAATCATAGTTTAATCAGCGTCTTGTTACCAAGCTTGTAAGTCTTTGACGTTTCAGTAGATTGATTCTCGTCTGTTTGACAATGACCTTTGCATTTCCAGGCTATTTTAGTGAATCGCTTTGCTTGTTCTCAGTTAAAAAGACAGCACAGGATGGGGAGAGAAAAAAAAATCTGCTGAGCCCTGAGAATTGGAGCTCCTTGAAAAAGCTTTGCTTGTAGTCCACAGCTCACCAGAAATCAATCCAAGAAGCTGACTACCTCAAGTGGAGAGATAGTGAGCAAAGGCTGACACTTGCCAGAAGTAGCTTCATTCAGTAAAAGAGAGTTTTTACTTTTCTACAAGGTTTGTCTTGACAACATGCAACACTGTGTTTCATTCACCATGACCTAATACGACAATAAGGACGGCTCTATGATGCATTAGGACACTTTTATCTCACTGCAGATTAATGGTGTGACTACCACAATGACATTAGTCAATAGCCATCACCTTAAATGGCCACTTACTGTAAGTCTCAGCTCTGCCTCAGCCCAATTATACAAGACAGGCCAATTAACTGAGTAAGGGCAATCCCTTCTCCCTGAATATGCTAGTTTTTGCTAATGATGAAAACACATTACCCCTATTAGCCAGTCTTTGACTGCTCAAATTCAGTTTTCACATCCTGCTGGAGAGCTGTTCCTTTGTCTGTCTGTATGTCTGGGGATGGATAATCGTGGCAAAAGATCCTATTAGGTCAAAAGAGAGTAAAACTTGTAAGAGAGAGAAAAAAGCAGGAAAAGGAGAAGGAAAAGTACTTTTACACATCTCCCCCTCCCCTCCCAAACGATTTAAGCAGTATTATGAGACAATCTGCTTCCACAGCTCAGATGAACTCCTAATTAAACAGCCTCAGACATTCTTCAGTTTCCCACACATTCTGAGGAAGGTGTTGCTTCTGTGTTCTCTCCGACTGTGTGCCAAACTAACACTTACTAGTCTCTGTCAGTGATGTTGAGACTTCCATCTGTCTCTGTCTTAACATAGTAGAGTGTTAAACCGACGAAACACAATGGAGCCTTTTCTGAAACTCTCTTCATTTAATTAAGCACGCAGCTGATGTAACACACGATTTTACGAATAAGGACCAAACCACTGAACATATTCTTGCTGCCAGTTGAGATGCTGATTGTCAAGTGCTAATGTTTGAAACCGCTTATTTTGGATGGTAAAAACAGTGTCACCTTATGAATAAATTGTCCTTTTTATTTTTACGTCTCCTACATACAAAGGTGATACGGTTAAAGAGGGAGGATTAGCTTCAAATAAAGCTTCAGTACTCTGACCTGAGTACATATAACATTACAAGCTTTTCTGTAACAAGAGATGAGAAAGGGAAGTGTGTCCCAGAATACCAATCAAGCATGATCTGTCCTATGAGCCAAAACACTGGCTAAAATTGAATTAATGCATAGGTTGATCCCATGTGTGCAGGCTGTTTCTGCATGGCCAGGCGCATGGCCATCAAGTCACAACCAGTCACAGTCCTTGAAATGTATTGATCAAAGGGAGAAAGATATGGAGAGAGGAGAGCCTGAGCTCTGGGTACAGACTGACAGCCTGTTATAGACCGGAGTCACTCTGCAGGAACACAAAGATAGAGAGAACAAGAGAAACAAGAGGGGGAGGACATCAGTGAAGAGCCCCTTCCCCCTTAGTACAGAGGTAGTCCTCCAGGAGACCTTGAAGGACTACAGAAAAGATTTTTTTTACACACAATGACCATGTTTCAACATGTAAATATCCTGGATTGAAATGTAGTAAATAGAAATTTATGCACGACTGGCATGACAAATAGGAAATGGTGACATGAAAGGAAAATGTAACTGTGCTTCCCTGGATGTTGCTGCTTTATGGTCTAGAGATGCATGGTCTTTCTTCTATATATAACCATCATTAGATCAAATAAAAATCTAGAGTACGGCATCCTACATAGATAGACATCAAGAGTTAACACTGAGCAAGTTATTATGTGTTGTTGACACACCAAGAAGTGCAGAAGTAGATCTTCGTTTGCCATATTCCACTCGTTATATCTGATTTGTTCAAGCATCAAACATTTTGAAGCTCACTGTATCTTTAATGCTCAGTCGTTAATGTTTCATACCCAGATCTGCAGTTTGATCCTCTTGTCATTCTTGTACACAGTCTTCACTTTGAAGTCAATGCCCACTGTGCTGACGAAGGCCGAAGTGAAGGCGTCATCGGCGTAGCGGAACAGGAAAGACGTTTTGCCCACGCTGCTGTTACCGATTATCAGCAACTTGAACATGTAGTCAAAGTTTTGGTCCCCTCCCTCTCCCTTCCCTTTTACATCCTGAGTAGCAGCCATCTGCAAAACACACACACACAAACACACACAAAAAGAAGAGATGCTGAAGACAGCTTCACCTTCACTTTTAATGTGAAGCTTTTCAGAGCTGTGATGCAAAAAAAATAAGAATTTTGAATCATATTCAAGGATGAATTGCATCAAATGTGAAACGTGTGCTGACCCTGGACCTGTTAGAAAAAAAATGCAGATTATGAACACAGGCAGGTAACAGAAGTAAAAAAAGAGATAGAGATCACGCTGGATGTTGTGTACAGTACAGTACAAGCTTGTTGCACAGGCCACAGATCAGAGGTGACAGAAGGCTGTGTCAGGCAAACCAGCATGAACACAGCAGGCTGTCGTATTGATGAGTATCAGACAACCAGAATTTGAAAAAGCTAAGTTGGTCTCCCCTGAAGCCTTTTTTAATGATTCCTATCATGAAACTAAATGATTGTGATTATTGATCTTATTGCCATTATTACTCAAAGAGGCTTGCTCTTTTTAAGCTCAAAAATACAAATCAGATTCAGTACAGTTTTTAATGTAAAATCTATTGGAGAAAACATGTCAACCTTGAGTCTTTTGTTTCAAATGAGCTGCGGTATTTTTAGATTAGATTAGATTAGAACCTCCTGATATTGTTTTAGTTTTACATTAGAAAGGATTTACTACTGTAAATGCAATCAAACCTGCAATGGCTTACTGTAAAAGGGAGGGCATGATGACTATATAAATAAATGGATCTTTCACCTTTAACAACGAGTCTACACTGAGCATTTCTGTGCCAGTTGTCAGCGGTCAACGACCTGAGAGGACAAGAGTAGCAGCAGCAGGACGACAAGAGCACAGTCATCTTTGCTCCAAGGTGAATGTTTTGACAAAGCCACAGCGCTTAAATGCCAAACATGTGCAGCAAATATAGCTCCCCCTTGTCCCTGTAGCCTGTGCAGTTATAAAAAAAACATGCCGGACCTCCATCCTGCACATCCTGCATTGAATATATACTGGTCGCTTTTTCTGTATAGGGGGTGGTGATGAAAAAAAATCCCTCCCTCACCGCTGAGGCAGTATTTGCAAGGACATCGCTTTTTTTCAAAATATGCATTGCTGACATTACATACACACATCGCGATAAAAACCAGTCGATCTGATATAAAATTACAGGCTTGTAGTTAAGCAGGGAGCTGCATGCCGGATAATGTTAGACAATGTTAGCAAATCTGTGCAGGAGGTCATTGTAATCTATTGATGAAATTCTTCTACAGAACTACCTCGTACATGAAACTACCAAAAAAATAGGCGTTGAGGACATCGTGTTAACAAACCTGTTTTTGAAGGCCTCGGTTCTATCTGTATCTGCGCCTGTTTTGCAGAATACGTTTTTTTTTCTTAAATGAATAAATATTGATATATATTTGTGTCTAATGCAGGCGTTGATCCTCTTCCACCCCTCCTGTGTGTCTCTTTGGAGCGCCGACCAATTTCAGCACCTGGGAGCTGTCCCCTCCGCTTCGGATCTGGCACGCGCCCCTAGCTCGCGTGAGATGAGCACGAGCAAAAAGGAAAAGTGCGTTGCGTGAGAGTCTCTGACGTCAACGTGGAGTGGTGGGTGGGGGTTGGAGAGGAGAACAGGGAGGGATGGATGGATGGATGGGGGAGGGTGTATGGGTGAGTGAGTGCGGATGAGAACCTATGGGGATTGTAGTTTTTTGCGCCGTATGAAGGCAGCGGCGGAGGACGACATCAAAAGTCCACATCTGACTACATTACTCAGCATGCTGCGCATCTACATCTGCAAACAGCTGTTTGATTTACTTTGTGAGGGCAGAGGATGAAGAATAACAGCTTTTGTCGTTCGGTTATATTTTAAACAAGCATCAGATCACAAACGCGCTTCCTATCTAAGGAAGCGCTCCTACGCAAGACTTAAAAAAACTGCTCATCTTTTCTCCATGTGCTTTAAAGTAAAACCATGCTTCTTACCTTCCCATATAAATCCATTTTAATTCCTTGCAGTATTCCACCTGTTTGTTTTTAAACGCACTCCAAGAGCTTATTAAACTCCCAGCTGGACAGCATCAATTTTTTTATTATTTTTTTTTTTTCAGGAAGCAAATATAATAGCCTCTCCTTTTACGTCACTCTCGGTCTTGCTACCCCTCCTCCTCCTCCCTCCCTCCCTCCCTCCCTCCCTCCTGTGCATCCAGCTCCACTTCACAGAACAAGCGGCTGAGCAAACAACAAGAGGCCTGAGTGCTGATGAATATTATTATTATTATTATTATCATGGGCCTTTCAGTGGGAGCCGGTGTGCGAGATGAGGCCGGAAGCAGAAAAAAGGGGCATTTTGCAAGTGTAATCTCAACGACTGCTCCTTTTGGATGGATTATTTTTAAAAGAAAATCAGGCATGATTAATTGTGAAAGGTACAAATGCAGGAGGAAGTGAGCACTGGGACTCATATCTGTAATTGTAATACATTTTCCTGTGAGTATTATCCGTAGTTTTTAAATAACTAGCCCTAACACCTATTACTCATCTTACACCTGGAGCCAACGCTGCTTATAATAGTCCACTGTGCGTAAAGAACTAACACAAAACCAGACACAACATTTATTACATAACGACAAAAACTTAAGACAGAAATCCCGGTTTGTTTATCAGGTTGGATGAGCTAGTAAGAAGCCATTTGATCTGACAGGGCATTTATTAAGCTACAGGGCGGGATTTGCCCCAGGCTGACTGACCTGTGACTGGAGGATCCATTTAAGTGTGTGTGTTAGCAGGCAGCTCACTGCGCAGCAGCCGAGGGGGCGGGTCTGGTTGGCTGTTGAAGCGTGTTTGTCTCTGCTGATTTTACGATCTTCTTGTGTTTACTTCACAAAAGTTGCAAAAAAAAAGCTCGTCATTTACGCGCATCTTACGCACAAGGTGGGTAACTACTCATCTGTTAGTTTACTTTTGCATGGACTGATTTAGTCCAAAAAACAAACATTTTTAATAAACACTGGCGTATCCGAGTGTTGCATTGAGATCATTTCTACAGGGGGATCAAACTTGCGACCAAACTTTTACTGTCTGTTGATTATAAACAGAGTTGGTGTTGTTTGTTTTAGTGCCAGTCAATGACCTAAGTTAAACTTTTTTAGAAGGTTACAACATGACAAAACCACGGTAGCACCATCTGCTGTTGGAAAAAGCTGGTAGTAGTTTGTTCCTGTGTTAATGATTAACAAGGCAACACTGGCAGAAATAAGTTGCTTCATTACCCTGCTGATACTGAGGTGAGATATATTTGTTTACAAAGTTATTTTTAGTCTGGTTTGAACTTAAACTCTTTTAATGTAAGTTCATTACTTAATACAAATGCTGCTTTACAGAAAGCATCATACCTTAAAGCTTAGTCAGTTATCATTAGTTAGTAGCCGATTTCTTTTAAAAGCAACTGATCAGAAACACTATGTTCTATCATGTATTTCTATTCAACATCTCAGGCTTCAGCAGATACATTTCTCAGGCCGATATGATGGTTAACATTGTTTTTTGGTCACATGTTGATCAGTGAGTAGGGAGAAATTGCAGAGCATTGACACGTTTTTTTATTCATCCACTGGAAAACGTGTAGCCTCATAACCAGACTGAATGTCTTACTTTGCTTCGCTTCTGTCCTTCATGTATTGTTTGCAGTGTCACTCTCATTTTTCGGTTGCCAAGAGCAGTTAACATTTGTCTCATTCACCGAAGAAATATATTGATTTAAACCAACCTTCTTGTGTTGCTTTTTCATGAATGTATCCAGGTAGCAGCCCTGATAGCTACTTAGCTTGTTAATATTCCTCATCCTTTTTTGAAAAAAGAAATAAATGAAAAATCAAATATCAGTTTTAGCCTTCATTAATCCAGGTATTTTATGTTGTGGTACATGGAGGTTGCAGTAATATCTCCATTCATTTGCTGTATTTTCAGCCATCACAGTGACAGTACAATGGAGGACTCCATTGAGGTGATTCTACAGGACCAGAGCAGAGTCCTTGCTTCAAACAAACCCCACCCTGTCATATCAGCCTGCACAGGAGCTCTGCTCACCGGCCTGTACGGAGTATGGAGTCTCTTCATGATGCCCGGCTTTCGTAAAGTCCCTTTGAAGCTTAAGGTGCTTGAGATACTTTTCTTTTTTGCTTACCTATCTGCTTTGCCTTCTTTCTATTCTGTCAAATATTACATGTTACATGTTTATGTGAAATGAAATGAACAGAAACTGAGACACAACCTAACTGCTTATTGCTTATTTTGGAGCGTAGAGCTCCATGATAGCAACAAATGTGGGAAAAGAAGAAACTGGTAAGTCTCCAACTGTAATTGTGTTTCATGGTGAACTGCACCAGCCTCTACAGTACATTAATCTAAGGATCCATTGTTGTAAAGTAATGGATCATGCACAATTTTTCCTCACTGTCAGCACAGGATGAACAAGACAACATGGTGATCAGGAGCAGAAGTTAGGTAATGATGGAGATATTTGTTGTTGCATTGTTGACATTTTAAAGACAGAAAATGCTCTGAAGCAAACGCAAATGATTAATAATTGTGATCAATGTGCCTTGGTGCTTACAGTTAAAATGTCTCTTTCCTGCGTTTGCCAGCTGTATCTCACATAAAACTGGTTATGCCAAGAAAAAAGTGGAGATTATCACAGAATGAAACCATTTTGCCACAGTCGAAATAAGAAGGAGCTTTGCTACATTCGTCATTCAGATGGATATTGTGGATACAAGGTTATAGTCACAGCACTATGAAGCCTGAGGCATGAGGATATTTATGTTGTGTTAGTCTTTTAGGGTGCTGCTCCCTCTTTCACTGGTAAAACAATCATAACTCTACTATCTGTCACATATATTGTTTGTACTATTACCCAGGTTCCTTATTTGCCTTCCAGTAAAGATCAGACACTGAACACAATGAAGCTGCTCGAAGGACGAACTGGTCGATTTGCAGATCTTGGATCAGGAGATGGAAGACTGGTTAGCATCTGTTGTTATTTGAATCATTATTGAAGTTTAATTGTGGTTGTGCTGATACTCTTATACTATATATTGTTTTATTCTAACAATCGTATTTGATCCCAGGTGTTTGCAGCTTCTTCTGCTGGTTTCCAGTGCACAGGGTTTGAGATTAACTCCATTTTAGTGGCCTATGCCAGGAGCAAGGCCCTGTGGAAACAAGTTCCCTCCAGCCAGGCAACTTTTGTCAAAAAAGACTTCTGGCAGGTAAGAGTTCAGCAAATAAGTATTGCTGTCCCCTAAACCAGAGCAAAGTCGTTACATAACCATGTCTGTGTCTGTCTTCTTTCATAGACTGATTTGTCTTCATACAATAACGTGACAGCTTTCCTTGCCCCAGGAGTGGTGAGTTTCCCCACTGTGTCTGTCTCCTGTAGATGTTCTGTTGCTGTGTAAGTCATACTGTATTGCATACATATCAATGGATTGCTACGTGACTGATTCAGTCATTTCTGACTACTTCGACAGATGGAGATTCTGGGTGAGAAGCTGCTGAAAGAGCTTCCCGATGATGCATGTGTCATCGCTTGTCGTTTTCCTTTTCCCAACTGGCCACACAGTTCGTCTGTTGGCTCTGGTCTTGACCAGTCTTTTGCCTATGATATGAGCGTTGTGCGTGCACACCTGAAAAATGTAGCGCACACAGTGTAATGAGCCACAGTCTTTCAGTTTTTGTCACCTAGAGTTGACAAACTGTCAACAGCACTAAACTTCCAGACACTTTTCCTAGACCAGAAGTGATCTAAAACCTGAGCTGATGTAGTATTTGTTCAAACTTTGCACTACTGGAACAGAACAAGTCTTTGCCATGTTGCTTGTCAGAAATGCCATAAACCTAAAATATGGCTGTGACTGTAGCTCTCTTTTCAAGTGCTCTTCCACTTGTCTGTCTCCAAAAATTTTGTCCCATTCTGTCATGTTAAATTTAAATTTATATATTGTGCTATTTATATAATGTCTATGTGTCTGTACGACATCACTCTAAGATGTTTCCACGTGTCTCTGAGCCGCACATGGAGCTTTAAGCACACAGACACTTGGTGTTATGCGCAGCCATCTCTCATACGTGGTTGAAAATACTATAATTATCTGTGTCACCGGATGTTTGCGGCTCATATGGAACATATATACAGGGGTAGAGGAACAGTCTGACAATTATGGTGATGCATGTAACCTTCTGTTTGCCTGCAATTTTGTTTGTTAGCACTAGTTTATTAAAAATTTGTTGGAATGTTTGGCAATTTCTCTGAATAAGTGATTCATTTTTTTATTCATAGAAGAATCTTTTTAAAGGATCTTTCAAAAACTGGGATGCTCATTAACAATGAATGGCTCCCTTATTTTGTTAAAGATACAAATCATGACTGTTCACTTAAAATGGTACAATTAGAGTAAATGTCCTCTGTAATCTGTCTCATAGTTGTTATGCAATCACAGTTTACCTGCCCCTGAAAACAAGAACATAAATCTTCCACCTTTCATCTCATCCACAGTATGTATGTATTCCTTGGTTTAAACAGTTTGAAAAGTAAAACAGATTTGTGTCGTTGCAATATAAAGGTGTCCACCTGGGGGTGCTGGTGATCTAAACTGAGTTTGATGCAAAAACATAGGATGAGATGAACCTGAGTAGACTACAGATCATGTGGATTCTCTGCATAACGGATATTTACCAACCGAATGAACCAGACCGCCAAAATAATTTGTCATATTTTTCACCAAAATGTAAAATTTACATTGAGTTGCATGGGTTTTATGAATAAAACAGAATCACACAATGTTTCTCTTTTTGCTGTCATATTATGGTCGATAGCTGAGATAAATTATCATGAGGATCCACAGGTAATTTTTCAAAATAACACACGCTGTTTTATCTCCTTTCGATTTCGTTATTCTATGCCATCATCAACACCTCAATACGTGCAGGGTAATCGATATCAGGCAGACCTCATGCTCTCATTTCACACCGTGACGTCAGAGAGAGGGCGGCAGACAGCGGGGTGGGGTGGGTGCCAGGGTATAAAGCCTCACAGACGGACTCTCCAGACTGCATTCTGAGAGCAAGACCAAGACAACCCCTGTCATGGAAGTACAGAGGAATATTGGGCCCCCACAGACAAATAGCAGCAGCGTGTGCGAGTCGACGCAGAGATCCTGCGAACCACGCCGAAAGAGAATGGACGAGCGCAGCGCACCTTCAGAGATGGCCAGGATAATCACTGATCCAGCCACGGGAAAGTGCTACTGCCGTGGAAAAGTTTTGGGAAAGGTAGCGCAAACGTATAATCTGTTATCGACTTATTTGGATTTACCTCGTATCTTGAAGACAAAGCATGTTAACGGTGTTTTTTCCCCTCTCCCTCGTCTTTCTAGGGAGGGTTCGCAAAATGCTACGAGATGACCGACCTCTCCACCAGTAAAGTTTATGCAGCTAAGATCATCCCACACGCGCGCGTCTCCAAACCTCATCAACGGGAAAAGGTAAGCGCGCAACTCCGGTGCCTGTGCGCGCTGGACATAACTGGACAACATACAAACAAAACAACAATAATAAATTACCTTCAGTTACAAATCGTGACCGTTTTGTCTTTTCCTCTCACAGATCGACAGAGAAATTGAGCTGCACAGAGCACTGCACCACAAACACATAGTGCACTTTTATCACCATTTTGAGGACAAGGAGAACATCTACATCCTGTTGGAATACTGTAGTAGAAAAGTAAGTCCTGTTTTTCCACATTTGTAAGTTTTTTTTTTTCATTACTGTACTTTATTCTTGGTGCTGTTGTGAATTTGAGATTTGCACCTGCATTGCACCCAAAGTCAAAAAGACAGCACCACAAGCTGTATCCAGTCTTAGCTCTTACAGTAAAAGGCTTATGAGATCAAGACATAAAAAAGGAAAATATCAGTTTGTAGGTTATGATTGATAATCAAAGCAATTCTAATATTTATTTTTCTCTTTGTTTTGTCTTCTTGCAGTCTTTAGCCCATATCCTTAAGGCTCGCAAGGTGCTTACAGAGCCAGAGGTGCGTTATTATCTGAGGCAGATTGTCTCTGGACTCAAGTACCTGCACGAACAAGAAATCCTTCACAGAGACCTGAAACTTGGTAAGGAATCTTTGTGTTTCTATCTTTGAGATGCTTTGTGCATGACTGTAAATATGTATTCTGTGGAGGGTGGATCTCTTTTTTTTTTTTTGATCCTCCTCTTAAGTTTTTCTTAAATAAATTCATCAGAGGAGCCTTTGATCCTGTGTTGAGTATCAGGTGCTCATAATCTTATTCCCTTTCTTCCCCAAAGGGAACTTCTTTGTGAGTGACTCGATGGAGCTGAAGGTCGGAGACTTTGGTCTTGCTGCCAAGTTAGAGCCAGCGGGAAACAGGAGGAAGACGATATGTGGGACTCCCAACTACCTGTCCCCTGAGGTGCTCAACAAACAGGGCCACGGCTGTGAATCAGACATCTGGGCCCTAGGCTGTGTAATGTGAGTAGATATCTGTAAATTCGACATTAGTAAACTTCAAAAGGTTTTGTAATTCTTATTAATTATTAACTAATAACAGTCTGGTATCATATTATCAGTAATTACATGCATATGTTTGGGAAAAAAGCACATTTGAATTCCATTCAGACACGTGTCAGTACATTTTTAGTAATGAAAATCATTTAAAGTTTGACCTCTGTCCTGTTTCAGGTACACTATGCTGTTGGGTAGACCACCATTTGAAACCACCAACCTGAAGGAGACATACAGATGTATTAGGGAGGCGCGATATTCCCTGCCCTCGTCCCTGTCGCCACAAGCTAAGCAGTTAATTGCCAGTTTGTTGGCAAAGATCCCTGAGGACAGACCCAACCTGGACCACATTCTGAGGCATGACTTCTTCACACAGGTTAGACCCCATGCTGCCCATTTGTCTGTTCCACTCTCTGTCACTCCAAATGTCACTGTGTAGGAGTATAACAGTGACCTCGGTATCCCACCAGCCACACACTGACCCACTTTCGTTCCATGCAGGGCTTCAGTCCAGAGCGTCTGCCGGCTAGTTGTTGCCACTCAGCACCAGATTTCCACGTCTCCAGCCCCGCCAAAAACTTCTTCAAGAAAGCCGCTGCAGCGCTCTTCGGTGGAAAGAAAGACAAGGTCAAATACTACGAGACGCTGAGTGAGTATTAGATCAACCACTTAAAACACCACTTGTTACACCAGACGTAATTAAATCTAGTCTTTGAGATGAGAAAATGCAGACACATGTCACATTTTATCTCATACATGCTCTAATTTTTATGTGTGGTTGTTGTCTTTGACAGATAAATTAACCAAAGAGGAAGAGGAGATTTACAAACTGCAGCACAACCTGGAGAGAACCGTCATCAGCCAACAACAGAGCAAAAAGGTTTCTGAGGTAAGAGGTAATTTTTAATGCACATGCTTTATTCATACAGCTCCTAAATTGATAGCTTGGAGATATTCAGAATCCAGTGAGTCACTCTGATGCTGTACCAACTTTACAACAAACACAGTTTCAGAAAAAACTGAAAATACTTATTTTTAACATTTAAGCCAGCCACCTTGCCTCCGTGGATGACTGCTGAGTCATAGTAGGAAGAGATGATCTAAACTTGCAGTTTCTAAACCCTGTCGTCACTGATTCCCACCTCAGAATGGAAGTCTACTTCCGCCATCTGCCGAGAACCCCGTTGCCCTGGCAACAGAGAGCCAGTCCCCGACGACGCAAGATACGATCCGTCTGATCGTCAGGGGGAGTCTGGGGAGCTGCAGCAGCAGCAGTGAATGTAAGTTCATCAGCCTTGTTTCATTTACACAAACACACACAGTGCAGTGATCGCACTGAGGCACGAATCGATTAGATATAGTGCTGCCTTTTAACATCCCGCTGTAAATTACACACAGGAAAATTGAAGAAGTGCACGAATGAGAGAGTGCAAAGTCATTTCATAAAGTGCACCATTGTGATGCCAAGCTAAATGATCGACTATTGTTGTTCATAAAGGCCTGGAAGACAACACGACGGGGAGCGTGGCTGAGACAGTTGCAAGCGTGTTGAGAGGATGTCTGGAGAATATGCCTAAAGGTGAGTCAACCAGTTGAAAACATTTTCTCACATTCTATAACAAAGCCACAGCTCATTATCTGTATTTGACCTTGAAATGTCTAAGCTAAGAGGAGTGTAGATAAAAGGATTGAGGAAGTATGTGGATTCAGTTGCTTTGTCAGAGATAACACTCCTTTATTTTGTTAACACGCCCAAATTCTCAAGACTCATTTCTGATATTTAAAACCTCAGGATAATACATAGCTATGTTGTTGTAAACCTGAAAGAAATCTTAGAATTCAGTTTAGCTCTCAGGTCCTTTAACAAAGTCAAAGATTAAAAAAGGTTGCATGTTTAAGGTTGACATTTCTTTCTTGTAATTGTATTTTAATCCTCCTCCTTTGTGTTCTCACCCTGCAGCGGATGACATTCCTCAGACATCAACCAGCTGTAGTCTTCAATGGGTGACTAAATGGGTGGACTACTCCAACAAGTACGGCTTTGGCTACCAGTTGTCTGATCACACCGTGGGAGTTCTCTTCAACAACGGAACCCACATGAGCCTCCTGCCAGACAGAAAGTACGTACCATTCTGTGCTTTCAACACAACACTCCACCTTGTCTTATTATAACCATACATAATAGAGGTGGCTTGTTTAATCTTGTTATGCCACATTACTCTTTGAAACCTGTTTGTGACCAAATTAAGATGACAGTATTAATTGAGTCTATTATTTAGTGTTTGCCAGAAAGTAAAAAAAAAAAAAAAAAAAAAACAAGGATTTCTAGCAACAACATTACTTTTAATCAGCCATGAAAAGAAATCACTGTTAGTTTGGTTTTGATGTTGTTGTCAAGTGTTTGTGTGAGTGGTTACATAACTCTTTATTTCCTTCTCTCTATTTTTTAGGACCATCCATTACTATGCAGAGTTGGGCCAACGCTCTGTTTTTCCCACCTGCGAGGTTCCTGAGCACTTTGTGGGCCAAGTGACTGTGCTTAAGTACTTTTCTCACTACATGGAGGAGAACCTTATGGATGTAAGTAAACTTCTATATTAACCCGCTACCCATCTCATTCCTGTAATGTACATATCTCCCTTGCTGGGTCTTTCCCTCCCCTGAAGCATTAGAAATGGTATCTCTCAAGTTGGAACCTGTTTAATTCTCATGTTTTACACCTCTGCTTTCTCAGGGTGGGGACCTAGGCAGCATGACAGATGCACACATGCCCAGACTCTACCTGCTTCAATGGCTCAAGTCCGACCGCGCCCTCATGATGCTCTTTAATGATGGCACATTTCAGGTAAACACACGAGCTATCACATGAAACGGCCGTTGCTGGGCATGCTCAGAGGAACATTGTTTTGGTGGAATGAATAACACAGCAATAGAGGAGGAGGAGGAGGAAGTTTAGATCGTAAATTTAACAGGAAAAAGACAGCTAGCAATTATCTTAAAAATGATAGAGAGCAAAATAATAAAAGTTGTTTTTTTTTTCATCTCTAAAGGTCAACTTTTACCATGATCACACCAAGATCATCCTGTGTTGCCAGAGGGATGAATACATGCTGACCTACATCAACGAGGACCGTGTGTCTAAAACCTTCAAACTCGGCTCCCTGCTGACGTCAGGCTGCCCCAACGACCTGCGCGAACGCATGGTGTACTCCCTCAACATGCTGCTGCAGAGATGCAGCTAAACACACAGTAATATGTTTTGGACATTTACAAAAGTCAAACCAGTGCACTGTGCTACTGCAGTGCTGCAGTGAGATGATGACTCAGAAAGGATTTGTTCAAGACCGGTGGACCAAGGATGGACTTGTGCAAAGTTTAATTAACATTCCAACACCGTTGCACCTTTGTGACTCAGCAGAGGTGCAGATGGGGAAAAAATAATATGGAGACACTGAAAGAAATAGAGAAAAAGAAATGTAGCACAATGACTATGGATGAAAAGGGCTGGTTTGTATGTCGATTGTTGCAGAGGAAAGGAAGGGCCGAGCACGTTGGTACGAATGTGAACCCCAGATGTTTGAGGGGGGGAAAAAAGAGGGATGTTTGGCAAGTAGAAACAAATGCTGGGCTGGCACCAGCTTTATTGTGTGCAGTACAGTTGATGCTGTTTATTGAGGAAACACAATTAAACTGATGCTCTAAATGCTACCAGAGCTAGACTGTGGAATATTGTAAATAATGTACAGTGTGTGTCACAGCCAACTCAGCAGTGCAAAGAAAAGATTTGCTAATGTGTGTGGATGCTCCAGGGTTCGGTTGTTTTTATGTGTGAGTGTGTACGTGCGAGTGGGAGTGGTGTAATATCACACTACTTTTAAAACTGTGATTTGTTCTCCTTACTGACAGATGGACTCAGCACTCTGAGCTGGGAATCAGAGGGGAGATGTGATGGGGAGGAGTTGGGGGGCAGAAGGAGAGAATGACATTTAAAAACAAAAAAAACAGTGTCAGAGGTCCTCTAAGGATCCCTGAAGAACCTTTATCACCTTGGTAGAAAATGTCCTAAATTATTGTGTTTAAAAAGTGCAGTATTTATTTATTTAACAATAAAAAACATTTTCTAAAAAAATGTATATCTGCTTCTGAGTACTTGATGTTACATTTCTCTGAATGTGTCAAAATGCAGGCCCGGTATGAAGGTGTTAATTTTTTAATGCGTTCAAACAAACCTGTTAATGAGCTGTGTCCTCATTTCAAATGTTTAAGTGTGAGCAGCTTTCGCACTAATGTGCTTTACAGTGTGGTGAGAGTTAAATTAAACTTAATTACACTGCTATCTGTGCACCAGTGCAAATCAAAGCAAGTATTTTATCTTTAAACTTTATTTGCAACAGGAAATGGGTGCATGAGAGAGGGATGGTTTACAGTAAAGTTAGTTTATATTTTGGTTCAAGGAGTTTTCTTGTTTTCTTCCGCAGTGATAAATGGAAGATGGCAACGATGACTGACTGTGCAAAGTGGTTGACCTTGTCTGACACTCACACAATAACACACACACACACAAACACTTTTCTTTGCATACAAACAAGGGTGTTGATTAACAGAAAGTCCAGCTGGGTAATTCAGAGATGGAAGCCAGACACTAATATGCAGCTAGAAGGAGAGACACGTATAAAATGACAGACTTGATAATACTATGTCAGTGTTTGCATCAGAGCCTTTGATTATGATTACATCGTTCTTGGACATCACACTCTCGCATTCACTGGATGTAACCATGGAAACAAGCAACCACTGACCAAGTTACTGAGTCGGAAATCAGTGACGTTTGTGTTAAAACATCTGGCGTGCCTGTGCTTTGCTGAAAGGCGGAACTCATGCCTTGATATAGCTGTACTAAAATTGTAGTTTTTTTTTTTTTTGCTACTGATTGGCTTCTCTGCCCGACTCTCTCTGTTCTCCATATGAGTATTTGATCCGGCTGTCTGCTGAACACCTCTTCACCTTCCGAGCTTATGTAATGAAGGAAGTTGTACATAGATGTTTGAGTCATCCCTTCAGATTTTCACTCAGAATATCTGTGCTCTTCAGAGTTCAATAATGAATGCCTCATGCATAAACATACCCACACAGAGTGAAGCAGAACAGGAAGTGGCCTACAAGAGAAAGGAGCAGAAATTATTCATGACGACACCTCCAAGTCTGAGAGCGTGTGTTTTGACAGTAATGGCCCCTGGAATGGATGCTTCAGTGGGACTGAAATAGATTCTGTTGTTGATGTGAAGTTTTCTGGCCTTCAAGGGCATTTTTACCCCTAATCCTAACATCTGAACTGGAGTGTAACATCTCCTTTGGATGGATGAAATGGGTTGAGTCAAATGAATATAACAGCCTATGGGTCTTCCTAAGCAAGCAGGAGGGAAAAAAAGTTTCTCTGAGGTTATTTGAGTGATTACATTTTCTGGCTCGATGTAGATTCAGCTTCTATAATAATGGGTGTAAGCAAAAATTCAGGTCAGGTCAGGATTTCTCCTGTGAGTCAGCAAATGTTAGCTGATCGGCTTTGTTGACCTCATGGGAACTTACTACACGTCGGTGAGCATATAACAAAGATAAACTCTTTAGAAACCTCTGTGGAATTCAAAATGCTGCAAGTGCAAGTTCACTTGATCTACTTAGTGTCATATGGGCGGTGGGGGTAGGTGGGGTGGACTAAACAAAACTGCTCCTCTGTTATGTCACATTGACAGTGGGAAAAGCCTTAACTGTGAAGTGAGTCTAAGCTGGAGTGACAAAGGGAATCTTCATGCTTCAGCCTCTATCATAAAGTTTTCTTCAGGCAGAAGAGTGAGTCAGTTTGGCATTAAAAAATGATAGTTGGCGCATTCTGCCAAGAAAAAAAAACATGCTTTGATATATACACACACTGTGATGCACTTGGGGGATTAAAAGACTTTTTCGTATCAAATGTCAGCGCTCCCCCTCCTACTATGTAGACAAAAACAGATGTACTGTAGCGAGAGCTGGGATGAGTGTAGCTTTGCCCATTCTCTGCTGTAGCCTCCAGTGTCGGCCATGTTAAAGATGAGCAAAGTTGCTGGTGCAAACGTATACTACAACTACTGTAGCCTTTTCAATGAAAAGTAATTTGAGAGTGTGTGCGTGTTTGCTTCTCAACGTATTCAGTTTCTCACCAGGTGTTCAAATACAAGTAATGTTGAGAATGAGTCATCGTGTAAGATGCAGTGGCCTCTTACTTGCTCAGTAGTGTGACGTCCATCGTCTGATTCCTGTAATTTCCTACAATCATCTCTCTTAAAAGGTCTTTTCTTCCTGGCTGAAAATAGACCCTTTTCGGATTGCTTCAATAGCTCTTGGTTTATTCATGGATCAAAGTGACCTGGCAGGTCCGTGTGTAATTTGGCAGGAAAGATTAAAAGAATGAAGACAGTGACTGTCCACAAGTCAAAACCAAATGCTGTCATAGAAGAAGAGCTTACAACATTTGCTAATTACCACTTGCACTCCATACTTCCGTTTCCATTTTCTTTTTTCTTGACTTTTATTCTGACAAACCAACCATTACATCAAGGGATCCATATTAATATTTGACACACTCTTTTTATCTGCAGTAATGCATAACTGTTGTAACACTGCTGTAAACCTTCACAATCTACACAACTGGTAAAAGTTGACTGTGAATCCATGGACACTGTGTGTCAAGCTTGGTCAGATTTATTTTAGAGAATCACATTAAAAATGCATACTATCATTATAACCATTACATAAGATTTAGAAAAAGCTTTAATCATTACTTGAATGTTTGGATGTCACATTTTATTGGATTCATGCATTACTGTGTAATTACATGGACGTTTTCTTTATCCAGACATTAATTACATGTGTCAGACTAACTGAACTGGAGTAAACTGAGATGAATGGATACAGAGTTCCAACATCACGTTGCTGATTGATTGTCGCAGTTTAGCAGTAGATGAGCATCACAGGCCATTATGTCTGAATGACTGATATTTTTTCTTCTTCTTTTTTGTTGTTCAGTTTCTATAATAACAGATTACGTCTCCGCTGACTGCATCAGCACCCTCATCTGTGATGTCAGTAGAATATGTGACATCCTGGAAATTGTGAAATGACCCCTTCACTTCTTTAATAAAAAAAAATAATAAAAAAAAAAACATCACATGGTTTTGTGTGGGAGGCCTTCTGACTAAGGGTGAAGTTAAATTTGAAGAGGAGGAAAAGAAAAAAAATCCCCAAGATTTTCCACAAGAAATTTGGGCCATTCTACCGAGTAGAAAATACACATACACCATTATTCAATTTAACTATATTAGTTATAGTAACACATGACAACATTTTGCAGTTCCAATGTGAACTCATACATAAAATACACAATTCATTTTTATAAATTTATAGTACATAAATAAATATACATAAATGTATAGTACATATACTTGTTTGTAGCAATTTGGGCAAATATGAGTTAATGATAAGTTATCTTTCAAAAACGTTTTAGTGAAAATAGTGACAAATAAGAGTGGTCTGATAAGATTTCTCAGCAGCACTAAAAGGTCATGGGAAATCTCACATGGAGCGTGATTTTTGTTGCCGGAAGAGAGTACAGGTAAAGTGAGTGAAGACAGGTGTTGTAAGAGAGACATCCCTCTAGTTATGAATGGTTTAATGAATGGAGCAGTGCCACGTGTGTGGAGAGTGTGTGGTCGAGCGAGAGTGAGAGAGCGGCGCCGGGTGCGTGTGCACGTGCAGAGAGAGAGAGGCAGGTGTGTGGTGGATTAGGAGCAGAGCAGCGTATGGGAAAGTATTCATTACAGGAAATTAGCAGTACACATCAATAAATAAAGACTGCAACGTTCAAAACCGAGACTAGCTTCTGCCATCTGTGTTCCCACCGCAGGTAAAAAGGTTTAGCCTCAAAGCTAACGACTCCCTTCGACGGTCTTAGCTAGGAGGACGAGCTCCCCTGCTCCCCGACTATGGTCTGGAAACCGGGCCTATTGTGCTGCCAGGTTTTTTTTTTTTTTTATAAACTATTAATAACTGATATTTTCACAGACGTACACGTGCATTTGTGGAATTAATCTTCACTAAAATCGCTACATTCGATAATCGATTTATACGAACTTTCCCACAACATGGAAGTGACCGGAAGACGTTGGGTAAGTCATGTAAAACAATGTTTTTTTTAATAAACTTTCGGCACACTTACTAAGTTTTTAGTAATTCGTTTAATGTGTTGAGACCATATTCATGCTACTGCCAAGTTCCCGAGTTCGACTCATTTTAAACTCAGTGACATGAACAACAACAAAAACCTGTCTCTTCCTGTTACATTTGAGTTTTTGTGGTTGCAATTCTTTGTCTAAAAGTCCTGCAGCATCAACCTACATATCCTGTCATTATAACATAGTAGTTTTACAGATGATCATTGAAAAGAGCTGGGTTGGGAGATAATTACTGTTTAAGCTCTTCCTTGGAATAGCTGCAACAAAGCAGAGACAGCATTCCATCCATACCAGCAAATGAGAGGGTGCACTATGGTGACTTTCTGAAGTTTTCTTTTTCATTCTCAAATTCCCCTTTGCAAAGTTTCAACTTGCCTGGCTACTTATCAAATCTTAAAATCTTATTGAGTTATTCACATTATAGTTTTGTTTTAATGTTAATTAGAGCTTAGAGTTTAATATCAGCTTTAGTGTTGACATTTCAAAAGTATCTATAAAAAATCTTTACAATAGCTTTAGAGATTATACACCTCTTAAACAATAGTGGTAGTATTTTAGCCTCGACTGTAATGAATTTTGATTGCATCAAATAAAACTTACAGTACATGCTAGGTAAGTTAATGCTTAAGGCAACAGCAAAGAAAAATGTGTGGTCCTCCTCCCATCATTCCTTCACACCACCCATTATTGGCACGTGGTTCAAAGGCTATTTAAGCTGAGCAGTATTGCTCTCACTAAATGTGGAAACCAAAGCATTTAGCAAAGATCCGTGAAGTGTGTGGCAAGTGTTTAAATACAGGCCTGACTTGCGGAGGGAGGAAACTCCAGAGGCTTCAAAGTAGAGTTTCAAGCTTGTGACTCAGAGTAGAGATATAAGGACAAAGCAAATCCTACTTACACATGGACACGAACACACACACACACACACACACACGATCTCCCCTTGGATTTAGGTGTGGCTGCATTACTCAACAAGTATAGAGTTGAGTGTTCCCTTGGCTTCATATCGTAGCTTTACACATTTGCTACCACTTGTAGATAGAGATAAATGTAATGTTTATACATCACATAAATTGTGATAAAAGTTATTTCATATACATCTTGCTGTAAGATGCATAATTGATGCCAGGTTACTGTATTGTTTTAGTGCCACGGTTTGTATTTTGGTAACAAATGATCAACTCTGCTGACTTGCCTTTGTAATTTCAAGCTCTCCAATAGCTTTTGTATTTTTCTATTGGTGTGTTTGTGTAGAAATGTTTTAAAAGAACAAATCACATATTTAATCTACATCTTCAGAGTTTGGAGTACAGCTTCGGTAATAAAGTTTGTCAGAGACTGTAACTGAAAGGTCTGCGACACAACCCATGCACCTTTGGCATTTGTCTGTGCCCACAGAAACAAGCCTTCCTCCGGTAAATGCCAAAGGTAATGTTATCCAAAGTGCTGATCTCCCAGCATGCACTGGACAGATGCAGGGGCGGCCGATGGAGGAGGATTGGCTTTGTGATGTTGGCTGGCGGAAGATGAATCTCTGCAGGGTCAACTTTGATAGAGCACTGACATTTCATACATATACATGGGCAGTTTCACAGCAACTAATGTTAAGTGGAAAAAGAAAAGACATTGCAAGTGAGCAAGTTATGTTAAGACTAATGTTTTGTTTGGCATAGAAGCACACTCAAACTCCTCTGTGATATAACAACCTTGCTGTAAAGATGAACCACATACTACAATTTATTCCCATATCTTTACATGCAGGGTAACAGCTAAATGTGAAACCCCTACTTATTCTACCCTTGAAACTCTTGTCAGAATGACTGAATGGATAAGAAGTCATTTCAGTTCAATGCAGACAGAAGTTTAACTGCAGTAATGTGAAGCTGTTCATCATATCCCTGCCCTCTGTGTGTCTAGCTGCTCTCATTCATAAAAAAAAAAAAAATACCTGCTTTCAGTGGGAATAAAAAAGGGAAAAAAAAAACAGTCTAGCAGGACGTTGATGTGGTCAAGGGCAATGTTTCCGGTGATTTGTCAGACAGCCCCATCAATAAGCCAATCAATGCATCTTCTTTGATAATAGATCGGCGGTATCCACTCGCTCTGTCATTGAGCAGAGTGGAAGGCACATTGCTGTTTCCATGGCAACAAGTGTTCTCATCCTCGTCTGCACATAAACATCCAGCTGCAAATCATTTGGCTGTTCTCTCTTAGTCATCCTGTATTGTGTGCACACTTTAGTTAAATGTTGTGATCGTATCTCATAAAATTAATGAACGAGTCTCACATTGAACATTTGAAACTCATTTTATTTAGAACGGCGTAGTCCTCATACTACTCAAACACCATTTGAATCACTCACCACTGCATGTAGTAATGTGTTCATGCTCTTAATGCTTTCTGTGGGCTTTGCTATTGCTACGGAGCCAACATTAGCAATAACACTTGCCATGAAATTGTATAAATACCCCATTTAAAGTCCATTACATTCTACATTATAGCTAGATTGATATTTAGATATATTTTAATTGTGTGTGTATATGTGTGTGTGTGTGTGTATATATATATATATATATATATATATATATGTGTGTGTGTGTGTGTGTGTGTGTGTGTATATATATATATATATATATATATACACGCACACACACCACATACATATACTAAGACTTAGTTATAGTTTAATTTTGCAACAGCACCAGTATTTCTCTCTTTCTCTTTGTTACTTTCTGACACCCACAGGAAGTGACCGCCCAGATAAAACCTTTGCAAATACATGTTGCTGTACAAACATTACTATCTCTTTCATGTCTTTATTTGTTTTGACCATTTGATATCAGCCTTTGCAACAGTTATCGCAAAGTATTTTAAAAATAACTACATAAAAAAAAAAAAAAAAATAAAAGCACGTCGGTGTGGGGGTTAGCACTGTTGCCTCACAGCCAGAAGGTCCTGGGTTCGACTCCTGAGCCGGACGCAGGGTCTTTTTTTGTGTGTTCTCCCCTTGATTGGGTGGGTTTCCTCCCTGAGCTCTGGTTTCCTTGGAAAATTTGCCCGTAGGTGTGGATGTGAGCACGAATGATTGTCTGTCTGTATATGTGGCCCTGTGACGAGGTGGCCGTCCAGAGTGTATCCTGCCGTAAGCAGCTGGGATAGGCTCCAGTCCCCCACCCCCACCCCGAGTGCAGGCTAAAGGGGTAGAAAATGGATGGATGGATAAACAGATGTCATGATGGTTTAGTCTTTTTTTTTTTAATTAACAACAATTGTGAAATTCAGTAGTTATGGACAATAACTGGGAATCACAGAACTAACTGCTTGTTAGTTGTTACAGAAATAAGTGGTTGCAGCAGCTGCCATGACACTAACGAATGACAGAGTATGACTGACACAGGACTGATAGACACTGACAGCAACTGAGGTACATGCATTTATGAATAAACCTTCAACTTGCAGTATGTGATACAATAGCTGTTGACAAACTGTCATGCCTTTTACTGTTACCCATGCGGCAGGACAATAGTTGTTGTCACTGTTTGTATTCCTCTCAGGGGAAGTGAACAGGAACACATCCTTCTGGATATCCTCTGTTTGGTCTGGCGGATGAGATGGGAACAATAAGCTTGATGCATTTCAGTGTTGGAAGGGAAAAAAAGGATGTGGACAACTATCTCTAGAAGAACCTTAGCGCAAAAATAGGGGTAGGTAGTAATAAGTGTATGTAGTATTACAAGTGTTTGAAAGTAGACAGGGAAAGACAAGCTAATAGGCCATCACAGTTATATATGTCCTATGTAACAAATGAAAGGAAAGCCTAAACAGCAACACAAACTAAATATAGGCCAATGTTTAAATCCGGTAACACGCAGGTGGTATGGTTGATGTAATGGGGTGATGTTACACAGATGATGTCATGTCTTATTTCACTGGATAAGACAGTAGTTCACCTAAGGGGATTCAATATAAATCTAATTAGAGAGGAAGTGAAAAAGAGTGGGTGGGGGGGATCTGTATTTTCCCAAAAGGGAAATTTGGTTTGCAGTTGTGGTAATTAAAAACGAAAACAAAATTATATTAAAAACAATGATTTCTCTTTTTCCAGCCAGAATAAAAAGATCCCAGATGAAAAACAGAACAGCTATATCCAAAAAAGAGATGCTTTTATAAAAGCGTGGAGATATTTAAAGAACCACGTCACAAAACAGATCATCCAGATACAGCAAATACAAATCATAAAAGGCTACCCTATATTTTTAACAAACAATTTAATGTTACCGGCACAAATCTGTATTTTGTTTTTGCAGTGTCTACTTTAACATCCATAAAAAGACCGTCTGTCTGCTTTCAAGATGAATTTACTTTCTTTATCGAGGAGCAGGTGTCATCGCGATGTGTGTGGCGCCTCGGGGTTCACCTGTGTGACTACACCGACTAAGTGCAGCAACACAGACAAACAACTTTACTCACCCTCAGTTCAGAGAGATGTGATGACTGGCTATAATTGCAAGGTTTGTCTGGTCTGTGGATCTGTGCATGTCAGCTAAAAGCCCACCTGTAGACCAATA
Organism: Polydactylus sextarius; assembly: GCA_016801845.1. Classification (NCBI taxonomy): domain Eukaryota; kingdom Metazoa; phylum Chordata; class Actinopteri; family Polynemidae; genus Polydactylus; species Polydactylus sextarius. The sequence goes on from CM028915.1 coordinate 14,506,206, forward strand.
TCCAGGTTTGACTAACACCTCTTAAATGTATCTCATGTCATCTGTGTTGACAAGGATTTATGGGCTCACTGTGTGGCTCACTGGGTTTAAATCTCAGCCCTGACAGTGTGGAACTTCCATGTTCTCTATGTGTGTTGGTTTTTCTTTGGGTTCAAAGACATACAGTTCATGTGAACAACAGACAACAGTAGCGTCAGAGTAAATTCCCCGTAATGGTCTGTTGACCTAGATGATTACTGAAAAATACTCAAATGCTGTGAGTAGGGGGCAATTTTACAAAACCTGTTCTTCACTTGATATTATTTCTAGCTACCGTGTCTTTCTGCTCCACTATATTTCAGGCAAATATTTATTTATTTTATTTGACAACTGTACTTACTTTGCAGATTATGATTTCATATGTAATTCGGTTTTGGATAAAACAAAAGGTGAGCAATTAAAATATGATGCATCATTACAGCTTAAATTCAACAGAACAGAACAGAAGTACTTATTATCAACTCCACCAGGTACAACATTGAAATGCTGCCTACTTCTTAGCAAATTGGTAATATTCCTATTATATAATCCTTGTCATTGCATTCTGAAAGAGCCATTCTGTTTGATTAATCCGCTTTCAACTTTTAACACAGTCGTGATAATGCTTCTCGACTTACGCTTGTGAACTGGGCTCGAAATCTAACTGTATGCAGTTATATTTTGAAGGCACGATTCTTTTGACTTAAGTCAAGAATTTGAATACCACATCTACTGTGAGTCCACACAGGAATGACTGTACTGAAAGAGGTGGGTGTTTCTGGATGGGTGTGTTGAGAGAGAGAGAGAGAGAGAGTTTCGGAGGGACAACTCACCTCTTTGCTTTCCTTCACTACACGCAAGCTGCAGTAAAACATCTGTGCTCCTAAATAGGGATAAAGAGCCATAGAAAATAAACTGTTGAATTATTGTTAATTATCAGTCTGTTGTTTTGTTGGACACGGTCTGCAGCAGCTCACAGGAACAGTTCCAACTCTCTGTTATCAATAATCTGATAAGAGTTGGAAACAATATACTTTTTGACTACAGATCATAAGCACAAATTCTCTGTGTTCTGTGTATAGGAAATCCTTTCCACAAGTAAGCTTTAGTAACAGTATGAACAAGTCCAGGCACGCCCCAAAGTTCAACACTCAAACCTCCCATATCAAGAATGAGGAAGATACTTGATGCAGTTGGGCAACCACTGTGCCTTTCAGTGTTTTATCTGCAATCTGCTCTGCAGTCTCTCAGCAGAGGAAGCTGTTGTTCATTGTTCCGTATGTTTCTTAATGTGAGGATCCATTGTCCAAAAACCTCTGGAAGATAATGATACCCAGATACCATGTGGACATACACTACGTGTGTCTGGAGGTATGACGTGGGCAACAGCTTTGTTGTAACATGAAGGATTGGATATATATCAGCTTTAAGAATGTGTTTCAACATCCAGAGCTCAATGGGAATAGACACAGTGAGAGAAAGACACAAGCACAGAGAGAGAGACATGCACACATCAAGACCTTTCCAAAGCTACACAGATGTCTTTTTAACATCCAGAAGGCAAAGCAATAAAGTACCAGAATGACCACTGTAATTATTGTTTTATTTCTGTCAGTGTCATAGAAATACAAGTGGAATTCTACGAATAGAGGATTCAGAGAGCGGATAATATCTCTGATTCGACACCTGGGAATGAAAGCTGTTAACGTTAGTTTCCATCTTGTTCACTAAAAGATTCAATCAGGTATTTTTATCGTTCTCTCTGTTTTGAGTCAGCTCATGATGGCTGGCAGAACATGGTCTCGTATCTTTGTTGCTGTACAAAGATGATGTCATTGCTTCTAGTCATAGGACACACAAAAAATCACAAGTTTACAGGACTATTCCTAGGAGTTAAACAACATAAGATCACTTGTTGAATCATCAGATACACACATCATGTGCTTATTTTTCAGCTAAACTCAAACTTAAAAGTGAAGGCAAGTGACAGTTTGCTTTTAACATCTGTTTCTCTTTTCCCCTTTCTGGTAGCTCAAAATAACACAATCTTCCATGATGCAGTGGCTAGATGACGTTCGATGACGAGTCCGACTTCAGCATCGGTGTTTATGTCACAGCCTCCTGCTAGAGACATTTGAACACTTGAGGCCTCAGGGGACCAATGTCTTTAAAACACATAGACTTGTACTCCTTAAACATTATGTAACAGGAAGGAGATAAGTTGTGTTTGGTAACTGAATTGTTCTGATTTATCTGAGACTATAAGCTTCTTACTACATGACCAAAAGGGAAACCACAGAACATTAGCACATTTATTTGCCCCATGTTGTAGTTCATCTCTTTTAAATTTAGATCTACATGAACCTTATAAAATATAAAACCTTATAAATTATATTTATAAAAGATTTTGTGTTTCTTTATGTTTGCAGGTGACTTAGACTTATTTCATTCCAAAAACTGACTTCAGTACTTTGTAAAAAATTATAAAAATAATTGTTTTACAGTTTTACTTAAAAAGTTTAAAAAGGATGGTCAAGGCATAATATCGGTTCATAATTAAAAAGGATTTTAAACAACACTTCTGGGTGTTAAGTAACTTATCTACTTTGAAATAAGGTTTACTGTTGAATATACTAATATAAAACTAGAAAGAAAAAGAAGAGCTTCATTAAATTTAATAAAAATCCATATAAAAAGAAAAATTGGATGATCATGTCTCAAGATGTTTTCCTTTGAAATAAAACAGGAAACGACTGTCAGACTCTGAATTTATGTAATTTCTTAGTGTGAAATTGATGTTTTTTTTTCCTTTTGCTCTATATTTATAATGAAACGCAGACAGACATCACCTTCCTTATGTTTGAGTATCTGGGTAGTAATTTTCCTACAGATGTCATAAAAAATTGCAGAAAACTCCCAGGGAGGCACAAGGGAGTCTGTGTTCATGTTAGTGTTTTTTTTTTTTTTTTTCTCGCGCTGTGCTGTTAACAGCTAGAAGAAAATGTGTGAAAAGAGCGTTGTGGAATTAGGAAATCAAAGCACTGCTGGGTGGGAGGGTGAAGTTGAGTTTCGAGGTGGGGGCACTGGGTGAGGGGTTGATTGATTGTTGGAGCTTGGTAGGGGACTGGAATGACGATGAGGTGACGCAGGAGCTTCACAGCAGGATCAGTGATTTCAGCCTATTAGCAATCAACTGTGAGAGCATTGGGGGAAACTGCAAGCTACGTTAGAAGCCAATTAAGGGCAAAATGTCTGACTGTATGTGTGTGTGTGTGTGTCGGGGTGCCCATGTAGGGCACGTCCACACGGCAACATTCTTAGGTCAAAATGGCATTTTATCATCACAACCTTTCATCCACATGGCTCTGGCATTCTGGGTGACCTAAAACGGTATTTTCTGAAAACGGGTTCCAGAGTGGGAAAATCTCACAAAGCCGCCCTCGCGTTGTCATCTAGACGGGTAAAATGGCACTTTGTGACAACGATAACGTCACAACCCCACTTGACCAGGAGAAGTAATAGCAAGAGCTCGCAGGAAACAGCAGGTAACAACAACAACCCTGGATTGCAGAGCTGCTCGTGTTGCAGGGGCTGCTAAATTTAGTAGCACTATTACGACAAAACCTTGTAATCCTGTATCAACGAGATGACCAGCGAAGGTGCATAAACATCAATAAAATGTCACAAAACTGTTGAAACAGTTGGGACAGGCGTCTATATGAGACAGATTTAATTTTTAAGGCAAAGTACCGAAATATAGTGGCACTTCAATATTGTTATGTTTTTAAGTCTTTCGTTGTCATTTGTCAAAGGAAACTTGTAGTCTATGGCCAGATTCACACCACACAGCATGTGAGTGGTGTGAACCTTTATTTGAGACTGGTGTTTATTGCCCAAATGTGTTGCTGCCTCTGGCTGATAAAAGATCCAGGTGTCTATTTGCCACTTGTGTATTATTTGCAGTTTAACGTATTATTTACAGTAAACTTCGTCTTGTTGTGTTTCTGTTTGTACTAGGTGAAAAAGGACATCCTGTGGCTCTGGCTATTTTTGTTTAAAGTGCCACCTATAGTTGTGGCATAAGTATTACACCATTTTAACCCTGTTTTCTGGTTCCATGTGGATGCAGAAACGATACACATGTGGACACGAAAATTTTTGAATCCACAAAAGAAAAATACCACCAACGTTGTCGTGTGGACGTAGCCGTAGTGTTCTTGATTCTATGATGTTCCTCTCTGGACAAGAGAGAAAATACTGTATGAGATCAAACAAACTCTTCCTACAATATTCAGTATTGATTTTATGTGAGATGTGAAGTACAAAATTACTGGAAAATGTGGTAATATTTTTGTGAATCCTGAGAAATCTACTTAACCTCATAAGTAGCAGACTAGGCTGCCCAGAGCAGATAGGTAAATACAACCAAATGACCTCAGAGTTGCCATTTGTTTGCCAAATGTTCGCTATAGTAGGACACAAAAACAAACTACAATGGTGCTTAGTAGAGCACTTATCTCTGCCAGGGCCAAACAATTATACATATTCTTGTCATGTCTAAATTTTGCCTGGACAAAACACCAGGACTGAACCCTTTTAACTGATCAGCACCAACATTTAAGGGGTTCTGTCCTGGCACTCTTTCCATTTTGATGCAAATCAGTTCAGTGCATTTTGTGTAACACAAACCTACAAACAAGTAGACATAGACAAAAATATCATTTTCCTGGTAAAGGTAACAAACTAATATGCAGACACATGTTGTCCTTTGAATCAGAAGGGACCTTGTGAATATTAAATAAGAGTGTTATGATGGTTCATTTTGTCTTTTGGACCAGACTGTGGGAATATAGTTTCATAAGACTGAAGCTCAGAGCAGCTTATGCAATGTTCTGACAGATGTCAACAGAATTGACAGCTCATTATTCAGCGGTGGAACCACTGTTAAACTCCTCTTCACAACTTCAGTATTTTCATGTCATGTTTATGCTGAATCATTTTGACTACCTAGGAATGGAAGGAGAACTGAATTGACAGATAACTGATAAGCACATTTTTTCTGCACAACTATCTCTGGAGCATGTACAACGTAACAATAATCAATCAAGGTCAAATTCTGAAAACTATTTTAGACCTTAACTACATAACTTGGTAATAACTAAAGCCAATATTCCTACCTGGGTGTCCAGAACATACCTATCTTTTAAGTAGACTTTTTTTACTTGTTTTCCTCAGTGGGTGGTTGAATGAGAGCTGTCAAACTGTCACTGTAGCCAATATCAAGACAAAAAAATGGTATGGTGTTACCAACAAAAGACATCTGTCCAAACATTACTGCAGACCTGATGGTCACCTACATCCAAGCTCCTCAGAAGTGTCACTACAAGTGTAAATCAGTGGTATACCGTTCAGTTCTGCAGGGTCCAAGGTAACCTGATAACTACTGATGTGCTTCATATAAAAATTAACACCATGTATATGAATAACGATTTCCCAACCACACAAAAGTCTTAACTATGAAATTACTCTTACAATGTATGCACTATGTGAAGTGACTTTCCTTCAAGAAAGTACAAGTTAAAAGCAAAAACCTTTACTCCACTCACAATGTCTGAAACACTGTTGGTGGTAGATAAAAGGAGCTGCAGCTGCAGATCAGTGAATGCGTAAGCAATCACACCTTTCCTTCCAGCAGGAAAGAGTTGGCTGTCTAAGCATGAGGCTTCCTGAAGCCTAAATTAACCCAATAATTCTTTTCCTGTCAGACTGTTTCCTGAGTTAATGAACCATTGCTAGCCTCTTACAATGGAAATGTGCAGCTGCAAAGATCTTGCATCGTCTATTATGCTCAGCAAAACTGCTTGTTTTTTTTTTTTTTTTTTTTGATGACCTGATTTTTTTAGTTTTATTTTAATCAAAAAACTTAGACTTAAATCCATTTGTTCACTGAGTTGGACTTGGTTAGAATCAGTCACTGACTCACTCACTCATCCCAGCTCTATCTCTCTGTCCCATGCAGTGTTTACCCTGCGACCAGTGGGTGGAGCGGATTTAGCTATGCTTCCTGCACAACAGGAAACAGAGAGCAGGGGAAGAGAGATGGGAAGGGCTCAGAGGAGTTGATGGATGAACTCATTTTACCCCATTGTCTCTGCTTTCCTCGACAGGTGCACATGAGCCTTTTCAGCAGGATTGCGAAAATACTGCAGTTTGTTTTCAGAAGACTGCACATTATGTTGGTGTGGAAGTGTTTTTGTGAGTTGTGCTGCATATACAGGCACATGTTATGGTTATTCGCATGAAATTCGATGTCCGAGTGTTTTTCTACAACAAAATTCCCATTAGAGGTAACATTAGCCAGCACGGATAATGACTAACTGCTGCATGCCCCACCCCAACCATTAACCTAATTACATTAACTGATCAATAAATTAGGTTTAAACAGATTGCATTGATCTGAGTGAAATTCTGCCTCCATAATGCAAATGCAAAACAGTAAAAAACAAACAAACAAAAAAAACATTGATCATTTCTGCCATCTGACAGCAAACAGTTAGTCACACAGATAGGTTCACCTCCCAGGTGCAAATCGTGAACATTTTGTTCTGAAAAACACTTAAATACCACAAGGTTACTAATGAATTGTTAAGCATCTGCAGGATGCAGGATCATACACTGAAAGTAAGCACACCTACAGTGAAATGTCAGCGTTGAAATACATGCTGTTTTTACTGAATTAATGTGAGAAATAATATGTCCAGACTCTTCAGTATTCTTACAATAACAAGAATTTTAGATTGGCAAATTGCTGTAGTATGAGTACAGTAAATCACCACTGTATTGTACTGTTTTGTATAGTAGGTATAAGCGTTCATTGATTTAGCACTTTTGAAGAACTGACGTCAAAAAATGATTCACAACAGAAAAAGGAACAAAAATAAAATGGAGAAAATGAGTGAGCAATGGTAGTAATGATCATAATAACTACAAAACAGGTAGCACAGACTTTTCTGCGTGACCTGTTTTGTTTTGAGCACATGTATTGTTGGAGGAGTTTTTATACGCATCCACGTGATAAAATATATGCAGAGATTTTACTGCAGTTCTTTGTAGATTTAGAACTGAATCATTCACGTCAATTTTAAGATAAAGTATTTTGACAGGGTTGCTCATGACTACAAAATGAAAGTTCCTTTAATTTCCTTAAAGTTAAAATGTAAATGAAGTCTTAACATTTTGCTGTTGAAGTGATTGAATTGAAATAAAATTAACATCAAGACATGTTGTTTGTTTGACTTCATAATAGAGGCATGTGTTCCAACACATCTGATATGTGGTTGTTTGAGATGAATAGATACATGTGTAAAGCACCGGGGGTTGTTCTTGTAACAGCATCAGTCAGTATCAGCTCTGCTTAAGTTTAATTTTGATCTGCAGCTACAGAAAATGTCTGGACACGTTTGACACGCCACGCAAGCAGCAAACAAGTTTTGCATATTGTCTTGCTGGTTCCCTCTCTTTTATGCTGTCAGAATTGAGAAAAAATATTGCTGATTCAAAGAAAAATTCCAACACATCAGAGCTTTAAAAGCAATTTGCAGTTATTTCAGGTCAAAAAAAAAGTGCATAGTATGAGTGTAACCCAGTAGTTTAATGTTCAGATAGTAATTGTTCTTAAAGCCAAAAGCAGAAAATTCAATCCATTTGAACACTTATATCAGAATAAACAGTTAACCTTAAGTCTTCAGTGGGAACCATTTAATTTTTCAGGGAAGAAAAAAACAATGTGTACCTGTAACCACAGTTTAGCTTGTTCATACCAGTCATCATTGCTCAATGGCATACCGAAAATACCAAGGCTGATTGACTTGTTTATAGCCAGCAGAGAGAGATGAAGAAATGAAGGAATTAAGGTGAGGCTTCATCAACCTTTGCCTGTATTGGCTTAAATCTTTATTACCTTTAAAGGTAAAATCTCTGCTTAACTGTTTCTGCAAACAATAGAAGGTCAAATCCCCCATCGAACTACTGGATATTCTGCATTTTCTCTTCAAATGACAAGTTAATTTAATGTGCTACAAGTGCTGCTTACATGCAGAGGACAATTTGGGTGTTGGATTTGTCCTAGAATGTCACTGAGCTCTCATGGGGCCACAGATTGAAATGACGTGCTTTGTGGCAACACAGAGACTTTCATGTGGATTAAAAAAGCAACAGAAAGAAAAAGAGAAGTTTTCATCTGGAGTGGTGGTTTCATTGCTTTAGATGCTACCAAATAAGCAGATGTAGGCTTTAGAAGAAAACCTCAAACAGCAGATGTTGGGGTCATAAAATGTAGAGGGACACCATGATTCTGCTGGTGAAGTGAGAGTTCTTACTGTTTGTGCTCAGTTTTGCTTGAGTGATGTGTGTCCCTCGAGGTAGACAATTTGATAATGGAGAAGAACAACGTGTACATGCAGACATAGAAGCACCACTTGAACTTCATGACAAGTACTGAATGCGTGGAAGTGGAAACCTTACTGATAATCTCAGCAAAGTTAAAAGTATAAAGTTTACAGAGTTCATCTTATTGATTTATATGGGTAGTAGAGGTGGATGTTCAGTGAGTAAGAGATAAGTAATGAAGTGGGTCTGATAATGGCCCTGTCTGTGCAGAGAGAGTAAAAAGCACCTTACGACATGACATGTTTCCTTGACAACACTAAAACACATTTCATACTATTGTGTATTTATGGAGTTTTTATTTTACAGCCTGATTTATAATTGCCTTTCATAGAAAAAAACAATTACCCATAGTTCTGACTGAATCACCTGAGAGCATTTATACTTGCAGGTAATTTTAATTACCCTGTGGGATCAATAAAGTATTCATTCATTCATTCAGGTAAATTTTTCTTTTCTTGTAACATTGGGCACTTGTCACAATTATATATGTGCGTAAAGGACTCACAATGGTTGCCCTTGTGTCTTTGAACTGAACTAATACTGCGTTCCAGTCAATATTTCCCATTTGAAATTTCCTATTTTTGACCTCTGAGCATGTGAGGTGCATATCACTAGCTTTTTACACTATTGTGTTTTTGTTGGTGATAAGACAATGTAACTGTCAGCAGTGCAACCTCCTTGAATATAAAAACAAAACAAAGGAAGACACCATTTGTAAATTCCATTTCATGACAGTTTTGTTCTTGGAAAGGGTTTACCAGCTACCTAACACTAACATGAATTTAATTGTAGAGCAGGTTTTACTGCATGATGATTTGCATTTGTTTAATTAAATACAGGCAAATATACTTTAAATTGCCTTTAAACTGATGGTTTTGCATTTATGCTACCATTCATGTGTGACATCAGAGATCCACTTTTGTGCTGATGTAAAATGGACACGTTTTACTGCAGTGACTGCCTGTCATGTGTAGTATTAGAGTACACTCCCTGTTAGCTCCTCTAACCGTGTGAGTCACTGAATCAATAAATGAAATTGTAAGGATTATATCTTTAATGTATTTCAAGGCCATAATGGTCCACAGGTAAAATGATTCAGCTGAGGATTATAGCGGGAGTTGATCTGCAAGGTGTGGATGAGAACTGCTCTGAAAGTGTTACAGAGCTGACTGATATCACACAGTTGGAGTGGTGACACATCTGACATCTGAAAAATTGAGCCTAAGGCTGTGAATTGGTGCCTCATGGGACGACAAGGACAGAGATGTGTGTGTGTATGTGTTTGAGTGTGTGTGCGTGTGTGTGTGTTTGAGTGTGTGTGCGTGTGTGTGTGTTTGGTTCGTGTTGTCCTCTGTGTCCACATATTGTCAAAACCTATGACAGATCTTAGCGACAACATCAAAACTTTGATCGCCTCAGATGGCCCGAGGATCAGATCTGTTTTTGTTTCTTCAAACTGCCTGTGGTTACCAGCCTCCTGCACTGACATTATCATGTTTCCCAAGCAGGAACTAAGGCATCCTGCTTTGCTTTACTTGGCACTCAAGTGGGAATTAGCATATTCTGCTCAGCTGAACATTTGAATGTCTTTACAAATGCCATCTGGGTAACTAAGATACAGCAGGTGTTCAATGAAAATGTTACAGTGCATGTCAGTCCACATGGATGCAGTGTTTATAGTACATGTAGATTTCACATGACATTCATAGTGGAGTAGTTTAGCTGGATACAATGTTCAGCAATTGTTTTTCCTATATAAAGTTGTTTGAGATATATTTTTCCTATTTTGCTTTGTCATGTTGTGCTGTGTCATGCTGTTGAATGCTGTTTTGTGTGCTGTGTGGTGATGTCTTGGGTCTGTGTTATCCTGAAGGACTTATCAAGGCAGACACAGAGAGAGGCTGCATTACAGCTCTAATGAAATCTGTCAGCGCCGACCGCACTCGAGGGCAGCTCAGCTCGCAGTGCAGCTGTACTACTTACCACCACATAGGAGAGGGAAAGAGGTGGTGAGGTGGGGGGGTGCACAATGAGTTCAGAGATAGGTAGTGATTTAGAAGAGAGTTTATGTGTGAGTTTGAGTGTGTGTCGGTTTGAGTAATTACACACTGATGAATAAAGCGCTCCACCGTGCTGGGATGCTTCACTCCAGTGGCTTCAAACCAGAGGAGCAGACACCACAGACTCCCTGCTTAGACCGATTGGAACTGAACAGAATACTAATGTGAACAGGATGCAGTGAAAAGGAGAGACAGAAAAGGCAGAGTGATGAAGGGAGTGGGGAGGGAAGAAGAGGAAGCTGGTGTGAGAGGAAAAGCACAGGGAGGGGTATTAAAGACTTGGTGATAAGAAACCCTTAAAAACTGAGAAGAGGAAATGGTGAAGTGTGACCGCCATGAAGGTGAAGGATGAATCATAACAGAGATAAAATACCAAACATGGGCTGGGAAAATAATCATCAGAGCATCCTGAAGTGGTGTGACATATGGTTGAGAGACTTCTAATCAAAATCAGTGACATGTAACAATGTTATAGTTGACTAATGTAACTGTTGGCAAATTCCATCAGACAAAATCTAATGGAATGGGCTCATAGAAGTCAAATAGCATTGGTGGCTGACACAAAAGACACCTTGAAAAGATCACTAATGCCATTTAAACATATTTTCCTTCCAATAAATGTGATGCTTCCACTAATAAAAACTGCGACAGCAGACAAAAATCTGTCTGAATTTGTAGAATGTCTTGAACATGAGTCGTGTAAATAGCTGAAATATTACAAAAACACATGACAGTGAAAGACAGTCTGAGAACAGATGAGGGAGAAAAAGCAGCCTGGGATATTGTGCTGAATACAAACCCTAATGCCATCTCACTTCTTCACTGTGTCGACTCCATTTATCGTCTCTCTACGGACAACCACTGAAAGCAATTCAGTCTACAATTCAATAACAAAACAAAGTGATGAATTGTTCACAGGGGGTTTCAAGTAGTGTAAGTAGTCAGGATGGTTTCTTGTAGAGAATATGACATCATGACATCATGCTTACCCCACACACTCCATGATTTTTAAAGAGTATTAGCATGTCATTGTCAGGATGTCATTGAACACTGATCACTGTCATGTGGAACTGTTGAGCTGCATTCCCTAAATACCAAAGTAGCTACTGCTTCTGTTGTCAACTCATTCCAAACATCACTGCCATTCTTCTGCAGAGAGTTTGTATTGTGTGACATTTTCACATCAGGGATTTTCAGGTTACCTCTTTTTGTTGATCCATTCTATAACTGCCCAGACATTGTACAACGTAGCACCTCTTATAATGATCATTGCTGTTCAAGGTTACAGTGTACAGCCCCACTGTAAATGCCATAAAAAAAAATAAAAAAAAACTTTGTCTTGATCTGATTGTAGTGGTCTTTCCCATGGTGCAGCTGGTACTTTGTAAATCAATCTCATATAAAGCATTGTTGCCCTTGAACTAAAAGGATTAAGCTTTAGTTTTCCATCATTCTTGGAGTTTGGCTGGTTTCGCTTCAGCACCTCTGGTTTCTTTTAAATTGTGAATATCAAACGAGACCATAACTCTAAATAACCTTGACAGTGTTTGGTGAAAACATGCCTCAGAGACTTCCTGCGTATGTTTGCTTTAAGACAACTAACACACATATCAACGTATGCTAAAAGGCACAGTTATGTCACAAGACAATGAGTCATTAGACCAAAGCATATAAAGCAACCACCAGAGCTATTCTGCTGTCAAACATATTTAATTTACTTTACTGGTTTTATTGTAGGCTGACTCCAGCCCAGCTGTGTGCTGTGCAGCTGTTATATGGGAAAAGTTAAGGCAAATAAAAATGACAAGTAACAGTCACTTCAAACCACAGTCTTGGGGAGTTCAATGGCCTATGCCTGGTAGCCCTATTCAGTAAGAAACAAATCTCTCTGTTTGTGTTATAATGGGTTTCTTCTGGTGTGGGCAATGAATATTGTTGCTCTTAGGGAGAGCATAACGTAGCAGTTTAACTGTTTGGCCATGTCGTACAGTCTGTCTGGCTAAAGTAGTGAGGAAAATACAGCATAAAACAAAGAAGCAATGGTAATAGTACAAGGCTAAAAGCTGTTCTGAGTGTAGAACTGCTGAATTATTAATGGTCACAAAAATGAATTACAAGCAAAGAGCAAACTCAGTGAGAGTGAGAGCTATGAACACAACATTACCTTGAAATTTTCCCTCACTGGCCACAACCATCAAATCCACAGCATTATTCAATCTCGTGAGATGCTGAAGAGTATAGCTTTATCAAATAATGCTGTCTCATAATTCCTGTCTGTGTGCAACAGTGCTGCATTTCAACCTTTCTCTCAATCATCATAACTCAGGTTTGGCTTGGTTTCTGCAGCAGAGTCCAGAGCGATATATACACACAGATGATGGGTCAGGGACTGTGTTAGTCTTAAGGTTACCTCTATCAACTACAGCTCCACATGCTTATGTTAGTCACAGCCTGTTGCTTCTACTGTTAAAATCTGCCAAAATGATCCGGTGGCACTGCAACGTGAGCAAACATGAGCAAATAGACACAAGTAAATTAAGAGAATGTGAGTTTGATTACATATGCAAAACATGCTCTGCACTGTAGAATGCTGTAGAATAGATGTTGTTTTATGTGCTCACATGTGAGATAATGAAATTTATATTGGCTAAAAATAAAAGATATAACCATTTTGTGTTGTACAACATTCCTGCTGTTTGAAGTGGTATGAAGGGCCACCTAATGTGATATTTTCTTCTTATGAAAGAAGTTGCCAGTGTTTATATGTTGCTGCAAAACCTTGACTGATGCTGAAGGTAAAGTTCAGTCTAAGAGGCTGTCTACTTCAGTGTGGCCAAGGTCCTTACAATGACACAAAAGCACACACAGATGCACACACACACACACACACACACACGCAGACACTTTGTCAAGATTCGTCATGTTCAGCCAACAAGCAACACTATCCGCCCTTGTCCCATGTGGCCGTTACTTAACGCTTTCGGTCAACACACACACACACACACACAATGAACAAATATGCATTGACATGTACACACACACACACACATGCACACACAAACACTTCAAGCTGACAGATGCATTCTAGATATATTCATAGTTTGTCCTTCTCCTACTCCTTTTCTTTCGGTGGTACAGAGGTTGAAGGTGTATTTCAGCACAGACTTGTGGTACTGGAGGTAATTCTGTAAATCTGATGTCAAGGGTGTAACTTTGGATCTACCATTTGGGGGCCAACTCTCTGCCTATTTATTTATTTATTGAATCATTTACTTTTGTAAAATGAGTGATACATTGTGTTACTTTTACTGTGATTTACTTAATGTAGGTTCAGCCTCATACATGACTATTTATGCCACAGTGACACAGTAGTTACTTCCTATTGTGTTTAAGCACTAGCTAGCAAGACCATGGCAGCTTCCACTCAATTGATTTTGTGTGTATCCACTATCTATAAAAAAAAAAAAAAAAAAAAAACTTTGAAGATTAATTAATTGCATCTGTTTATTGACACTAATAAGCTACACACAGCTATACTATACACACATTAGCAGATGATTAAGCATGCTAATATTTTTGCTATTTTGCAGTCTTTGAATAAAGAAAATCAACAAGTTATTCATGCAAGATGATTAATATTTTAATCATCTTAACCCACCAGCTAAACCCTGTTCCATCACGGTGGCACAGAATATGTGACCATCCAGATTGTACCCTGGCTTTGCCAGTAAGCAGCTGGGATAGGCCCCCAACTCCGACTGCAGGATTTATGGATTGATGTTATTATATTGGGGATGCGGGGGGATGTTATATTCACTGGATCATGTAACCCCTGTGGAGAATAAAGTTGTACATACTGTATAATGCATTAATGTATAAATTTACCTTAACTTTCATTCTGGTTAAAATTTGGATATGGATTTGGACATAAAGATCAAAGGAACTGCACTTTTGACAACATATGCAACATTAATTTAATATTCTCCAAAAACAAAAAAGTTCTCAGAATGAGAACCTTCACATTTAGCACTTACATAAATTACATTTTACTGGCAAAAATTTGACAGCAGATTTTATTCTCTGTTGGTACAAACACACGAACACACACACACAGGCCAGTCGCTTCCCCTCCCATGTCCTGGCTGACTGCTCTGTCCTCTCATCCAGATGGAGTCACATGTAATTATAACCAGTTAAGCTGCCCAGAATCCTCTCTGACTCTTCAGGGAGCTTGAAAAAACTGTGATGCTCTTTTCAATCTACAGTCTGTCTACTAAAGGTCACACTCTTTGTTCCCTGTCTGCTCTCTCTCTGTTTTCCATCTTTGTTCCTCATCTCTCTTTTGCACACCTTTCTGTCACATACTTTCTGCATAGTAACAACATCTATCCAGAGATTGTTTTAAGAACAGCTATTTTTGTGAGCAATGTAAGTGATTTTTTTTAAATGTATCATCCACATGACGTTTTTCCAACATCAGACTACACAGCATATAACCTACAACGTGTGACATGCGCTTTTGCAAACTGGTGCGTGGTTGACTGTCAGTGGTCATTAACTGAACCAGCAGCTTTGTGATGTGGTGAACTTTCCTCCACTAACCACAGGGTTCAGGACAACAAGCCCCTGTGTGTTGTCTAGCCAGCTGCACTCCCAAGTTTTAATGAGGACACATGTAGTTCGGTAAACAGAGGTGGGAGCCGGATGATGGGTTAAGGGCACAGAGGTGGCTCTTTCTCTCTCTAGTGCGTGGGTAAACAGACCTAGATAATGCAGGCAACATTAGCCATCGTGTGGGACAAATATTTACAAATCCAAGCTGACTTGCTGATCAAAGAGATTGCAATAACAAGTTCAAATGACACAGTTATTTGAAATCGTGGGGATATCTGACAAAAAAAGACTTTGGCTTTGATTATGAATTGTGACTATGAGACGTTATATCAACAGATGTTCAGACAATGACACACAGTAATAGGTTTGACATTTAAATTAGAAACACATGAATGGATGATGTAACATGTTAAACTTTTTAGATTATTTTAAGAAACATCAGAGTCCTGGTTCATTAACATTTATATGTCTCGATTAATCATTTAATCCGCTCATATTGACGCTTCAGTCATTTGAAAAGGCAATGTCATATTGCAGCTGGGTGTTGGATTAATTATATTTTGCATGCTGTGGCTCAAATTAAAGCAATCTGTGGTAACAAAAATGCCTTTTTAAAGACAGTTGGAACCAGTTACTGTTCATGACTAAGTGTGATAGACTGCAGAGAATAGAACAATAACAGATTGCCACAAAGTTAAATCAATCGCACTTCAGCACTGGATGAGCCCACACCCCTGTCTCTCTGTTTTCTCTCTCTCTCTTTCTCCATCATAGTTATATATGATGACTCAGAGAGCACCGGAAGCTCAACTGGGAACTGAGGGTTAATAATAAAAAAAAAAAAAAAAACAGACTTTTAATAAGTTTCACTTCAGCAGCTGGTAATTTTATCGACATACACGTATGGCTGACGTCTGTGAAAGGACCTTAAAGAAATGCCTGAGAGGATCTACGTTGCTTAATCATTATTTATATATTCAATTCAATTCAGTCTATGTAAAGGACCCTGCTCATCAAAGGTCAGAGAGAGAAAGAGAAAAAAAACAACAATGGAAAAGTTAATAAAATATGAAATACATTTAGAATGAGAACAGAAGACAATTCACAATCATCTGACATTTGCACATTTGCACTCAGTTCAGGGTCAATTATATGATTTACTGAACCAGGAGTTTTTCATTATAATGTAAACACAGCACTGACATTGCAGTAGATGTAGATGAACATCACAATTCTTCTGTCTGATAGTTTCTTGGAATATAAACTGTTCATAGTCTAACAAGTTAGTAGTCATATACTAAGTTATAACATATTAGCATGTTCTTAGTGACAAGGCTGACATGCTAATGCTTAGTAAATAATCTTCACTATCTTTGTATCACTGTTAGCATGCTAACATTTGCTGAGTAGCACCAAACACACAGTCTAGCAGTAGCTAATGCTGTTAGTTTTGTAGGTCTTTGGTCGGTGATCAAGGTATAGAAGTTAAAAATTTGTTCTGATGAAAGTTCTATATGAAAAGTTAATGGATTGTTACCATTTATCCTGAAAAGCGCTTGAATGCTCAGAGAATACAGCTCACAATTCAATTGCTGTCAAGGAATTCACTAAAAACAGCAGTGGCAGTCTCATGGTGGTCCTATGAGAAAAGGTTAGGAAGAAAGAATAGAATAAGAGAAGAGTTGATTTCATGTCTGTCCAATAGTCATAGAGATATTTCACTTTGACAGCCCCACAGCTTGTATCTAAGTCCAGCTTTCCTTGTTCAGCAGTCAAATCTGCCTCAAGGCCACAAGATGAATAATACTCTTTAATAGAAACAGACTTTGAAGTTCATCATATCTGATGTCATGACACTCTCAAGTGATAGTTGTTCTTAAACACAGCCTGTCATATTATCCTGCAGGTACCACAGCAAATTTCCCTGAGGGAGTGGTGCTGTTTATTCCTTTCACTGTTTGTTTCACATTATTGTTTTGCTCCTGCAGCTGCACACAGTCAGTGGGAACCAAGGCCTGGAAGGTCCTCCCCTTCCTCTGCTCCCTCTCCCTTTTTTTCCCAACCCCCAAACCCCTTCCTCTGTGTCAAAACATCCCTGGAAGAAAAGCGATATTTGCCTCTAAAAGTTACCTCATCCATTGTTTTCCGGGCTCAACACTGCAACACCATTAAACAATGACACGTTGGATGACGTCTACCTTAGACTTTGCCTCATAAACAGGAGAGAAAATCCACACAGTTTGCAGATTGAAAACACTCCAATGAATCACAGTATGTTATTACCAGTTCAGCTCTGGGGACTTCTGTATGCCCAGAAAAACTATGCGGAAATAACTATTAATAAAAAGCTGCCTCGAATTTGTGGTTGGAAATAATCCAAATCTAAAAAGCTAAATGTATGAGGGAAAAGTCTGCATGCCACTATCTTGAAGATAATAATGACTGACAGTGATTTGAATTTCCTATATGATGGTTCGGAAACCAATCACATGCATAGGTATTCCAGTGCATGTTGGGAAAGGCTCAGGCATCAAAATACTCAATACACATTGATGAATTGTGAGATTTCATCCAGTTCCAAATTGTCACATTAGGGACATTTTTCCTATTTAATCTGTAATCCAAGAGTTAGCCTGTGTTTGGTGGTTGTAGTGGTGGAATATTTTTATTGGAAAAAGAATGATAATATGATAAATGCTTCCAATATACAGTAATGCCTGGGGTAGGCTACAACCTGTAAACAAGACAGCCCTGAAATCATTAGAGGGATATTTTTAACTTTGTAACGAAGCAAACTGTTGCATTTAGATAGGCTAATCACATCTGGGACCGGTCTCTGTGCTGCAAGATGAAACTGATATCTTATCTCACTGTGTATTTAGACAGAGTGTTTGAAACCCAGAGTAGTGCATATCCGTAAATAAATTCATCCATGTAAATGACTTTTAGTTGAACCATAACAATACCTTAACAAGTTCTGCTTTAGGATAATAAAGAAGAGTGGATCATTGTAGCACGCCATGATGAGTTCTTTAAATGCTAAAAAAAATGCTCCAATGCTCCAGTTCTCATCTCCCAATGGTTCATTCTTTACAAAAAGGAAAGGCGAGAACACCATCCCACAATGCCTTGTGGCAGAAACATTATCAACCCATATCAATAACATCTGCTGTTGCATAATTATGCTTGTTATGTAGCCTTGAGTAACTGCCAACTCGCAGCAGTTTAGTTAATTTTACCATGTCCTTCAGTTATATCTTTCCTTTACCACATGACATTTTCCGTCAGGTCAAGAAAAAGGCTTATGATTTTTTTTTGGCTTTCAAAGCTGACCACTTGTCTTTTCCTCACCTAAGATGTCTGGTATATTTATGTGATTTGAATACCAATTAAACTTAGAACAATTGACTTATTACACTTATGCTCATACAGATGACTTCAGCTGAATAGGTGGTTCCCCAGTGTGTCTCATGACACATGAGTTTACACAGTGCTAAAAGAATGTGGTCATATGTGGACCCAGACCGTTTCTGAATCATTCACTCTGGTCTCAGTGATTGGATCTCAGTGCCTGATCTCAGGTAGGAACAGGGACAAAGACAAAACATTAATTTAGTAAACAGTCTATAGGAATGTAAAACACTATCTTAGCAATGATGAACTGAAAACATATTTTAAATTAGTCATACTTTGGGACAATGAGTCTTCAAGTTGTCCCTTACATCATGTTGTGTCCCATCCATCCAAATCCTATTGAAAATGCTCCAGAAAACCGTAGAGCTGTGATTAAAATCCTCACCTTGTTTGTGCTCTTGCTATTTCCTATAAAATAACACTCAATTTTTTTTTTTTCCACTGTGGGCACCTTGTGGCTTTTATGCTCAATACTATTTCACACGGTAAGTGAATTTAATGTACAAGCAGGGAGTCATTTTGGACAAAGCCTATGAATCAGAGGGGGGCACACATTTCCTGTTAAAACAGGCAGCCCAACATTCTGCAGCCTGAAGAATGTAACACCATTGATTGAATCTATGCCAACAAAGTGACACAATCGTCATGTAATGCTAAGGTAACTCTCTCCACTACTTTGGTTACCCTGTAACGAAATGGTATTTTTCACTGAGGAGATTTATTTTACTCAACAACGTACGCCCAACGACTTGTGACATACGAGACATTTTAAGGTAGGTTATGTTAAGTTTCCTTGTAACAAGGCAAATCCTCTGCTGTCATGGTTTGCCAGAACTGAGAGTGATTTTACAAATTCTGACTCGCTACACTGACATACAGGTGTGTGAAAACTACGCATTTGCACATATGATGGTTGTGCAAGCCAAGACACATTCACAGGGACATTCCCACACAAGTGTGAAAAATCACCACAAGCCTTGCTGAGATATGCAGTAATATTCAAACTATGCCAGAGATTTTGTGATGTAATGACAAGAACGTGGGTATGAAATCTTTCTAAGATATGTATTCATTTTTTGATGGTTTCAGATTGGCACGACTGGCGCAAGGCCATTGCCTCCAGGTGTTTTATAGAAATTCTGGATTCTAGTGCTGCTTCACACAAATGACCCCAACTTTATCCACATCTCTTCTTTTTTTTCTTTTTTTTTTCAAGACCAGATGTCCTGATTTCCTTCTGTACAGGTAGATGTTCCCCTGCAGGAGGAAGTACCCTGGTTCTCACCTATTCACTCTGTGGGAGAGGCTTCCTCTCGAGCTGTTAAGGGGGAGGCTTCACCAACCTGTGTGTTCAAGGGATTCCAGTGATGATTCATTGAGCTAGCTTGCTCTGAAGCAAGTTCTCTTCTCCTTGCTCTGCCTGAGCCGATCAACATTTCACACTCCTCCTCCTCTTCCCCCTGAGTCAGAGAGCATTCGCTTTTTTTTCTCAGTGAGTCACAAACAAATCCACAGATATAGATGGCCCGTGTGGGTGGATGGTGCCCCCCATGCTCAACTGCTGTTATTGCAACTACGAGGCTCATCCAGCCCCCTTCAGAGACATATGAAAAAAGAAAGCACCCCCACACTGTCCTCTTTAACTGTGTTATATTCAATATGAATTGTCTGCAATATTATGTTCTGATCTTCTCTATGAGTCTCTTGTTGGTTAATAAACAAGATATTGTTTTACAGGTGGAATTTCACACACCGGTGCACAGATTCAATTTCTTCAACAACAGGTCCTGTTGCCCTGGACTATTACAGCAAATTGAAACCGTGTCAAATGCAAACTGTGTTGCATAAGATTAAAATGACAGTGACATGTGATATAGCCATGGGCAATATCAACATACCACTTTGTCTTAGAAGTGATTTTCTGATAATGACTCTGTGGTTTCTTATTTCTTTCCACTTCACAGAAAACACATACGGTATCCATGCACACAAAAATAATGTATATGTTAACACCCATAAGACACACACACCTCTTTCCACTGAGGTGTGATCAGGACTTAATGTACAAAACAGTGCATTAACGCTGCACACCCAATCCGGCCCACACCACTGAACTTGACTGGGCCCTGAGTTTTAAGTGAGGAAAGGGTGGAACTCTCAGAGTGGAGGAGGTGTGATGGCATCCTTCCTTAAAGGAAGCATATGGATGGTTGTAGAAAGGAAGCCAGCTCCTCTGGAGGGTAAAGCAAAGGATATGGAAAGGAAGTTGAATTAATTGCAGGAATGTGAGAGATTTATTTACATTTCTCGTGTTAGAAGCTTAAAGATACTATTGTATATATATATATATATATATATCTGTTGAAACTGCCTTCATGAAAAGTATTTATAGTGAATGTTAAATGTTTTAAAGACAAGATTCTTAAGTACAAAACAGACAAATGAAGATCACTTTAAGGGTTGTTTGATAGTGTTGGTCCATGATATTGCTCATCTTGTACTGCGTCAAGTAACATGTTTGTTTCATTTTGAAAATTTGAGCTGAGAAAGAATAATTTTTTTTCTTTTTCAAGTCATAATGGTTAATGTTTTACTTGTTAATATATATGTTTTATCCATCCTCCAAACCAACGCTCAATCTAGTTTTCTGTATAAAATTATAACTCGAGTATATGTCCAATTGCCAACATAGGAAAAGCTCTCTTCAGCTTTTTTGACATACATGAGTAATCAAATATATTCTTGAGAATAGTGCCAGGGTTAATTAACATCATAACTCCTACAGAAATATCTGAGTGTCACGTTTTTGTTTTTTCTTTCTTCTGAGTTCCACCATTTAGTTTCCTCCCACGCCCCAGATAAGATGGACTGCAGTCTAAACTGCCCTAAGGTAAATGTATGCTCGCCTAATGGATTACCAAGACGTCCAGGATATTTTTCTGCTTTCCAACCTAAGTATTGAGCAATAACCTCCAGACACCTGTGAACCTAGGAAAAGAAAGCAGTGTAAGGACTAGTGTGTGACATTCAATCATGAAGATTTGTTGCACAAGGCTCCAGTAAACTGTGAGCTTTTGCTGATGATTTATTTCTGTGTGTTTGTTATGCAAGTGTTAAAATATGTAAGAGATTAGCAACAGTGAGGCATATGAAATATCCTGTCTGCTCAAGTGCACAGCACTTGATTTTTGCTTATTCTCTAAAGCAAAAATTATGCATTTGTTGTTTGTGTTCACTAAACATTTATATACATCAAACAATGTATGAGCAAATAGTGAGTATGAACGCTGGATGTTTTAACAGCCCGATGGGGTTGTATGCAGACCGCATGGTTTTTAAGTCGACTTCATATCTGCTAAATGGCTGAGGGATTATCAGGATCACTGCACAGAAACAATAACCGGTGCTGATAAGATGTTTGACCAATTGTATTATCACTGATGTAATTGTTGATGCCCAAATAACATCAACATGCGTTCTCAAGACCCGTTTTGACATACGAAGGTCATTAGGTGTTTTCCCACGGTTGTATATGTTATTACTTTCATATGAGAATCTGTCATTCCTGCTTTGGATGAAAATTACATTTAGTGATTGTGAGGGAGTGATACACCGGAAACTGCAAATGACCAATGTAATACTAACTCTAGTAATAAATATGATTAATCGGTACATGATTGTGGTTTTTACATTACTGCTCTTCTCTTCTATCAATGTAACTGAGCTTATACAGAATTACCCATATGTCACAATATCCTTTCAGGAATACTTCTGCACACGTGCAGTTTGAGTGCAGGCAGGGATTTTGGTCTTGAAAAGGAAAGCAGACGTGCTTTTGGCTTCATCCCATCACCCCTGGGGGTCATCTTCACATCAGAGAAGGGCATCCTCTACTCAGGCTGAGGGGAAGCACGAAGGAAAAGGATGTATGTACACTGTTGTGTGTGTGTGTGTTTGTGCCTGCAAAAGCTCTTTAGTTCACAGTGCTGGGAACAGCTGCAGGCAGGACTTCCTGTTCTGCACAGGAAACAAAATGGCGGAGAATGGGAGGCCTGGAACAATGCTGTGAAAGTCAGCCACCACCCAGGTTAGGGAGCGAGGTGCTTGTGAATCACAGGGCAGAAAGGTGAGCGCAGCACGTCCACTACTGCTGGAGGAACCACGTTGGAATACCATCACTCTAATGCTCTTTGTACAGAATTCAAAAGAAGTTTCAATGGCAGGTAAACGTGAAAGTAAAACTGTGCAGGTCACATTTGAACAGGGACTAAAACTCCCTTTTACACCAAGTTTTGTTGCTAAATATTGGAGGGAAAATACCTTGAAAGTTTAAAATAAATTATTAATTGTTCTATCAGTCAACATTAAAGCAAAACAAAAACAAAAAAAAAAAAAAAAATCTGGAAAATTATGTTTTGACTGATCACTAGGCCCCGCAATAGGTAGCAGGCTTTGCTGTTAGACCTGTCAAACCATGTGACAGGCAGCCATTCTATAGCCCTGACACAAATTACCTATGTGATCTAACAACTTACAAGCTGCTCTTAATTCTACTTTCATTAAAGCTGCAGGCAGATATTCAGCAGCTTTACGCAGCCTTATACCTACATTATACAGAATCTGCTCATGTTAAAGTCCTGTGGCCAACAGGAATGAAATAGTTCAGCCATCAACAACTCATCTAGCCTTACTAGTGGTTGTGGTTACCTAAAAAAAAAAAAATCTGAAGCAAACAGAAAACATTCACATGCATTGGTTGACAAATTCCATTCACAGCCACTGTCACAGAGAATTCAGGCTTTCTGCCAAATAAACTTTTGTCATGAGCATTCTCATGTTTCAAAACTGATCAGAATAGCAAAGAGGATGGAAGTTTACAACCACGTCTTTGTTTTCAGGATGTTACACCGGCACTATTTTTAGTCCATCAGAGATATAATAATCTGCTTTGTGTTTGTTGTTGTGTTTGTTGTCTCTCTCCAATCTGCCATATTTTTTCTTTCTTTGACTGGAGCCTTGTTCTCAAATATGTAACATCAACAGTAACTGGCAAACAGATTGAGCATTTGAGTTGTGAATTTGAAGCACAATTATACCACTTTATTTCTAGTGGTGCATTAGTGATGGAGTAGAGGAAGAGACACAGGCAATGGGGAATTTTACACAATGGAAATATGTAGGTCAAGTTACTGCACAGCTTAGCAAACTATCTATTACATTATGCTACTCCACCAGAGATTTCCATACACTTTACTTTTTTTTTTCCTTTTACCAACAAGACCACCTACATGCTCCTGATAATGACCTTAAAAATAGTGGTTTGATAAAAGCAGGGTTAGACAACTCTGGGAGAGATCACACATTTTCAACTTCAAAGACTCTAATCTTGATAATTATCAATAAGTTTCCATGCATAAAAATAGAGTCTTGTCAGGCTTTTTTTTAAACAATGTTTCTGGGTTTGAGTTCAGAGCAACTCAGCTGGTTATATTCCCATGTATCTGCAGCCATTGTTCAAGTAGAAAACACATTGTCATGTAATTTTCTTTAGGCTGTCTTACTCTGCGTACTTTTTCAAGTTTTAACACAGCCTTAAAAAAGTGACAAGGAAGCAGAGACACATTGTCCCATAACAATCAGATATCTGTGCAGCGGATTCAACAAAACCCCCCCCCATCAGATATTTTCATATGTGAAAAAATGAAACAGCACAAAAGACTGCTGCATTGTCTCCCTCAGTCGAGAAGCCCAGGGGATAACATTTTCCAGGTGAGGAAATAGTTTTCACACTTTTCTTCCTCCTTATCACATTTCACAGATGGCATTTACTTCCAGAAACACACCTGTGAATACATCTTCACTTTCTCTTTACTTAGCTCATCTCCTGTTTAGCTGGAAAAAAAGAAAATAATGACAGACGACACTCTCGGTGTAGATAAGAGTGATTTTAATGTAGAATGCATGACTGAGAAGATAAGAACAATTATTACCGGATCCTTTACAGTCGAAGTAATCAATTTTTCAAGTTCATCACACAGTTCATTCATATCAGTTCAGCTGACAGGAATAGAAAACATAATTAGTTTTCATGACACATAATAATGATCATCACAAGTTTTATTTTTTAAGAAAACTTCTCACAGCGTGGCTTTCACAGCAGACCAGAGCCATACAGGTAGACATCAAAAGTTAGTCAGCCAGAGCTTATTATTATGTTAAAATTAGGTCCCAATGTTCTCTTCCATGGTTTGAAGTTGTTTCATGGTGTTTCAGACCAACATTATAGATCATCACAGTTGTTTAATATCATTATCTAATTTCTCAGTGTACTGACATTCTTACATCTTCTGTTCATAACATCATCCTGTTATGTAAAGTATAAACCACAGAAAAAAAATCCTCATATCAAAATATTTTTTATTTCATGCACACGTATGCCAATAAGTTCATAATCATGAACATTAATCGCTGTAACATCTAATATATCTCTTATTTTTCTTTATGTGGGCTGTGCTGCTGATGAACAATGTGAAGGCAGAAGTTGACAGCATGAGCCAAACAAAAATTGGGATAAGAGTTTGAAATTAGAACACGTCATTCAGTCAGTCAGTGTGTGCGTGAAAATACACTTTCCGAATTGTAAACTTTCCTGTGCATAATTACTCTGTCACTGTGGAGGTGTAATTATGTGTTCCTGCAGGTAAAATACGTCCTAGGAAACCAATCAAAGAACAAGAGGACAGAGGACATTTTGACAAAGGAAATTCTCTGTGGGTTTATCACCTCAAGCAATGACTTTCATATCACATAGTGATTTCCCTTCCTTGTTATAAAGATATTTATCAGTGCAGCTTTGAGTATCAAAGTGTTAAAATTTTGATGTTTGCTTACCTCATCTGCAAAAT
The DNA here is from genome assembly GCA_016801845.1 of Polydactylus sextarius. Lineage (NCBI taxonomy): Eukaryota > Metazoa > Chordata > Actinopteri > Polynemidae > Polydactylus > Polydactylus sextarius. Next base: position 14,531,665 of record CM028915.1, read on the forward strand.
ATCACAACTCTCCAGCTCAGTCTGAAATCTCTGCACTGTCCTCTAAAAAGCCCTTCTGAATAGAGGATCTGTCTGCAAGGCTTTTATATTTGTATTAAACTATTGTTGCCTTTGTAGGTGGTTATCACAAAGGTAAGAATTGAAGAGGTCAGACAAGAAGTCAAAGACAAACTGTCTAAGTCTTGTTCAGCCAGTGTTCTGTTGCTATGACGGCTAATAATTCAAAACATTTCACTTGTCACAGCAGTCATAAAACTAACACTTAAACAAGAACTTAAACAAGAGATGGATTAAAAATTGCCTGAACGCATCATTAAAAACCATACTTCTTTTTTCTCCAATCATGTCAGGAGCTGGTGTGTAGGCGGTTAAGACTTTGCACTTTAAGAATGGGAGTCAGACTCACTCATAAAAAAGTGAGAATTTCCCAAGTTTTCAGCCCCAACATCTTCTGTTCTTTTCACAAACCGCTCTTGTGGGAGAATCTTGGGTTACCATGGAGACAGGATCGCCCACATGTCTCGTCACGAGGAGCCTCTTATCCATGACAACACAGCTGTTTCCTCTATCCTTCACATTTGGTACGTTGCTCATCAATTTGCATAATACCTGAATCAAAGGGGCTTTTGAACACAACATCCTGCCTAAACTGCAGCAGACTTTTACCACTGCTGTAATGATAAGTGGCTCTGAGAATTTTCACTGGTGTTAAATCATTTTTGAGCAATACAACCACATGCTAACGGGTCTGGTGGAAGCCACTTGTGAATGAGCTTTGGGAGAGATACATCTGAATGAATACATTTAATAGGAGCATTTAATAGAATAAATAATAAATCATATACATCTATTGCTACAGGGACCTGGACATCTTTTTATTTTATTTTATTTCATGGAAATTAAATAGGTTTTCAAGTCCTTATCTGTACAACCAAAAATTGGTCTGTGGGAGAGAAATGACTATTATTTCGATCTGAAAATTCTTGAAAAACACCTTGTTAATGTTTACTCTGCGTCATATTTACCAATATGGGCATTTCCACATCTGCTGCTGAAGTCACTCAAACAACTAATCTCACATAAAACGTGATTGCACAGTATGACGCAAGTTATAGATATATACAAACACCTACACAAGTAGATACTGCGTCTGACTACAGAAAGAGAGGAAATTGCAGTGCCCACTCACTGTTACTCCGCCTTGAAGTGAGCTCTTGCTGCTCAGTGTTCCAAGTGTTTAGAAAAATGAACAGAGCACAGGATGCACTGCCAAGTTTTTACTACAGGATTTTTACAACATCGGTGGCCTCTTACATGGGTTGTGAACTGATTAATATAGTAGTTTGGGGATGGATTAAAACACAGATACCAAGCATATAGTATTTATAGGTTAGACAAATCTGTCTGTCTGTCTGTCTGTCTATTTAAAATCAAGTCAGACAGTGAAAGGTGGACTCTGCTGTGCTGTGATGTAGAGCTCTGTATGGGGCCAGGGAGAGAGTGAGCACTGCTAATGCTCAGGCTCTTAGTTATTGCATGCCCTCGAACTCAACAACCCGAGCATCACCTGAGGAGACATGACAGATCCCCAACAGGCTGAATAAGTTTGTGCACCAGCTCATAATGCCTGCATTAAAGTAATGGCGACGGGGGCTGATTTAATGAATAAGCTCTCAGTCATGCTACACTTTTGGTTAGTGTACTTAATGTACACTAAACATAATAAAGGGGATAAAGCTGCCAACTGCCTTCAGCAGTATCCATAATCATAATCATGCTATTTCAGAACTCTAAGTTCAGTCCAAAGTGCATTTTCAGCTTTTGTGCCATCCATCCCTGATAACCCTGACCTGACAAATTCTATGATGGTGGCCACTGCCACTGCTAAACCAACTACATTGTGAATATATAATATATAAACAATAATGTTCTTTAATATAACATGTAAGCCTCTAGAATAAGGCCCTTTATAACCTCTCTTTCACTAGGCAATGACTAAATGTTCTCTCACATCTTAGACTACAGTAAAATAAGCCTGAAATTATATTCCAACACTATATTCCATAGAAACAAATCACAAAAAGAAAATGATAATTGAGTAATGGTAATGGTAAATAAGAATAGTAATTGCACTATCAAATAAATACACTCTCATATATTCATATTCCTCTCCCTCTGTGGTTTCTGTGTTGTTTAAACTCACTTCTGCTGCTGGTGTCTGAAACAAACTCCCTGGGAACAGACCCCAAACAATTTCTCACAAATATTCATGCAGTAAAAAAGAACTGCACTGCATAATGCTAATAAGACATTGCCCTGCCTTTGAGAACATTTAATTAATCCAGTAGAAAAAGTGGAGGTAACCTGATCACACTGATGTCCTTTGCAGAATGATCAGGGTCACACCGGGAATGGATTCAGAGGGTCATGTAGGTACTTTATAAGTGTTTTTAGTGGCTTTGAACAGCATTTCTGTAGTTGTATTATTTGACCACGTGTTTTAAAAAAAAAAGCTACGCTGGACAAAATTGATATTCGAGGAGATGGGCTGTTGAAAATACTTGAAGTAACAGACCCCATGTATGCACTTACTGCTACTGATGTACCCTTAATACATCAGAAAAAAAACATCTTCAGAGATGGATTCAGAGGGTGGATATATATTTAGACAAATCAGTCTTTGTGAGATTTGGCACTTAGCGCTCTATTTTTAGTTTATTTTAGAGACAAATGAAAGAAACAGGCAAAAGATAAAGTAACAGACCCTTTTAATGCACAAATTTTGGAGTTGCACCATCACATTTTTAAATATGTTAAAGGGTTGAGGGTGCAGCCAGTACTTTCAAAGGCTGAATGTAATAGATGGGCTGTAACACTGGGGCAATGATGAACATCATTCTGTAATAAACATTTTTACAAATCTCAAAGAGACTGATGTGTGTTTGTATATAACAGCGGCATCAATGAGTTTTATGTCTAAGAATAAATCAACAAACACTCAAGGAAAGAAGCACATGCTAATGTCTGCTTTAGTACTTGTTTTTCTGACTGTAACACACTTCTAGATGTTATGTGAAATGCACTGTTGTGTGGCTTTGAATGTCACTGCCTCACTGCACAACTGATGTGCAGCATAATATATTTGCTAAAGGATCCAAATATGTCAAGGATGAAACACACTATTATTCATGCTTCTCTCCCCCACGACCACGATAGGATTTCTGTAACATCTCCTTCTCTGAGTATCTTATGCTAATGTCTGAGATGCATGTGGGCATGTGCAACAAAGGGCTTTTTGTTTTGCTATAATGTGCTGTTTCCTGGTGTTTGTGCTGTGACTTGCATTATTAAAGATCCTTTGATTATTATCTTTTTGTTATTATCATGTGTTGCAAAGATATGTCATGCAAAATCCAAATCCTTCATTCTTTTATATAAATCATTAATGCATTGTGCAATCACAACAGAAGCTCAGTATTTGTTGTCAACAATGTAAACCTAAAGGCAATACATTCTCACAGGGAAGACTTGTTGCTCAAGCAAAAATATTCTTTACAGTTACTGATTCTTCACTTGCATCACTAAACATATAATTTGTATTTATTATTAATTGTATTTGTATTTGTGCAATACAAAGGATCTGTGCAAGTAGTTTTCTAAGAATTTAAGATTTCGCGGAAACAGCATCATTCTATACAAAACACAACAATGTGTTTATATTACTCATCAGTAATATAAACTTCAAAATGGCTCTGCTCTTCAGAAAGGTTTGTTGACACTGTGGCACTTGCTCTGCAGCTGCTTACTGTTTAGTGAGCCACATGTGGGAATAAATACTGGACATGTAAACATACACAAATCTCTGTCTGTGCGCATATTGGACTTTTACATGATTCACACTAGAACATCAACACTACAGGCAGTTGGTGTTCTCACAGTCATTGTTGCAGCCTGACTGAGGGTGGTGTTTAGAGCACAGATCACATGGAAAATGCTAGAGCTGAGTCATGAAGAACACAAAGCTGTTACACATTGCCACCTGCTGGTTTGTATACTTTATAAAGGAACTATATAAATTTGTTGCAAGGTCCACTCTCAGTTGTTGTTTTGAGACATACATTTACAATGAATACAGTCTTATATGAAAGACCTGCTTTCCCACCAACAGCACTGCAATCAACATCCTGTGTATATCCTGTTATATAACGTAATTCCAACAAAAACTGAACATTATAACCTTTGTGGATGTGGGATTTATTGCAGGGCTGTTGTATTACACTGTATTAGTTTTAGATAGGTATTGATAAACATATCCAAGTGTATGTGTAGTGAAAGACTGTCACAGTATCTACTTAATTAATCAGTCAAACAAACTTTATACAGAACAAAGTGCTTTACATATTAATAACAGTCACTCCCACCCAACTGGCCATTGCCTTCACCCATACCCCTGCACCCCAGTCCTTATCAATATTATAACATGTAGGGAAATTATAAGAACAAATAATAATATAGCTGGGAACAGAAGAACCCTCCTGGGAACAGAACACCTCTGTTGTGGGGTGGGTGCCAAGACTCGTGGAGGGCGGACCCCGAGCCAGCGTCACAGCAACCAGAACCAACAGCCACCCCTGATGCCGAGGGCTCCCACTGAGGAAACACTACTACTCAGTGTATTAAATATTAAATGTTAAACTAGAAGATAAATTATGTAAATAAAATAGATTTTACTATATTTTGTTCAATCAAGAATTTAAGAAGTGATATATTTTATGGTAAATTCATTGTCTGTTAAAGTTGTGGGAACAACACTGTTCAACATGGCTGCTTCTTTAAAAAAATTCATTAGACTGGATATATGTCTTACAAGTGTGCAATGGATTTTCCATGTTAAAGTAAATAATAATAATAATAATAATGATGTGATTATTGTTGCATATGTTTGTTTTTATTAGATGTCTAGTTGGAGGAGGCATTATGAGCAGTTCAGCTTAACTAATGTAAGTCCCACTTTCTCAAAATCCACTATTAACACCGTTAACATCCTACTTCAACAATACTAAACACTTTATACTTGTGGTTCATCCAGTGCAATATCCTCAAGTGATGTACCACACAAATGATGATCAATGAATACACAGCTGATGTGTCTATTTGGCCTGAAAGGTAATTGATATTTATGAGGAAATTATTAGTATTACATTGTCTTTTCAGACCCTCAGTCCTGCTGATACCACATCAGCTGAGTGGGCAGTTGCTGGGCAATTGAAAAACCAGTGTAGGTGTGAGCCAGTGTTAATCAGCAGCATCCGTTTTACACTTTAACAATGGACTGTGACCCTCCGTCACCCACCTCTCCATAATCTACGTCACAGGATAGCTTGTTGACCTGGCAATTTCACTCATTAGGTGAGGGCCCACGTCTTCCTGGCTACATTGTTCTGTAAAAGTAGGCTTCAAATGTGCTTTCAAATAATTATGGTAATCATAAATTAGTTGTAATGAAAAGAGCGGAGGAAGATGCAGGACAGCTATGTCTGCTCTTATTTTTTATGTGATTTGGACTAGAAGAAGTAAAAGAATAAAAAGGGTGATACTTTTATTGGAGGAAGTCACTTAGATATTAAAAATTAAATATGCTTAAAAAGATTGTTAAACTTTATCTGGACCTGTTAAGGCTCCTTACTATAGTCCAACTAAGGTTAGGTAGGAAGCAAACAGATGTTGCCTGTAGAGGGATGTGCCTCAAAACCATCTGAAAATAGTGACTCATTTGTTTGTGCTGCACTGGAGTACTCCAAAGGAAGCCCACGCTGGCCTTCCTACACCTTATGGGGGACTCTGTTTTCCAAACACAGAAGTGTTTACTTGCAGCGACAAGTAAAAAAAAAAAGCCAATGAAAAATTAAATGAGGTAACAATAACAGTCTGCTGTGGTTTCACAGTATAGTTTGACACCCACCACTTGTAACAAATGAGTCAGCATAGCTAATAGTTGTACTGTGGATGTTACTTTCACTGTGTCCACATTCGTATGACGTTTTTAGTCAAATGTGACAAAATACAAAACAATTAGAGAACACACATAATGTGGCTACCAAGCACAGTTAGTTCTCATTTGGTCACTTCACTGATAACACAAGTTTAAAACAAACGTGACCTGTTGTTAACAGTTTATATTGTGCTGCAGGAAAGACGCTCACCTCTCTGCATCTGGATGAACCAGGAAACTATTTATCACCCTCATCTTTTGCGCAGAGATCTGCAGATTTCCTGAAAGTTGCAGCCAGTGCAGGACCTGCCTCAAGCTAATAATCCACCCGGTTCAAGAGTTCTCAACCTCTGCCGCTCACAGTGATTCAATCAAACAATAAGATAATTTTGTCAGATTTTTTTATTATTCTTTTTTTCTTTAAGTGACCAAACTGCCAACCTGTTTCTCCATGTCACTATGTGACAAAATATGACTTTGGGTTACACAATTATCTAAACCAGGAAGAGAGGGATGAGTATGGATGTCAGTGCTGTGAGAAGCCATACTCATGAAGTGTGCTTTTGCCCTCTGGTGGCCTGTGCTTTGAGCAAAATATATATTTTTCATTTTCACATTTATTTTTGAAAAGGATTACAGGACATAACTGCTTTAGTATTAAGTCAAAAATTATTATTTAGTAAGTGTCCCTTAATTTATATAGTAAGTAGGCATACTCATGATATTAATAGATAAAAAAGTAGCTTGGGCCATAGATAGAAAATAACAGCTTCTCTAAATAATATCAGCGAATAAAAACATTTTTAAGGACCAAATATAATTTTCTAACAAACAGATGAATAACTGGTCATGTTTTAGTCTAATTCTTTCTGATTTGATCCAGTTGTTATTTTAATAAAACAGAAAAAAATGTTGTCACACAAGGAAACCCTTAGGTTAAAAAAATACTGTTTCAGTGGTGAATTTAGACGTGATATAATTTATTTTGACTATCACGTAGAAAAAAAAAATCTAATGAGTAAAATGTAAATGAAAAAAACAAATCTATATATATAAACGTATGTGTGCGCATTTTTTCTCCTAAATTACTTACTACTATTAGTTCAGCTTCATTACTTCCGTTTGAAGGGAACATATAATGACATAAATGTTAATATTATGTGGTTAAATGTGGTAAATATAACACATTGCTTTAAAACGCTACAGCGTCGACAGCTGTGAGATCAGCTGGGATGTGATGATGTATTTTTTTTTTTTTTTTAGTAAAAATGCTAGTGTTTAGTATAAATACACTAATTTATATGTTATTTATATGTATTGGATATGTACTGAAGAAGTGATTTCAGTGTTGTGTGTGTTTTATTTCTTATTTTCACCGTGGATTTACCATTTATAAACGATTACCGTTACTCTGATCAGTGGTTGGTTTGAACGGCGTCACGACTACAACGGTCACCTGGATCTCTGATTGGCTCAGACCGCTGATCCGGGTACTGCGCTAGAACGAGCCCATTAGCTAAAAGGTACCAATATGGCGGAGGTAAGAGGGAAAACAGGGGAGAAGCAATCGATCTTAAATCGATATTTTTAAAATTTGTGTGTTGTATTTTTAAATTTTATGTTATCGATTGGGGAAAGAATGTCTTTTGCCTTCTGTATAGCGTGTTTCGTGTCATAAATGTTATGTTTATTCCTCAAAAATATGCTTGAATGTCTGGACTGATCCTTCACTACAAGGCCGCTGCGCCTTCGCTCTCTCAGCTGCTTCGGTGTAGCGGCTGTGTAAATTGATACGTAAATTTATCGTTAGCTTGCTGGTTAAAGGAAATAACACATTATACCTTTTTTGTGATGAATTGAAATGTAAGTTTTTCTACCTAGGCTTTGTTAGCGACACATATATTGTTCATATAAAACATCTCTATCGAATGCGATGCCGCGCAAACGAAATTAGTGTTTACATTTTCGATGGATAACGTTAACAGTAGGCTTTAGGGTTAGCTTGCTGGCTAGCTAACTGTTATAGGAGCCATCATTTCATAAATTGTATTGTGTCTCCCTCTGAGGATATTTTTTATTTTGATCCTGTCGTGTTGAGCTAAAGGATTCTGTGTATTTCAAGGGTTTAAATCTCCATTTTGCCCACTGTTGTCCTCTGTATGTAGCGTTCATTCGGTAGTAACGTATTAGCCACCTATTCCAGGTAACGTTAGCGGTAAAAACAGCTTCCCTGATGAACTGTTTTCGGTGGTCGTGATGCAGGCCATTGTAGGCATTTTTTCCCTCATTTTCCCCCCCGCTTTTAATATTGCGCGTTTAAAGCGTTTGCATAAGAGTTGAACCGACATTTTTATACAAATGCGCTCATTTATGCTGTGGTTTTATTCTGTTGCAGGCTTCCCTAGGGAGTTCAAGTCCAGGTAAGAAAAAAAAATCCGTACTACTAAGAGGAGTTGTTGTTGTTGCTACTTATCTAACTTAATTAATTTATTAACATTAAGAGAAAATGCATTCTTTGCATTCATTCCAGTACAACACTTGTCAATGAAAATGGCTTTAAAAGCAATTAAACATTATGTCAACACATAAATTATATTAAATCATATATTATATGATTTTTTTTCTCTCTCTATTTTTGTCTTCTTTCACTCAGTTGGGTCTTTATCATCAGAGGACCATGACTTTGATCCAACTGCAGAAATGTTAGTTCACGAATATGATGATGAAAGGACTCTGGAGGAGGAAGAGTCTCTGGATGGAGGAAGGAATTTCAGCTCTGAGATTGCAGATCTGGAAAAGGTAAAAAAAAACAACAAAAAAAAAAACCTAAATGCTCCTCAAAACAGAATTTATCTTTTTAAATATAATGATTGTGTTTATTATAAATAATCAGATAAATCAGTTGTGTTGATAAAAGTTGGGTGTGTGTTATTTAACGTAGTAGCCGAGAGTGCAGCGTTTTCTTATGTCAACCTGATTTTAAAGACTGAAACTGTGTAATTATTTGAAAAATGGTTAATTATTGAGTAATTATATTTATAATACAAAAGTTGATGTTTTGATGACAAACATAATCTGTTGGATTAATAGTTGCAGTTACCAAAATTAGTAAACAACAACAGAGCAACTGATTGAATACACATGTTCCAAAATTGGCTTTAAAAAGAAAAAATCTTATGGAGAATAAATCTGTCATAACTGAGGTAGAAAATAAGAATTTGCTGTTTTGCTCAAAAAGTCTAAGTGGTATGTCTGTCTCGTGTTTGTGGAGCTACAATGAAGGAGAATGCATATGATTTTCTGTCTACATTGTATTGTACTACAGTAATCTACATAGAATATGAGATGGTTTTATTGAGCTCAGTTAATTCATGAAGAACTAAGTTTGCCCCTCCCCCCTCGCAGGAGGGAAACATGCCTTTGGAGGAACTATTGGCCATCTACCGCTATGAGGCCTCAGCAGGCTCCAGTATAGACAGCTCATCTGGAGACCTCACTGATGAGCTGCCTGATATGACTTTGGACAAGGTAAATATTTGTTTTTATCTTTTATTATTCATAAATTTAAAATAGATTTGGTGAAAAATTTATGAGAAACAGATGCATTTATTTTCAGTACATTATACAGATAATTTGTAGGTCATTCTTAGTTTGTCTCAACACACGTTGGATATTGTTCTTTCTCCGTAGGAGGAAATCGCAAAAGACCTGCTGTCTGGAGACTATGAGGAGGAGACCCAGTCGTCAGCTGATGATCTTACCCCTTCAGTCACCTCTCACGAGGCCACTGATTTCTTCCCAAGAACACTTCGGTGTAAGTGATAGGTTACTTGTCTGTAGTTGTGAAAGAATACATCTTCAATATAGTATCCAACAAAAATTATTTTATTATAATTATAGAAATTATTACAAATTCAAGTTATCTAGTTGTCTGAATGTATAGACTTTAATCTGTGAAATGTGTATGTTTTAGGTAAATTTAGTTTAGGCTATTTGTCAACTCTTGGCCTTTAGAACTATTTCACAATCATTAACGTTCACAGAATTGTGTTTTGGTTTTCTTTCCTTTAATGATATTTAACATTTTTATAAAAATGAAAAAAGAAAATTTGAAAGAAATTTGTATTTTTTGTTAAAAATGTTGTCATTTTATAACACTATACAATATGGCCAGACCTTGAATCAGTTTTTTTTTTTACATATGTATATTTGATTTAAGAATTAGAGATTTGAGTGTTGTTGTATAAAGTATTTTTATTGTTTGAGAAGCAATGGTAAAATTAAATCTTCATAACACTAAATGTGACAGGCTATGCAGGTCTTAAAACTCAATCTGATTCCATTGTGTGTAAAGATAGTAATTTGTTGTCCTTTATTACTTCGCCAGCCAATGCCATCTCTGACGGTGATAAAGAGTCAGAGTGTGATGAAGATGGCCCGAGTCCAGAGGACTCAAGAAAGGTAAACAACTCATTTCACTGTGGAATGCATTCAGATAAAAACAAAAATCATAACCTAATAATTTAAGATGTAATTTTCAAGTTGAAGATGAAAAGTGATGTGTAAAACCCTTTTGTGTTTGTTTTATTAAAGGAAATAATGGTAGGAACACAGTACCAAGCAGAGGTCCCTTCTTGCCTCTGTCACTACAAAGATGGGGAGAAAGGTAAATGCCACTTACCTGTTTTCAGCACATGCCTCTTGTGCCTCTTGTGTTATTACTTAGAACGTTTCTGTCTTTAAAAATTATGATTAGGTGACATGTGCAAGGTAATTCATCTTGAAGCAATGTACTTTATTTCAGTGTATGAAGACGAAGACGAGTTATTATGGAGCCCAGGTATTTTGCCTGAAAACAAGGTCAGGACTTTCCTGTGTGATGTCCTGTCACGGACAACGGATGAAAAGACAGGATGCGACAAACCAGGGATGCATGTTCGAGACAACGAGCAGGTTCGTTACATCTTCATTTATTAAATGTTTTATGTCGTAACAACAAATGAACGTGCTATTAACTATGAATGTAAGCTTATGTAGTGAACATTTTGTATTTGCGTATCTTACATTAGTTGCACTGTCAATTCTTCATATTATTTCCGATTTATGTATTTACGTTTTTCAGATATTTTGTTGTTAAGAGACATTTATTTTTTTTGGCAACAGTCCAGTCTTAACTGTCGCACTCTGTCCACGTAGGCGTTGCTTGAGCTTGTCAAGTGCAACTACAACACCCGTGATGCACTAGAGAGATACTGCAGCCGTGTCAAATCCTCAAAAGGTAAGTGAACTGTTACTACAGAGTGAGCTGCCATCAAAACTGAATTACATAAAAAATATATATATAACATTTGTTTTACTAACGTAACATTTTCACCATGGCTTCATGACAGCGTTCAGCATTGTACATGTTAAAATTACAATGCCAGTGATAGATAGAGTCCCCCACACACACACACGACATGTTATTCTGGCTTGCCTTTGATATTTGTCTTCTGCTCGCTGTTTTGTTTTGTTTTTTTTTTTTTTTCCTCCTGCCTTGCGGTTTTTTTTTCTCCCCAACGTTTTTATTATCTGATCACACCTGGAGCCTTTTCCATTGTTTGCTCACCCTTTTATATCAGGCAAATGTGTTCTCTCATTAGTATTCAATGAGCTGCACTAATACTCGCGCTGAATTTTATATGACATGACAGACACACACTCCGACCCCGCACCTAAATGAAGTGGTGTTTCTAATATTTTGTTGTTCTAATTTACCCCGGGGAGGCACTAAAAGCATAGAAACAACCTACATTCATATTCAAAAAATACTAATTGATTGAAATGAAGAAACACCTATCATTACAGTCACTTTTATTGTAGTAACCAAAAACCATCTTCCTTGCCTTTTTTCTAATATCTTCGATCTACTCACAGGATTTTGATATTTGATAACTCTGTTGTCTTGTGTTATTCTTTGTATTAGTTAGTTTGAGCTGAAATTTCTTGGGCATCTTGACATTTTTTTTTTCACATATGAATCACCTGATTGTGCACTAACAATATTTTCCTGGTGTCATTTCAGAAAAATCACCTCCGTGGTCAGAGGAGGAGTGCAAAAACTTTGAACACGCACTACAGATGTATGACAAAAACTTTCACCTCATCCAGAAACACAAAGTGAGTCATATTACACCTTCTCCAAAGCTGAAAAAAATACACATACATCTGTGAAAGTTTCTCATTTTAATGTTTCTTTTTAATGTCCACCCCCAGGTCACGACGCGAACAGTAGCAGAGTGCGTGGCGTTTTATTACATGTGGAAAAAGTCGGAGCGCTTTGACCTCTTTGTGCAGCAGAATCGGTTCGGGAAGAAAAAATACAGCAGCTATCCTGGAGTAACGTAAGTGACGGGGAAGATTTAATGTTAATTAAATGAGCATTGATAAAAATGCATATAATTTAACTCAAACATACTTGTGTTTTTGTGTTCAGTGACCTGATGGACAGGCTGGTGGATGAAGCAGAGGGACTGGCAGTGGACAGTTCCTCATCTGTGTGTTCAGGAGCAGGTGGAGGAGGAAGATTGGAAACCGCCACAGACCAACAGCTCAGTCTGCTCAACTCCATCACTGCCAGCGACCTCACGGGTGCGTAAAAGGGCTGGGAAATACTTGAAGAAGAATATAGAAAAACTTGATAACATCACTGACAATGATTGTTATTTTTCTTATTTTCTGACTTTCTTTCCTCAGTCCACATGTTTTACAAAGTCCTTTATTTCTTTCTTTTACTCTTTGATAATTGAATGTCCTTTCTTCTTGCAGCGTTGAGTAACAGTGTAGCCACAGTGTGCAGCCCTACAGAGGTGAACTGCCTGGACTCCTACAGCTTTCCTCCGCTGGACAGTCTCCATCGTGGGTCCATGAACCACGACGAATCCCTCGGGTTCCCTTCCAACGGAGCAGACCCCGACTGCCTCAACATGATCGACGCTGGCTTCTACCACTCCGACTTGGGCCAGCTAGGAGCAGTGTGTGTCAACAAGGACTGCGAGCGACCCTCTAAGAGACTCAAGATAGCACTGCCAGACTCCTTTATCAATGACGTGTCTGTGGGTAACCTGGGGTGGACTTCGAAGCGAGACGGACAACGACACACCACCATCGAATCACCGGCGCCAAAATGGCAGTGTCTGTCACAGACTTTGGGAGCTTGGCCGGCAGCGGCGAGCCCAACGGGTTTCTGGGAGCACATCCACGGCACCACACACAGCACACTGCAGCACTTCAGTCAGAGTGATCTTCCTCGTCGTCTTCCCTCGTTCTTCCCTTTTGAAACCCCCTTATCCCGCTTGTACATAAGACTGACCTCACTGGAGAATCCGATTTGTTTAAATTCTATTATATCTATATATATGTATATATATATCTCCATATATATATATATGTATAAGAATATACTTTTGTTTTCATTTTTTGTGTAATATGACATCAGTGATGTCTATCATATAGAACTAAAATCTTGATTTCTCTCAAGAGTTTATATAGCCATTTATTTTATTTTATTTTTGCGGTCTTGAGATGTGTAACGTCCATGTACAGTCGGGCCCAGAGGCTGCAGTAGGAGAGTTGTGTATCTTCCTCCCTTACATCTACACACATCGTCTTCAGAGCTACAGTATGTTATCCTGCCACTCTTTTCAGCTGCCAAACCTGACTTAGTTTATTCTGCCTCTAGTGTTAGTATTTAGTTGCTTGTCTTTGTTGTTTTTAAGTGGTACTTCTCTGTTTGTTTGTTTCGTTTTTTTTTGTAGTGTTTAGTTTACAGGTACTTTTCAGTAACCAGACTAGTGCAGATGGTTTTATTTGTCTCCAAATAAACCTGGTTATATATTGTATGAAGAGCAACACTAGCGTGGAGATTAGCTTGAAGACCAGGAAGTGTTAGCTTCGGCTGCTCAGGCCTTCCAAGTTGGTTTTCTTTTCTTCTTATCTTCTCCTGTGGAAGCACGTCTGTATTTTTGTCTGCTTGTTTACTTTAAAACTGTTCAAAGTGGCCAAACTGGAACATTTGAATGTTTGCTACAGTTCATTTTTAATCTTTTCGTAGTCGAACCCAAATTATAGTTCCTGGTTCATATATTTTCTATAACATTTTTAAACAGGTGATAGGAAAAAAAATACCTGTGTAAAGAAACATGAAGGGAGTTCGCTTGATTTACTGTCGGATTCTTGGAGACCATCAGTCAGACAAGCAAACCATAACAGCAATATTACAATGCAAAGATATCGGTTGGGTATAATAGCCATTTAAACATAAACATCAACAGGCACAGTCAAATATGTATTTATTGCATATGCTTTTATCTTTCTGAAATTTTTATTTAATCTTTTCAGCTCACGCTTTTCACTCATGCAGTTGTAGATGTTAGAATATGTTCCTAATTCCAGTAGCGCCATTTTCCCGAAAACTTAGCATGCTTTAATAAGCCAGCTAGCAGTATTATCTTTATTTAAAGCCACTCTGATTTTTGTATTCGACCTCTGCCTAACCTGTACTGAGTAGAGAATGCCTCATATAATCTGATTGACTTTTTTTTTTTTCTTTTTTTTTTTTCTAGTAGCAGAAATGGAGCTGTTTTCTCTTGACTTGAGTCCATAATTGTGAACTGTAAAATGTTTAGCGGGTCATTGTCAGTTGATTGGATGCAGTAGTAGTGTTTACTTAATTTATCTATGCATTGTGCTATGAATAATTAGTTTGTTTCAGGGGTTTGTCATGTCCATAGATCTAGTATTTCACCGTTATGTATGTACAGACAGGATTCATGCCTCTAAATCATCTTTTAAGTCCGATCAAGTAATTCAGTTTCCAAGCCCAGCATCAGAGAAGATATTCACTTCTGCATTTCATGTAAATATTTAGCAAATAGCCTTTAAAAAGTCTATTAACTGACCTCTTACACTTGTGAAATTGTGTTGATACAAAGGTTTTAATTTGATTACTTGTCAAAAAGGCAATAATTTGTAGATATGTACAGATATTTTGAGTTTCGCATTTTACCGGTTGATGTTTGATTTTTATTTGATTTTATTTTTTTTTTTTTTTTTTGTTTTTCCTCTCTTTGGAAAAGTCATGACACCCAGACACGGGGACGCAGCTGAAACCACGCATGCCAGCTGCGTCTGTTCCTCTGAGCGTACCACTGAAAAACGAATCTACCCGAAGGCGTATTGATATTATTCAGTGTTGCAATTTTGCATTCAAAACTTGCAGCCATTTGTTTAAAAAAAAAAAAAACAAGCAAAAAAAAAATTGCATCTTTCTTTCCTCAAAAAAAAAAAAAAAAAAAAAAAAAAAACCTTTTTACATGTCGTTGTCTATTAGTCTTGATGGTAAAGGGATGGCTGCTGCTGTAAGTATGTGGAGAGCTTGTTTCTCTTTTAAATGCAATGTGCATAATGCAGTAGGTCCCCCAAGCTCTTCTAGCTTTAGCAGTGCAGTGATATTTATTTCACCTGTGGTTTGTACAAAGACTCAGAAAAACTGTCAGAATGTAAAGGCCATTAAGTAGTAGAAGTAGGTTTTTTCACCACCCTGTGAATTCTCAAAAATGTGATATTTTATTGATATCTCTGGTATGAGACTTGTGTGTGCGAGCAAGCACTAAACAAATTTATTTTATATTTTGTATTGTGTTTTGAAGTTTAAAAAAAAGAGAAAAAAAAATTATAGCAGTTGTTGTTTTGACAAAGAAAATTCTCAAATCCTTTGATGAAAAACAGAAACACCTTTGTGAATAAAAAAACCTACAAAACTTAAAAATGTATATCCAGAAATATAGACAATCAAAAACTTCACTATGAGAAATGTTCAAGAAGCTATCTTTATTGTTTATAAGAATTGTACATAAACATTGAGTTGTTTTTTTTTCTTTTGTTAAACATTATTTTGTATTTTCTGTTGTACTTTAATACCTTGTGTACAGATCCAGAAATAAAGCTCTGGAAAAGGTTCAGAGACGATCTTCTTCCTCTTCTTCATTTATCATCACATGAGAAGTTTTTAAAAACAAAGCTGATTCATATTGAACAATTGCAGTTTCAGTGTTTAGTTTCAGTGTGGTTTTATATTATAAACGGGCAGAAATGACACGTGAGACTGAAAACGATGATATAATTATTCATACAACTTTGTCAGGATCGTAACTGCTGAAATGACTAGAAAAAAAAATGCAGTAAACTGAAAAACCACAGTTCACCTGCCTCGTCTTCATCACGTTTAAACTTCGCTATCTTTAACACTTAATGTTTCATGTGCTGATGGTGACAGTCATATTAAAGCTAATATGGCCAATAATAGATAGTCAACTGAATAAAAACCTGATTAAAATACAAAACAATCACAGGAAATACGGAGATAAAAAAGACCTAAAATCAACAAAACGTGACAAAAACATGTCTACTTGTTAGTGTAAGAGAACGTGTTGTTGTTTACCTTGTTCTTCTGAGAGGAACAGGCAGAGTTAGAAAGTCCTCAGCCAGAATCACTTCTACACCACTGTCCTGTAGAGCGTCTTCCGCTTGTCTCCTGAGCTCTGAAACATCCTCATCTCCTTCCTTCTGCATGGAGCTGGGTCTGTATCTCTGACTGAAGTGGTACAGCACCAACTTCCTTGCGCAGCAAACCCGAGCCACCGCCGCCGCCATTTCAGGCGTACTGTGTCCGTGGTCCACTGCTTTTTCTCTGTGCTCGTTTCCCAGAGTCGCCTCGTGAACCAGAATGTCTGCTCCTTTGCACAAACTCACGTGTGCTTCACCGAGAACAGAGCTACAGTCCCCTAAAATGCAAACTTTCCTCCCTGGTATAGTTTCCTCCAGCACTTCGCTCGGCAGCAGCACACGGCCGCTTTCCAAAGTTACAGACTCTCCAGCTTTGAGACGTCCATAGAGAGGTCCTGGTTTCAGACCTGAGGGGCACAAAAAGAAAGGAAAAAAAAGAACATGGATATATATATATATATATATATATATATATATATATATATATATATTTAACTTTTTTTAATAAGACATCAATTAATGATCTAGGGGTGTTTCCACCTAAAAAAAACACCTAAACTATGGAAACTAGTGTGAATTTATTATTCGGACTCTTCACGTCCATATAATAAAGCTTTAATAATAATAAAACTAAAATCAAAAGGACACAAAGTGATTTTTTACCTATTTCCTTCAGTAGCTCAGTTTTCAGTCTTCCGGGACGATCGTGCTCCTGAACGCAAAAACCAAAAGAAGGGATGCGGTGGAACAGCCTGAAGGCTTTCACCACAAACTTCTTGTCTTCAAAGAGGAAGTAACTGTCACTGGAGACGTCCAGGGAGATCGTCCTGCCCAGCTGCTCCTGCGGGTGCAGAGGACCAGACTCTGTTGTCATCTGGAGAAAGAAAAAACTGGTCAGTAAAAACAAAACAGAAGATAGTGAAAGGCTCTTGGGTGATTTAAAAAATCCTTCCGCAGGTTAACAAAAGTCTTTCAAAGTCTTTCATCACACAAACTGGAAAACATGTTCAACAACACAGATTCCTTTACTCATTAGCAAAGAGCTTATGTTTTCCTCACAGAGGACAAAGTCTTAGGTATGAAACTGATGAGAAGGGACTAAGAAGGGAATATACACTGATCAGCCAGTTCACTTGTCAGTGATAACAACCACTGACAAGTGAAATGAACATTAATAATCTTGTTAGACTGACATCTGTCGAGGAGTAAGATGATAATAGGCTATAAGTGAACCGTCACTTCTTCAAATTGATATGTTGGAAGAAGAAGAAAAGTGAGCCATTTTGAAGTGTCAACCAGCGATGAAAGCTCAATTTATAAAGACAGAATTAAAAATCATGATGGGGACGAATGACAGAAATCAAAATTCAGAATGAGATGAAAAAAAGCAAGAAAAAAAAAGAAAGAAAGAAAGAAAAGAACAAATGAAAGAAAAGTTCACCATAAGCCTCACGTATTACAAAACAATTCACTGGCCCCATCTCTTGTAGTGCAGAGATGTGGCGTTTGATATTTGTTAAACACAAACACACACACACACACACACATCAGACAGTCATATACCTCCAGACTGAGTCGTCCTTCTTCTGGACACTGCTCAGGAGTGTCCTCCAACTCATGTACTGCAGCAAAATACACAGACCAGGTAAGATCATAGCAGAGTATGTAGTATATAGTAGAATAAAAACACTTGTAAGAGACTAATAAATAAATCAGGCTGTAGATGATAATGAGGTGAGATAACTGTTCTTAAAATAAAAACGTGTAAACAGCAACCATTCATTTATATTGTATGAATGTGCAGACAGTCTGTTTGTCGTGTGTGTTTTAAAGCCTGAAGTGTGAAATTCAGTGAGTATTTTCTGAACCTGCATAAGGGAAGAGCAGCTGTGACCCCGTGAGGCCAAGTGTCACCCTCAGGAAGTGCCTGAGGCCCCGGGGCCCGTAGATGTCCACACAGTTCTGATTCTGCTGAGGGTCTGCGTTGGTGTTGAGACTCACGGTGCAGAGGAGACCAGGTAGACCAAACAGGTGATCTCCATGCAGGTGGGAGATAAACACCTTGGTGATTCTACCTGGGTAGAAAACAGGATATTAAAAAATATCACAACTGAGAATGGCTGAATCACTGGAGTGAAAGTAGTAAAACTAGGATATAATAGAGTAAATACATCACCACGTTATTACCACATGTATCTATTGTTTGATTGTGGCAGACTCATAATAAAGACTTTAAGTTACATGAGATCAAATGATTAGTCACTTTAAAAGTACTCAGATCAACTCCAGTGGTTTATTTAGCTTAAGTTAGTTCACATTTACTCTGAGTAGTTTTAGGACTTTTTAAAGCGTTTAAATGTGAGGCGACAGACAACACGAGGAGCTGCAGTGGCTCACCGGCTCTGAGCTGACTCTTCATCAGCTGTGTCTGAGTTCCTTCTCCGCAGTCAAACAACCAACACTCCCCCTCCGTCCGCAGCACCAGAGCCGAGGCACCGCGGTGAGGGGACGGGTAGGCAGAGCCGGTCCCGAGGAAAGTCACGTCCATGGTCATCTTCCCCGGAGTTACAGAAGCGCTCACTTTAACCGTCTCAAACTGAGCGACACGCCATGCTTCCTGTAAACACGGTCACACTGTAATGACGTAAGAAGCGCGACGGCAAAGCGTTCAAGTGGAGTCTGATGTCTCGTAAATTTCCTAAATTAAAATGTTTGAATTACTTCTGTTTTGTCGCATCATTGTTTCCGTCATGACAAGTTTATTAACTTTATTAGTGTAAAACACATACTTTTTTTCTAACCTTTCTACCTTTTTCTGACCTTTATTTCACATTTTCAGTCTAAAGAATCAGTCTAAAACTTTTTTTTTTAAAAGGAAAAAAAATACAACAAGAAGACAAAGGAGCCAATGTAAAATAGGGTTTATTCTGCACTTATACATCACTAAAGCAGCACTAACATGGTGCTCTCTGCATACAAACTCTAAGGCAATATTACTCTGTAACAAAAATAAATTTCAGAAAGACAAAGGATGCTGGTTTACATGAAACATCAAGGACGTTTTCCTTATGGACGACAAGAATCACATGAGCTGACCAATCATTGAACACAACACATGTAAATCTCATACTGGATGATTAGAGTCAGTAACAACAACTGATAACTGATGGGATTTAACTGATTCTATATATGTGTTTTTTCTTGTTTTAAATAAAACAATTTTAAACTTTGCCTTTAACAGTATGGTAAGTGTACACAACCATGAGCTGCACAATGAATATGAATACTACACAACTTTGTTTTAAACAATACACACAATAGATGTTATGTTCATAATGCTGTTGGCTTGTTTCTTCAGCTCTGCTTGTAGCGTAAATGAGGTCAACATCGTGGAATAAGGAGCGACTCAACACTGAACATTGTGCAGGCACTTCAGTGCAGGTGGTCAGAAGGCCCTAATACAATATCCTGAGGTTAAAACTTACACAGTGGGCAGAACATATATATATTTCTAACATATTCAAGATATGACAACAGTATGAAACAGACAGTTTGTGATCTGTTGCTCTTGTTTCAGCAGATTCTACTGACACTTACTGAAGATAGTTACAGCCAAATTTTTAGCACATTGTTACTTGATTTCTTGATTGCACATAAATGTTTTCAATACTAACCAAGCTTTTTAGCATCATTAACCTTTAGCAATTAAAGACCAGACATTATTTATGTCACCAAGGATGTTTTTTTTTTTTTTTTGAGGTATGGACGTGGATATGAGCAGAAACTGTGCGTTTTCAGATGGTGGTGGAAATAGCAACCATATTCAAAAAGTCAAAATGACCAGATGTACATGACCTTTACCAGCAGTTCTGCGTTTTTCACTGTGTTTTATGCCAATATATATTTTTTTAATATATTTTTTTGTAGCAGCTCACAAGAGTAAATGAGTTAATTGACTAGTAATCTACAGTTCCCTTCTTTAGATCAGATATATGCAAATTTGAGCCATTTCTTGTGCTAGAAAGGTCATGTGAATGTAACTTCTATCCTGTAGGTTTGTTTTCTTTTTGAATATTTTTAAATGGAGCAAAACCCACAAACCAACCTGAGAACACACAGATACTTAAGACAACTTTATAAACACTCCTTCATCAGACCGTTTCACTTTCCACAAAACTACACATACAGTAAATAATAATAGGTTTAATATGATTAAAATATGATATAATGTTTAATACTCAACCCTGCACTCTCTTTTTTGAGGTCTATATTTGGGTATAGATTATATTAATTCATTTAACAAACAAAGCCAAAAAAAAAAAAAAAAAAAGGGTTCATGTTTAGGGATGGATCATTTTCACTACTACTCATTATATGGAGTGTTAACTTTGCAAAACATCTAAACACCCCACAAAAACAGAACAAAATAAATTCTGAAAAATAAATACAAAGTGACAAAAACATTCGATCAAAGAAAATGCTGGAGTGGATGTTGTCCTTCAAAAAAACTTTTCCATTAAGTGGGCTTTCTTTAAATATTCACTTTGTTTCTCCCCCAAGTTACATTGTTTTATCTAGTTTGGACATTTAGATGTAGGTCTTTAGCCCCGACTGAACTGTTAATCAGTACTGCTGTGACCAAAGATATACAAGTCATAAAGGTTTCAATATGTCTTACATCAGGAGTGTATTAGATTCATTACTGCATTACCTCTGGAGTGAAATAATACTGAAAACAATGTTATTATTCAGGGGAAAACAAGTCATGAGCATCATCTCCACTGTCTTTTAAATGACTTTTAAAATTGTCCATAAATTGTTTGGATTTCATTAAACACATAATATAATGTACCTATTGCTTGTGCTTGATGTAATTCACCATATTCTCATATCATTTTTGTTATTTTTTTCCATAGCAGAGTAAAGATAAATCCTCTGTGGCTCAAAGTTTCAACAATAAAATTAGATTTCCATGCTGCCCTTTACCACCACCAGGTGGCGCTCCGGTTCAGTGCAGGTTTTAACGTGATGCAGAGAAGATGAAATGAAACTGTAATGTTAAGATGGAATGACCATTCCTATTCAATTGCCCTCACCTGTCAAAGTAACATCCCCCACTTTACCTTTTCACAGATCTAATAAGAACGATTTAGTACAAATGCTGTGACATGGCAGCAGCATGCGGCTACTGCTGCTTTTACTTACAAGCACGTGCACCAAGTTAACTATGATCATCTCATAAGATCTGTGACTAGAGTAAAATGGAAAAAAGACAGTGACATTATGAATTGGGGAACAGTTTGTTCTACTTCTAGTTAGTCTTGGGGCTGAAGCTGACCCCTGGCCAGTCGTAGGTATCTGGTAAGAAGGAGTCGTAGTGGGTGTTCCAGACAGTGGCACGAATGAAGCCGTTCTTGTCCACAGGCTCAGGGTAGCGGAACGCCATGCCTTTAGCATAGACATACTCCATCACCTGTAATGAAAATGGGAAGGTTTAGCATCACCTAATGACAGGAGCTCAAATGGCACAAAGAGAAAAGTCTCCAATCAAATAAAAAGTCGATAAAAGCCTCTTATCTTAACGGCTTACTAAGTTTGTCAGGCTGTGGTGGAAAAGTCAAGGATTTGGAAAAACGACAGTACGGGTTTAGTTGAACAGTAACAGATTTATCAATAGACAAAGTTGAAGCCTTTAGTTTTTAATCAACAAGAGAAGAGATCATTTTAAAAGAGTTACCTTGACAGCCATCTGGACCGACACTTCTCTGATGTTGGAAAGAGGAGGATACAATCTTCCCTCTGCCAGTTCTTCATCAGTCAGCTGCTCTGCAAGAGTCTGGAAAGAGTAGAAAATACTTTTAAATGCAAACTGAATTTATGTGGTCCAAACACAGACATAACAACTACTACTATTAATTATCTGAAGCATTTTTCTCTGGCATTTGCCAACATCACTACTGTGAAGCCATAAATGTATTGTGTGTTTGTATTATGTGTGAGGCAAAAAAAACCAAAAACAATAATAAAGTATGAGAAAAACAAGAACTGTAAGGTTAAGAGGTAAAAATGATCCAAATCACTACTACTAATATTAAGACCATGCAAACGACAGAGTCCTCAATATTAAACAAAGTGAAGGAGATAAAGCTTGTGATCGCCATCATTGATTGATTAGTGTTATGAAGTCAAATACAGGCCAGCAAAAGAGGGAAGAACACAGATGGAAAAAGCAAGGTAGGATCAGCCTTTGAAAAGCTTCTCATCTGTTATGCCAGAGTCTAGAAAGAGAGGAACAGGGTTAAAGAGGGTTCAGGTGAACATACAAAGCACACGCACACACACGCGGCACAATATCAGCAGGAAAATGCAGAGAGGAGTGAGCGCAAGTTGAGATGCAGAGAGACTAGTGCCACTTCAAACCTTGGCTGCCTCTAAAAACACTGTATCGCTGATGTGCCTCACTCCACTCAGGATCACAGCCAGGGCGACACCTGGAACGTACAGTCAGCGTGAGATTTTACAGCAGGCTGTATGTAGTTTATAATCCTGTGAAATTTTTTTTTTTTACAAACATTTCAGTTTTGTTTATTCTAAGTCATCATGTGACTTAAATTTTCTTTTCACCTGGGAAGATGTAAGCATTATTCCCCTGTCCGGGAGTTAAGACGCGACCATCACTCAGAGTCACCGAACCGAAAGGACTGCCACTAGCAAAAAGACATCTACCCTGTGGGACACAGAAAACAAACAGGAAGTGTGAAGAAAAAAATAAGAAAAGGAAAAGTTATTTCAAAGCACAGTGCTCTGTTTATGAGTTAGACTCAGGAGGAAACAAGCAAACAGAATAAAAAAACTTGTGTACGTTAGTGAGTGTGTAGGCATCCTCTGCTGTGCACTCGGCTTTATTAGTTGGGTTACTCAGAGCAAAGATGATTGGTCGTTCGTTCAGGGCTCCCATGGCCTTGATGACATCATGGGTGAACAGACGTCCAGCTCCTGACACACCTGAAAGGGAGAAAACAAATGGTGCTGTAGCCTCATCATCTACTACGGAATAATAAATGTTTTATACAAACAAGTAAGCCTACACAGCTTAAATCTAGCCTAAATTTTGCAAACGTTAAGTAATAATGAACCTTACCGATGATCGCCGTGGGTTTAATGGTGTTGACAGCATCTAGGAAGCTCTCTGCATTCCCTGGACTGTCATGGACAAATGCTTCCTGATTAGCGTCTGTTTCCTGTGGTCTGCCCTAGAGTCATGTACAGTACATTAGAAACAAGAGTAAATCAATCAACATCATAAAAACCAGTGATGGCTAATTACACCCAGTACAAACAGTGACCCAGACTGGAAACCACTCAGACATGTAAAGTGTGTTCTAGTCATTAATGTCCATGTTCCAAACACTAACCTTTACTAGTAAGCCATGTTTGTCATACATCCAGATCTTTTTTCTGGCCTCAGCTTGACTCATCCCCGTCTCCATCATGGCCATAACAATAAGATTAGCGATACCAAGGGCAGCCTATGGAAAAAACAACCTAATAAGTTTAACATCATGAGTAAAGACAGTGGAGCCAAAACAAATTAAAAATACTAAATAAATCATCCTTATTCCATTAAGTATTTGGGGAGAATAATGAACACAGTTTTGAGTCCTTTTAATTCTTAACATATACTTGTTATACTTGGTTATAATTTCTCAACTGCATAACCAGCTCTGCCCAGTAGGGGGCGGTATTCTTCTTCTTTTTTTTTTTTTTTTTTTTTGAAGAAACGGTGCATTTTCTTGTTTAAATATATCAGACTTTCATGTCCCAAATTGGAAAGAGAAAAGAAAAGAAACAAAGCTACACCACAAGACCTCAGACTGGATGACTGAGTATAATGTTAGCTTACCTCTCCAGCTCCCAGGAAAAGCACCCTGTGTTCAGTGATGGGTTTGCCAACTGCTCTCTGAGCTGCTAACAGACCAGCGAGGGCTACAGATGCAGTGCCTGGAAATATGCAGAACAGTGAAGTAAAATCTAAAGTATCTGCTTTGAAGAACAAATAAGCTTGTTAGCTGTTTCCTTGGTTGAATTCACAGTTGACAATATTCTCAAATGTAGCCAATGCAAATGGTTCCTGCTTCCATCTGTCTTACATTGCAGAACAAAGATGTCACCGTGTTCAGTGAAATGGATTTAATTCAAGTAAGTTTTTGCAGTGTTTTTTATAATGAAATAAAAAGGAACCGGCAGCTATCAGGAGGGCAGAAAAGATATCCAAAAACAAGCTTCCCCAAAGGTTCCTAAAACAATTAAAAAGCAAAGAAATGTATAGTGATAAGCTGACACAAGCAAAAATCTCTAGTGTGATGCTTTAAGCAGCACCACCAGAGCTGTATTACACTTAATTCAAGTGTGGATTTTAATTTCACAAAGCAAGAATTCAATCAGTCGCAGAGCTATATGTCAGAAATAATACATTTGTAAATGAAACCAACCTTGGATATCATCATTGAAGGTGCAGTATTTCTCCCTGTATTTCCTAAGGAAGCGGAAGGCATTGTGGTTCCCAAAGTCTTCGAACTGGATCAGGGTGTCCTGTCCGTATTTGTCCACCACAGCTTCCATGAACTCGTCAATCAGATCATCATAAGCCTGAGAGCGGTCTCGCTTCTGGTACAGACCCATGTACAGTGGATCCTTGAGTAGAGTCTGACGGGAAGACAAGGACCAACATGAGAAAGATAGATACAACACACACATACACAAACACTAAACAGAAAATATACACAGTCTTTTTACCTCATTGTCTGTGCCAACATCAATCACAACAGGCAGACATTTCTCAGGTCTAATACCAGCACAGGCAGTGTACAAACAAAGTTTTCCAACAGGGATGCCCATTCCATAAACTCCCAGGTCCCCTAATCCTAAAATTCGCTCTCCATCAGTTACTACTACTGCCTGCAGAAAGAGAGAGACAGAGAGAAATGGCAAAGTACATTTGTCAGCAAAATTGCAAATTAACATTTTGTAAGCAATACTAATATGGACCTTAGCCAAGTGAACATAGAAAATGTGGACCGTAATGGGTCAATTAACAAGACTTACTGTGATATTTATATCTCTGACTTCCATCTACTCATATTCATACTGCCACAGTGTCATTAAGTGACTATCTCAACATGCACAATTAATCAGTCAGTCTGTAGGTCTGAGAGGGATTAATGACTCCAGGAGCCATTAAGCTATAACACAGACATTATCTGACAAGGTGTTACTATAGTGTGGTTCTCACTGCAACATTAGTCTCTGGCCAGTTGTCCAGGATGGAACGGATGTGTCCTTTGTCCAGAATGGAGATGAACAAGCCTCTGTTGAGAGAAACAAGACAGCACAGACATTTTAAAGACCTATTCTAAATAAAATAGGGAAAAGTAGTGTATCTCCACAACAATGACTTTAACATTATTCATCATAAGAGCAAATCAACAGGTGAGTTAGATCATCTTGCCTTTTTGGAGCTGATACTTCATAGCTTCTCTGTGTACTTACTTGGGTCTTCTAAAGATGTGACCATACTGTGTGCAGGCCAGTCCTACAGTGGGAGTGTAGACTATTGGCATCAATTCTTCTATGTCTTCCATCAACACTCGATAGAAAAGCCTCTCATTCCTTTCCTGGATGCCCATCAAGTAGATGTACCTGATTGGAAATGGATTACAAAAGTAAGATAAGGTAAGATTTTTTTTTTAGGTGAATAATAAACCCAGTACAAGTGGTTACACTTTCTATTTCTTCAGCAAAATATACCCTTACTTCTCAAGGGGATCGGTCATTTTCTTGAGATTTTTCTGAAAACGCATGGCCTGAATGTCCTGAGTCTCCACTTTCGGGGGCAACAGACCATGTAACCCCAAAATCTGTCGCTCCTGTAGAGTGAAGGCCATGCCCTGGAGACACACACACACACACACACACACACACACACACACACACACACACACACACACACACACACACACACACACACACACACACACACACACACACACACACACACACACACACACACACACACACACACACACACACACACACACACACACACACACACACAGAGAGAAGAGTGAGTGAACAGACAAAAGATAATGTAGGAATCTATTGCTCATTAATTTAAAGAATAATATGAAGTCTAACTTCAACAGTGTTGTTAAAATTGTATATTGTTGTTTTAAACAAAAACAACACTCTAAATGTGTGAACTCCTCCTGTAAAGACACACACGTGCTACTCCTTTTTATTTAAAACCCCTTTTCATTCCACAAAAGCTTTTTTTGTTTTCATATTTAAAATATTAACTGGACAAATTTTCAGTCCCACTGCGGCAGAAAATGTTCACACACTGTGATGTAGTTGTCACCAGAAGGCGCACTGCCCACTCTATGAATCTATCACAGTTGAATTATTGACTCTCAACAGGAGAAAATGATGGTGAGTGAATGGAAGGGGAGCATATTAAAAAAAATGGGGGAAGGGAAGAAAAGGAGTGAGAGGGAGTAGCCTCATAGAGGCCAATGGAGAACGCTCTACGCAGAAACACCCATTCATAAAAAAAGAGGATGGGGAGTTGAGAGGGGGGTGCAAAGTGTTTTCATGTCCTGGTGTTTGTGTGTACTTTTTTTCCCTACATTGTGGGGACTTAAACCTGTCTACACACTGCATTATGGAGAGAAAAAGCAGGTCCCCATAATGTGAAAAACAAAAAATGAAGGTGAAGACATGACTTAAGGTTTGGTTCAGGTTGGGGTCAGGTTTAGATAAAGGTTAAAACAAGTGGTACCAACAACTGAGATCTCTAGTGTTTCCAGGAAAGTCTCCAGGAAATGAATGATTCAATGAAATGTTCCCTGAAGGCACGAAAACACGACTGTGTGTGTGCGAACCTTAAATGAAATATGGGCGTAACACATGGAAGCCATCACATCCGGGGCTGGTGATGGGGGTGATTATTCCACTAGCTGGGGGCTCCCCTGGTAAAATGCTGAGCCATGCTGAGGCAGCTTTTCATTTCACTCAGCTCTAGTACTCTGTTCCTCTCCACATCATGCAACAATCTGCATCTCTTCTGTTTTGTTTTTCTTCTATGTTTAGATTTTTTTTAATTTTACTGTGATTAGTTTGTTCAGATTGCTGTTCATTAGTGCTTTGAATGATACAGCTGGTCTGAAAAAAATCTGGAAATTTCCTGAAAATATAAATATTTATGTTGTTTGTGTATATATATTGTTAAACATATTTATGATATATTTAGGATGTGAATTGCTAATATGTTTTTTTATCTGTTTTAGTTTATCACAATGTTTCAGTTACTTCCATCCTGCTCACAAATCGTGTCTACAATTGGTGGAAAAATTGTAACTGATGTGGCATCAAAGCACAGTATCATCTTCCAAATTATATTTTAAAGTCTGCGTTTTATCTTCTAACAATGTAATATAATAAACACTGGTGCAACACTATCACTCTTAGTGCTGAGCTATGGTGAGAAAGTGAGGGAGAGAGTGTCATGAGTCATGCTGATGCAGTCTCCTGATGCACATCTGCTCTGGGAAAGATCAACTTCCTCCGAGTTAACCAGCACTCTGCTGTTCTCCTCTGTCTTGTGCTGTTTTCTTTTTAGTTATTAAATTGAAGATATAATGAATTAAATTACTTTTAACGCTAACATATCTCAGCACGTCACAACCAGACAGAAAATCTGCTGACAAAAGAAGAGCATTCAAAAGCCTGTAGCTTAAACCTTATTTTAAGAGCTTTTCCACAGTTGAGGTCATTTTCATATGCAAACATATTTCAAGATAAAATAAGAATAGTAAGGAAACAAGCCAGAACTGTAATGAACATGGGAGCTGCGTATGTAGTATATGTGAGACCCCGAGCCAGCTAGCCTTTGACTGGTTCACATGTAGAATGGCATGTGTAAATTTAGCACAACACGTCTAGTCTTGTCTAAGTTTAGCATAACCTGCGTAGAATGAGATCTGGCAGCCAAAGGCTTGTGTTACAAATGTCATAGTGAGTGAAATCTGACAGGAGACTCCTTCCAGTCAAACACTGAGTGGTGTGAATCAACAATATCAAATGGAAGGTACCAAACAATAACATAATGAACTGTAATGGATATCAAATAATCGTTACAAATCAGATTCCATTTGCTGACAAACGTCCCCACCTTGCTGCAGTAATGCAGAAGTGACAGCTGTGCTGGGTGTGGTGACAGGTGTGTGGCAAAACAACATAAGGAGAGTCTGTTTAGACAGCACATTATAAACACAAGTGAGTCCACAGTGCTTTCATAAAGCACAGTATGTCATTTACAAATGTATGCCTAGGAGGGAATATAAAGAGCAGAATGAAATATAAGGTGCTTCAGCCGTTTGAGGCCTTTGTGTGGCAGAAATTACAAAGACGCAGCTTTAATTCTATTTTGGTTTAACAGACTTTTCTCATCACACCCAACAGTGATGCTAGGTGTGATCAGACACTCAACAGACCTCAACAATTCAAACAATGTCTTTGAGCTGTCGATAAATGACACAAATATATATTTAGAGTCAAAATAAAATAAACAACTCCAGTTGCTATAACTGGTTTAGATCCTATGCATACGTTTCTAGTTTTTCCAGCTGAACCAACCACAGACCCAGGGACAGGTTTAACTAATGCACCAACTGATTGATTTTTAATTCCATGTTGTTCGTACAGTCACAGTTGTCACTGTGCTGTGTGACTGTATTTTCTGAACTTTCATAATGGTCTTAAAATGTTAAGTTACTGTATACTTGATAGTCACCTCATATAAATACTGAAATATGATTCTATTTCTTGTTTAAATACTATAATTTGTGAATCAATTGAAATTTCTACAGTGTCTTTCAGTGTCATCAGTCTATTTTTATCCTTCACGCTACAGGACATCTCTGCTCTTCTTACCCTGAGGTGTATACAGAAATATTGACACTTCCTGGGAGATGTCAACAATAGGATGTGTATATGCACAAAGTGTCAAGAGGATACAAGAGTATAAATATTACTTTAATCGCTCTTATTACTAACAGTCAAAACTTTTATAAAAAGGCATTTCAAATATGCTCCTGTAATGTCTTGTAATCAATATCTTTGTATTCTTTTGTACACTGTGACCTAAGAATAGTATCAAATTGAACAAACAATTAGAACACAGAAAGCTTGCGGTAATTACCCGCCTTAATGACATGACTTAATTGGCACAGATCTACCACACAAAACATGTCAATAAAGCTCCCATCTGTTTAACCACCATGCTTGTTTGAACACAGACACGTGCAGGCATTTTCGTTAATCCACTTACTTTGTTTGTACGAGGGTTGAGCATGAGGGGCTTCCCTTTCTCTTTGGTGTGAGCCCATCTACAAACAGAGACACATGGCCTCAGGGACCAGGTTGTTCTCAACCTGGACAACATGTTGGATGGTCACTGGTCTGGATGGTCTGATGGCAGAAAGCTGCTGAGAAAGGAAAGAAAAAAAAAAAGTTAAATTCACATTTCAATTTTTATCTTTCCATCTGGTAAGATTACTATGGACAATTGTAGTGAGTTGCTGTTATGGGACACCAGACCATGTTTCTTAATATATTACCCGACTTCTGACAGTGTTTTCAGTGGTTGTACATTATGTACAAGGGCACTTCACCTTGTTTTTGATTTTATTTGAAGAGTTCTTAACTGTAAAACAAGTATTTTATTACAACCGGTAAAGTTTTCTTGGCATGAGATTCAAAGATAAGAAAAAAAAACGTTTATAGTGCGTGGGTTTGTGAAACTACTCCTTGATGTTATAGTGTTATTGCACTACTACTACGACCTTTATACATGACATCATTGCAGTTATCACATTCTGGTACAACATTAAGATATAAGTAATGAAGACTGTTGGTCCAGTGACACCGACTTATTTACAAAAGCCTGCAGAGGCACATGGACGGATTACAAATGCTGACTGCACTGGCTGGTCATTAATCTGGATCTAGAAGAAGTGATTTACTGTGTGATCTGAATACAAGGCTTCAAAAGATTGGTCTAATCCTTGAAAATGAACACCACCATGAAGACAGAGGAACAGGAAAGGAAAGGAAAGAAGGGCACGTGATGTGGCATATCACTTCAGTATATTATTATATATATATTATCATATGCTATACTGATTATAAAGAATAAACCCTGAAACGATGCCACATGTCAACATACAAACATTACTGCGTATTTACTTTACACAAGGGCCCCTATCCTACTCTCAGCTGCTGATGGCAGCCTATAATAGGTTCATCATTGTAAGAGTTATGTCATGCATGTGACCCATGATTTGCTGCTTTACTCTGTTGTGCTGTGGTGAGGGCAGAAAGAGGCCACTTCCAGCTCCTCTGATAAAACTTTGTCAGTTAAAGAATGTTAAGAGCACTTTTGTTTTATTCTCAGCAGTCAGTTATTGTGACAAAAGGTCATCCCCTGACTAGGAAACCAGAGAGTGTCGTTTTTTCACAAAACTTCAGGAACAAAGGACTGAAAGGACAGCTTAGACTACATTGCCACTTATGATGTTGATATAATGCCATCTTGTACTTTAAATGTTAATAATGTTATAAAAAGAGTACAGAAGGAGATGTAGCCAAAATAATGCCTCAACTGCATAGAAACAGTTATACAGCAGTAACAATTATACTGCTATAATAAACTTTTGAACATTTTCCTTTTTAAAACATTTGTTTTATTATCCTGCTCAAATTCCGTCTGGTTTTCCTTAACACTATGACTCACACCAGAGGAAATGCAACTGGACCTGTAAGCATGTTACGTAGGGAACAGAGCACAAGCATTATTACATGTAGTTTCTATTTCTGTTCCTTGTAGTTAAGCGACTGCGGCAAAGTCAGTGTCTCTAAGATGTGTTGCTTTGGAAATGAAAGATACATGAGAAAACAGGGGTCAACCACAGTCAGATGATAAAGGAAATGTTCATTTAGAAATCAAAACTATAGGCTGAGAAAACAGAGGCATTGAGATCTAATACTTTTGAGGTATGTCATGTATGTCATGAAGCAATTGGGCTCAGGTGGCAAAAACTCCTAAAGGCGGATAATATGACAAATGGCACTCATCTGTGCTGTCAACGTTTTCCTGCCCACCTCCATTCCTCACAACACTATTGCACCTAGTATTTTGCAGCAATAACAACACATCCAAAACATTCAGAAAATATAAATAAAAAGCTGTCAAAATCCAAGATTTCTGTACTATATCACACAAAGCTGGTTTACCTTTAATGAGCAACCAATTTGTAAAGTACCACTGTCCCTAATGAAACTTAAAACACATAAAAGCTGTGATTTTAAACCTGTGTTTGTTATTCAAAAACAGATTCAGAGAAAGAACTGCGCTGTGATCACGTGTGCTTCTCTTTGACCAAAAATATCCGATAAAAGAAATTACAAGCATAGCCAGCTGGCAGAGTCTTAGCTTACAAGTGCATATCTGAGAAACACAACCTAGAAAGCAGCAATAAAGCCGAGGCCAAGGCAGCAGACTGTATGTGCTGCAAAAACAATAAACAGAAATTGTAATACTCTGTTGATTTGATAATCAGTGGGGAAACAACTTTGATATAGCCTCTGTGAATTCCAGCCTTGTGTTGTTGAAAGCACAAGGTTTCCCAATGGTTTCCTTTTAAGATTAGATCAAGTGTTGATAGAATGAACATCGTTTAATTCTTTTCTATTTATCTATATTTTAAATCACAGGCTTTAACTCTGGGGAGTTTGGGCAGCTCAAGATTTATAATTGCTTGTTTTTTGGGGTTTTTTGTGTCTGCCAAGTAGCCAAACTCATTCCTGTGTCTGTGCCAAGTCATGTTTGGCACAGAAACAGGAATGAGCCAACTTTGTATTAGCACTGGAACAACCAGCAGGAAAACAATATCTAAACAGTTGCCTCAGCCAGATTCTGGGCTGAACTGTTTCTACTGTATGGAAATAACTCATTTGCACATTTGGATTTCTGCAACATTAAAAAGGATTTTATTCTATTTACTCTATCTACTCCACCTGACTGGATAAAAGTTAGCTTCACTAACTATTTGAAATTGGACACTTTACTTTGTGTATCTCATTTGAGTTACTTATAAGATTAATTTTACCGATGAGGGAACCAGGACTCACAGCCACTACAGTGTTGTCAGAATATTTAGTCTTGCACTATTGGGTCTAGAAGTATTTTTAAAATAGAAGCAGTGTCTGCAAATAATGACTGACTGAAGCAGACACACCGATTATGTAACAACAAAAATGTTTCACACAGGAAATTACTCACCAACCTGCCTGTGCTCTCTTATGTGCACTACACACACTCTCTTCACCTGGAAGTTATCACACCCACACACACTCTTTTATGACCCTAAAGGTGTATTTTACTGGGATTAGAGTACACTAACAAAAAGAACACACACGAATATAATTACCTCAAACTGACAGTCTTTAATCATAGTTATTACACAGGTAAGTGTGGCTTTGACAACTGGTCTTATATTATTCCCCTTCTCTTTAATGAGGGAAAGAAACTTGACTACATTGCTGCTTCAATATCAAAGCCTATGTGTGGATATAGCACACAGCTTTATTTCAGTTACATTCATTTTAGTGTTATTTGTATATGGCAAATCACAGTGTGCGTTATCTAAAGACACTTTAAAGAGTAAGGTTAATATCTTCTTGTAGTGGAAAGAAAAAAACTTCAACTCTCTTTTCCTCATTATCTGGCTTCAATTCAACTGTTTACACTTATCATCATTGGAGCTTAACATTTAGTGAGGAACATGACAGTTGTCTGTTGTGTTGCATACTTGCAGCCTGTAAAGGCGATAAAAATCACCTTATCACTAATGTCTTATTGTTTACAATGTGCTTATCTGATAAAAATCAAAAAAGACAGTATCATTTGCTATTACTGACTGCATCCTCCGTTTGGAGATGGCGGTGGAGAGACAAGAGTGTGTCACTGCCAAGTGTGAACTTATCACAACTATGAGTGCTTGTCTAACAAAACTGTAACTGCAGTACATACAGTGACAAGCTAATGAGTTAGCACAGCAATAAGTTAGCATAGCAATCTGTCAACTACAAGCACAAAAAAGGCTGCTAACAGCTACAAGCTAACATTTTGCTAGCTTAGAACAAACGTTAAATCAGACACAGATGCGTCGTCGTTTGAGCATCGGTTTCAGCCAACTAGTAAACGACAGAGAAGCAGATATTCTTTTTCAATGTTTGTTAAACTGACACATCACCTAAGGAGAAGAAGAAAGAAACACTTCATTAGCCTGATGAGTTACATGCTGTCATTCATTCACCCCCTTCTTCTTCTTCTTCTTCTTTCTGAGACGAACGGGAACTTCTTAGATGACACAGACTTCCTATTTATCAGAGGAAAAAGCGGCTCGGCAAACTTACCTGTCTTTTTATGTTGAAATAATATATTTGCTTCCGTTTGGAAAGGTTATTTTTTGTTAAGCATATTTCCCGTAGAGTTTCCTTTGTGGGACTGACCGCTTGGTTGGTCGCTTGACAGCAGCCACAGATGCGAGGGTAGAGCGGTGGTGGCGGCTGTGAGAACAGAGAAGACGCTCTTCCAGTGTAGAAGAACTTGGCCGCTCGTCCAATCACATGCCGGGATTTCCTTCACCGTTACCGTAAATACCATAATATAGGGACTATATTTTTGGAGCAACATACATTTACCGTAATTACACAAAACGACGCTCATCTAAATTTGAGTGTGAGTTTTTTTTTAAATTCTATTTAAATAAGTTGTTACACCACCCATTGTAGGATAACTTATTGTTTTTCTCGTTTATGTTTTTTTTTCATGCTATAGAATTAATTTGGGGCCACAGATTCCTTTTTAGATGGTTTTGTGTGATAGATAAGAATATAAATGTCTGATGTGCCAAAATTATTGCACAGTACCATATGTTCAGATGTAATTTATGTTGTTTTGTTTGTGTAAAATATATAAACTAAAAATAAATAGCACACCACAGAGTACCTCTGTAAGATTATGCATAATTTTTCTTAAACAGTAGAGGGCTAGGATAGGCAAAATGCTAAAACTGGATAAATTACATATTCATAATTACATGTTTCTCCCTATTTTCAGTTGGATTTGTAGTAATCCATTCATTGGCTGATTATTATTATTATTATTTTTTGACAAGGAATATGCATTACTAAAATACAATATGAGGTTTTAAGACATTACCTGTATCAAAATAAAACATCATTAAAACATAGAGGCCCATAACTCATGGATTAATCCAACCATATATATGTTACATTCAATTACATTTGAGATATCAGTCTGTCTCTCAAGACAGTAAATTCAGTTAGACAAAGGGATCAATGTGATCACTTTAAACAGTTTTTATTTGGTTTTCATTGTATTTTTATTATATTATTACGTAAGCCCTGTGTTGTTTGGTGTGTCTGTATGTTTTCCTGTTGACTATGTCTTTGTATGAAATCCTCTCATGTGATGGTTCATTGTAATTTAATTATTGCTCTATTTGATTTGGTGTATTTGTTTATGAAATATACTTATCTCTTAAAAAATGAATCAATAATGAAATAACTTTAATTGAGTCATTCCAGTGATATTTTTTGGTATTGGTGGCCAAGCTGCAAAGCAGCGAAGCCACCATTGAGTTACTATGTTTTCTTATTATTATTCTGCTATCATTGAGTCTATGGCAGCCCAGAGAACTGACTGATCAAAAATATTCTAATTTGGCACACTCACTGTGGTCAGTCTCAATATGAATTTCTGCCAATTTCACACCAGCAGCATGCACACTCTAGCACTGGCAACTGGTCAAAGTTACAGTTACATTTATGTTCATAACTTGACTCATATGGTCGATTTTTACAAATCTGGTACCATTGGATTCCTTGGATCAAGCCGATTCCAATGCACCCTCTGACATCAATTTGCGTCATGACAGATTTTCCGCCATCTTGGATTTCATCAAAAATCTTCAAAGTGCTTCTTCTCTCACAAATTTTGTACAATCAGCTTGAAACTTGGCACACAAACTCTTGAGACCGACCTTCATCAAAATTCCATTTGGAATCTTACAGATCTTAATTGTTATTATCACAGTCAATCAGAATCAGCGGCGAAGCCGCCAAACAGAGAGTAATCTCATATCTTAGCAACAGTTTGAGATAACTTTATTAAAACTATTACTACTATTACTACTATTACTACTATTTTTAAACTTAATTGCCAGTCCCCAGACCACATCCTGAGTAGGCAAAATTTGGTGTTATTTGGCCACTAGGAGGCGCTGTAATTATCAAAAATGTGTTTTTGCTTGTATTTCTTGATGTGTTTGGAATTTTAAGTCAATTATCTTGTCTGCTGACATGTTGAGTTGACCCATTAATGATCATTGCAAACTTTTTATGAATTCATCAAAACTGGCCGCCATTTTGGATTTTACTGAAAATGAAACTTAACTCTTCACAGGACTCAAATTTAGTCCAATCATCACGAAACTTGCCACAGATGATCTTCAGACCATGCCTGACAAAACCCTCACATGATTTTATTTTTGTACTAAGGCGTTTGTCCGTCACGTTAATCGAAATCAGTGGTGAAGCGGGCAATCAGGAAATGAATTCATATCTCAGCAAAGCCTCAATCGATCTTAATCTGACTCAGTGTACTCCTGAACCAATCCTGAGTAGGCCCAATCAATCTGGTGTCATTTGGCCTCTAGGGGACGCTGTAATTAGCAAATACTGCGGATTGTCCCGTTGATGGCCCTTTGGCAAATTTGTTAATTTGGCTTATTTTACTGCTAGGCCACCTCATTGCTGCTTGCAGCTATATTTTCAATTAAGCTAGGACAATAGAAAACATGAGATGAGAAGTTATAATTTAAATATTGTTTTTTATTAATTTTCCAGCGGGGGGAAAAAAACAGAAACTGCTGAAAGAAGATATTATCAATTAATATTGAGCATTTAAAAACCTCACAGCTTTTCATTAATAAGAAGCTGGTGCCTCCATGAAGCATGGAGGCACAGAAATAAGAGTCTACAGAAACATGACTGTTTCACAAAGTGACACATAACAAAAACAACAAAGTTGAAGCTAGTTTAATAGTCGTGAAAGCCATGCAAAAATGAGAGGATATGTTACATTCAGCAAGCTGGAAGCATTGAGGTGTACAGAGGCACGTTTTCTACGTTGCTTTACCCACTTAAAATAATTTACTTAGGCTCATCACTTGTAACAGCATATTTGTGTTGTTTGTGTACCACTGATGTTATTGCTGACTTAGATTACCTGCAGAAGGAAAGTAGAATGCAGAATGTGATCATTAGACCTGTTAAAAACTAGATCTGCTTTCATTAGTTTAAATACAGCTTTTTTCCCTCTATTTCTGTGAATAGATCAATGGCTCTGGACCAGTAAATGGACAGTTTGCACTTTTTTTTGACTTGAACACTTCTGTCAGTTTGTCCAACAATTCAGCCCAGCTATGGTTATTTTTTAAATGAACATTGATAATGGTGAAGTTTCAATACTTACTGAGGAAAAACCTATATTTCTGAATGTGCTAGTAACTCTAAATGTGCTTCATGTCTATTGTGGTAAATAGAAAAGAACATACCTGGCTTTGCTGTATAGTAGCTTGTACTGTTGTACTGTGTGTCACATATGGCTCGATCCCTAGGAAGTCATATATATTTTGTGCAAATGATGATCTGTTCACAACCTGTGTATGTTGGCTACAGTGTGTATAAAAGACGCAGGTATTATTTTCAGAGTTATCCTTTTCAGAGCAACGTAATATTTGTAATAACACTGAACAGCTGCAAAACCATCTGAAAAGAGAACATGAAACATTTATTGTCCATATTTATCATTTGGGGCACTCGGTGGACTAAAATTAATATTAAAGAGGGCATGAAAATCTTGTTGGTAACAAACTGGAAGCTGGTGTAGTCAGAAAGTGTATCAGATGCTGGACTGTAAGATCATTAAACAGATAAAATATGTATTAATTTAGGGCATTGTTGCTGTCCTGGCAGTAGTTTCACATCTCGAAATTGTGCCTCTGCCTTCCCAATACCTGTATCCTCGTGTGCAGGCCACTAATTGATATCTAGGTGCTGTGTGTATTTAAAACGTACAGCCACAGCAGACCATCATATGTCAGTGAAACCAGGTGGAAGAATTCCCTCTAGTGACAGAATCAGGGCACATGGATTTATTTCTTTTTGGCACTGTAGTTCAGGAGATTACTTTTAATGCCATTTCCATTTGCTCTGTATTAGCCTTTTAATTTGACAAGTGAAGTGAATGTCAGATGTACTCGATTAAAAAAGCATGAGCCTTCAACTGTTAATAACTTCTGATGTCAGAATAAATAACATTCTGAGGGTCTATTGTCTTAACATGCTAGATAGAAAAGTATTTCAAAATATATGCTTTATTTTCTCTTCCGTATATCAATATGGTCATTAGGCAGCACTGAGACGTTTTGAGTACAAATCATTTCCTATAAAGGTTGTAAAGGATCTACATTCTTCAAAATATAGGCTACTGTTGATTGCATCGGAGCTTTCAGTGGATAAGTGAGGAAAATGGTGCCCGATATCTGGCTGTCTGATACAGAAAGGACAGTGTCTTTTCAGAAAATATACAACAGATGATGATCCTTGTTTGGCGCATCTGGGAAACAGGATATGAAACTACTTACGGTTAAATTAGAGTAAAGTTGGCTGAATAATCATAAATTATTACAATAGAGCATTCTACATTTAAATAAAATTCAATTCACATCAAGTTAACATAAAACTGTGCTCTGACATTCAACTAAGAAAACAAGATTATTTCAGACAGAAATATCAAGACAATAGTCTTGAGAAAGATACTACAGAATTAAATATGATAACAGTTTTATACAAGTATACAAGGCATGTTATCAGTGACAGAGCTCATTAAATCACTGTGGGAGTGTTAAAACAGCAACAGATCAAATCCCTATGGTTTTGTAGCATCATTTGATTATTTTTCAGTTAATACATTCAGAGAAACTTGGAGGAAGCATTTCCTGTGTCACTATCATTATTTGGTGAACATCACCTTTGGAAGACAGTCAGACATTTAAAGAAATTAATGAATGTGAGGATCTTGTACGGAAAAAAAAATGATTCCAAATCAAAACAAACCCTCTCTATTAGGTTACAGAAATATCCTGAATACCTCTTGTTATCAGACTGTTCCC
Source organism: Polydactylus sextarius (assembly GCA_016801845.1). Taxonomy (NCBI): domain Eukaryota; kingdom Metazoa; phylum Chordata; class Actinopteri; family Polynemidae; genus Polydactylus; species Polydactylus sextarius. Next base: position 14,570,584 of record CM028915.1, read on the forward strand.
CCATTAGTCATTTGTAGATGCTTGTGTCACAGAATAAGTTGCTACCAAGTCAAAGTTTGACTCATTTTTAAAATAACAGATAGTGACAAACAACAAATACCACAATCATGGAAGCCGTTAGCCTAAATACTCCCATGTAGAAGAAACCCTCAATGTTTGCAGTGCTAGCATGGTTATTTTATTTAACCCCAAATACTTTCTAACCTCTTCCTACCTGGAAGGACCCCGACAAAGCTGCAGGTTTGCTTAAGTGCTTAAGTTTTAGTCACCACATGTGGCATGTCATTGCAGTAGTACTGAATAGACAACAGCTGTTATCACTAATGTTTAAGCAGCATATTCAGCCATGGACATCCCTCATGATGTAAAGCACTGTGAGCATTTGGAATTGCTACCCATTATGATGCTATACTGTGGTAGGACCGAAGCTGACATTCAGCATCAAGATTTTGGGGTCTGTGGAGGTGGAGTCCTGTGCTCTGGAAGCCTGGGCACCTTTCGGTTAATGTTTGGCTGTTTGCTTTCCTCTCTCCATCCTCCCTCTTTCCCCTTCTTCCCATCTACTTTCTCCTTATTCTGCCTGCACAGTTTCAGTGCTCGAGAGATGAATACATCAAGGTCAAAAAGCCGCCCTTTTTGCTTGACAGGAAGTGCTTCCCTGCAGTCATCTTTTACTGGCTGAGAGTTGGAGGAAGTAGAGGAAAGTGGTTGAGATTCTGGGGGAGGGAAAAGCGGTTGAGATTTTTGGGGAGGCAAAAGTGGTGAGATGGGGGGAGAAACTGTTTGAGGTGACTGAGGAGGAAGTGGACAGGTGGGAGATGAGGGAAGAAGCGAGGGAGGGGAATTCGAGAGAGATGTAACAGGTGGAAGTGGGTTTAGTTTGTATTCGTCGTACTCAGCTGATGGTTGCTGTACAACTTCTGTGTAGTGGAAGACTGGAGGTGGTTGGTCGGTTGGGGAGAGAGGAAGAGGGGGAGAAGAAGTGTAGCAGGAGGGTGAACGTGAAGGACTGGGACTGGGCGAGTGCAGACGAGACTGGGTGCTCTGTACCCAGCGAGAGATCTCCTGGAATAAATCTCCCGACTCCGCTTCTTCCTCCTCTACTGCTTTCTCCTCCTTCATCTCTCTCACATTTTCTACACCACCACCAATAGGCTCAGCAGGCACAGGAATAGGGAGGACGTTAGCACTACGTTTCCAATGTGACAGATCCAGTATCAGCTTAGGCTCTGAGTAGTGTTGAGGCTTACCCTCTCTCCAGGCAATTTTATCCAAATATGAAGGAGAGCCCACTTTGTAGTCACAGGAACGACCACAGTCCAGTTCCCCATACCACAAACCACAGGCTCGTTCCAGAGAGGAGTGAGAGTTTTCCAGGAAGCGTTCAGCTGAGCTACTGTGTGAATATTTGCGTGGGTCGACCTGTAAATGATAGATGGGGAACAGGAAGATATTGGTTACCCCGAAGAACAAATCAAGTCAGAAATTGAACAAAATGACAAAAGAAGAAATATATAAGAAAAACCTGGGCCTCCTCCAGCAGTGTGGTGGAGCTGGCACGGGGGTCCCTCTGCACCTCCTCATCCTCTGTCGTGTCCTCCAGGTCAGAGGTGATGTGGCCAAGGGGCATGCAGCGGCACCTCACACCTGACTGCTGCCAGCACACATCTGTCGATAAACTGTTCTCATACCTGCAAGGAGGCAGAAGTTGAGTACAATAAAAAAAAACTCCACATTTTGGCTGAATAAAACATGCTAAAATAAATGCTAAAAAAAAAAAAAAGAAAAGTAAAAAGGTAAATCTACACACCTGTCCCAGTGGATACTGGAGGCCTGACTGTTGCTGTTGCTGAGGCTTTGCTCGGTGACAAGGCTGTCTTCCAGTTCGTCCTCGATGTGGAAGGGATAAAATGATGTGGGCTCATCCTCTGGACAGGAGTACTGCTCGAAGAAGGGATGGGACAGTGCTGCTTCGGCCGTCAGCCGGTCAATGGGGTTAAAGGTCAAGATACGTTCGAGGAAGTCCACAGCTGAGAGGAGAAGTAGAGAGGAGGAGTAAGGGAAGAGGAGGAGAAGAAGTAACAATAAAGTGCGCTCTCTGTGAAAAATATTCTCTCTCAGAGTTAAATTATAGATATTAGACCTCCAAACCTCTACATCCAACTCTGTCATCACTCCATGGATCACAGCTCAGAGAAGTTGCTGTTTTCATATTTATCCACTGCTAAATTTTATATTACCCGCTCCACTTTTTCCCACTTCTCAATTCCCTCGGCTCACCCTGAGCATCCACTTCAGGCAGCAATTCAGAAAAAGGTTTCTTGACTCTCCATCCATGACTGACATATGAGGGCATCACCTGGGGAAGAATGAGAGTGGAGTTAAGGTGTGTGGGCATTATTCTGCTGTGGCTATTTATTCCTGCTGAAAGGATTACAATGGCAGGGCGAGTTGGGTAAACATTTAACCTTCCATTCTGATTATGAGTTTCAGTCTGGAGCTGCAGATATAACATGACAATAACAACCTGTTCCTGTTGACCCATATTTAATCAATCAGCCGGCAGACATATGACTCGCAGAAGCCACTGCAGCATCACCTGTAGCAGGTCCTGTCTGTCCTCTTCTCTCAGCACCGGCACAGTGTCGAGAATCAGCTGCATCTGCTCCAGCTCATGAGCCCCTGCAGAGGGAATCAGCCAATCAGAGGCGAGCAGGGAAAAGACACAGGATCAGTTACATAAGCAGAGAAAAGGCGACCAATTAGAGTCAAACATAAAATAACTAGGTGGCGTGAGCTGTCAAGTAGCAGACATGGTAAGAAAAGAAGCTCTCTGCAGTTAAGTATTGAAATAGGTTTCAAATAAAGACTCACATAATAATATAATATTAGATAACAAATGCCATTTGTTGCTTTCTCATTTTAACTTCTCCTACTTGTTAATCATCCATTCAACAATAAATTCACTCTAAATCATATCATACTGATAAGTTAAGTACAGGTTGAGATTTCAGGCATGTTGTTTTTCTGGTCACAGCCAAACTGTGATTCATGGACAGGTGAATTTTGTGACCACAGAAACCTATTGGATAACACTTAGGTAGTGTAAAAATCATGCTTGTAATATTGGCAGAAATTTATTTAAACTATGACCCAATCCTAATGTTAAACCTCTACAAGCTTTGCTATCAAGCTGAGTTTGTAATGTGTTTTCTACAGCCTGAATAAGATGTGATAAAGCTCAACTCCAAAATTCGCCAAAATGTTTTCTACTTGATGGAGAGCTTCTAATGGATGGGGAGTCACTGACTGTGGTGTAACCAACAGTGCAACATACTTGAAGTTTTTAGATGAGTGCTGCAGTATGTTTCTACTTTTGTCATACAATGTGAAAGTGCCTTTAAACATCACCATCCAGCTAATAGACACCAGCAGGTGGTGCTATATCCACACATTGGCTACTTAAAGAAATAGGCAAGCAGTTGCAATGTAATTGGATGAGAGTCCTTTGCTTTCCCACTGGTAAACAAAAATGTATCGTGTAACCTCTCATGGTTGAATGAAAATAAAGGTAAATATCTCTAACTCTTCATAAGCGGCAGCAACACCAGGGAACAGATTACGTTGTTGGACTTAAGGCACCATGTCTCCTGTGGTGTGGAGGTCAAATCGGCCTGTCATGAGGAACTACATCTGCTTCAGACAGTGAGAATTTCTCTGTCATCATTGTTATTCTGGTCAGGCAAAGAAGTAGCCTGCAGAAAAAGAGTAAAGTGTCTTTGGTTGAGGACACTGGAAAGAGAATCTCTCTTTAGCTCTCACATGACGCTACCTTTTCAACTATGATAGACTCTTTTAGCAGCTTTTGAGGTATTATAAGTAAGAACTTAACTAAAGTTATGTGTTTTAGTGCAAGTGATTTACTTGGTTATATACTTTTATATCCTGTTTAGACTGGTATTTATTATTGCTATGATGTCCATGCTGGAATATTAACACAAACTTTGCTTGTCTATGTCAAGGCAGTGAAAATAGAGGCAGTCAAAAGTCAAAGTCAGACTACATGGATGAGTAAAATTCATTTGAACAGAAATGGAAAACCTGACTGTTACCTGGAAACATATTTCCCTAGAGAGGCCTTGCAGGTCTTTTAAGTAACAAGATGTGTCTTTCATTATGGCATCAAATTAATGATGAGCTAAATCATAATATTTCTGTGGGACATCAAAGTCATAAAGACAGTGGTTTGGGGGTGACACTGTATGACAAACATTAGAGGTACCTGCAAACAGCATGCGTCCACAGAGCATCTCAGCGAGTATACAGCCTGCAGCCCACATGTCTATAGCCTTGGTATAGTTGTTGGGGGACAGGAGCAGACGAGGAGAACAGTACCACTTAGTTACCAGGCCCTCGGACAGATAGCCCTGGAGAAGAAAATGAAGTGGTTAGTGGGAGAAAGTGAGAATTGGACAGAATGATCCAGTATACTGTAGTTATCTTGGTTATGTGAGTGCAACAGATTGGTGAGTTACTGGCTGTTACCATTTAGCAATGTACTTGTAAGTCTGCCTACATCAAATTGCTCATATTCATCACAAGTCAGCAGGTATTGCGGCTTGCCAAATGACTTTCATTTTTGATGGAAGCAAAGCACCGTGAAGTCGACAATGTCAGCTACAAAAAAGACACTTGAGCTCACGGGATATATTTTGATTTTTACCAACAAAGAATTCATCATGTTATGTCAGCTACGTGACAGGAATTGGCTCCTGGATATGCACTCCAGCAGAAAATATTACCCTGAATCTCTACCTGCGCTTATTGCATTTCAGGGAGCCTTTGATGCTTTGCTGTACAACAAGTCATGTCTTCTCATTAGGGCTGCTCCGACAAGCCTCCTTTCTGCCTTTTACTTTAGTAAACATTCACCTTGAGTATAACAATGACGATACCGTGCATGGAGATGAGCCACAGGCATTCATCCTCACACATAAACCAGATGAACTTATAATGAGATCCTTCTGCCTGTTGAAATTATGAACATTCTTGTTGCCTATTATATATCACTTCACCAGTCACTCTGTGTAATCACTCTACCCTGACCTTATGAAATCTCACGATTCATGCGCTTATTACACGATATATTTATCATTTTCTGGACCTCATATCTGTCCCAGTATTAATTACTGCCCCAGGCTTCATCATCTTGACAGTCATGATATTAGAAGTCTAAACACTGCACCAGAAAATGTGCTTACAATGAGATTTATTCACACATTTTTATCAATTCAGTACTTCTGATTACTGTGAATTCCACCATGGCGACAGACACAGTAGAGAGACTATGAACATAATCAAGTTTAGTTATTCTTAACAGCTTACTGTTTTGTCTATTTTGTCTTCATTCCAATTTTTTTCTTTTTTTTATTAAAAAGGGGGCCTAAAATCAGGCAGGGGTCTTCACTGTCCTCATAGTCTTCAGAGGCACTAATCTGCCTCTGAAGACTTTCCCCTATTGTTTTCTGCATCTCTCTTCCCCTCGCTGCTCTGTCCTCCTGTCTCCCATCCCTTTGCTTCCATTTTCCATCTCACCACTCACCTATCTATTACACTACCTACTACCTCTTGCAGAACTGCTCCATTTCAGTGAATGCTGTATAGACAGCACTAGATAGATGGATGCCAGAAATTACTTTGTAATTTTCACTTTCGATCTTTTTCACAGTAGTTAAATTTTATTGGGCCACTGGTAACACCAGCATAATATTACTAAGCGGGACATAGCCGTGACGTGATTATTATTTTTGACGCAAAATGGTTTTATATTTTACTTGACAGTTGAAAAGAGAGTCACCTATTTGTCTGTGAGGATGGTAAAAAAACACAGTAGTCTCAGTCAGAAGGTTTTAGGCATGACTCAGTGCCGTTATGCATTGTAGGCCACCCACACCCGTTCCTACTTATTACTTCCTGCAGTGTGCCCCTGTATAGACTTCAGCCCGGTTGAAATGGTTTTTAAATGTCAAAATGATTATGAGTTTTTTCTGGGTCACCTTTCTTCACAGGTTACATCATGCCTCGAACACAGTGTGTTGAATGAGTTGCCCACTTCCACAGGCCTGTTAAATGTTCATCTGGTCGAGGTTAAAACCACTGCTGTCTCTGTGTTATGAGCCTGAATAGAGCTGTTCTGCAAGAAGTACCAGCTCTGAATATGGAGCTATGAATTGTGAACACTTTGACAGCTCTCAGCCTCAGCGTTTCTCTTCTCTTTACTCTCTTTGCTCCTCTTGTGCCACCTCTGCTCTCCTCTCATCCCCCAACCCTCCTCTTTACCTTTCCATCTACTTCATCTTTATGCTCTCTTCACTCTCTCTCTCTCTCTCTCTCTCTCTCTCTCTACACACCTTCTGTGCCCTCGGTGCACCCTCCTCCTCCTCTGTGCCCTCCCCTCATCGTTACCTGTTCTCCTTTTTGTGCCAGTAGATGACAGAGCAGAAACTGATGCTGAGTGCTCAATGATGGTCTGACAAACATACCCTCACCTTGTTTTCTATCCCACCCTGCCTGTCTCTTCACTCTCTCCTGATTATTCTCTATTTCTTAGCTCTTCCTCTGTCTGCTTCCTGACAAACACATGACAGACAGTGGCTTTAAAGGAGTGATGGTGTTTTGTTTTTTTATATTAAAAATGCACGACATTTTCTGTATGAAATGTTATTTGATGATAAAAACAGCTTTTAAAATTGTTTTGAAGAAATATATTTGGGTCTCAGTTTCCCAAAACACTGCACAGATAAGGTCTCAGATTTCAATCTTTTTTTAGTTATATTTACACTTTTTTCTAAAACTGTGAAGACTTTTGTGTCATGTCCGCCATCATAAAAGGCTTTTCTGCTTGTCATTTCTCTCTCTTCCTTCCTCCTTTCTTACTCTCTGATCCTCTCCACCCTCCCTGTCATCACTTCCTACTTTCCTCTCAATCCTTTCCCTGATCTGAAACCTCACCTCTTTCACTCTCCGCTACTCTTCCTCTTTTCTTCACAGTCCTCCCCATCCCTCTCTTTTGCCACCCTGGTTGACTCACATCCATTCTCAGGTTTTTCATCCTCCCTTCCCTTCTTGTGAGCCACAGTAACACCCTCCTATTTTATGTTTTTACCCTTATTGCATATTTCTAGTTGTTCCCTTCACTTCAGTTTTCTTTTCATACCTTCTTTGCACTTCACATGTTAACACTCTGTCCTTGTTCATCTTTAGTCCCCTTGTTTCTGTTCTTGTTCCTGTCTTTCATCCAGGTCATGAATAATTTCTGTGCAGACCCAGCACTGCATCAGCAGGTGACATTCACACATAGACACTTGACAAAGTTGTTGCTGACGTAGACTGTAAACAAGAGCACAAATGATGTTTTCTCTGCCTCTGTTTTCATCCTCTCTCAACTCAACCTCTCTGTCATCTCCCTTCACCTGAGTAAATGTTTGTCTGTGTAGCCAGAAATGCACTTCCAGACAGCTCATCAAACAGCCTCATTTCAATTCACTGCAGAGTCACAGTGTGCTGACAAAACTGCAGTGATAACACACTGACCATGTAAGATACTGCAGAAGCACTGAAGAAAAGGTATAAAATGGTAGGGCAGAATATGACGTTTGGAAGTTTTTGAACTGAATTGAAAAAAAGGCTGATCCTTCAGAGATGAGGAGGAGAGAGGAAAAATAGCCAATTTTACTGTCAACACACAATGCCCAGAATATACAATCTGATTAAGGCTGACTGATGTCAGAATCCTATTTGCACACACTATAAATGAGACATAAAACTAGAGCCACCAGTCTTGTTTTATGGCCCAATAAGAAAGTTTGCATTATTTGTGAATTTCTATCACAGCTGAAGTCAGAACTGCTTATGTGTGTTATTGCAAAATATTTGAAATAGCAGTGCACTCGCTCTGCATCAACAAATGAAAGAGAGAATGCTACAAAATTCAATGCAGACATCTGCTTTGGCGCCACACACACACACACACACGAGCAATTCTATCTATGTATCTGTCTGTTCTCTGATACAGAGCAGTTTCCCATTTCTTTCACATTTTTTCCTTTTTTTGTCGCCTCTCTATCTGTTCTTCCTCTTAACACTTTCCCTCTTTTTCTTTCTTTGTACTCTTCACCTCTCCTTCTCTCACCCTAACCCCCTCACTTCCCCTCCACCCTTCCTCTCCCCTCCAAATGCACCCCCTGTGTCTGCACCCAGCTGGTCCCCAGTCCTGTGTTCTGAGCTGACAAAGATCGCCTTTCACACACACACACACACACACACACACACACACACACACACACACACACACACACACACACACACACACACACACACACACACACACACAAAAAAACACACAGATACACACATACAAACCCACTCACGCTCATTGTGCCCTGCCAGTGTAACAGTATTGCTGTGGGATCTTCATAAATAATAAAGCATCACAATGAAGCAGTAAACTGCCACATTAATCTCTGAGAAGCTTCCCACCTACAATGGAGAGGCTAATCACAGGGTTTGATTAGCAAAGAACATGACACAAGATTTCAGGAAGAAGACGTTAATAGCAGGGTATGAGCTGAGGAGGAGGCCTATTGTGAAAGACACAGGTCGGCTACATCAGAGGATCACATGGGCATGTGTAACCAGAGAAACAGCTTGGCTGCAGTGCACTCAGTGCATAGAATCTTTCTGAGAAGAGTAGGAGGTACAAAACAAAGTTGAATCTTTGTCAGAATCATATCAGTGATGTCAAATATGTCACTTTAGATACCATATTGAAAGAAAGACAAACATTGTCTGAATGTGAGGTGGACAAGTGGAAATCTATTGATTCTATAGGAGGATTCCTTGGCAACATAATCGCACACTTTAATGTATTCACTGCTACACAAGTTATCTGTTCCCAGAGATAATATTTAATGTTATAATAGATTCATTCATCAGCAGCAGAACAGCCCACGCTGTGTCAGAGCAATGAGGAGAGTGAAAAATATGCCTAACATTATTGACTTAAAAACTGATTATATATATTTTTTTCCTAGAACAGGTATCGATTTTTTTAAACAAGGCAAAAATCAATACAGCCGGTACTACATCATATGGACAGACATCTAAGACTTTTTTGCTTGCTTGTCTTCTGCAGATTATGGATTTATATGATCTAAACCCAGATGAAACTTGCTAAGAGTGCATGCACCAAAAGAGAATGAATAATCACAAACATTTATCGGCCTCTAGTCAAAATGAAATATGACACATTGGTGGCACCTGCATACCCCAAAAAAACATGACTAGAGTAATTAGATTACTGCTGCAAATGTTTACATGTGCTCAAGAACATGTAAAGAACTAGAGCTAGAGCTTTCATGCCAAGCTAGCATGTAGCCAAGTTGAAAATTCAGAATTTCTACCGCTGAAAAATGATTTTTAATATGTTTACGTGAACATTGTCAAAATCAGGATATTCATTAAAGTGAAAAATGAGGAAACCAATGGAAAACACACTGAGACAGATTTCCATGGCAGGATTTAACAAAATGTTAATGCTCCTTACAATACACAGTATGTTTGTGTGAGTGTCAGTGAGGTTTCATGTCTTTTCCTCACTGTTACCTTATGAGAGTAGTGAGGGTCGACTATCCTGGCCAGCCCAAAGTCTCCGATCTTGAGCAGCAGTTGCTCCGTGTTGATGAATATGTTGGCAGGCTTCAGGTCTCTGTGCAGGACGTTAGCTGAGTGGATGAACTTTAGTCCCCTTAGCAGCTGGTAGAACAGCAGCGTAGCATGACCTGTTCAAGGACAAAACTCAGTTATGAGGATACATTACAACGTCACCTTGTAATTACAGCAACAATATGTGTTCAAAACCCAGGTAATATGTCTTAAAGGAGCTACATCTTTTTTTTTTTTCCACAATGTGTGAGGAACTAAAGAATCGGATAATAATCTACGGTCTGCATCACTCCAAAGCAGAGTCACATACAGTATGAAATCATATGACTGACAGATAGAATAAAAACATACACATGGAATAAAAATTTGACTAATTTCACAATTGTGTATTTTTTCAGTGTGATCATCTTTTTTTTTTGGCACAGTCTTAGCAAACCATGCCTTAAAAGGATTTTTTCTCAATCCAATAAATTACAATGTAAACAAAGCCTCCTGTGAAGCAATAAAACAAGCCAAAAGCATTTAAGTAGGAAGCATCAGTACTGTATCCCACACCCCCCACACCTGTTGGTAGTGGTCCTTGTTCCAGCAGCCGAGCCAGATCTGTCTCCATGCACTCTTGGACGATATACAGGGCACTGAGCTGAGCCGGGTCTCGGGGCAGCGGCCGTCCATATGGTGCCAGAACATCATGAACCTGGACCACATTTTCATGACGCAGCCGGCGGGTGATTTTGACCTCCCTTAAGGCATGTTTCACCGTCACGGTGTCACGCATCACCAGCTTTTTAATCGCCACACGTTGCCCATTGCGTTGGTCCACAGCTGAGAGCACCAGACCAGTGACACCTGTGCCAAGAGGTCGAAGGTCAACAAAGTGACCGCTGAGGTCAAAGCCGTGGAGGAAGAGAGGAGTGTCCAGTCTGGCCATGATAGCTGATTGTAGAGGTACTCGATTTTAGGTTGTTTGATGCACTTGATGGATCCAAATGATTTTCAAACTAAAACTGCTTTGTTATCGTCTGGAGCACATAATGCCACATCTTGCTGGTGAGTCCAGAAGCACCTGACTTTTCTTTGGGTAGCAGGTGCATGAAGATGCACACTGTAACCCTGCCAAGTTTGTGCTCAGATTTGAAATCAGGTTAAAAAGGTATCATCATTTTCTTCAAGCCTAAGAAGCAGTGTCTATGTGCTTATTCCACCTCCTTTTAGTCCTTTTAGAAGATTCTTCTTCTTCTTCTAAATCACCATTTTACTAAACCACCAAAATGTTAATGTCCACGTTTTCACTCATCTTGGAGGTGTTTAAGATGAGGAGAGTCTGAGCAAAAAATGGAAACTCAGAAAGGATCAAAACATTTGAAACCAGGCAGAAAGAAATCTAACATTTGTTTCAGTCAGTAACTGTGCAGCTACAGGTTTAAACATGTGTTGGTGAAGCATCTACAGTACATGTGCAAATCCTGACACTTCACAACGATGTATTTATCTGATCCACAGCTGTTATCTGATGCCACTGATGGTGTTGATAGTAATCTCTCACTGTATCTGCTTCACACACAGATCGTCAGAATATCAGTGTCTGATTAATGCTATCCAGTGTGCGGGTATCCATAGAAACAGCCCTCTGTGTGGCTGATCCTGCTCTTACATGTGTAGATGTATCATGGGACAGCAACAGGCGGACAGTTGGCTCTGCACTCCTCTCTTTTTCTGCACGCTCTGCTGCTCGTCACAAGCCTGTAATCCTCATCGGTCCGGTCAATGCAGGAGAAAGGAGGCTGGGTCATGCGTTTTAAATTCAATGAGACTCTGTCGGCTCCTCCTCTTCTTCCATGATACCAGAGGTTCTCAGACAGTCAGTCTGTTACACAAGTTCATTCAGAATGAGAGCTACGGTTTGACAGCGTTCAAATCCTGGAAGGGTTGTCCTCTGTGCGCACATGAACATATGTGTACATGCATTTAATCCCTCAGTAATCTGCTTCCTGCTCTCTTCTCATGAGTGTACGGCTTTTAACATCAGCCTGTGGTCACTGAGGACAGATATTGCTCTTAGCTGCATCACTTAACGCATCTGCTGCCACTGTTGTTCCTGTGGCAGAAAAAAGAGGAAAAACAGGCTCAACAGAAAACAGACAAGGAATATAAAGATGAAAAGTTACACTGCAACGGCCCCTGTGTGTCAACAGGCTCTGTGTTGCAGGAGAGTTACCATTACACTACACTGAATGGCAATGTAATCTAATCTATATTAGCAACTTAATTTGCTTAGAGAGGATAATCACATTATTCAATGGTACTTTAATATCTGTTGTATGAAGATGGTGACGTCTCAGAGCAGACATGATGGCATTTTTTCCACAATTGAAAAAACATTTTTTTATGTTTTCACTTATGCTGCTGCTCTTACTTTCATCACCCAGGAAGGTCATATAGTAGTATATGAAACAAAAGCATTGGCTTTCTTGCACCCTTGGATCCCTGGGCTGTAACTGAAATAATCCATCAATCTATAAAACAAACCTCTTTGCTGACAAAGGCCTGAGGGCAGGCTGAGGGCTACTTCTATCTCTCAGTGTTTCCTTCTCTCTAGATATGAAAAGGTAAGCACTAAGTAACTAACTGTTTTTTAACAGCCTTCGTAACACTCCTGTACACACTCGTGTTAGCTTCTAGTCCGACTGTCAGAGGCTGTAAGAGTGTAAGGTGAGAACAGAGAGAGGGAGAGAGAGAGAGAGGCAGTATTGACAGTGGTGCTGGGTGGGAGGTGCAACACTGGGCTAACTTTATAAATAATGCATAACCACTGGAGATGGCACTTGCTGTTCTCTCATAGTCTGAGCATTTACTCTCCATATTTCTTTGAGTTTTGAAAGAAAATATCTACCATAAATAAGACACATATATATGTTATTGATCCAGTGCAATAAAATATCTTGTTTTTTATGTCTAAGCCCAAAGTCTACAGAGTTAGAAATGCCACACTGGCTTTAAAAAGGTTCGGGCTTTAAATTTGGCTGGTGGAGGGAAAAATAAAACCATATCTTACACTTGCTTAATCTGAGCCTAAAGGATGGTAAAATAAATAAATAAATAAATAAATAAATAAATGTAGGTGATAGCAGATGAGAGCAAACAAAGGTACATCCTATTGTATTCCAGCTTTGTGCAGCTGCCTCTGTGTCCCTGACTGTGTTTCTTTCTTTCTTTCTTTTTTTTAACACTATGTACTTCATAACATCCGTATAAACAGTTTTACTTTATATGTGAAAACGCTGCCTCTTCTATGCTCACTGGCTTCGTGCAGCTGCCTTTGTGTGTCTGCATACAGTCCAGTGACGCCCCTCTGACAGAACAAAAACACTGAGATTGAAGTGCATCTAAAGCATGAAACCTAAAAATCTTCTAAAAATAAATACATTAAAAAAACCAAGAAAGAAAGAAAAAAGTATAGGCTACCAACGATAAAATAAGCTCAATCCTTTAATCTGCCCCCTAAAATCACTTTATTTTATCTGTCTCTGCATCAGCTCGGTGTGCAATAACAAGAGGAAGAAAGAGAGAAATCCACGCAAAGATAAACACGCACACACGCACAGAGAGAGAAAGAGAGAACAACCATCGGTACTCACCGGAGTATTACGCAGCCGCAGCCCAACGTCCAGAAACAAAGATCCGAGGAAGAGATGTGAGAGAAACGGGAAGAAAGTGAAACACGGTAGCATCGCTGCCTTTCTCTGTGTGTAATACAGATGATAGAGAGGGTAACAGCAGGCACCGGTCGGCACCGGAGCTGTGTGTGTGTATGTGTGTGTGCGCGCGCGCGTGTGATCCGCGAAGATGAGATAAGCCAGAAGCTGCTATAGAGCAGGTTATTGTAAGCGACTGTCCGCTCTCTGTCAGAGCTTCACGGGATCTGAGTGAAGACAGGAGAGAGAGGAGGAATCACCCCCCGATTCTGACACAATAGCCTACATCTAGACGTGAGTGGCTTCACACAATCTCACACACACTGCAGCACGGATGATGAAGTACCCATCTCTCTCTCTCTCTCTCTCCATCTCTCTCTCTCTCTCTCTCTCTCTCTCCCCCTCTCTCTCTCTCTCTCTCTCTCCATTTCTCTCTCTCTCCAGGACTCCCAGCAGCACCCTGACCTCGGTTAAACTTGGCTCGGTTAAGGTTTCCCAATATAAACCTACATATGAAATATTATAAGATATAAAGAGAAAAGAGATCAAATCAGATCACCATGAGAAGACATCTTGAACCAGCCTCCCTCTGCATATTCTCGCCTGATCATAGCAAGTTTACTGTTTACCATGGTCATCGATCATTTTGACAGGAGGAGAATTTTGGGGGTTTGAGCTTTTTGTTTTTTGTTTTTTGTTTTTTTTTTGTGGGGTGCGTAGGGTGCCTCCTAAAAATTATATTTTGTTCAAGTACAAGAAGTATGTAAAGATTCAGCCAATGAAGGGGTGAAAATGAGATGTACAGGCCTTTGGCATTTAATTTCTTTGTGCTGATTTCACTGGAAATTACTTTAGTAAAATCTGTCACTTTTCATTAACGTAGAAAAGAAAGAAGCACTTCTTGAGTGAGATTAAATAAAGTGTGTTCATGTCAATTCATGATTATGTTGAACTATCTTACTCTGTTAAAGCCTTTTTTGAAAGTTACCAGCCATATCACTGACCCAGTGTTTGGGTATGATCATATCTGGATCTAAAGATAATAGTGAAAAACAGTGACAATAAATCTACCCTTATTATCCTATACACAAGTGGTTTATCTTGTTGCATCCTCTTCTAATTATTCTCAAAAACCACTGCTGGCGACCTCAGAAAACCCATCTTGAACTCGATACACTGCACAGGTTGGAGGCCTTCACAAAGAGAGGTAACAAGAGCCTAACATAAACTGAAGTTTAGTCTCTGATGTCTGTAGTGGTTTATAGCTGTATTTGATAAAAGCTGATCAACTTACAATCTCCCATAGCCTGTGGTTAGTAGAGGGTTGTTGTAAGAGTGAGCACAGTGAGATAAAGAAGAAAATGAGACAAGGCAGGTCATGGTGAATGTAATAATGATTATGCAGAAGTGTTACAGCTGCAGGGATTAAGAAAGGGGAGAGAAGCTGCAGAGAGAACAGAGAACCGGGAGTAATCTTATGTAATGAACCCTTGTGTGAAGTCACACACAGTGATGTCCAGGCTCCATCAATGAGAAGAGAAGAGGAGAATTAACAGGACCACTCCAGATGTCGTATGTCATCTCTGCCTGCTTATATAACACATGGTGTGAGAGTTATCTTAAATAATTATTCTCAACAACATCGTATGAGAGTTACAGTAGAGCAGCATCAAAGACATCATGTTAATCTCTCACCAACCAGGAGACATCACAGTCAGATAGATCTGACTGGGAACAGAGGCTGTCTGGATAAAGATCTTTAGGCCTTAACTTTTTTGTCTGTGAGACCACACAGCAACTGTATGCAACACAGAAGATCTCTGATGCTAATGTTAACTAATGAAATTTGACTTAACTTCCTATTGGCTACTCATTTTACATGAATATGAGGACACAGAGGACTCTTTTTAGTTGAATTAAATTTGTGATGCAGCAATGTGATTAATCATTTGCTAAAGTAGATGATGGGTCAGTGGTTCCTTCCTAGTTACGGAGGAGATGTTGCAATCAGAGAGGTGGAAATAGTTGTGTATCAGCTTCCTTTCCTGTGTGTCAGGAAGATAAGACAGGTAAAGAAATGGAACGTAGCGAGAAGGAAATTGTTACATTCTTTTGTTGCGGCGGCATCAGGTCTAAGTCTTTTTTCCAGATGTTTTCATTCAATAGCTGGGAAACAATCAGAAAACATGACAAAGATCAGTTTATAATGAAATCTCAAATCTCTATTGTTCCTTTTCGGGGACTTTGGAAGAGCGCTTTTTGCATCTCAAAACAATTTTTTATACATCTTTTCAACAGCCCTTTGTATGTAAAAGAATTAAGATCAATACTGTTAATGCTAATTCTGAGAATGCAGGAATAATACAAAATTAGCTATAGCCCCTATAACATTTCACTTGATGTTCGGATATGCATTGATTGTGAGTGTAACTAACAGCGATGCAGTTTAAAAATGCTATTTATTTATTTATTCATTTATTTCACCGAGGAATGAAACAACCTTTTCTGGTGTCTTCTGTACATACTTTCATGTTTTTGCAACATCACAACCCAATGCTATTAACAGCAGATGAGATTACACTGAGCTGACTGTGATCTGATAAAAAAAAAAGAAATAGCTATGTATCTATGATTTATACACCTGAGACTATTTCTAGGTTTGTAGCGGAACTGATTTGTTTTTGTTCTTTTATCAGTTTCAAAAAGCAATAGCAGTTGAAAGTAGAGGGAAACTTATTTACAGAAAATGACCTACTTACAAGAAAGAAAAAAAAAGAAAAAAACATGAATAAAAAAACAAAAATAACTGTAGAAATAATAGACAAGTGAACAGGCAAAGGAACTGCTAAAATAAAGGAAGTAAAGATGAAAGGGAGGAGAAAAAATAACAATACCACATAGATATCCTTTGTAGCAACCTATTTTGAAAAGATTAAACTGGGAAATTACAGATAATATGAATAATACTGTGATAATATTGATGCTCCCTTTCGGTCTTTGTTCTCTGTGTCTGGGCTGTATCTCTGTTCCTCTTTTCTGGTCTTTTCTGGCTGACCTCTCTAATTAATACTGATAGCATCTGACAAATGGAGACATCATAGTGTTGGTGGTGGGTAGCTATTTACAGAAACACACACACACACACACACACACACACACACACACACACAGAAGTATGTATGTTGTCAGCAGCACCTGCTCTAGGTCTTGACAGTGTGGTCATTATTTATGGGTCTGCCCTGAAAAGAAAGGTGAAGGAGTGAAATCCAAATAAAACCCTGACACTGTACTGGTCCTCTATTTGTTTGTATGATCTTTTCATAAAACATGAATTTCCTGCTTTTCCTTATCAAACACATAATAAAACAAACCTTCCCCATAATCTACTGTGGGTCCAATTCAAGAGCAGACTGTTTTTTTTTTTTTTTTGGTAAGCGATGGTATTTATGAGTTATTTGATGTTAAAGTCAGCAGATACGTAACATAAGAAAAAAAATGAGTAACATTTGAACTGAATAACAAAGATGTTTCACAAATCATGAAGGAATCCTCTGGTTAGGAGACACTCAAACAACCTGCCTGCCTTCCTGCTCATGTTCGTTCAGTGCAGAATGAGCAGCAGCAGCAGCAGCATTGTGTGGGTCCTCCTCAGATTACCTCCCTCCAACAGATCCCTGTCTAAGTAGGAAAGGAAATAAATAAATTAGAGGTCAGGCTGAAATTTCCATATGACGACATCAGGCTTAGTCAGCTTGCTCTGCATGCGCTTGTGCTGAATATTGTTCCAGAGACTTGATGGCCTGAAGAGGTGAGAGACAGAGAGCGAGAGAGAGAGAGAAAGGCCTCATCTGTCGGTGTGCAAAGAAGACTCATGAGGGAATAGAAAATGCTACAATGGCAAATCATATTCACAAACAACTCTCACCCAAAGGAATTCAACACTTTTCAGTTCATTTTTATCTTGAAGGTGAGAGACAGCTGCCTGAACAGGTTGTTATAAAACAGGAAAGGAAAACCTTGTGTTGTACAAGACTATTGTTCATTTCAGTTATCAAGACTATTACAGAGGTGTGAAGTTTAAGATGAGTGGGTATTTATCAGGCAAGGCGGGGAGCTAGTGGATGACTCCATCCATTGTTTAACTTTATAGAACTGCTGGAGTCAGCAAGGTGGGTGAATCTGGATGTACTTGTCTGTGTTTTTTTATATTTATTAATGGCTTTTTAAAATCATATTAAAAAAAGAAAAAGAAAAATATGAAAACATTATGTAATCTGTATCTACCCACATGAAAAGTAACTAAAATGAATTCAAAAACAGAAACGAAACAAAAAATAAGTTAAAAAATAAATTCAAAAATATTACTTAAGAGAGAAAAATGTGCAGAGGAAGATAAGTTTGTGTCAAAACCTCACAAATAAACATTCACCTACGTGGCTCGTGTGAAGTACGATACCAATTTTTGAAAACAGAGACTAATAATAATTAAACATCTTTATGGTTTATGGTTTTGCACAATTTACAGATTATTTACATCATGATACATCTGTTCAGACTGATTTGTATTATTCACAGCATGCAGCGTTACTGAGAAACAGCATTATCTGTCTTGCTGCAGCACTTGTGATAAAAAGTTAACACGTGAGAGAAGCTGAGAAAAACAAGAGCGCAGTACAGAGAACAGATGGGTCGACTATGTAGAATGCACAGATGCAGGTACACCTAAAGCATACAGGCACAGAAAGATGGTTTAAAAGGAGAAAAAAGTGAGCTGTTAACCGGATACCAACACACAGAGATAAACAGACAGAAGGGAGACAGAAGAAACAGTCAGTATGAAGAAGTGGATGGGGGGGAGGAGGGGAACAAGTCTCAAAGCTGACAAGGTTATCTTGCCATGCGTGTGCCAACAGCTCTCTCTGAAAAAGGACTGGCCTGTCTAAATGTCAACACAGCCTGAAGCAGTGAGGATATACGCTGAATAAGATATGCAGTCAAGAGATATGAGAGACACACAGACTGAGACGGGGCAGCGGGGTCGCTTACATCAGCACACATCACACACACCAGTGGACAGCACACACACACAGATGTAGATGTATCACACACAGAACAGTTAATTGTAAACCAGTCAATCAAGGTAACAAATTACATGCTAAGTTTTAATTTGATAAAAATTATTGATTGTGGTTTTCCAAGTTTTTAAAAGTCTGAAGTGAGTGTTTTCATATCTTCTTTTCATATCTGTAGAGGGAACACGTGAGGTGCTCCTTGGGCCCCTTCACCACTAAAGCAGCTGGTTCAAACCTAAAGCTTAGTTTAGGTTCTCTAACACCACCTGCGGGATTTCCTTTGTTACTGCAACTAAACACACAAAAGCAAAAAACCCTTCAGGTATGTCCTGGTAGTAATAGATTTTTTTTGTTGTTTTTAATAGTATAAATACAATAATGAAACTTGCAAAGAGAAAGAAGAATTGTGTTGATGCATATTTGTTTTGAATCATATAAAAAAATTAGATATTTAAATCTATAGTAAACTAATGAAAGATTGTTGTAAAGTTGTTGCATCTACATCCTCATCTGTGAGTGATCTTTTCCTTTATCTGTACTGTATGATGTCTGATTACTACAACGCCCCTGGATGGGACTTTTTTAATTTCATTTATGCTCTTGAGGCCTATGTGTAATGTGTGCTCCTATCTTCTTTATGTGGTGAAGTAAGGGCCTCTTTATCAGCAGAGTCAGGAGGTAAGACAGAGATAACCACCGTGGATCACGTTTAATATGATGCAACAGCGACGGTGTCCTGCTGAACACAGTTCGAAAGGTGTTCACAACACAGCATCATTACATGTGTTCAACTGCTTTATCTATAAAGACTGATAATGTTGCAGATTATGATACAAGACAAGGAAATACATTCAAAAGACATAACTGTACCAAACTCCAAATTGTTGTGAAATATTCACCTTTTTAATTTAGAAACATAATAAACACAACCAGTCAACCTATAGAGAACTGTAACTTAATTAAAGTACAGTTAACTGACCGTAACATTATGTATATAATGTATTCATTCTTTTAGCTATAAATATTGCGATCCTAAATAAGGCATTAAATGGCTGTGCATCTGTTCACAATCACTGAAAGCTTAAAATACAGTTTGTAGTTTATAGTACAATATATATAGTAAAATATTTTTGCTTAAAAGAATATCGACATGATGCGGCTGAACAATACACCAAACAGATATACTGTGATTACTGTGACAAATATTGCAAATGTAATCAGTAACACTTTTTTTTAAAATTGGGAATAGAACTTTTTCATTTTATTGTCACTGAATTAAAAATAATAATGATGATGAAGATGTGTTCCCTTACATCTGGAGAATGTGATTTGGAGGCTGGGGGCATCTCTGCAACACCACAATGTGTCATTTATGTCGTGTGGTATGTTATGACCCATTTTTACCTTTATTAAAATATTGCAGCTCCTGCAATTTGGATTTTTTTCACTTGGCCATACTGTGAGTTTTGATAATATTTCAATGAATTCTTCTCAAGCTATAATACATGCAGCAGCAGAATGAGAAAACTCAGCGAAATTTACAAGTAAGAAGTCTTCATGTCCAAAAATAGATTCCTTCGACATTTCAACATTTCTCTCCTCTCACGTCAGTTGCACTAAGTTTAGACAGCCTTAAGGACAAAAGGCTTCTTCATAAGAGTCTTCCAAGCAAACAGAAATCCAATAAAGATCACAATTTCCCATAATTCAATTACTTAAGATGGTTCCTTGTGTCATCATCATTTACATTACGTTAAAGAAGGCTGTAGTTTGATTGTGACAGAACAGAAATATTTGGCAGCTCAACTATAACATCAATTTCAGAAACTCTGACCAGATATTTTTCCAGAGGGAAATTAAAAAAAAAACTTAAACTCAAAATTCAAAGCCACATCACACTTATACTGATCTCATCAGAGAAGGAATGTTATGATGAATGAGTATGTTACCTTATGTGCATTCTACATGCTAATATTTATATAAAACTTTGTATATATGTATCTGTATATGTTTCCTTCTGTACACTGCAGAATAAGGACGTCTGCCATGTGATCAAGTGATCGGCAAAACCTAGCAGAGTTAGTTGAGGAGATGGTGGGCGGTTTCAGGGAAGGGCTTCAGGCATAGAGAGGCTGGTAGCCACTCCTATGGCTGCCAGTTTTACAGGTGATCACACATACGCTCAGCATCCCAAAGAACTGCAGCAAGAAGAATAAAAGGTAATCAGACACAAGCTCTTAAAACGGATTTTCTGACACAGCAAATGCCATGTAAACATATTATGATTGTAAGTGGTTAGAAATGCTTTTTTTGCTGCGATTAACAATTGTAATTAATCTCTAGAGTAAGAATTGCAAACTTGTCAACAGGTCAGTTAGAAGGAACCGTTTTCCCTTTTCCCAGATGTAGCCTTCCCTTGAGAGGCCACCTTTTGACTTCAACTCTTTAAAAAAAATTAAAATTTGAAATTAAAATTATACTCTTTGAAGAGTATAATTGAATCAGCGAAGTTTATCAGCAAAAACTGAAGAGGCTGACAGGATGCTACACGGGTCCTTTTTCTCTTTAAAATCGGCTTCAACAGAACCATCAGTGTTTTTTTTACATGAGTGGATTTGAAAAACAATGCAAGTAATCCTCTATTTGATTTTCATCCAACAGTTCTGCAGTTTGTGTTCCACCCTCGACAAACTAACAAACTTACTAACTCAAACTCTAACCACACAAGTAGTGTTATGTTCAGAAATCCGTGCTCTTGGAAGATACAACAAATACTGGATCACATCAACTGCATTCATCTTTACCTTGATAATAGCAAAGCCCAGAATGACAAGCATGGCGTAACTCCACACATCCTGTAGGACACTCAGCAGCTTGGGCTCACAACCCTGAAGAACACAAGTGCAGTGAGTATACAAAGATATCACACATTAGAAATGTCTGCTTAAAAAAATCTCAAAGAATTCATTTTTGGGTCATGTAGTGTTAAAGGTCATTAATAATTCTTATCTTCATCTTGCCCCTAGAGAAGCAGTTTTTATAATAAACAACACCAGCATAACATCCTCAGTGCAGCAACAACATAATCACGTGTCACTGTGAGTCAGTTAAGACGGTGTTTATCAAAAAAGAGCAAAGCAACTGTGCCGCATGATTTACCTCCGTGTTAAGCAGGTCTGGTTGATCCAGTCTACCAGTGCACTGTGAGCTGTTCTTACAGCAGGACTGAGGCACGGTGTTGTTGTGGTTGATAAACCAGGTTGTGTTGGACCAGCTGGTGTAATTCTGAGTTCCACAGCATTTCAACTGTACAGAGAGGACAAAGGAGAAGGAATTTGTGATAAGTAAAAAGGGAAAGTGTGATAATATATGATTAAAGAAGAAGTAAAAATAAACACTTTTATCGTCGTGGTTAATTTCTATCCAAATGCACCACTATCAGTCTACGGGGATATATGATTGATGCAGAAATTATTCTGCAATGTATGAAGTCTTGTTTATTTATTGTGTATGTACTGCCTTATTTTCTACTTCAGTGAGCAACTTCCTGGACATTATTTTTACTTGTCTGTATTGCGGAAGACTCTGCTTTCACAGTTGATTTCAGTTGTGCTAAAAACACCTCAGAATTAAGGTGTGCTGACATGAGGCTGACATGAGGAAAGTACCTTGATATATTACATTTTTACCATATTTTGAATACCGACAGTGTCAGTTCTATTCACTAACATTTATTGTCAACATCTTGCTAATTATCCACAAGGACAAACAAAATATAATGCATACTGAGTTACAGCTGAGTTTTGTCTTCACCTTTTTTTCTTAAAAAGCTCGAGAGAAAGACAGCCTGAGGAGTAAAATGAAAGAGGACGAGGAGGAAATGAAAGGGAACAAGTTAAATTTGAGAGAACTCATGCAAAGCAGAAGAGGGTGAAGAGAGTGAGAGTACAAATCAGAAAACAAAAGCTTGACAAACTAATTATATACAGCACAGAACACATCCAACCTGTGTCTGCAGGTAGTCCACAGCTTTGCTTTCACTGCTTTCTTCATCATACTTTGCAAAGGCGCTATTCATTGAGCGCTCCAGGTCTCCGTTTATCTGGACGGACACAAGAACAGAAGAAAAACACAATCCATACAGTCAGGTACTTCCCGAGTATATAAATATTCCATAAAAGATTGTAAATGGTAGAGATTAAATATGTCCTAATGTATGTATGACTCACCTTGCCTTGGTAGATGAAGCCAAATACCAATGCAGTTACTTCAGCTGCAAAGATCAGCATGATGACCAGAAAGAACTGGAGAAAAAGAAAAGAAGTGAAATTGGTGACTAAAATAGAAGTAAAGGAGAGTGAAAGGGTAAATAAAAGTTAAAGGAACATAAACCAACATTTAAAGGTGAAAACTAATAACTGCAACGGAAACATTAAATGTCTGCAGTTTTATTTTTACCTTCAGACTCTACAGCTGTGCATACAGCTGTAGCGCATAGACAGGTGCGCATACTTACAAAGCTGAGGCCAAATTTGGACTCGCGGAGCGTAGAGCAGCATCCCACCAGACCGAAGATGAACATCACCACGCTGATGCCGATGATGATGGCCGCTGGGATCAGCGTGTACTTGTCCTGAATGAAACTGTCAAAGTTGTCATAGCTCTTGATCACGTAGGCACCGACGTAGGCCAACGCTGCTCCTGCAGCCTGCAGCGAGGAGGAAACATGGACATCATGTTACACATCCCTAGCTGAAAGTATCATGTTCTGTTCATTAAAGTGCAAAAAAACTGAGAGCAACTCATGAACACTAATATTATGATACAAGACAAGTCATTTGGTCTTTTGTAATATAAATGTCATGTAGTTAAAATACAACATAGTTGAGATAGTAAGGGTAGTATGGTAACTTGTCTATTATCATGTTTAAAACAGTGACAGTTCACATTTAAACTACTTTAACAAAAACGTACAAACGTATTTGTTCTGACTTTATCTCATATGATGACTCTGGGTGTAAGGTCACTGGTGTTGTGACCCTGAGGAGTCAAATGAGGATGAGGCATGAAGTCACAACACCATCATGACTTTTGCTTTAGAAATGAGTACACCTATCATAAGACTGCAAGCATATGGGCATTTTTTTTCCACACACAATAAAGAATGAAATTCCATTGACGTGGTTTGAAATGATTTCTGTCATTTGACTGAAAATCAACACCATTGTTTATTCTGCTTTCTGTATTTGATTCACAACCTGGTCCAAAAAAAAAAAAAAAAAAAAAAAATACACAGTCTAGAGTCCAAACTAAAGACTTCACAAACAGAGCAGAGACAATTGTTAAGAAGCCTATGTTTGTTATACATTTATCTCACTATCAGCACTCACTGACGTCATTTTGCCCTTTGAAACTCACATTTCAATAAACAGGTAAAATCTACCATCATTTTAATTTTCTGTTTCATCAAAGATGGAAATTTTGTGGGAAAAAAATCAGAAATCCCCCTTTCTGTGTCTGAGGTTTAGTGTCATTTTCAGTGTTACTTCCTCTTTAATGACAGTAATATATTGTGTGCTGGTTCATATGTGAGAATGTGTGTTTTGTGTGGCCTAACAATCATTTATCCCTCAGTTCAGCCCCATGACTCACTTCTCTTAATCACTCCATAGTCACGGGATTCATGTGAAGTGGTGAGTCTACCTCCCCCCGCTTCCCACCACCTCACTGCTCACCCCTAATCTTCCCAGAAACTCTGAACTCGTGCCTAAGAAGTAGCACAAAGAGGCTTACACAACGTATAGCACTCAAGCACAGTACCACCTCTCTGGAATGTGAGAAACCTCAGGGGCAAAGTATCATGACCGGTGGTTGCGATTTTAGTGGGTCCCCTCACTACAAATCCTCTAGTACTGTATCTCAGACCAAGGTACTGGGAAAGACTTGAAACAAGTCCCTGCTCCTGTGACTCCACATATTTAACAACACACACTTTTAAACTGTTGGTTTTCTGCTGAACTCATCCAATTTATTTATAAAATTTTTCATAACACAATTAGACACAGACTGATTAAATTTAATAACATGAAGACAGCGTGTTTTAATACAGCGCTGTTACAAACATCTATGAAGTTTGGGATCTAAAAAGACCAAGGATGGGATCAGATAAAAGCTGGTGTTTTGGTTGAATGTTTTGTTGTTTCACCTATGACCAAGTTACAGTAAATCAATGTACAGTTCATCATAATCTGACACGGAGAGTGTGACAGACACAGCTGTTGATGCCTGATGAATCAGCGTGAAAATTAAAGTTTATCGTTTATGGATTTTTTTTGTACAACATTGAAAAGATTTAACAACAGGCATGACAAACCACACGACTAAGCAACAGCTGATGTTTAGGATCCTCTGAGTTATGTGATATTGATAAAAGACAGATGATAGGACTGAATTCTTTCTGCTTCACCAATAGAAACCTAAAATATATGTGACAGAAGATAAATAAAATTTGAAGAAAATATTCAGCACAGACACATTAAATGCATACTTATTAAAGATTAGATATTGTCAGCGATAAGCAACATTAAACATTACACTGAGAATGAAATAGAGAAGAAAGGAGTAAAGACTGAATCTGGATATTTGGATTAAAAAATACCTCCTGTCTGTGGTATCACTTGCAAATAGGCTACACACACAGACCAGTTTTATCTCAGTAATCTAATAACACGGACAGGCAGACAAGTTTACTGGGTCTCTATAAACACCACGTCTTTCTGAGACAAGAGAACTGACAACTTTTTGTTGTCAAAATGCACAGACAGAGTGAATTAGTCTCTAATACTAAAGACACACAAATCAAAATGTTACTTTAACAAGAGGCCAGGTTTTATTTTTGGTCAAGGTTCAAACTGAATGCTTGGTTGATACAGTCAAAGATGAATCACTGTTCCCCTGAACTCGAATGTAGGAAGCTCACATTTTCTGAGAAGTGAAGCTCACAACCTTTATGTTAAATGTAAATGTCGCACTAACTATATGAGTCCGGAGAAAATAGGGAAGTACAGTGATAACTGCTGTGGCCAGAATCTGTGCCAGGGTGTTTATCAAGTTCTAATTATGATTTGTGTGATATAAACCACAGAGAATACAGGGCACATACATTAGGCTACAAAATAATAACAAATTGTAAGAATTATTTACAGGAAAGCGTAATTTGATGAAACCACAGCAACATATCTGATCTGATCTCCTGTCTCCACCTGCGCAGGAAACACAACACCGCGACTTACCCAGAATATCAAGCTGAGGAAGAGGAGGATGGTCTTGGATGTGAAAATCCCGCAGTCCATGTTGTCTGACGGAAGTGAGTTGGCTGAAGAAGGATCGTGGATAAGACGCAGTCCAGTTTTTATCTCGAAGATCGCCGAGCTGCTGCCGCCTCTGCCGCCGATGCTTTTGGTCACAAGTTTCCTCACTTTGTACGAGCGCAGTGAGTATGATCACATGGTCACATGCTTCAGGGAGGAGAGCGATGAAACAGAACAGGATCAGCCCCACAGCCCCCCTGCTGGAAACCTTGATCACGTCAGTCTCTCTCTCTCTCACACACACACACCCACGCAGTGCATCCAGTCAGTATTCACAGTCATTTCAGTCATGTTTCAAACTCAAACTAAAATCATTTAAATAATTTAAATTGTTCTTCATCAATCATTTCCAGTATTAAGTATGTAGCTGAACCTTCAGCTTGAGGAGTTACTGGGTTTGACATAACAAACTTTGGACTTATGGACTTTTTCTCTGTAGGAACTTCTCCAGCTCTGTTAAGTTGGATGGTGGACCATGCCTGTGCTTTTAACAGCTCGCTGTCCTATTGGACTGTGAACCTCGGGCCAAATCTGAGGTCCTCAGCACTCTGAACCAGGATTTCATAAAGGATATTTTTGTACTTTGCCTCATAAAACTTGGCTTCATCAAACCAAAGAATATTATTTCTCAGTCTGAGTATTTGCTTTGTTCATAAACAGTTGACGTGAAACTTTTATGTTGTCATATCTACCACAAGGACCCTCCCATCTCTTCACATGTCCCATGACCAGTCTTCCCCTGATTGCTCAGACTCAGTTGACCAGCTCTAGGAAGAGTTGTGTTCGTTTCAAACTCTGTCTGTTGAAGGATTAATAACGCCTTTGTGCTTATGGAAACCTAACCAGCTATTCAGGATTCTTTTTGTTAACACCCTCCCTCCTTCTGTGATCTGTTTCTTAACTCTTAAGGTGATTCCTTTGACCTCACATGACTTTGTCTCAAGAGCTGAAACTTAAAATAGAAAGATATGAGCTTTTTCAAATCATGCACAATCAGTTGAAATGACCACAAATGGTCATCAATCAAAGATGTTTTTTTTAATGCTTTATCACGAATGCACTTTATAAAACACACGCACGCATGCACAGACACACACTTTTGTACTTTTGTAATTTGTACTTTTATTACCATGGATTCCCTAATTCATGACTCAATGGTTATGCCACAACCCTACTTCCCCCGTACATTTTCTAGTATGACTGAGTATGACTGAGTAATGGTTACATTCACAGGAACTATGAGACTATCATGAATCTTAAAGTTGCTGATTTATTAAAAGTATTACTGATGAAAATGACTGTTCTTCAGCTCATTAGCAGATAAGAGTAATGACAATTCTTCCTGTCATCAAAAAAAAAAAAAAAAAAAGACAAGCCTGGGAATAGGAGTGATATTATTGATGCAAAGCAATGATTGTAGTGACACTAATTCAATAGAAGGGTTGGAGGCCTGATATCTGCTGAAGTGAATACTTCAGTTGTATCACAGTGGCTCAATCTGCGTGATTTAATCACATGCAAGTTGCTACTTACCATGAAAGTTTGACAGAGCACAACATAGAGTTAACACAGCTTCTTATCTGACCTACATAATGACTCTGTGTACTTTTCAAACTGCAAAAGCACATAATGTAAAGGTAGTAACTCCTCCCACTTTATTTATTTTTTATTAAAGGTTTCCACACTGTAGATGTAGACTGGAACAAAACAGACACCACAAGATCCCTTCACCCAGAAAACAAAAGCAAAAGATGCCTGTGTATTTATGTATGTATGTATGTTGGTAGGTATGTATATGTGTATGATTCTGTGTCACTGATATATAACAGATACTGTGCACGTGTGTGTGTGTGCGCAAATGAACAGGAGGAGGTGCTATCAGTGCACTACAGAAGGCAGAGCCATAATCTTTTCCCTCAGACACACACACACACACTTTATCTCATATTAATAGAGAACAGAATTAAGACTGTAGATTAACTTTCTGCGGCTTGAACAATTTATTCAAGTGTTTTTGGAAAAAAAAAAAAAGAAACAAGAAATACAGATATGTCCATGTGTTTACTGATCAACTATAGGTTAAAACAAATAAAAACAAGGTGTTGGATTCATTTGTTGAGTTCACTTGCAAGCAAATGACTTTCAAGGTGAATGTTAATGTCTAATACACAAGTGAATATACGTTTTCTACTTTTATTTGTTTTTAGGTTGGTTTGTTCTCATCAGTAATATGTCTGATATTATCTATCCTGAACTTTTAGTAATTTTACTCTTCAAATCACAAAAAAAAAAAAAAATACAGATTTTTAATCAGTGATTCAGTCTATAAACCTACCTGTAAATTAGATTTCCCATATATGTAAAACAACACAAAGTTATTAAATATAATATCAATAAATAAAAATAATGTTTTGAAATTAGATTAAACTTCACAGCATAAACTTATAGCACTGACGAATGACAATCAGAGGAATATTCATTTTAGTATGATACCGCTGGTTCATTTATTCTTTCTGATTGATTTAATTAATATTTTCATAAGCAGAGGACAAAGTACATTAAAAGCTTATAAGACAATTATTATGTTTTTTTAATGGTATCATATTCTAAATTAAATGATTTAAGTGTTTGTCAAACTGTGGCTCTTTAAATAAAAGAGACTCTGCTTTTAAATATACATATTATAAATTTCTGAATAAACTCAATACCCTTTTCATAAGTAGGATAAATATCAAAAAGACCCGCCAAATTAAACTAGAATTCGTTTCTCTGTCTGCCCCTCCTCAAAGGCTGATAACTCTTATTCTGGCATGGGTCCATTTCCCTCCACAAAAGGACACATGCAGTAGACTACAATAATAAGTATTTAAATATAGAGATAAAATGTAATTTTCCATTATTAAAGTTTTTGCACCTCATGCTGTGAATAAAATTGTCTTTTCCTCTGCATTTCATAGTTTCCTATCTATGCCGAGGTCACTGTATGGTGGGTCTGTAGGGAGGCTGTGTTTCTTTGGTCACATTTAAATGAATTTAATTAGTGAAAACAAATGAAATATAACTTTATTTTTTAGCCAGTATATCAGTTACATTACTGTTTAACATTAGTTAATTCCAAGAATCTATATTTGATTGTTTTAAGGATGTAATCTTATTAAAATGTTCCAAATACTTGCTTCAAATTATATTTTACAGCTGCCAGTTTGTACTTGCAACCTCACCTTTACTGTGTTTTATGGAATTTCTGAGTAAAAATGTAGAAATAGACAGTTGAGATGAATAAGATTCATATTAGGTGCTCTTTAGATGTATATTAAAGAGTTAATGTGGGATTTTTACAGAATAATCCAACTGGAGAAAACACAAACGTTATCAAGAGTTGACAGGGAAAGGAGAGGCGCGCTGTGTCAGTGGGATTGACTCTACACGGTTCTCATTGGGGTTTTATCAACGCTGAACCTGTCAAGAGGAAAGCAGAGATATCACTCTGTCCTGGTCTCTGTATTAACCTGACTCGTCTGATCGCGGCTTTACGGCTATTACAATGTCTTCTGCTGTGATTGCTTTGCCTCCAGCGACTCCGGCCAAATCTCCAAAGAAGAGATCCAGGTCTAAGGCAAATAAGACAGGTCCCACCGTGTCAAACCTGATAGTGAAGACCCTGACTGCATCCACAGCACGCGGTGGCGTTTCCCTGCCAGCCCTGAAGAAGGCTCTGAAGGCTTCAAATTATGATGTGGTGAAGAACAAATCCAGAATCATCCTCGCCATCAAACGCTTGGTGGCCAACAAAACCTTGGTCCAGGCCAAAGGCACTGGTGCCGCAGGCTCCTTCAAGCTGAACAAGAAGCCCCCCACACCACGAAAGAAGAAGGTGGCGAAAAAGAAGCCAGTAGCCAAGAAGGTCAAGAAGACCAGAGCCAAGAAAGCAGCAGGAAGTGCCACTCCAGCCAAGAAGTCACCTAAGAAAAAGAGGAAGACTAAGAGTCCTAAGAAAGCCAAGAAGCCTGCTGCCACGAAGAAACCAAAGAGTCCCAAGAGGGCCAAGCGCAGAGTCACCAAGTCTACCAGGACCAAGGCTGCTGCCAAGAAGTAAAGTCTCTTGCATTGAACACTAAATATTGCCCAGTGTGGTGTTTGCGTCTGTGTGGACTTTGCATTCTTTACGAAAAGCTGAGTTTTCTTGATCTATTTTATATCTATATTCTATAACAGAATGTACTGAATTGAACTTGCTGTTTCGACACACTTTTGCTTTTCACTATCTACCATGGTGTATGATGAACTGAATTGCTTTTGTTGGAAATAATAAATTATATTATTATTTTAATTTACAGAGTCCATCATGTTTTTTTTTGTTTTTTTTATCCCAGCTTGAATAACAAATAATCCTGAGACTGAATTTGTTCCTTTTTTCAATAACTCTTTAGATATATAGAAAAATAATTTTTAACTGACTCTTTAAGATGTTTATTTTTACGACTTTGAAATATTACCTTGTCAATCGACACTAAAGACTTCAATGTCTCCAAAAACAAGTTTTCTCTGCCCTCTATCCAGCAAAGAGTTGTTTTTATTTGCCTCCTCCATGATGGCAGCACGAGCTGTTTAGGCGCGTGCGCGCTAAAAACTTGATTGGTTTGATTGACAGTTAGAAGAGAGGGCTCGAGAGCGCGCCTGATGTTTCATGTTTTTGGAGCGGTGTTTTTACACACTATTACCAATAGGTTTCACTGGGTCTGAGCACAAACTTTTATCACCATTTACACAAAGTGTTGTGAACTGACATCACCTATAGCAGACATTAATTAGCCGGGGTTGGGGGGGGTGGGGTGGGGGGGGGGGGGGTGCTTGTTTGTTTATTTGTTTTGTTTGCGCCTAATTCAAGTGAAAACTGATATCAGCGGAGCAGTGGGCGGGAGCAGGTTGGTCATAACGCAGCAGCTGGTGACAGTCGCCAGCTGCCTGCAGAGCGCAGCCAATAATCAGTGACAACAGTGAGACCAAACGGGCGTGACGAACCATGTTCGTTGAGGTTCTTCTTATCTCCAGCGCGAAAAAAACACTCATGACAGGAGTTCAGTGCAGCTGAAGCGATAGTGATGCGGTGATCACGGTGAGATTTAGGCAATCGAGTTTTATACAAGAGATGAGAATGTAACTAGTAGCCCAAAGAGGAATTGAAAAAAAAAAAAAGAAAAGAAACCAAACAAAACTATAATCCACATTCATCCACAGTTTAGCGCCTTTTGGTGCTGCGCGCTGAAACGGAGAAGCTTTAAATCCCGGCATTTAGTCAGTGTTTGTGGTGTCTCACACAGCTGTGAAGTCCATGAACTGTACGGTGTAGTGTCGCCATCTACTGGCCGGACTCGGGAGCTGTTTATTCACTGGTGGAGTTTACCTCAGGTCACATTTTCATTTACTGAAACCAATCGACTGGAAACCGTGGAGATATTGTAGTAAAATGTTCTCATCGGAGTTCCCCATGAAAACTGTGATATAAAGCCACTTTAATGTTTGACTGCACGATTTAGTTAAAGTTATTGCAAAAAAAATAAACAGATAAATAAAGTGTGTTTGGAAGACATATACTGGAAAAAGACAAATATTCATATGAATTAATCAAGGGAAGGGTTCTTTTATAAGGAGTTGATAAGTAGAAACATAATAATAGAAATAAACCAAATTCATAAATTAATAAAGTGCAGACATTTAATGTATTTTGTATCCTTTCACATTTATGGTAAAAAGCTGAAGTTAAAGTTGAAAAGGCCACTGATTAATTCTTCTGAACAACTCTTTACGAGAACTGTTGAACAGTAGGTTTTAGATAAACCTGAATGTAGACTAGTAGATTAGTGTATTTTTGATTCACATCACCTTTCACTTTGTTGATGTTCCTGTTTTTCAGAGATGATAAATCATGGAAAGCAGATCTGTGTAGCAGAGATATGTGTAATGACTATGTGGCTATATATCAACCTAAAATAAACAACTGGGGAAATGGAAAATTCCCCAACAAGAGAATAAGACACAATATTCCACTGCTCTATAAATTATTCTAAAACTATATTGTATTTGTTACAGTGGTGCTCTTTATACCTATCTACAGTTTTTTTTTTTACTAAACTTAAACGGGTTGCTGAACATTCAACGGGCATGAATGTAAGGTGATGATTCATACTCAGACATGCTGAAGCTGTCCCTAGTGACGTGCACTCATGTGACACCTCACAATCGTGCGAGAACAGGATAATTTTAGTGGTTGGTGCTTTCATATCTGCTTTCTGTTCCGTTTGAAAAGAGGAAGTTTTCTAAACTTTTAACTTAGTCTTGAAATAATAAAAGCAAAAAAACAAAACAAAAAAACAAAACAAAACAAAACAGGAAGCCAAATCGAACTTCTACAAACCTTTATGCTTAGTTCCTCTAATCTCTGTTGGTCTGGGTTTAGATTAAGTTATGGGCCGTCCTTCCACTTTTTAGTGGGGAATGAATAACACATCAAATTACTCCTGAACCAACCAAACTCTTCAGATGTTACAAAATACAAAGTGCACGCACTATGCTTGTATAACCATGCAGGTAGTGTATGATGATGTGTAGACTTGCAGTCTACACACACACACACACACACACACACACACACACACACACACACACACACACACACACACACACATCCACACACACGGTACATAGTATAAAACATTTTCTGCTGTTGACTGTATGATATTGCATTTATCTATAGTTAAAATGTATAACAATAGTTATTCTATTTCATTCTTTTCAGTGATCAAACATCAGCATAGCCATAATTTAGCAGGAGTATTAAGATCAACTCTTATTTGTTTTTCTGCTGTTCATAAAGAGCAATATATATATTTGGGTGCACAGCTATGCAAATAACACAAAACCATATCCCTGTGACCTCAAAGTGAGAGCTTCCTGTCTGTCATATGATAAATGGCTTTAGAGAAGGAGGAACTTGTCGCAGATTTTTTATTGAGCCATCACCCTATTGAGGCTCAGTCATCATGAAGACAGCAGTGACCATCCTAGCTCTCTCTCTCCTTCATATCTGCTCTTCCGTCCCAGTCAGCCGCCCAACCAACTGGCTCAGACAATGTCGGGCCACCACCAACCTCTCTCTCACGGCACTGGAGGTGCTGCCAGGTGGAGGTTGGGACAATCTGCGGAACATGGACATGGGCCGAGTCATGAACCTCAGCTACTTCCACTGTCAGACCACTGAAGACGGCCTCTACATCATCCCAGACGAGGTGTTTGTGATTCCCCACAAAGAGACTGGTGTGGAGACCAGCTCAGAGATAATCAACTCTTGGCTGGAGCAGAAAAGCTCTACATCTCACTCCATAAACGCAGATATATCCTTCTTGTCTGTGCTGAATGGCAAATTTTCAACTGAGAACCAGAGGATGAAAACCCATCAAGTCAAAGATGCTTCAACAACAGCCAGAGTGCAGGTAAGATTTTGCTTTCATATAAAATATGAATAAAATAAATGATAATAACATTAAAAGCTAAGTTTTAATTTAAGTTTAAAATTTTAAATAATCCAAAAATGCTGAGAGACTAAAACATGTATTTATTAAAAACATTGGTGTAACTGTGTTTGAAATATCTAAATGGCTATTTTTATCTTGATAGATGTGACAGT
The DNA here is from genome assembly GCA_016801845.1 of Polydactylus sextarius. Lineage (NCBI taxonomy): Eukaryota > Metazoa > Chordata > Actinopteri > Polynemidae > Polydactylus > Polydactylus sextarius. The sequence goes on from CM028915.1 coordinate 14,604,128, forward strand.
CTTCTTTTAAAGGCAAATAAATGAAATATAGAATATGAAAATAATGAACTTGTACTATTAGTCCACAATGTTCAATATTACTAGTAGACACTGTAAAAAAAATCATAATAATATGACATTTTATAATATTATACTCTTTTCTTTCAAAGGTTCGTAACATGATCTACACAGTTAAAGCTTATCCAGACTTCACTCTGGATACACGCTTTGCTCAACAAGCCAAGGAAATAGCTGATGCAATTGAAAACAACCAGACAAGAAACGCAGACTATCTGTCAGAGAAGATGGTGCTGGACTACGGAACTCATGTCATCACTAGTGTTGATGCGGGGGCTACTTTGGTGGAGGAAGACTATCTCACCTCCACATATGTGTCTGACAGTGCGTCGCAAAGTTCCTCTGTCAAAGCTTCAGCAGGCTTAAACTTTTTTGATAAACTCAAATTTGACATAAGCAGCCAAAGCACCCAGCAGAGCTCAGTACTTCAAACATATCAGTCCAACATTCAGTATTCTCTCATTCAAAGCCACGGAGGTGGCATACCTTTCTATCCTGGCATCACTCTGCAGAAGTGGCAGGAAAGTACCAGAAACAACCTGGTTGCTATTGACCGCTCTGGATTTCCCCTACATTACTTCATAAACACCAACACCATCCGTGATCTGCCAGAGCCGACAATTGGAAAAGTGGCTCTTAGATTGAGTCAAGCCATAGAGCGATACTACAAGGTCAACACCCGTCCAGGCTGTGTCGACATCAAATCCAAGAACTTTAACTTCCAGGCCAACGTTGATGATAAATCATGTGAGGGTCCTGCTACAAACCTCAGTTTTGGTGGTGTATACCAACGATGTACTCCACTCAGTGAAGATGCAGGTCCACTCTGTGATACTCTAGCCCAAAAAAACCTTGCAACCGGTGGTTTCTTCTGTCGTTCACCTTACTCCCCTACTTTACTGAGATCAGAAATGAGACAGCAGGGCTACAATTCACATGAGTGCTATGATCATAGCTATGACTGTGGATTTTTTGGGTTGTTTACTTGTCATGAATTAGATTGTCGGGACTATTATCGTGTTCGCTCTGCTCGCATTGACACCTATTGGTGCTCTGTAAATGGTCAGGCCCCAGAAAACTCAGGTTATCTGTTTGGAGGCATATACAGCCCTTCTCTCCTGAATCCACTCACTAAGACCAAAAGCTGCCCTGCAACTTTCATCGGAGTCAAATTTCTCTCAGATGGCCAAGTGATCTGTGTGAGCAATGACTATGAATTGGGCACCCAATATGCGGTATCATTTGGAGGCCTCTTCAGCTGTGAGTCAGGAAACCCACTAGCACGGGGTGAACATCGCTGCCCTCCTGAATTCAGTCAGCACATTGCCACAGTGAGCGATGGCTGTGAAATTCTTTATTGTGTTCAGTCAGGGCTGTTCACTGGTGGAGATTTGCTACCAATTCGTCTGCCTCCTTTTACCAAACCTCCACTTCTCAGCATGCAAGCCACCAACACAGTAATGGTGATGACTGAAGGATTAAAGAACTGGGTCAGGGTTGAGGGAACCAAGATGTGGAAATTGGCCAAACCAGAAGAAGTCAGACAAATTCTTCTTAAGCTTAACCCTCGTTTGAATCAGATGTCTGGAGGCGCAAAGGCAGGGATCACATTTGGTGTGATGGGTTTAATGGTGCTGCTGGTTATCGGGGCAGTAGTCCTGGTGAAGAGAAGGAGAAGGCTGCCTGGCTTTAGGAGGCCCATGGGCTATGAAGAAATATGTGAACACGATGGGCATGATGACAGAGAAAGGGAGACACAGGAAGAAGAGGCTTGAGAACTCTTCTCACTCAGCCTCAAGGCTCAGCAGCCTCAGCCTCAAAGTTGAGATTATAAAATCAATAAATAATTTCATAGCCATTGATTAACAACTATTAGGTGTAATAAGGGTAATAGATTTAACAACTGGTAGAGAGCTTTGCCTGATTGCATTATGTGTATTCTAAGCTGTTGTTAGGTGTCACTTAATCTCATATTTTGCACCTCCTACCTATATGCAACATATAACTGTATTAAATTGAATGTATGATGTGAAAAATCTACCTTTGAGTTCATTAAATGACTAATAACTGAAAGCAGAAGTAGTTTTCAAAAGTCAGAGTGAAGTCATACTGCCCCCATGAGGCCAAAAATGCTCAATGTCATAAAAAAATAAAAATAATTGTGTATATATATATATATATATATATATATATGTATGTATGTATGTATGTATGTATATATACACACACACACTTCGCTTTGTTTAATTTTTTTGAATGTACATAAATAAGTTCATAAATTCATAAATATTTCATTATCTGTAAGTAAGGAACTATAGCCTGCTTTTTACTGTGTCACAACAAAATTACCACTATATAATGTATATGATAATATGGTAATTAAATGAATTAAAAACAGTCATGGACCTGTTTGTTTCTATTCATATTGTATTCATGTCTGTCATGTCCAGTCGTGTAAAACCTCTCTCTCAAAATACTGGTGTAAATGGTTATTTACATAAAATAATAGGCTTTGTATTAGATCTACATGATGAGTAAATTAGTTTTCCCACTTACAAAGAATGGAGAGGTCTGTAATTTTAATTGTAGGTACCCTTCAATTGTGAGAGCCAGAATCTAAAAAACATCCAGAGAATCACATTTTATGATTTTTAAATAAATAATTTGTATTTTATTGAATAAAATAAGTATTTGGTCACCTACTAACCAGCAAGAATTCTTGCTCTCTCAGACCTCTTAGTTCATCTTTAAGAAGCCCTCCTATCCTCCACTTGTTACCTGTATTAATTGCACCTGTTTGAACTTGTTAACTGTACAAAAGATGCCTGTCCACACACTCAGTCAGTCCGGTCAGACCCCAACTTCTCCACCATGGCCAAAGAGCTGTCTAAGGACACCAGGGACAAAATTGTAGACCTGCAAAAGGCTGGGATGGGCTACAGGACAATAGGCAAGCAGCTTGTTGAGAAGGCAACAACAATTATTAGAAAATGGAAGAAACTCAAGAAGACTGTCAGTCTCCCTCAGACTGGGGCTCCACGCCTCATGGAGTATCAATGATCATTAGAAAGATGAAGGATCAGCCTAGAACTACATGGCAGGACCTGGTCAATGACCTGAAGAGATCTGGGACCACAGTCTCAAAGGTTACCATTAGTAACACACTACACTGTCATGGATTCAAATCTTGTAGCGTGCGCAAGGTCCAACCGTTCAAGCCAGTACATGTCCAGGCTTTTCTGAAGTTTGCCAGTGACCATCTGGATGATCCAGAGGAGGCATGGGAGAAGGTCATGTGGCCAGATGAGACCAAAATAGAACTTTTTGGTATAAACTCTACTTGCCATGTTTGGAGGAAGAAGAAGGATGAGTTCAATCCCAAGAACACCATCCCAACTGTGAAGTATGGGGATGGAAACATCATGCTTTGGGGGTGCTTTTCTGCGAAGGGGACAGGACGACTGCAGTGGACTGAAGAGAGGATGAATGGAGCCATGTATCAAGAGATTCTGGGCAACAACCTCCTTTCCTCAGTAAGAGCATTGAAGATAGGATGTGGCTGGGTCTTTTAGCATGATAATGACCCTAAACAAACAGCCAGTGCAACTACAGAGTGACTCCTATAGAAGACATTAAGTGATAATGATTACAATCATGTCTCTTTAAACCCTTTAAACCTCTAACCCTAACCCTAACCCAAGATCACAGTAGAATTTAGACAGACAAGTTTTGCAAAAGGGATGATAATTTAACTAGTAGCCCACAGAGGAGTTTAAAAAAAAAAAAAAAAAAAAAGCTATGATCCACATTCATCCACAGTTCATCGCCTTTCGGTGCTGTGTGCTGAAGCAGTAAAGCTTTAAATCCCAGCATTTAGACATTATTTGTACAACCCATGAACTGTATGGTGTCACCATCTACTGGCTGGATTCAAACTTTGAAAGAGATTTTTTGCAGAATTGAAATCAATGAGTAACAAGAACCTTGATAGAAATATAGTGAAGTAAAAGTAAGTTATTTTGTCTTTCAACTGTAGTGATGTAGTTGTTTCATTAATTTTCCTGAAATTGATGCCTTGAGTGTGTGAACAGCTGGGAGTAGTGACTTGTGGCATGTCGGTTGGGGCTGTTTAGGTTGGGTTGCCAGGTTACCAGGTAGCACAACACATTCCACACTCATATCACTATGAAATCTGGAGAATAGTAGGAGATAGTCGGAGCAGGGCAGGAGAAATTGTTAAAAACAGGGAAACACACGCGTGAATCGGGAGTGTTGGCTGGTATGTGTATGATATTGCATTTGACTAGAGTTACACTGTTTCATTCTTTTCAGTGATCAAACATCAGTGTAGCCATAATTTAGTATTCAGGTTGAATCTGGTTTGTTTTTCTTCTGTTCATAAAGTGCAATACATTTTTGGCCTTGCAAGAATGTAGGCATGCAAACAAAAGCATAAGTACATCACCTCTGTCACCTTAAAACAAGATTGTCCTGTTTGTCATATGATACATTGTATTAGATGTTGTAGAGACAGAATGAAACACAACTGAACAGTCATTGTTTTATTTAAATCAATTGTAACACTACACACCCATAAAAAAGCATGATAGTGTTTTGAAGCAGCTCTGGCAGTGTTTGCACACATACAGTTCTATGTAAAGGCCTAACCCTAACCCCTAATCCCCACAGTTCTTGTGAAGGAACAACGTAGAGGGCCCAGAAAAATATCTGAAAGGCACATGTGAAGGCTGGTTAGAATGGTCACAGACAAACCACAGACCACCTCAAGAGAGCTATAACAATATCTAGCTGCTAATAGTGTCATTGTACTTCTTTCCAGAGTCCAGCACACTTGCTTGCACTGGGAACAGCTCTGTGGAAGGGTGATACGAAAAAAGCATTTTCAGAAAATTCACCTCAATAAGAGTCGCATGAGATATGCAAAAGCGTACCTGGATAAGCCAGAAACATTTTGGGAAAAATACTGTTACAGATGAGACTAAAATAGAGATATTTGGTCACAACCAGAGGGGCCATGCATGGTGAAAAAACACAGACAACATTCCAGGAGGAGAACTTGCTGCTAACTTTGACAACTGCCAACTAAAATTTGGTTGAGGGTCCATCATGTTATAGGGCTGTGTGGCTAGTACAGGTACTAGAAACATTGTTGCTTGTTGAGGGATGCATGAATTCATCCCAGTACCAGTAGATTATTGACTGTTCAAGAGTCAGTCACAAAGTTTAAGTTATGCTGGGGCTGGATGTTTCAGCATGACAATGATCCAAAGCAGCATTCAAAATCAACCAAAGAATTCATGCAGAGGCACAAGTACAACATTCTAGAATGGTCATACCAGTCCTCAGATCTAAACACCAGTGAAAATGTATGGATTGATTTGAAGCAGGCTGTCCACACTTGGAAGCTATCAAACCTTACTGAACTGGAAGTATTTTATATGGAAAAATGGTCCAAAAAATACCAGCCATAATTAAGGGACTTGTTAGTGGCTACAGGAGTCGTCTACAGGTTGCTATTTCAGCAAAAGCAGGCTCTACTAAATACTGATGGGATTATTTCTTTGGGGTGTCCAAATTTATACACCTGTCTATTTTTGTTTAAATCTGCATTAAACTTATTCTGTTGGTCCAATAAAAATATTTCACAACTGAAATGTTTCTGTTTCTATGATGTATAAAATAAATTAATGAAGTTTCTGCCTCAAAAGCTAAGCAAGTTATAAATTACAATGATTTTCATCAGGGGTTCCGAAACTTTTACATAGCACTATATATGTGTTAATGTTAATCAAGAAGTCAGTGGAATGCAGCTTGCTCAGAAAATCAAGTTGGTCTACAAACAAGGTCTACAGCTCTAGCTTCATGACTTATTAACACCAATAATATTTTAAGTAAGACCAAAAACAAAAAGGCAGAACTGTCATCTGATATCATCTGACATCAAAAAAGGGATTACAATGATTTGTACAGTACCGTGACCTAACTTGATTTTACTGTTATAGTCTACAGACATGATAAAACCCTACTAATGATAGGCTGTCACAAGTAATCAGTAACAAGAACCTTGATAGAAATGTGGTAAAAAGTATTGTCTTTCAACTGTAGTGAAATTAAAGTTTCCAAAAAAGTACATTTACTCAAGAACTACTATAATTACAATCTACACACACACACACACACACACACACACACACACACACACACACACACACACAAACAGTATATGGTGTAGCAAAACATCTCCTGCTGTTGTCTGTATGATATTGCATTTGACTGTAGTTGTTAAATCTGATTTGTTTTTCTTTAGTTCACCAAGAGCAATACATTCTTGACCTCACAAAAATGCAGGCATGCAAACAAAAGAAAAATCACATCATCACTGACTCCTCCAAACAAGGTCTTCCTGTCTGTCATATGATAAATGGCTTTAGAGAAGGAGGAACTTGTCGCAAATTTTTTACTGAGCCATCGCCCTATTGAGGCTCAGTCATCATGAAGACAGCAGTGACCATCCTAGCTCTCTCTCTCCTTCATATCTGCTCTTCCGTCCCAGTCAGCCGCCCAACCAACTGGCTGAGACAATGTCGGGCCACCACCAACCTCTCCCTCACGGCACTGGAGGTGCTGCCAGGTGGAGGTTGGGACAATCTGCGGAACATGGACATGGGTCGAGTCATGAACCTCAGCTACTTCCACTGTCAGACCACTGAAGGCGGCCTCTACATCATCCCAGACGAGGTGTTTGTGATTCCCCACAAAGAGACTGGTGTGGAGACCAGCTCAGAGATAATCAACTCTTGGCTGGAGCAGAAAAGCTCTACATCTCACTCCATAAACGCAGATATATCCTTCTTGTCTGTGCTGAATGGCAAATTTTCAACTGAGAACCAGAGGATGAAAACCCATCAAGTCAAAGATGCTTCAACAACAGCCAGAGTGCAGGTAAGACTTTATTTTGCTTTCATTTTCTTGATTTAATAAAATGATAAATTGCATACAAAAAGAATAATATCAATAAAAGAGAGATAATAATAATAATAATAATACATTTAAATAGCAGACATTGTAAAAAAAAAAAAAAAAAAAAAGACATTTTATAATATTATACTCTTTTCTTTCAAAGGTTCGTAACTTGATCTACACAGTTAAAGCTTATCCAGACTTCACTCTGGATACACGCTTTGCTCAACAAGCCAAGGAAATAGCTGATGCAATTGAAAACAACCAGACAAGAAACGCAGACTATCTGTCAGAGAAGATGGTGCTGGACTACGGAACTCATGTCATCACTAGTGTTGATGCGGGGGCTACTTTGGTGGAGGAAGACTATCTCACCTCCACATATGTGTCTGACTTTGTGTCACAAAATTCCTCTGTCAAAGCTTCAGCAGGCTTAAACTTTTTGATAAACTCAAATTTGACATAAGCAGCCAAAGCACCCAGCAGAGCTCAGTACTTAAAACATATCAGTCCAACATTCAGTATTCTCTCATTCAAAGCCACGGAGGCATACCTTTCTATCCTGGCATCACTCTGCAGAAGTGGCAGGAAAGTACCAGAAACAACCTGGTTGCTATTGACCGCTCTGGATTTCCCCTACATTACTTCATAAACACCAACACCATCCGTGATCTGCCAGAGCCGACAATTGGAAAAGTGGCTCTTAGATTGAGTCAAGCCATAGAGCGATACTACAAGGTCAACACCCGTCCAGGCTGTGTCGACATCAAATCCAAGAACTTTAACTTCCAGGCCAACGTTGATGATAAATCATGTGAGGGTCCTGCCACAAACCTCACTTTTGGTGGTGTATACCAACGATGTACTCCACTCAGTGAAGATGCAGGTCCACTTTGCGACCCTAGCCCAAAAAAACCTTGCAACCGGTGGTTTCTCCTGTCGTTCACCTTACTCCCCTACTTTACTGAGATCAGAAATGAGGCATCAGGGCTACAATTCACATGAGTGCTATGATCATAGCTATGACTGTGGAATTTTGTGGTTGTTTACTTGTTATGAATCACAGTGTGTGGACTATTATCGTGTTCGCTCTGCTCGCATTGACACCTATTGGTGCTCTGTAAATGGTCAGGTCCCAGAAAACTCAGGTTATCTGTTTGGAGGCATATACAGCCCTTCTCTCCTGAATCCACTCACTAAGACCAAAAGCTGCCCTGCAACTTTCATCGGAGTCAAATTTCTCTCAGATGGCCAAGTGATCTGTGTGAGCAATGACTATGAATTGGGCACCCAATATGCAGTATCATTTGGAGGCCTCTTTAGCTGTGAGTCAGGAAACCCACTAGCACAAGATGAACAACGCTGCCCTCCCGCATTTAGTCAGCACATTGCCACAGTGAGCGATGGCTGTGAAATTCTTTACTGTGTTCAGTCAGGGCTGTTCACTGGTGGAGATTTGCTACCAATTCGTCTGCCTCCTTTTACCAAACCTCCACTTCTCAGCATGCAAGCCACCAACACAGTAATGGTGATGACTGAAGGATTAAAGAACTGGATCAGAGTTGGGGGAACCAAGATGTGGAAATTGGCCAAACCAGAAGAAGTAAGAAAAATTCTACTTAAGCTTAACCCTCGTTTGAATCAGATGTCTGTAGGTGCAAAGGCAGGGATCACATTTGGTGTGATATGTTTAATGGTGCTGCTGGTTATCGGGGCAGTAGTCCTGGTGAAGAGAAGGAGAAGGCTGTCTGGCTTTAGGAGGCCCACAGGCTATGAAGAAATATGTGAACACGATGGGCATGATGACAGAGAAAGGGAGATACATCAAGATGAGGCTTGAGAAAAGCCCTCTCCTTTGAGGCTCAGCACCCAGAGAGGTTCAACGGGTGTAAAAAAAATGTTATTTTTAAGATTATAAAAGCAATAAAATCAACAAATAATTTCATAGTCATTGATTAACAACTGCTGTGTGTAATAAGGGTAATGGTTTTACAATATCATGCAATGTTTGATGTATGTTTATGTGATTTTGTACTTGCTATCTTTATGAAACATCTTACTCTATTAAATCAGAACTAAGATGTGAGAAATCTGCCTTTGAATTAATTGAATGATTAAAAAAGTGATGTTTTTTAACTTTTAATGAGTAATCACATCTTTATTCCATAAGTGTAAACACACATATAAACACCCAGAGTATATGGTGTAACAAAACATCTGCTGCTGGCTGTATGATATTGCATTTGACTATAGTTATACTCTTTGATTCTTTTCAGTGATGAAACATCAGTGTAGCCATAATTTAGAAGAATTATTCAGGTTAAATCTAGTTTGTTTTTCTTCTGTTCATAATGTGCAATACATATTTGACCTTGCAAGAATGCAGGCATGCAAACAAAAGCAAAACCACATTGTCTCTCTCACATCACAATAACATCCTCATGTTTGTCATAGTATTAATTGCATTAGAGAAGGAGGAACTTGGCACATTTGCTGAGCGATAACCTTGTGTGCAGTGTCTTGGCGCATGTGTACATGTATGTGTATGTTAATGCTCAAGCTATTTGTGGTGACATGCATTCATGTGACATGTCACAATAATGCAAGAATACGATTATTTTAGTGACTGGTGCTTTCATATTTGTTTTCTGCTCCATTTGAGAAGATGGAGTCTCCTAAAAACTTTTAACTTAACCTTAAAATAATAAAAGCAAAACCCAAAAGGAAGCTAAACAGATTGTCTACCAACCTCTGTGCCTATTTCTTCTAATCTCTAAATCTCTTCTCAAAAGAAAAAGATTACAATAATTTGCAATTACAATATGCTGACCTAGTCTGCAGATGTTATATAACCCTACTGATTAATGGTAGACTGTCACCTGTGAAAAAACAATCACATTATAGAAGAGAAAAGGGGAAAAAACACCCACTTTCAGAACTTGAAAGTAATAAGTAACAAAAACCTTGATAGAAATGTAGCATAGAAGTAAAAAGTATGGCATTTGTCTTTCAAATGTAATAAATTTGAAGTCATTAGTTTCAAAAAAAAAAAAAAAAAAAGGTTTACTCAAGTAAATATGCTTCATTTCTGTCCACAGCTGAACACAATGAATTACTCCTGAACAAAACTATTCAGGTATTACAAAATACAGTCATTATTATATATTAAGTGCACACACTATACTTTTAATTTTTAACTTTTAATGAGTAATCACATCTTTAAATTGTAACAGTCATTCAAATGATAAAAACTATAATTACAGTACACCCACAGTACACCTAAACCCATCTCCTGCTGTTGACTGTATGATATTACATTTGACTATAGTTATACATCAGCTCGGACATAATTCAGAAGAAGTATTCAGGTTAATTTGATTCGTTTTACTTCTGTTCAGGAAGAGCAATAAAATCTTGACCTCGCAAGAATGCAAGTATGCAAACAAAAGCAAACCCACATCATCTCTGTCTCCTCCAAACAAGATCTTCCTGTGATGAATTGCATTAGAGAAGGAAGAATTTGTCACAGATATTTTACTGAGCCATAACTCTATTGAGACTCAGTCATCATGAAGATAGCAGTGATCATCCACTGCTAGGTGATCAAAGGCAGGGATCACTTTGGTGTGATATGTTTAATGGTGCTGCTGGTTATCGGGGCAGTAGTCCTGGTGAAGAGAAGAAGAAGGCTGTCTGGCTTTAGGAGGCCCACAGGCTATAAAGAAATATGCGAACACGATGGGCATGATGACAGAGATAGGGAGATACATCAAGATGAGGCTTGAGAAAAGCCCTCTCCTTCGAGGCTCAGCACCCAGAGAGGTTAAACAGGTGTAAAAAAAAATGTTTTTTTTAAGATTATAAAAGCAATAAAATCAATAAATAATTTCATAGCCATTGATTACCAACTGTTTGAACAATATATTTACTGGTAAACAGCTTTGCCTGAGCATTATGTGTATTTTAAGCTGTTGTTATGTGTCAGTTAATCTCATATTTAGACTTGTTTTAATGCAACATCGTACTGTATTAAATTAGATCGACATGTGAGAAATCTGCCTTTGAGTTCACTGAATGATTAATAACTGAAAGCAGAAGTAGTTATACTGAAGTAGTGAAGTAATACTGCCCCCATGAGGCCAAAATACCTAATGTCAAGGCAACCTCAGTCCTTCTTGAGACTGTTTGAATGTACACGTCATAAAACATGTCATTGTCTGTAAATATGTAACTGTTATCTATGTATATGTAACAGCCTTCTTTTTACTGTCATAAAAAAAAAATATCACAATATATCTTAATTTTTGTCAATTAAGCTCTTCAGGAGTGCACTTAATTAATTAAATTACTTAAAAACAGTCATGGGTATATTTGTTTCATTTCATATTCTATTGATGTATTTGCATAATGCATATTTATGTATTTTTTGCATATTTTTGTATGAATGTGAACTTAATATCTGGTAATGTCTGGAATTGGGCTGAATGAAGTGTCTGTGTTTACATGAGTAGAACAAATTACAAATCAAAAACTGGAACTGAGAATTTCAAAACAATATATATTGCGATTATCTTCGCAGCAGTCCCACCAATTTTACATAAAATTAGCCAGTTCTTGTGAAGGAACAACGTAGAGGGCCCAGAAAAATATCTGAAAGGCACATGTGAAGGCTGGTTAGAATGGTCACAGACAAACCACAGACCACCTCAAGAGAGCTATAACAATATCTAGCTGCTAATAGTGTCATTGTACTTCTTTCCAGAGTCCAGCACACTTGCTTGCACTGGGAACAGCTCTGTGGAAGGGTGATACGAAAAAAGCATTTTCAGAAAATTCACCTCAATAAGAGTCGCATGAGATATGCAAAAGCGTACCTGGATAAGCCAGAAACATTTTGGGAAAAATACTGTTACAGATGAGACTAAAATAGAGATATTTGGTCACAACCAGAGGGGCCATGCATGGTGAAAAACACAGACAACATTCCAGGAGGAGAACTTGCTGCTAACTTTGACAACTGCCAACTAAAATTTGGTTGAGGGTCCATCATGTTATAGGGCTGTGTGGCTAGTACAGGTACTAGAAACATTGTTGCTTGTTGAGGGATGCATGAATTCATCCCAGTACCAGTAGATTATTGACTGTTCAAGAGTCAGTCACAAAGTTTAAGTTATGCTGGGGCTGGATGTTTCAGCATGACAATGATCCAAAGCAGCATTCAAAATCAACCAAAGAATTCATGCAGAGGCACAAGTACAACATTCTAGAATGGTCATACCAGTCCTCAGATCTAAACACCAGTGAAAATGTATGGATTGATTTGAAGCAGGCTGTCCACACTTGGAAGCTATCAAACCTTACTGAACTGGAAGTATTTTATATGGAAAAATGGTCCAAAAAATACCAGCCATAATTAAGGGACTTGTTAGTGGCTACAGGAGTCGTCTACAGGTTGCTATTTCAGCAAAAGCAGGCTCTACTAAATACTGATGGGATTATTTCTTTGGGGTGTCCAAATTTATACACCTGTCTATTTTTGTTTAAATCTGCATTAAACTTATTCTGTTGGTCCAATAAAAATATTTCACAACTGAAATGTTTCTGTTTCTATGATGTATAAAATAAATTAATGAAGTTTCTGCCTCAAAAGCTAAGCAAGTTATAAATTACAATGATTTTCATCAGGGGTTCAAACTTTTACATAGCACTATATATGTGTTAATGTTAATCAAGAAGTCAGTGGAATGCAGCTTGCTCAGAAAATCAAGTTGGTCTACAAACAAGGTCTACAGCTCTAGCTTCATGACTTATTAACACCAATAATATTTTAAGTAAGACCAAAAACAAAAAGGCAGAACTGTCATCTGATATCATCTGACATCAAAAAAGGGATTACAATGATTTGTACAGTACCGTGACCTAACTTGATTTTACTGTTATAGTCTACAGACATGATAAAACCCTACTAATGATAGGCTGTCACAAGTAATCAGTAACAAGAACCTTGATAGAAATGTGGTAAAAAGTATTGTCTTTCAACTGTAGTGAAATTAAAGTTTCCAAAAAAGTACATTTACTCAAGAACTACTATAATTACAATCTACACACACACACACACACACACACACACACACACACACACACACACACACACACACAAACAGTATATGGTGTAGCAAAACATCTCCTGCTGTTGTCTGTATGATATTGCATTTGACTGTAGTTGTTAAATCTGATTTGTTTTTCTTTAGTTCACCAAGAGCAATACATTCTTGACCTCACAAAAATGCAGGCATGCAAACAAAAGAAAAATCACATCATCACTGACTCCTCCAAACAAGGTCTTCCTGTCTGTCATATGATAAATGGCTTTAGAGAAGGAGGAACTTGTCGCAAATTTTTTACTGAGCCATCGCCCTATTGAGGCTCAGTCATCATGAAGACAGCAGTGACCATCCTAGCTCTCTCTCTCCTTCATATCTGCTCTTCCGTCCCAGTCAGCCGCCCAACCAACTGGCTGAGACAATGTCGGGCCACCACCAACCTCTCCCTCACGGCACTGGAGGTGCTGCCAGGTGGAGGTTGGGACAATCTGCGGAACATGGACATGGGTCGAGTCATGAACCTCAGCTACTTCCACTGTCAGACCACTGAAGACGGCCTCTACATCATCCCAGACGAGGTGTTTGTGATTCCCCACAAAGAGACTGGTGTGGAGACCAGCTCAGAGATAATCAACTCTTGGCTGGAGCAGAAAAGCTCTACATCTCACTCCATAAACGCAGATATATCCTTCTTGTCTGTGCTGAATGGCAAATTTTCAACTGAGAACCAGAGGATGAAAACCCATCAAGTCAAAGATGCTTCAACAACAGCCAGAGTGCAGGTAAGACTTTATTTTGCTTTCATTTTCTTGATTTAATAAAATGATAAATTGCATACAAAAAGAATAATATCAATAAAAGAGAGATAATAATAATAATAATAATACATTTAAATAGCAGACAAAAAAAAAAAAAAAAAAGACATTTTATAATATTATACTCTTTTCTTTCAAAGGTTCGTAACTTGATCTACACAGTTAAAGCTTATCCAGACTTCACTCTGGATACACGCTTTGCTCAACAAGCCAAGGAAATAGCTGATGCAATTGAAAACAACCAGACAAGAAACGCAGACTATCTGTCAGAGAAGATGGTGCTGGACTACGGAACTCATGTCATCACTAGTGTTGATGCGGGGGCTACTTTGGTGGAGGAAGACTATCTCACCTCCACATATGTGTCTGACTTTGTGTCACAAAATTCCTCTGTCAAAGCTTCAGCAGGCTTAAACTTTTTTGATAAACTCAAATTTGACATAAGCAGCCAAAGCACCCAGCAGAGCTCAGTACTTAAAACATATCAGTCCAACATTCAGTATTCTCTCATTCAAAGCCACGGAGGCATACCTTTCTATCCTGGCATCACTCTGCAGAAGTGGCAGGAAAGTACCAGAAACAACCTGGTTGCTATTGACCGCTCTGGATTTCCCCTACATTACTTCATAAACACCAACACCATCCGTGATCTGCCAGAGCCGACAATTGGAAAAGTGGCTCTTAGATTGAGTCAAGCCATAGAGCGATACTACAAGGTCAACACCCGTCCAGGCTGTGTCGACATCAAATCCAAGAACTTTAACTTCCAGGCCAACGTTGATGATAAATCATGTGAGGGTCCTGCCACAAACCTCACTTTTGGTGGTGTATACCAACGATGTACTCCACTCAGTGAAGATGCAGGTCCACTTTGCGATACCCTAGCCCAAAAAAACCTTGCAACCGGTGGTTTCTCCTGTCGTTCACCTTACTCCCCTACTTTACTGAGATCAGAAATGAGGCATCAGGGCTACAATTCACATGAGTGCTATGATCATAGCTATGACTGTGGAATTTTGTGGTTGTTTACTTGTTATGAATCACAGTGTGTGGACTATTATCGTGTTCGCTCTGCTCGCATTGACACCTATTGGTGCTCTGTAAATGGTCAGGTCCCAGAAAACTCAGGTTATCTGTTTGGAGGCATATACAGCCCTTCTCTCCTGAATCCACTCACTAAGACCAAAAGCTGCCCTGCAACTTTCATCGGAGTCAAATTTCTCTCAGATGGCCAAGTGATCTGTGTGAGCAATGACTATGAATTGGGCACCCAATATGCGGTATCATTTGGAGGCCTCTTTAGCTGTGAGTCAGGAAACCCACTAGCACAAGATGAACAACGCTGCCCTCCCCGCATTTAGTCAGCACATTGCCACAGTGAGCGATGGCTGTGAAATTCTTTACTGTGTTCAGTCAGGGCTGTTCACTGGTGGAGATTTGCTACCAATTCGTCTGCCTCCTTTTACCAAACCTCCACTTCTCAGCATGCAAGCCACCAACACAGTAATGGTGATGACTGAAGGATTAAAGAACTGGATCAGAGTTGGGGGAACCAAGATGTGGAAATTGGCCAAACCAGAAGAAGTAAGAAAAATTCTACTTAAGCTTAACCCTCGTTTGAATCAGATGTCTGTAGGTGCAAAGGCAGGGATCACATTTGGTGTGATATGTTTAATGGTGCTGCTGGTTATCGGGGCAGTAGTCCTGGTGAAGAGAAGGAGAAGGCTGTCTGGCTTTAGGAGGCCCACAGGCTATGAAGAAATATGTGAACACGATGGGCATGATGACAGAGAAAGGGAGATACATCAAGATGAGGCTTGAGAAAAGCCCTCTCCTTTGAGGCTCAGCACCCAGAGAGGTTCAACGGGTGTAAAAAAATGTTATTTTTAAGATTATAAAAGCAATAAAATCAACAAATAATTTCATAGTCATTGATTAACAACTGCTGTGTGTAATAAGGGTAATGGTTTTACAATATCATGCAATGTTTGATGTATGTTTATGTGATTTTGTACTTGCTATCTTTATGAAACATCTTACTCTATTAAATCAGAACTAAGATGTGAGAAATCTGCCTTTGAATTAATTGAATGATTAAAAAAGTGATGTTTTTTAACTTTTAATGAGTAATCACATCTTTATTCCATAAGTGTAAACACACATATAAACACCCAGAGTATATGGTGTAACAAAACATCTGCTGCTGGCTGTATGATATTGCATTTGACTATAGTTATACTCTTTGATTCTTTTCAGTGATGAAACATCAGTGTAGCCATAATTTAGAAGAATTATTCAGGTTAAATCTAGTTTGTTTTTCTTCTGTTCATAATGTGCAATACATATTTGACCTTGCAAGAATGCAGGCATGCAAACAAAAGCAAAACCACATTGTCTCTCTCACATCACAATAACATCCTCATGTTTGTCATAGTATTAATTGCATTAGAGAAGGAGGAACTTGGCACATTTGCTGAGCGATAACCTTGTGTGCAGTGTGCGCGCATGTGTACATGTATGTGTATGTTAATGCTCAAGCTATTTGTGGTGACATGCATTCATGTGACATGTCACAATAATGCAAGAATACGATTATTTTAGTGACTGGTGCTTTCATATTTGTTTTCTGCTCCATTTGAGAAGATGGAGTCTCCTAAAACTTTTAACTTAACCTTAAAATAATAAAAGCAAAACCCAAAAGGAAGCTAAACAGATTGTCTACCAACCTCTGTGCCTATTTCTTCTAATCTCTAAATCTCTTCTCAAAAGAAAAAGATTACAATAATTTGCAATTACAATATGCTGACCTAGTCTGCAGATGTTATATAACCCTACTGATTAATGGTAGACTGTCACCTGTGAAAAAACAATCACATTATAGAAGAGAAAAGGGGAAAAAACACCCACTTTCAGAACTTGAAAGTAATAAGTAACAAAAACCTTGATAGAAATGTAGCATAGAAGTAAAAAGTATGGCATTTGTCTTTCAAATGTAATAAATTTGAAGTCATTAGTTTCCAAAAAAAAAAAAAAAAGGTTTACTCAAGTAAATATGCTTCATTTCTGTCCACAGCTGAACACAATGAATTACTCCTGAACAAAACTATTCAGGTATTACAAAATACAGTCATTATTATATATTAAGTGCACACACTATACTTTTAATTTTTAACTTTTAATGAGTAATCACATCTTTAAATTGTAACAGTCATTCAAATGATAAAAACTATAATTACAGTACACCCACAGTACACCTAAACCCATCTCCTGCTGTTGACTGTATGATATTACATTTGACTATAGTTATACATCAGCTCGGACATAATTCAGAAGAAGTATTCAGGTTAATTTGATTCGTTTTACTTCTGTTCAGGAAGAGCAATAAAATCTTGACCTCGCAAGAATGCAAGTATGCAAACAAAAGCAAACCCACATCATCTCTGTCTCCTCCAAACAAGATCTTCCTGTGATGAATTGCATTAGAGAAGGAAGAATTTGTCACAGATATTTTACTGAGCCATAACTCTATTGAGACTCAGTCATCATGAAGATAGCAGTGATCATCCACTGCTAGGTGATCAAAGGCAGGGATCACTTTGGTGTGATATGTTTAATGGTGCTGCTGGTTATCGGGGCAGTAGTCCTGGTGAAGAGAAGAAGAAGGCTGTCTGGCTTTAGGAGGCCCACAGGCTATAAAGAAATATGCGAACACGATGGGCATGATGACAGAGATAGGGAGATACATCAAGATGAGGCTTGAGAAAAGCCCTCTCCTTGAGGCTCAGCACCCAGAGAGGTTAAACAGGTGTGACAAAAAGTTATTTTTAAGATTATTAAAGCAATAAAATCAATAAATAATTTCATAGCTATTTATTAACAACTGTTTGAACAGTATATTTACTAGTAAACAGCTTTGCCTGACAGCATTATGTAAATTTTAAGCTGTTGTGTATCAGTTAATCTCATATTTTGCCTTGTTTTAATGCAACATCGTACTGTATTAAATTAGATCTACATGTGAGAAATCTGCCTTTGAGTTCACTGAATGATTAATAACTGAAAGCAGAAGTAGTTATACTGAAGTAGTGAAGTAATACTGCCCCCATGAGGTCAAAATGCCTAATGTCAAGGCAACCTCAGTCCTTCCTAAGACTGTTTGAATGTACACGTCATAAAACATGTCATTGTCTGTAAATATGTAACTGTTATCTATGTATATGTAACAAGCTTCTTTTTACTATCATAAAAAAAAAAAAATCACAATATGTCTTAATTTTTGTCAATTAAGCTCTTCAGCAGTGCACTTAATTAATTAATTAAATTACTTAAAAACAGTCATGGGTATATTTGTTTCTATTCATATTCTATTGATGTATTTGCATAATGCATATTTATGTATTTTTTGCATATTTTTGTATGAATGTGAACTTAATATCTGGTAATGTCTGGAATTGGGCTGAATGAAGTGTCTGTGTTTACATGAGTAGAACAAATTACAAATCAAAAACTGGAACTGAGAATTTCAAAATAATATATATTGCGATTATCTTCGCAGCAGTCCCACCAATTTTACATAAAATTAGCCAGTTGAAGTGAACGCCCACTAGGTACTGTAGGCAAGCGTTGGTCTGTAAACGTGGCAGAAAAGCTGTTGTTTAAAAGTAAAAGCAAAACTGTTTTGAAATATAGCTGCGAGCAGCTATGAGGTGGCCAAGCTGTACAATAAGCCAATTTGACAAATTTGCCAAAAATGTGCCAATAGGCCATCAATGGGAAAATCTGCAGCATCAACAGACATGCTATTTAAGTCGAAATCCAAACCCACCGAGAGAAATGAGCCAAAATGCATAGTTTTGATAATTCTGAGTCTGTACAGACTGAGAACTCAGACTCAGAATCTTTTGGGATTCTGAGTCTGTACAGTGAGTTTCATTAAGATAGATTAAGGCTTTGCTGAGATATGAGCAAACTGCCTGTTTGGCGGCTTCGCCACTGATTTTGATTGGCTGTGGCGGACAAACGCTTTACTACAAAATTAAAATCATGTGAGGCTTTTAACAGGCACGGTCTGAAGATCATCTGTGTTGAGTTTCGTGACGATCGGACAAAATTTGAGTCCTGTGGAGAGTTAAGTTTCATTTTTGATAAAATCCAATATGGCGGCCAGTTTTTATGATTTCGTAAAAATTTTGCAATGACCATTGATGGGTCAAATGACTGTGTCAGCAGTCATGAGAATTGAGTTAAAATTCCAAATGGATCAAGAAATATGAGCAAAAATGCGTTTTTGATAATTATAGTGCCACCTAGAGGCCGAATGACACCAAATTGATTTTGACCACTCAAGATGAGGTTTTGGGACTGCCCATTAAGTTTGATTAAGATATCTCAAACTATTGCAGAGATATGAGGTAACTTCCTGTTTGGCAGCTTCACCGCTAATTTTAATTGGCTGTTGCTATCAAACGGTTGACATCTGTAAAAATCTGAATACAACCTGTATGAAGGTTAGTGTGAAGATCATGTGTGCTAAGTTTCAGACCGATTGTACAAAATTTGTGAGAGGAGTAGCATTTTGAAAGTTTTTGATAAAATCCAATATGGCGGAAAATCTGTCATGATGCATTTTAACGTCATAGGGTGCGTTGGAATTGGCTTGATCAAAAGAATCCAATGGCACTAAGATTGTGAAAATCAAAAGTTATGAGCATAAACGTGACTGCAAATTTGACCAGTTGGTGGTGCTAGTGCTAGTGCCAGTGTGTGTGCTGCTGGTTTGAAATTTGCAGAAATTGATATTGAGACTGACCAGAATGAGTGTGCCAAATTAGAACATTTTTCACCAATCAGTTCTATGGACTGCCATAGACCTCCAGTGAGCGGATGAATAATAAGGTAGCAGTCTATGCTAAGATGCGATGGTGCTACAATTTCTTTTTCACCTCATCTTATCCTTATTTGTTCATTTCATTGTGGTAGGAAATGAAGGAAAGGAAAAAAAACTTTTCACCAATCATCACATGACAAAGGAAGGAGGAAAGCAAGGAAATAATTGGCGACTGTCGTCGCCAATGATATCATATCAACACATATCAACTACTTGCAAACATGTAGTCTCTATTGTCTCTTCCTGATGGAGGTTTCTCCCTGTTAAAAGGGAGTTTTTCCTCCACTGTCACCAAGCGCTTGCTCATTGTGGAAATGTTGGTTTCTCTATGTAAAGTGACTTGAGATAAATGTTTTTATGATCTGGCGCTATATAAATAAAACTGAATTGAATTGAATTGAATATATTTGCCATTGCAAGTTGTTACATCTTGCTGTCATGTTAACTAATGTGTGACATATTTCATTAATAATAAAAAAATTAAATAAACACATAAAATTAAATATCCTTTATCCAGGTTTTTTTAACCAGTAATATAACATTTAGCTTCACTGGATGGCCCCATTCTCAGATCAAATTTTAACCTAAAGAAGGACTTGACACACTATAGTCAATATTTACAAAACTGAAAAGTAGTCTTATTTTTGGAGCCTTAAGCTTTATGTAGGGGTCTGTCAGACACAGGTCATTTGTCTCCAGTTTGTCACATGCAAAGGATGTGGCCACTCACTGTGCTTTGATGCTGCTCCTTCAAGGTCTTACTGGTCTCTGACTTCAGGATGCCTTCAGTGTAGATACTGAAACCTGACACTGCTCTGTGAACCTGGGTTATTTGCATACTAGTACAGTGATTGGTTGTTTACTGAGGACTGAGGGGAGGTGTGTGTGTGTGTGTGTCAGACTCTGCAGACAGACACAGACATTATTAGGGCCCGAGCACCGAGGTGCTCGGGCCCTAATAATAATAAGAATCTGAACAGAAGCAATAGGGTCCTCGCACCAGAGGTGCTCTGGCCCTAATAAGAATCTGAGCAAAAACAATAGGGTCCTCACACCGGAGGTGCTTCGGGCCCTAATAATAATAAGAATCTGAGCAAAAACAATAGGGTCCTCGCACAGAGGTGCTCGGGCCCTAATAATAAGAAGAATCTGAGCAGAAGCAATAGGGTCCTCGCACCGGAGGTGTTTCGGGCCCTAATAAGAATCTGAGCAAAAACAATAGGGTCCTCGCACAGGAGGTGCTTGGGCCCTAATAAGAAAAGGTAGTAAAACAATGGTGGCTTTGCTGCTATGCAGCTTGGCCACCAATAAGAAAAGGTAGTAACTCAATGGTGGCTACGCTGCTTTGCAGCTTGGCCACGAAAAATACAGCTGTCACTGTCTCACTTTGAATAAAATCTCTTGCACAGAGACACTTTCTTCCCCGACCGTCCTGCAGAAACCACCAGCATTCCACCCACATCCATAAATACACAATGGCTGACCTCATGGTTTTAGTAAGGTTATCAGCATACAGACAGGCTGGCTCAGACAAAAACACACTCAGTCCCACCGACACACATACACATATGTGCTGTACACTAACATACACGCACATACACATGCACACATCCATTTCCCGTAAAGAGAACTCTGACCAAAGTGCATCTTCCCTCTCGTGACCATAGAAAAAAATCTCCCTCCCCCACACATGCACACGCTCCCATACACAGCTGTGAGGCATTTACTGAGCTCGGTCTTGAACATGAAAACAAACTCACTCATGCTGAGGAAATTGGAAAGGCTTTGGGGAAGAGAGAAAGAGAGCGAGAGGAAGAGGGAATAGAGAGGAAGATAGCCCTGAAGCAGGGCAACTCCCTTCTTCTTTTCATAAGGCAGAGGACAGAGAAAGAAAAGAAGCAGCACGCCCAGCAGGCTTTCAGCACAGCCCGCCGGCAAAGCCAAAGCTGCTTCTCCTGTGATTTCAACTCCAGCAGGATCAAGACCTCAGCCAGTTTGCAGTGAACTGTGCCATCGATGGGTTTGGTGGAGAGGAGGTAATAAAATCAAGTACTTTAGCAAAGGAAGAACTGGAGCTTCTTAAAGACAAAGAAGTAAACTGAAGGACAATAAAAGCAGAGTTCAAGGTAAGAGTACCGAGTCTGATTCTGTGCTTTTTGAGGGCATGTCTCTGCTGTGCACGTTTTAATATTGACACATCTGTGGCAGGATTACGCCAGTTGATAAAGCAGAGAGGATTAGAAGCTCATCTGCATTTACTGTGTACCAGAGTTTATCTACTCTTATGGGTGTGTTTGTGGAAATATATGATACCCTTCTTTTATGGTTACAGGGAGTGTCCCCATATGAGGTAATCGTAATTAAAATCCAGACTTCACAAACTGCTTTCTTGACCTCATTGTGCTCTGTATGTTTAGGTAACAATGCAAGCAGGAGGGTATCATTGGAGCCACCACATTCTGTTTATATTGGCATTGCCAATTATGTTGGAGGTCTGTCAGTGCTGTTGGACTGACTCTGGGTCAGAGTGTGAGAAAGCTCCGTTTGTCCCGGGCCACAACCTGGCAGGAGAAGGCTTTGATGTGGTGCGGATGCGTCGAACAGGGGCTTTTGTCATTAACGTCAAAGCCCATTTGGGTGACAACCACACATGCACACTATGTCGAAACCGTTTTCAAGAAGGACAGGTAAAAACTGTAAACTTTGTTGCTTGGCCTTCTCTTTACTTTCTTCACAGCATCTTTACTCAGTCTAAACTCCCTTCACTTATTTCCATCCAAAAAAGAACACCTGCTGTTTTTCCCCCACTTCCTATAATTGTTTTCTTCCTCCACCTGCATCCCCACATCCTTCCTGTCATTTTTGTATCTGCAGATTCAGAGGCTACCAGCTGCGGTGCTCGACTGGCGTCCCTTCAGCCACTGCAGTAAGCAGCTTTCTAGTGCCCTACACCACTCGGTGGACTCCCTGCTGCGCAGCTCCAACTCCCTAGTTAACAACAACTGGGATCTGGGTTTGAGCCTAGATAATATTGGCAAGGCAGTGCTGGGAGGAAGCCGCTCAGACTTGGCGAAGTTTGCTCGTTCGCAGCACAGTGTGGACAAAGCCACCTTTGCCACCCATGAAATCAGCTGCAGCTACTACAGGTAAATGGCAACTAATGATGATGATAATGTTGAGCCATAGTCACAATGAAGACTTTCTTGTTAACTTTGTTATTGAAAATTCAAAACTATACTCTCTTTGTGTTATGGTTTAGCTCCACATGCTTTTTGTTTTTTCAGCTACAGGCTGGCTGATCATCCCCAGCTGAGTGCAGAGTTCACAAAGCATTTGAAGAGACTCTCACAGAGTTTAAACACAAGCCAGAACAGAGCACGGTATAGACGACTCATAGACACCTATGGAACACATTATATACACCAGGTCAGAGAAACATGTTTGATTTATGGAGTCCACTTTCTGTGCTATTTATAATGAGGGAATTATCTTGCAGGATGTCATTGTGAGCAACAACTTTCAATTAATTGCTTGTTTCCTAGGTCCATCTTGGTGGTAAGGTGAGACGAATCACTGCTTTCAGAACTTGCCTGGCCACACTGAAGGGTTTCTCTGAGTCCGAGATCAAAAATTGCCTGAATATTGAACTACGAATGGCTTTAGGTTTCATCCCTGGGAATGCATCCTTCTCCAACAAGTGTGACAAACTCCTGAAGGGCAATATGAGCATGGGCTTCTACCAAGGTTTCATGACTCACAAAATTGAGGTTATCGGAGGGGAGAGGTACTTCCCCGACATTCTCTACCAGCAGGAACCGTCTGAAGCATACCACAGCTGGATGAACAGCCTCCAAGACAACCCTGATGTGGTCTCTTATGCCATCTTCCCTCTGCACCATTTGGTGGATGACTCACAGATCAGTGCTAATCTGAGAAACATTGTCACAGAGTACATTAAAGAGAACCAGCTGCAGGAAGACCAGGCTGCTTTCAAGAACTGCTCGCCAACTCCCAATTTGGACCACAACTGCTGTCCACTTAGGGCTGGCAGAGGAACTCTCACACTGGAAATCCAACGAGCTGCAGGTCTGAAGGCAGACACCTTCACAAAGACAGACGCCTATGTGAAAATCTTCTATAACGGCATTTACGAGGAAACCGAGACAGTAATGGACGATAATGATCCAGTGTGGAATGCCACTTATGACTTTGGTTCAGTAGAACTGGGTCAGGAGTTGAGGTTTGAAGTGTGGGACAGGGATGTGTTCTATAATGACATGGCCGGGATATGTGTGGTCTTTCCTGAGCGAGGAACTCATTCTCTGAGCTGCCAGCTCAGCAAAGGAGTTCTCTACTTCACCTACACCATAAAATGTGATGCCCACTTGACCGGCTTTAGGTGTGGACGATACTCCCCAAATGCTGAGTAGATTCTTAGATTCAGTCTTTTAATAATAGGTGAAAATTGTGTTTTGTATTTTAACTGTAAACATTAAGATGACAAACTTGTCTCCCATCATTTCATATCGTAACTTGTTAAAATATTGTAATGTAAGTATTTTAATATAATGTAAGATGTAATTTGTCTTCTATGTAAATGTCTTGTAATGTCACAGGATTAAATAATCAACACCAATGTCCCTATGCTTCCATTGTACATACTGAAATAAATGTAAATATATAAACACATTTTTATTTAGGACATTGCAGTCACCCTTCTACATAGCCAGACATAGGTGGCGCCAACAGGTGAAATGTGTATTGATTGTATACTAAGAAAAGCAATCAAGCAATTTGAGCCTATCAGATTTGGATTTTTTCCATCCATTTTACTTTTGGTTTGGATTTTGTTTGATGACGATTGAAGACAAAAAGTTTATATTATGATTGTGGGAATTTTCCACTACCAATTTGGTGCATTGGTAAAAACACACTGTTATTATCCAACATGTTCTTGGGAATTTTTTTAAATCTTTTATCGTAATTCATACATGAACCTGCGGGGGACCTCCTGCTGAATTCCTGTCGCCACGACCACACAAATATTTATTCCAATATTTATTATTCAGTTCAAATGGGAACCTAAAAAAACATACAAATGACTTATTAAAAGCTTTAACAGTAACACATAAACACAACACTTAAGCCACTTATACAGTACACAAATACGGCAGCTGCTTCCTCAATCATTAGCTTCTGTGTTACTTGGCTCAAGATATTTAATGTAGTAGAAACAGCAAAGCAATCCAAGCACCATATTTATGTAGGACAATCTATGTTATATTTTAAAATCATCGTTCTGGGGAAAAAATGAAACTTAGAATTTGACATCAGTATGAAACTCACCACGTTACACTTACCATAATAGAGAAAATGATTTTCCAGATACTTGGCTGAATCTCATTTGAAACCACAACTGCTAAAACCTTTTGAATAGGAACAGGAAATCAATGCAAAGTGTACATTTTGAGTACAGTTACTCTGCCTGTGCCATTCAAATGTTACAGCTGCAAAAATGTTTGGATGTAAATTAATATCAATATGTATGACAATCAAGATATAACATGGTCTGAGGAATGAGGAACGGTAACGGAAAAAGAAAATGTACCATTCTCTATACTCCATCTATGTAAGTATCAGTTTTGAATATTTCATCAGCATTCTCATTGTCCTCATTGACCAGGATACAGTACATTTATCTAAATGTGTGTTTACACTTCACACGCTATGAGATCTCTAACACTTTGTTTCAGTCAATATTTTTCAGAGTATCACAAGTTTCACTGTGTACTCTAACACATGCTGCCTTCTTCAAGTTTCTACAGCTTGGAACCTCATGTGTGTACTGCGCAGAGTGCATACCATTTAAAAGGCAAAATGCTCTGCTTAACCTCTAAACTAACTGAGCAAAAACTGTGCGCATGTAAAAGGAAAAAAAAAAAAAAGTGTTTTAGGCACAGCTAACATGCTACACAGTCAATCAGATCTCAGTCTTAGAACTTTTTTTCATGGCAGCATATAGTTCTCAGTAGTTTTCCAGTGCAGATGTAAAAGTGGTGTGTTCAGTCACAACACTTAAGTTTGCCCAGGATCACAGGAATGCCATCAAAAGTTTTTTTTTTGTACAGTTTCAACTTTCATGCGTTTGTGTATCACAGTCCCAGTGAAGCTTTGATCAAAGATGCCATATCTTCAGGTATGGTTCCCTCCCCACCTAAAGAAAAACAACGCTTTATTATATTTTTTTTCCATTTGTAAACAGATCAGACGATTAGAGTGAGCACAGATTCACTAATTCAAACACTGCATATGACAAATCATGGCTAATATACATGCCGCAAGAAAGCATCAAGTCTTTGTCTTTGCATGTTCAACACGTTTGGTTAACTTTATCAAAAGCTTCATGTTGTTAACACAGAAATGTTTTACTTTTTAGTTATTAAAAATGTAATGTATTTATTATTTGTTTGTTCGTTCCAGAATAACAGCATATGAGGTTTTTACTAAAAAGTATTTTTTATGTTTAGGGGAAATTTTAATTGCGCTGTCACTTCAAAGTTAGGATTGGGGTTAGGGTTAAAACTTAAAAATGTTATTATTGGATTGAAGAGGTGGTGGACCATCATACAGAGAGCTGTAATTAATTGTCTGTATATTCATTGTGCTCTTATCTGAACACGAATGTGCTTTTAAAACCAGCTTTTGTTTTGTTTTGATCATTCAGTTTGTATAATTGAATATAATTGCTTATCCATATGAGTGTGTATGTGTGTGTGTTTGTGTGGGTACATCTCTCCTTACTCTGTTCAGCAGCGGTCATGTCGTGCTCCAGCTTTAGTTTCTTCTGGCCCAGCTGCAGTATGCAGTCCTCTATGCTGCCCTTACTGATCAGCTTTACCACCTGTACAGTCCTGACACATCAAATTACAGGAAATCAGTATAAATGAAGCTCTGTTCTGAAAGGGAACATTTTTACCAGAGATCTTGTTACAGTATCAATACCGTCACTGTTATTTTTGGTTTTTAATCCCATGGGAAACAGCACATAGAAATGAGCTGGTAAACAAATATTAGTAACAGATTCCATCTTACTTGGTCTGGCCAACACGGTGACACCGGTCCTCTGCCTGTTTGTCATTGTAGGGATTACAGTCGATGTCATGTAGAATGACAACATTGGCTGAGGTGAGGTTGATGCCCAAGCCTCCAGCACGTGTTGACAGCAGGAACACAAATATGTCGGGGTCTGTGTTGAACTCATCGATCAACACAATCCTACAGGACAAATGTAGACAGCTCAATTTTCATCCCAAAGTAAGTATGTAACGACATTAAAGTAAATGTCAGTAAAGGTCATGTACTAAAAAAAAATCCTGCTTCTTGTAGAGGCGACAGTGTTGATTTAAAGGGTTAGATGTGTTGGCTACAGTCAATCTATATTTCAGAGGCTGAACCTGACATGACTGACCTGTCGGCTATAGGTGTGGATCCATCCAGTCTGACGTAACGATGTTTGAGATGTCTCAGAAGTACTTCCACAATGTCCAGCATCATGGTGAATTGACTGAATAACACCACTCTGTCTCCCTGTGTGATTACAGGAGAGATTTGATCCAGGTTTTTTTTCTCCCCTCTGAACTATTTTTGCATGAATCACAGACTTGATTCTGTGTATTTGTGTTTACCTTGGTTTTAAGAGACGCCAGCAGCTCGGTGAGGTGGTGGAATTTCCCAGAGTCAAGCAGGATGTTGTTTTCAAGCTGGTAGGAGCTGATGGAGGTGTACTGCTGGCACAGGCGGTGCAGCTCAAAGTCTGACATCACTTCCATGTCCTCCTGGATCAGAGCTGCATCTGCATCAAAGTGAGTTGGCTCCTGAAGAGAGAAATCAGAAAATGAAGGAAACATTTAATAACAAAAAGGGGCAAAATATATCTGGGAAGAAATATGTAACAGACCTGTAAGAGAGGAGAGAATAAAACGAGCATTACTGTTACTGTAAAAAGACATTATTTATGTGGCTTTGATAACGCAGTTCTCGACTATCCAAATAGCTGACAAAAGTAAAAAAAAAAAAAAAGCTGAACTAAAAGGAAAAACAAGTGACAGTCATGGAAAAACACTGACCTTCAGCATAAGTTTACTCATGGTTTTGAGCTTTTCTGTGGTGTAGTATTGTCTATGAAGCAGTGGATGATTGGCCATCTTCCTCAACTGCATCATCACATTACACAATTCACGCTCTGCAGAGGAAGGTTCGGAAGGAAATAATTAACCACACATTTATCTCTGTTATTTGTACAAATTTATGTAGTGATAGTTGTGATATGCAAAAGGGAGCAGTTAATGCATGTATTTAATTGAGGCTTACTCTCGCCAGTGGTGGAAGTCTTGAGTTTTTGAAAGAGATTCTGGTAAAGAACCTGCTGTTTTTCACTCATTGAGCAGAACTCAACTATTTCTTCCTTTGCTGGCAGCTGCTTGAGGACCTGGAGAGAGGAAACACTATTAGTTACTCACGAAGCTTACATAATGTTGTTTTCTCGGTATAATCACTGAGCATATGGTATTGCCCTAGAAAATCGACAGAATTGACAGAAGACTGAAATTAGTTCTGCATATATCATATTACAGGCTGGTAGAGATGTTTAACATTTAACCAAACGTTTTTGAACAGTTTAACCACATATAACTTATACAATAAAAACATGTGACTTTGCCAGATTATCTCACCTCGCTCTTCACTCTTCGGAGGATAAATGGTTTCATGATGAGTTTTGCCTGAGAAATACGATCCCTCTCAAAGCGGCTCTGCTCCTCATGGGATTTCTGACAAATAACATTTGAACATTTTGGTCACACCGTCCAAGAAATATATATTTTAAATTGTTGTCATTGGACTTTTTATGAAGCTTGCAATACAAAAGATTCATATACACTTAGGAAACATAGTAATTATAAAAATAATGTTGTAAATAAATAATAGAGACAAATATGTGGTACTGAAGTGAAAGGACAATTGATCAATGGGGAAACCATCAACAAGACAAAAAAAAAAACAAACAAAAAAACACAGGGAATAATTGTAATAACATCAATATATACTGCCTAAAATTAAACAAAAAAATGTACAGTAAAGTCCTGTCACCCTTCAGCCTTGACTGGCAGGTAACTAGCAGGGTCTCATCTCAATCTATGGGCTGGTGAATAAAGACTTAGAAGCTCAATCAGGTTGCTTGTTGCCATGTCACAAAGGGCAAAAATCAAGGTAAAACTTTAAAAACAATTCTGAAAGGGTCAAGGAAGCACCAAGGGAAACTAAAATACGATGTTGGTGATATGATCGCACTTGTGTGATTTTCATTAACACGGTGTGACTCTGAGAGAAACGCTTATTTAAAATAACTGAGATTTTTCAAACAGAGTGCATCACATCTAGTGCTAGAAATCCAAGAGCAGGCCTCGGTTGAGCCTAGAACCTATAATAAGGATTTCCATTTTGGGAGCCTTAAGCTGAGGAAAAAGTGTTGCCATCCAATGTTTAACCACAGCTCGGCAATTGTGCAGGGAAGACAACTTGGTTGATTCAGATGGTTTACAGGACAAATACAGCCGAGTGTCACAAGCCTAGTGTTTAAATGAAGTGTCACTGCTAGAATATGCATAGGAAATACATTGTTTAATAATTTGGCCTTGATGCCATGCAACTCTTGACAGCATAGTTACCATATGTCCAAACAAGAGGAGAATCCTGTGTCATACAGAATCACATGCTTACCATAGAAAACATTTTGGAGAGCTGTGTGGTAGAGCTGGAGAACATCGAAGGCATGATGAAGTTCAGAAGAGACATCAGCTCTAAGAGGTTGTTCTGTAATGGAGTTCCTGTCAACAGTAAGCGATGCTCTGCCTGCAGAGGAGTAGGAGACAGTGGGATATCCCAAAGATTATTTGCAAAATCTCTGGATATACAGGACAAATAGGCAGAGGCAGGTGGATTGTGGTAGGAAAAATGTAACAAAATGACAGGGAACTAACGTTAATAGCCATAAGGTGACGGTAGCGCAAGGTGCTCATGTTCTTCAACATGTGACCTTCATCAAACACAGCATACTTCAGTTTTAGCTTGCGGAAAAGGCTGCGATCACTATCATTTCCTATGGCCAAGTTGTACCTGAGGAACGAAGCAAACACAAGCCAATTAAAACGGAACAAAACAAAAACTAATTTGCTTCTCTTGGCTCTTGACGCCAACTGTGTCTTCAGGCAGCACTTTATCAGTGATCATTTGTAAAATGTCTGTGCATTTTGCTCACGTGGTCACTATGACGTTGAAGTCAGCGTCTCCATTGAGGATATCATGTCTGAGGTAGCGGCGTTCCTCCACGGACCCTGTGTAGAATATAAAAGCTCTAAAATATATAAACTCTGCTTTTGTCCCAAAGTATGAGAATGTACATCATGTTTATCCAATGAATACACTAATGAAAATAAGACCTTGATTAAAAGCAGGTACAAACACTCGTTTGAAAGGAACCACAAGATTAGGTAAGGGTTCTTTAACTGGACTTTCTTCTACTTATCCCATATAACAACACTTCTCACCACAGCAACTTATTGCTGGGTTTTGCTACAGGGCTGAATGTAGCTGTGGTATTTCTTTAAATAAAGAAAACAACAGTACAGACTTCAATGTAAAAGGATGAATGAGTGGGTCTTACCATAATAAATCAGAACATTGAGACTTGGACACCACAGCTTCAGCTCTCTGACCCAATTATCTACAAGACAGAGAGAATGAAATTATCATAATGAATGTGAATGAGAAGCTTCAGAAACACAGACTAAACACTACTGTTTCATATATCAGCATCTATGGAAAATTTAACTGTACTGCTCCTCCTCCTGGAGACCATTACCTAATGTAGAGGATGGCACAGTGATGAGATGAGGACCCTTTATTCCATTCTGGTACAACTGGGCCAGAAATGCTATAGCCTGGATAGTCTTCCCCAAACCCTGAGAGAAGGAGATTAAAAGAGGACAGATTCAGTCAGATATCAATCAAACAAAGCTAAAGAAATAAAGAAAGAGCCAGGTGGACAGACAAAGAAGATGTTTGAACATCTGTTTAAGGTCACAGACTACCCAGTATAAACACAAAGTACAAATCTTAAACAAATGTTCTCACTTCTCTCATCATCTTGGGGCTAAAACAACTTTAACTCTCGGCTGTTATGAATCTGTACTCTGTTTATTCACCTGCAGGATGGCGACAACCCCACGCAAACCACACTTTGATGCTGACACAGCAACACTTGTGTTTACATGTGTGGGCTTGTGATCACCACCTCATAAAAGTTAGCAGTGCACTTCACCTCTTCCCACAGATCCTCGCCTGGTTGCCTTACCATTTCATCAGCGAGAATCCCACTCAGCTTGTGCTCATGTAGGAGCAGCAGCCACTTCAGACCAATCAGCTGATAGGGTTTCAGCTGGAAACTGAAAGAAAATCATTTACAAGCTGAGAACAAGAATCAGATCTTTCATTTTTATAAAATCACATATTGTAAATATCCGATAAGCCCATGTATCATTTGTAGAAGCCAGTGCTAACATACATGTACATGTATGTTGTACATGTAAACCAACATGTATGTATGTATAATTTCAAAGAATTTGCACACGTACTGAAGTTTCTTCCATGAAAACAAAGTAACACGTGTTTGTGAAAAAACAACCCAGTTCTTCTTGCAAAACCTTGAGATTTTCTTAAAAAATAATAACTCTTAAAAAAGATTTCTCCTCTCAAGCATAACATCTGTAATTAGTTCAACCATTTTATGGACTGTTAATTAATTACTTTTTTAATCTGTGCATTTTTACTCACTGGCTGTTGAGTACGCTGGGCTGCTTCATGGCCCCTGTGCCCTTCTCCATCACTTCAGTGACTTGTTTGACCATTTTTGAGGAAATGGTCTCACATTTAGACATGAGCCCCAAGACAACCTTCCGTTCTTTGAGGACGACTCTGCAGCCCGGCAGTAAGCTCTCTGAGAGTCCATTGTCCTTATGAAAGACTTCGACCTGAAACAGGAAGAAGAGACAGTTATAGTTCACACAGTATCTCAGCTATGTAGTTCCCACTAATTTCTGCAGTAGAATCTATTAAAACATATAAATTATGACATAACCAGACAGTGGAGAGAAACCAAATGATCAAGAATTACTGAAATACTTCATGGACTACAATGTATGAGGAAGAAGACTGTCCTGCTTTGCCAGGTTTTATGTTTTATTTGTGAAGGAGATTTAACTTTTTTAGGTCTTTGGATATTATCAGGCAGTATTTCTAGAGGTCACACAGTTAGGAGCCCCAGAGGCAATGGTTTATTGTCTGTCTCAAGGATGTGGCTGTGAAAACACTGACAGAATTGGTAGTAAAAGCAGTTGCCATAGCAACCAACACTATAAAGATATGATGGATTCTGAACAGCTGTAACACAAGAACCCGTGAGACAGACCACCCTCCCCTGGGAAAGTACTGAATAAAATATAAAATGTGACCTGGGTGAACCGATAAACTGATATTTGGTTTTCAGTGGACTCTTCACACGTGTATGGACAGCTGCTGCTGTCACATGAAAGACAGCTTTATCCTGATAAAACTAAGCACACATTAAGGTGCTTGTTGTCACTGCCATATTGAGATCTTGTGATCATCATGATGCACCGCTACCTTTGATATTTACTCTATGGTGACAGATGACTGTATGGAAAATTGTTGTCTGTTGAGAAGCTGATAAAGAGTTCACTCAATAAGTAAACACAGTGGAAATGAAACAGGCCAGTGTCATTTTCCAGGTGTTTGGTAGGATGAATTCAGACTACAACTGGGTGTTGATCTTTGTGTTTCATCTTTCCCCATTAATACCATGTGCAAACTTGGATCTGACATAAAGTAATCACCTTGTCTATTTGATGTTTTTACATGTCTGTTGTATTTGTTGAGAAGCACTCACCAAGCTGCTCCAGCTATTGTATGGTCTCAGTTCCACAATTTTCTGGGCCTTTTTTAGCGAACACCCGGCAATCAGTGACAGCTCATCTAACGACGCCTCCTGGAAGAAAGTGATTATCTCCTTCTTCACGTCTGTCATGCCACCGCCAGAGTCAATCTCTTCATCCGAGTCTTCAAACTCGCTACTAACTGTGTCCTCTTCATTGTCACTTTCCCCTTCAGAGCTGACGCGTTCATCTGAGGCACGTGCCTTTCTCTTGCTCTCTGCTGCCTGATTCTTAGCTATACTGGTCCCACTGGCAAATCTGGACAGCATCTGAGAAGTGGATGAAGAGGAGGACGGCTTTGAGGAGGAAGAGGTAGTTGTTTTCTTGATAGAGGATGAAGACCCTGAGTCAGAACTTTTTTTAAACCATTTAGACAGAGTGGAAGCGCTATTTTTATGTTTGGAACTTTTATTGTCACCCAATTCTGAATCAGAAGCCTCTGTATTATCTGTTTTGCCCCTATCTGTTTTACTGACATTCCTGTGTTTAGACCCTTTGTGGTCCAAGTCTGAATCGTCTTCACTGTCATTTGTAGTTTCTTCGTCTGTACTATCCCCTTCTGTTTCACTGATATCCCTTTTGTTTTTAGAGTCTTTATGCTTATTGTTTTTTTGACTGTCAGTGCGATCTTTGCGGCTCCTCAACTTTCTGTGGTCCCTCTTTGACTTGTCTTTGATCTCTGACTTGCTGGATTTCTTTTCTTGAGGTTCAGGTGAGCTGTAACTGGTATTATCTGATGACAGAAGAACAGAATCAGCACAGTGTTGTCACCAATACTGACAACATGAAAGTTTAAAGTACACATATACATGAAGTCAATGAAAAGGAAGCTCAATTCTGATGACAGCTGCTGTGTCCACACCTGGGTCGGAGAACATCTGCAGAACCTGCAGAGCGTCTTCAACATTCCAGTCATGTTCCTGCAGCACCATCCGCAGCTCCTGAAAGACACATCAGCAAGGGTCAGAGGTGCAACACACAATCCACCTTTTTTAGAAAACAGACTCACAAAACCAGCCTAGAACTTCTTCAGTTTGATATGTCAGCGATCATTTTAAGTATCTGTAAACGACAGACAAGTGTTCTGCTTTGATTAGTAATTAGTGCACAAACACAAATCTAAAAACAGAACAACAGTGTGTCTAAATAATCCATGGTTACCCAAGCACTCTTGCATCCCCAATGGCTACGTTCAATAGTAGAGAATGAACTTTTTGTGTAATGGTTGGAGGATTCATTCATTCACTAAATAATTTAGTTGCTCACGGTTAACTCTATAATGGCAGAGTTTACAGATGAAACAGTGGAAACACTTTCTGAATTCACTTTAATTTTTTTTAAGTGTAAGATAAAACTGAAATTGGAGTAATCATTTTTGGACTCGAGGAACATAACATACTTTATCACTAACTCACTGGTTCCATTTCAGGAGGGAGTAAAACCCATTTCAGAACAAGATTCACAACAACATTTCAGAAACTATTATCGAAAAAAGAAAAAAAAAAAAAAACCTAATGTACTACAGAATGGGACAATGTGTCTGTGTCTTTACCTCTTTGTCCTGGTCAGGAAACTTCTTCTGCAGTCTTCTCACCATGGCCTCCTGTTTCTCCCAGCTTGGCTCTTGACTTTCATTATCTTCTTCATCAGAGTCCTTCTGGATTAAAGACAAAAAAAATGTCCCAAAAAATCGTTAATAAGTTGCTGAGATGTTGTAAAATGGTTTCATTTACACTTGACATTTCAGCTCAACAATGTGCACGTTATGCCAATAACTTAATTAGATCTATTAATCTCACCACTGATGGTTTCCTCTTCTTGCTGGGTGGATTCTCACCACTCTCCTGAGAACCACTGGATCCATCCAGCTTCCTCTTCCTGTCTTGATCTGGTGCTAAAGAAACATAACAGTCTTATTCTTAAAAGTGCCAGCTCAGCAGCTATAATTTTCATATATAGCACTTTGGTGTTACTGTGATATTTGTCTTTTCTCCAAATGTACACAGGTGCTGTGCTGCATCAAGTTTTGTATTTGCTTCATGGTTATGAGAATGACCCTAACTTTACTGAATACATAACAACAACTATCCCCTTAATATGTATATCTGTATAGTATTTTTTTTTAGCAGCTGTTAACATTCTTCATGCAAGACTGTCTCGCAGGAAAATGCTGACTTTAACACAACAACAGTATGAAAACTAAAGTAGGATGTGATTATGGTTTTATTTACCTTCTTTGTCACCAAACCTTAGAAGACAGGCGGCTACAGCTCCATCCAGTGTGCGTGTGCTCTCGATGACCTGAAATGGAACAATATAAGTTGTTTTCAACAGGCGTTATCATTAAACTGATTTACAGTGATGTCAACTTGTGCTTAAGTAGTGATACATGAGCACAGATCCTGCACATTGATCTGTACTTGACAGTACAGTATCGAGTTATGGTAATAATTTCTTTCTGAAAAAGCATCTGCATTATGTCAACTTACCTCTTCTAGATCCTCTCTCTTCAACTGAGGAAACATCTCCTGTAGTCGGTTAACTTTTGTGTCCAATTCACTGTCCTCATCATTTTTGGATGATTTCCCTAAGAGATTCCTGTAGAGAAAATACAGTCATACAATATAAATCAATGTGAATGTGGACAAATGTGAAAATATTATCATTTTAGGTGAAACTTACTTGGATGTTCTGGTCAATGTTATTTTAGTCTTTGGTTCAGAGAGGACCTCATCCTCCTCTAAGTCGATAGTCAGGACTTCCTCAAACACCACCCCTCGAGCTTGTGACTTTGATGAGGCTTTGACAGGTTTAATCTGAGCTGAAAAGCAAGATGTTAGAATAACAAATTACCAAATGACAAAATCAGACAAGATGAAAGGGATGCAGATCAACAAATATTTGTAAAGGTATGTTGCCTTTTTAATTTGCTCTGTTTGAAGAAAACTTTCATTTCATTGTGCATGTCAGTGCTTTACTATCCATCTCTTGTGAAAACATACTTTATGTCTCCATATAGGGAGGCTGTAGACTTCACATAGGAGATATATTTACGTTTGATTTTAACTTTTTATGCTGCAAATGGGTTGATAACAAGGAGTGTGGCACTTGACAGCAATGGCCATGTTTTATAGCTAGCACATTAACATTTTTTTTGTATTAAGCCACTATATATTATATGTGAAATACATTAAAAACTCTTTCAAATAACTCTGAAGGCAGAAATTGAAAATGGTGGACATGAAAGCGACCCAGGCCAGAGTCTGTGATGGTACGTAACGTCACTATGTGTCATATCACACATACCCGCTTCTGCTACAGATGCATTAACACGTGAGATTTCACCCTGACATTGTTATATAAGTTCAGTTGGTCTTAGCCAGATCATGAGGTGTGAGGTTCACAGCCATTATCCATTATAAATAACCTTCGAGTTATTACTGTCGACATATTTTCACCAATGTAACGACATTAAAATGAAGTGTTCAGCTACAACACGTGAACAAAACATCACTCAATAATGACAATAATGTGATTTAACGGTTCTGGGGACAGTATGTTTATAGTAATCGTATTACTTCATTGGTGCAGACAATAGCATGCCTGACACATCTGGCTACCAGCATTGTAAACTAGCTTTAACATCCAGCTAGTTACCTGGCTTGTTCTCCTTCTCAGATTCTGGACTTTTGGAGCCGCTTTCCTGGTCTTTGTTCGTCCCCGTCGCTGTCTTCTTGTCGAAACGAAAACGGTCTAAATTGAAGCGACTCATTTTTAACAGTCTAATCCGTGTCTTACCGCTGCAGCTCTTTGTCTCTTTCTAGTCAGCAGTATTTTTCTCTGGTCCAGTCTGCATGAAGCAGAGCTGCTGTTAGCCAATGTGACAACCTAGCTAACGAGCGTCGGATGTTAGCATAGCAGCCGGGGAGGAGACGCGCTGCTGCAAAGATGGCGATTTAAAACGGTGTCACTGCGCTGCGTGTAGCTGTAATATAACAAAACGTATCGACTAATAATGCGCGAATTTCGTATTAAAGAAAGCGGTTTAATCTCCAGTGTAATTACGCTTGTTGAATCTTGACACCAGCCGGTTTCCCGCGAACTCCTGCGGCCCTGGAGGATGTTGTGCCGACTCCGCTCATTGGTCAGAGGAAGAGGTGGGTGGGAACTTACAGGCGCCTCAAGATAGTAACCTGTAGTTTACTTCCGGTTTTGATTAAATTCGGATTTAGAGACTGAATCGTTAACATAGATCGTTATCGTTTCTTATATTTTTGTTGATTAATCTGTTGAATTACTTGTGGTTTCATATTGTGTATAATTTTATGGTCTTATAGTGTTTCATAGTGGTAGACTGTGTTTTCCTCTATAGTGTGGATGAAAATAGGAGGTGAACTATCTTGACACTCTTTCTACATTGCTGAGAAACCTGAGAAGTGGTGATGTAAGGAAATCTATAAAACCAAATAGCGTGATAACTAACCGTAAATCTGAATAATGAAAGGGTTATTCAGCGTGTGCCTGAGAAAAATAATCTAAATTCATCCAAGTGTAGGTCCTCTTGGTCGCTTGACATAATTTTGTAAAGGGATTTGTCCGGTTTTATCAGGAGACAGATGAACATACCTTAGACAATAAAAGTAAATCACATGCTAATGCTATTACAGTTCAATTGTTTTATGTATACCCAAACACATTTTCAGTATTCAGATGTATTCCAATTCTAATTAATAGTGCTGTCTTACAATTTTTGATTTGTCAAATCAGGGGAAGCAAATTGCATAATAATAAATATGAACAATGGCTTTATTCAATAAAGGTTCTCCAGTAAACCTAAGGTGCTTAGCTCACTGGGATAAAATTAAGCCCTTATCTGTGATATTATTTCACAGGTGTTTGTCAAGTCAGAATATATTACATGATTATGTTTAATGGGCAATAAAAATATTTAACTTCAAATTTCAATTTCAGTCAATGAAATTCCCCTGTTTCTTTGTGCTGTCCACTAGATGCCACACTCTCATGGGAAACACCACTAACATTCTTGAGTCAAAGACTGTCATACATTTACTGGTCAAAAGAGGGCAGCAGATACATATTCCCTGAGATGGGATGAAGGTACCCCTTTGAAACTCCTTCAACTATGTGGAGACACTTCTTACCCCAGAAGGTTTTGTGAGGACAGCACAGTTTTTATCAACTTTCTTGAACACTTTCTTTCTTGTGCTCCTTTGTAAGGTACAGTCAAAGATAAAGTGATACATAGATCTTATTAGAGTGGACTAGATTAGAGTCCAGCTGGATAGAAAAGAATGGAATATGATTTTATGGAACATCAGTGACACTGATTAGGATTAGGATAAGAACAGTGTAGAGGCTGATATGAAATTGAAGCCAGTTCCTTTTAATTGGGAAAAGAGCTTTTCAAAGGCTAACTCGAAGTTTATTATGGCATGATTAACAATTAACAATTCTTGACAGAAGATGGGCCTAGTGAAGTGGACTTTGTTGATATCAATTTTCTTCTGTAGAACACGAGGAGGAGTTTCATTTTAAAAAAAGAACAAGTTCACACATCAACACCCCAGATTTTCTGACTTGAGGGAAGAATTATTCTTATTGTAAGAATAAGTATAAGAATATAAAAGGTTTAACTGGATGTCATTGTCTTAATTTGAACAGCATAATGCAGTATAATCTTAGTTTACCTTGGTAAATATTAAGGCTATTGTAGCTGTAGCGTGTTGTCTTTAGGTCTTGATGGTCAAAGTCAATGGCAGATATGCCCCCCCTGCACACACACACACACACACACACACACACACACACACACACACACACACACACACACACACACACACACACACACACACACACACACACACACACACACACGCGGAGTCAGTGGATTTTGTTAACTGAAATGTATTTAGTCTAAAGTGTCCTGTAAATGTTATATATAAAATAACGAGCATGCTTACACAGCGCTTTTAAACCACAAAATGTGTGAATGTGCATGTGTTTTCCTTTTAATTGCTTTTGTAGCACTTTTTTGAGATTTTTTAAAAATATAAAGTGCCTTACAAATGAATTTTATTATTATTATTATTATTATTATTATGAAATACAAACAACAAACATGAGCCCCTGATGTTTGTGGTTTGATTCCACAGTTGTAGACCTTGCTTAGATACAGTGAGTGTGTTATGACAATTAGGTTGGTTTTTCTCATCAGAACACTCCTGCAGTCAGTACAGCGCCATCCTGCCGCCTTACTGTCGCCCCTATCATCGTCATGGAGACCATGTAAGTTATAGCATTGCATGTGTGTATGTCTCAGTGTGTGTGTGTGCGCGCTCTACCTAGGGCACAATAGGCAGACTGACACAGAGTCTGATAGGGGTTATGACCCTTCACAGCAGGAAGCTCAAACTGTGGCTCCTTGCCTTCTCCTGTCCTCCTGGTCAAGGTTTTTACATGTGTGTGTGTGTGTGTGTGTGTGTATGTGTACACATAAATATATTTATGGTAAGATTTCAAATATGTGTGAATGTGCATGTATTTTACATCAGCACTGGGAGAATCGTTTGTCCCTCCCCCCACTTTGTTTTGTCTAGATTTTTTCATGTCTGTATCACACACAACACAGACAAGCAGGCAACTCATTAACATGCACACTCTCGCACACAGACACACACACACACACATACACATGCACACACACACAGATACATCTTCACATCCACGCTGAGTGATAACATCAACAACAAATACATGATAACTGTGACTCTGAACGTGTCAGTAAATGCTTTGGCTGCAGGCGATGACCGAGAAAAAAAGCCTGGAATCATTCCCACAGCAAAAGGGAAGTAAGTGTTATTTATTTTAGCTTTTATTATTATTATTATTATTATTAGTGACATTAAAATGCATGCACACATATCATTATAAACATGCAACTAGAACAGACAAACTGTGCACACTGTATGTGTGTGTGGTTCTCATAATGTACATGTACATTATGTACATTTATCCATCTCCTGTTTAAAAAGTTTGTGTTTGCATAATATAACGTTGTGAATTATTTGTGCTTAAGTTTTACATATTAAGTGTCTGTGTCAAGTGCATGCATGAGTGTGGGCATTGCATGCATGTCTGCTTATGTATATGTTTCTAAGGTTGACCCAACCATGGTGTCCCAGTGGACTCGTCACAAAGTCTGTCACCACCCAGTCACCATGGCGCCCAACTTGGCCGAGACCCGACGGCGGCAGGGAGCACCTTGTCACCGTGGTAACACGTCTGGGATGTAACACTGCCCCCCCCCAAAAGAAATACGCAGAGACACATACACACACCACCCCATATGAAAGCTCTTTCTGAGGGTATTTAATTTAAAAAAAAAATAATAATAATTGTAGCCTCTGACTCTGAAGAATTTAACTGTGAGATTACATAGCAAGATAATTACAACCTGGTCACATATTAATTTTGTGCTATTTCGGTTTGCTTTAGCCAGTTTATGACTCATTTCAAACCAGTTTGGTAGCTCCACTGACGTTCATTATAACTTAATGTTCCCTATTCCACATAAGAGGCCTGCAGGCATGTGTTCAGTTTAATTTCTTCAGACTTAGTGTTCCACTGAACCCGCACAACAACATTTTGCACGTGATAAATAGATAATCACACTGTTGTTATTTTTAAGCCAGAGGCAGTTGATAAAAGCAATCATGTCCCGCAGTATGTTTATATTTTCATTCAGTCGACTGATGTAAAAAGTGATACAATGTCATATCAAAAAAACAGTCATATATCTGGTGCTTATACAGAATGTTTATATTGCCTCTTTTGTTCACACATAGATGTTATAATGAATATATAAACAAAAGCATTTAACATACTGAGACAACAGGTGAACAACGAAGTAGTGATGCTAAAGATATGTGAGAGGTTTTATAGATTTATAGATGTGATCACTGTGAAAACCTGTCACTGCTGTAATCGCTGTAATATAAAAGTCAAAATGACTGCAATTATTTTTCTGTAAACAAAGAAACCACCAAATTCAAGCATATACTTCAAATCTGGCTGGTAATAATAGAGGGATATTAGAGATTTGGAGATTAGAAATTATTTGCTTGTTTAACTTTAACCATGTCTCTGTTTAACCACTTTTAGTTTTGGCAAACAGTGTTTTTAGTTATGCTCCACTAATCCATGACTCATGATGGTAAATAATAAACTAGATCTTAGTAGATCATCAGTTTAAGTTCATGAACTGTTTATGAACTTTATGAATAAGTGGATTTGCTGTACATTAGCTGAGTAGACAAAGTGCTTGACAAAGACCAGTGTATAATCAAATAATATACTTGATTTTAACTTTGCTGCACAAAGCTGGCTTAAGGGACTTTGGCCCATTTATATAAATTATATTATATACAATATAAATGTGCAAAGACTTGTAGAGGGGAATATAGCAGTTTACTGTACATATAGTATATACAAAAGCTTATTTCGATTGCCCCATATGTTGCATTTCCATTGTATCCCCACTTCATATCACTGACACACTCAAAATCTACTGTCAGATAACTCATCAAACACTCATTTGACTTCTTTTGTACAGCTTTTGTTTAGTCATCACTCATACTACCACGCTCTCTCTCTCTCTGCAGGAAAACAGAAACAGCAGCAGGGGAGAATTCCCATGTTGCTGGAGGTGATGCTGCGGAGAAGCCGAGACAACCCACCAATCACAGAGAGACAATGACTGATCTTCCTGGCTGCCTTACAGAACATCAGTCAAACTGAGCTTTGTTTGCGCTGCATTCCTCTGTATTGTGTTCCTGTTTGCACTCCTTAATCAAACAATGTTAATTTCATTTCTTTTATACGCCCCTTTTCATTAAGCTGTAAACTATTTATTTTTATTTTATCATGACCAAATCCTAGACTATGACTGTGAATTATCACTTTTTATAAACATGGTTATAATGACATGGTTTCCATTTTCGTCTCAGGTGTGGTTCAAACAAAGTCGCTTTTTGTTTTTTTCATTCTTCTCCCTGGCAGCAGAAATCAGTGGCTGCAGTCAACTTTGTATGGGTCTGTCACATTAACGCAGTGTTTTAATTAAATAGAAGGAGACATGCAGAAAGACAGGGGGACAATGACTGATCCCCAGGCTGCCTAACAGAGCGTTGTTCAGGCAGAGCTTTGTTGGCGCTACATGACTTTGAATTGTCCTCCTGTCTACAATAGTTAAATCAAATGATGCCAAGTAT
Source organism: Polydactylus sextarius (assembly GCA_016801845.1). Classification (NCBI taxonomy): domain Eukaryota; kingdom Metazoa; phylum Chordata; class Actinopteri; family Polynemidae; genus Polydactylus; species Polydactylus sextarius. Next base: position 14,646,329 of record CM028915.1, read on the forward strand.
ATCCCTGTCGTTTAGACATAATATTGTGAGCTATATGGTTAATTATTTGTCTTTGTCAGGGATTTAAGTGGTTTGGGAAATAATATATCATCAACTGTGCCAAGCAGTGGGTGTGCTATCTGGATTACTTGGTGTAATTATGCTCAAAATATGGAAAACCAATATATACTCCTACACAAACTGCATGCATTTTTGTTTTAGTTGATTTAGCATTTCTCACAGTTTCTTCTCCAATTTAGATTGGCCTCCAAACTTGGAGACATCAGCTGTTAGAAATTTCACAAGCAGACTATACAAATTTACCAGCCAAACATTTTTTGATTTGTTAATGGCTCTGTGATACGTAATTGCCTACATGCACATTCAGATGCAAAGTCCTTTACACAGATGGAGAAACAACACTCATGTATAAGGTGTAGCAGAACTTTTTTGAATTCATTTATAAAGTTATCTGAGGAGGAGACAAGTGGGCCTAGACGGGAAGAGAATGAAAAACTCGTTAAGTGATTTCTTTTTCGCTGGCAGCCGAGCTGAGACAGCTGTGACTGTGTGTGTCCTGGTCTTTCTATTTGGTATAAAGTGGCAGGGAAGTTGAGACGACTGAGATGGGAATGTCAGCACAGGATCAGCACCCCTGCTGGTGATAACCAGTTGGGGGTCTGTCTCCTCTGGGACGCCGCTGCATCTTAAATGTGCGTGTTTTGATAAGACACGTGAATGAGAGTAGGTGATTGTGTGTGTATGTGTTTTAACATGTACATCATAAATATATGTGTGTCTATGTGAATGTTAGGGGCCAGTGTCTGGACCCTTTTTGTTTTGAGGGGGGGAAGGGAGGTTAGAGTGGTGACAGGCTCAGCTGTGGTGAATTGTGGGAGAAAAAGAGCTGACGCGACGGGAGTTGATGTCTGACATGACCCCTCTCAGCAGGCACACTGCAGGGAGCTGGGAGCTGTTGCTGACTGTGTTTGTGTGTCTGAGTGTGCGTGTGTGTGTGTAAGTAGGCAAGTGAAGGAGAGAGATGGAGTTAGAAAGTGAGGAGCAACAACAACAACAACAACAACAAAGAAGGAAGAGGACTGTTCTGTCAGTGTCCTGACCCATTTTCACCACAAATGTGAATGTGTCAACCTGATTTCTCTGAGATTCGCAGCAAGTCGCAGAGTCAACTTCTCTGTGAAACACCATCTTAATGGACGTGACACTGGACTTCTCCTGCTGTGTAACCTAATCTTCTCCGGTCCTTTCCTTCCTCCGCCTTCCATTTTCTCTCCCTCCATATCATATACCCCTCCTTGACCTTCTCGCTCTTTGTTGGTGTCCCCGTGCACCCTCCTTCCCTCTCCTTCTACCGTGCTCAGCCTCACCTGAGGGTGCATTCAGCTCGGTAAAGTGATCTACGAGGTGCTACGCTGCTTCTTGTTGTGTTTACCATTCTTCTTCCATGCCCCTTAGCATTTCATCACAGTTTCTAGTCTCATCAGTATTTATACCATCCCTCTATTCTTTCATCTCTTATTCTCCTCTGCATCCCCAGTCCAACACACACACACCTAAATCCCTCTCTATTCAAAGTCTCTCCTCTCTGGGTCCAGTGCTTTGCCATCAGTCTCTGATAAGTGCCCACAAAGCCCCCACTGTCTAGTGTGACCCTCTATTCTCCCCCCATCCCCTCTCCCTCTCTTTCTCTCCTTCTCTGTCCGTCCCGGAGCAGTCAAGCGTGAGGTAAAGAGGAGGGGGCGTTTATCTTGTGCACACACCCCAACTTGTTTTACCTTCACCCTGTCGTCTTTACTCTCTTTCCGTCCATCATACTTTTTTTTTGTTTGTTTCAACTGATTTTTTTATGTTCTAGTCACATCCTCTTACTTTTTTAAACTTTCTGTTGTTTCCCCACCTTTTTCCTCTCTCTTTTTCATCCAATTTCCTTTGGCTTCGAGGGAAACCTTGCCCCTCTTCGCTCACAATGGACGCTGATGCTTTTAATGTGGGACAATGGGGCAGATCTGAAAGGTTAGCCAGCCCTTTGCACTGTATCCCCATGCACTCTCCACCCTCCACTGATCCCTCTCTTTCTTCCCACTGCCACCTACACCTGCCTTTCTTCTCTACTATAACTCCTTAATCCTTTAATTCTAGTTAACTTAATTTTTTTTGTTTTTTGGGAATTTCTCCTTATTGTGCATTTCACAAACATGCACACCTCAGTGACTTATTCTCTAAAAATGAAGAAAAGATCCTCAAAACCTTGTCAGGGCTAGCTGGTTAGCTGGTTGATCAGCAATAAAATGCTTTCTTTCTAGTTTTGGCTATGTAGCAATAGCGATAAACAGGAGAAGAAAAAAGCAGAGTTCAAAAGCAAAAAGTTATAGCTGGCTCATGTTTCTCTGCAGTGTAATGTAACTATTATCTGTCTTGCATGGTGGGCCAATCATACATGAACATGAACATGTAAAAAAAGAAAAAAAATTGACTATTTACAGTCACTGAACGAAAGAATAAATAATCTGATATATTGGGTGTAATGTATGGATATTTAGTTGGAAATTTCAGCTTCATATCTGTGCAGTGTTTTTGACTGAAACTGCTTATTGGACTTTATCTCATTAACCACCAATGGTTTTACAAGTCACTTACTCTTCTATATGACCTTTTATTTGAAATTTCAGAAACATCTGTCATTATCTTAATTATACTTAACTGAAAGCTCAACTTCAAGTTATTATTGTACAGATGACATTACTTTCTCACTTGCAACATATCCTCCAAGCTCTTCCCTCTCTGCCCCCACCCACTCCTGTCAATCAGCAAACTAGTCAGTCAGTCAGCCAGTCTGCCAACCCACCTCTGAGATGCTGAGTGCTACTAATAGGTCTTGTTAGCCACTTAACTGCCTACCCTGCTTTCTCTCTTTCCCCTCTCTCTCTGTATGAATAGAATAACCCTAATGGTGCTTGTTTGCCACTCCACTGCCTTCCCTTATCTTCCTATGGTTTTATCATTGGTGATCAGTGTACCTGGAGATAAGTCTCTGTGTGAGTGTGCAGTATCCTCTTCCTTGCGCTTTTATCAGTCGTGATCAGTGTACCCGGAGTTCTCTGTTAGAGACCCCGCCTGAGAAGGTCATGTTTTTATTCGCCCCAATCGGCTCACTGACCGATAAGACAATTTGTCAGGTGGAAATCAGAGAGGCCTTTTCTTGGTCATCTGGGGGACAGATGGAGGAATGAGATCAGGAGGTGAAGAAAGGGAAGATGTAACATGAGGTGAAAAGAGGTATAGCATGTAGAAAGAAAAGAAGGTGTTTTTATCTTTGCCAAAAGGGAAATATTGATCTCTACGGCCAAGATAAAAAAATGCTTGTGAGGATGATTTATATTTTAGAGTAAAGGTCTATTTGTTGGGGTTGATTATGTGATGTAACTATGTGTTAAATTACCTCCTTCAAACATCAGTTGTCTGTTCTTAGCAACCAGTGTGGGATGCATCTTTTTTTCCCATCTTTTTAAACTGAAAACACAACTAAACTATGAAGCGTAAATACGTCAATGGAAACACAGCTACAAATTTACCACAGTGCTCTTGTCAAACTTTACCTTGGTTTTAACATTGAAGTTTTCTTATGAATCCTTACATTGTTCCCTGAACCTTTTGATGATTTTAAAATGAAACGAGGCAAATATTGAACATGGCAAAAAGTGTTACTTTTCGAGTGGTTACTTCTGGACCTTCTCATCAGTATTCACTCCCTCTCCCACAGGCTTCCCACTCCGGCCTTCACTAATCTAATCACCTCCTCTGCAGACTCACACAAAGCCTCCAATAGTCCAGCCACGGCCCCTTAATCGACATGTTATTGCCCACAATCACATTTACAGCACAGAGGCAAATCTGCACAGATGCGATTGTGTCGGCTGTTAATCCAATCAACCACCCGCTCACCTTTCTTTTACTCGGCATCTTTCATCTTCAAAAACAAGGTGACAGTGTTTTAATTTTCATTCTTGGGTTACTCTCCATCAATTTGGCTCACAGTGTATGGTGGGGTTTATGGAGTGAGACACGTGTAGGTGCTGGTTATTGTACAAGCTTTTATTTCTCTCCTGTGGGAAAATGAAGAGCAGGGGTTTTGGTTCAGATGTGATTAAAATAGGAGCTTTCTGTTATTGTTTATTCACAGGAGCAGTGTCTATTGGATCATATGGGTTTATTTTTTGTTCAAGTCTCCTCGCGGTTTGGTGGCAATTATTTGTATTTTGGTAATTGATGTCGGTCAGCGGGGTCAGGGTAAAATAAATGATTTATTGATGACAAAGGCCCAACTTCTCTCTTGTGGGAAAGATAACTGGCCTTTGTACTCTTTGGGAGGATACAGGGTGATAAATACAGTTGGGATAGTTAAAACATTTTCAGTAAAGCAATAGAAAATCAAAATATATGAAAATCTCTGTACAGTTCTAATTGGGCACATTCTGTAACACCACCCGGACATGGAGACCATGCAGTCATAGTAAGTGCAAACTTGAATTTCTACACATTTCAGCTGAAATTTTACCAGCTAGCGTAAAAGCATTGTAAATGCATCAGGTACATCTTCCATATTGTTATGCAATGTAATTTGACGCACATGCCTTGAAGATAAGCTTCTTTAAAGCTGAATATAGAATAAATATAGAGAATCGTTACACAAAGAATTATACATCATTTGCAAACGTAAGAAACTTGTTCAGGAAAAAAAAACCTTCGGAAATTTGACATTCACTGATATTCAGAAAGGTCTTATCTCTCATCAGTAAATACATTCACTCATTCAGAAAGACACAGAGGTTGACGTGCATATAAGATGACTCAACCAATCCCTGAAGTGTGTCATCAGGCAACACTGTTTCATTTTGCACACACACATTCAGCTAATTAGCTCTCACAAGCATATCTCAAGATTTCTGTATGGGAATATATCACATATACATTAAAATAATAATTTGTATTATCAGACAATCAAATTACCAAATATACCAAACATTGGATGTTCAATGCGAGTTGCTAAAAATGAAAAGAATACAAATAGCTGAGAACAAACATCAGTTGAGAGAAGAAAAAGAAAAGACAAAAAATGTCTGCTTTAATATGTGATGTTTATATGTGTACTTCATTGTGGTCAACAAAGTGGTCAGGTGGCCAATGGACCATCCTTGGAAAGACATGGGTGGACCTCTTCACTCTCTGGGGATTGGATTAGTGTGTGTGTGTGTGTGTGTGTGTGTGTGTGTGTGACCCAACCCTGGGTCTCCAGGTCAGAGTTCCTGACACACACTCACACCCAGCAGGGTGACAAAATAATTAAATCTGAGTATGATTGACAGACAGTTCATCTCTCTCTCTCTCTCACACACACACACACACACACACACACACACACACACACACACACACACTGACACAAATAGGGGGCATTACTTTCCCATAATCAGCAACGAAGACAAGACAGATGATCTTGTCTCTGCTTCTTTGTGTTCCTCACAGTTCAAGATGAAGAAAATTACTCAATTAAGCATTTAAAAGAAAGTAAAGTAAATCATCTATTAACAAGACAGGTAATACATTTTAGTTCACAGAGCTGGTAAGTTTTTAGTCACAGTCAAAAAAAAAGTTATGTTTATACTTTGTGAGTGCTTGGCCATGATGGACATGCAATCACAAAGTAAGTTTCTTTTTCTGATGACACTTTCCCAACATAAACCACCATAGTCATTTATGTAATAAAGGAATATATGTCGTGTTTGGATGAGTCACATTTATTATTTTTCTTCTCTTTTAGTTTTAATCCCCAAAGTTCTCATTTTACATAGAAAGCAATGGAATGACTCACAGCCTCATCATCATCCAACTGTAGAGGTTAAATGTCACATGTCCACCTACACAACCTTTCTGTAAACTCTTTATTCTACTTATTATTGTAATATTCTCTTGTCAAAGTTTCACATTCAATAATTGTTAAGTTCCTGGTGAATTCCGTGTTTCTGTGTACTTTACAGTGTTTTTCACCTGTAAAGTAAGTGAAATCTGAGCCCAGTGAGATTGTATATGTTGATATCATCTAAGACTCATTCAGCATGTTGTGAGACCCATGGCCCATCTATATTCACATTATTTCAAGAAATGAGGTTTAAAGACTGAAGTGGGGAAAGAGCAAATGACAGTTGCTTAGAAAAGAAGAGAGAATGAGCATCTTGTTCTTGGAGGTACTGTAACACAGACAGCTCTGTTTTAGACAGCACGTTCACCTTTGAAGGGTGCACTTAAAAGTGTGGGTGTATGTGGGGTGGAGAGGAGGCGGTAAAAGCGGGTCTGGGTAGGTGGACAGGGGGAAGGCGGGGGTAACCTGTGGATTGAAATGGTGTGCCTCCCCCTGCCTGTCCTCCATCCCCTTGATTCTGAGAGGCCGTTTTTCTCTACAGCCACAAAGGGAGAGGGGTCAGATTGCGCCGGCACATTCACCGGCCCACTTTGTTTTCAAATGGTTTTGTTTAGTTGTGACACTTTAGACACCCAACACCTTCCAAGAATCCGAACTCTTGTGTGGGGGAGTACAGAGGGCAGGTGGGTGGTGTGCAGGCATGAGGGGAGAGGAGAAGGGAAAAGGTAGTGGAGGGGTGATATGAGGGGATCAGAGAGAAGGAAAATTGGGATGGAATTTGTTTTATGGGAATCTGGGTACAGCATCATCCCTCGCTTCCATAGCATGTGGGTCCTGGTCTTCCTCTAGTTTAACAGCTTTCTGCCCTGAATCCTTATAAAATGATGAATGTTTCATCTTCTGCCGCCACCCCCCATCCCGGCTCGTGTACCCCACCCTATTCCATACCTCTCTCAACCCCTGCCCACTCCTCCAGCCCTCCCTGCACTCCCTCGTGCCTCAAGGCATTCACGCTGTTTAATCTTTTCCACCTCTGAGTGTTTAAGCAGCTTAACACAGCAGGGTCTGGGCTGCTCAGCCTGAAGTAGACTGATGCCTGGCAGCTTATACAGGACTAATTGTAGGCTTAGCTCCAACTTTTTACATGACACTTTCTGCCAATCTATTGATATGTGTGATGCCCTACGTGCATAAGCATGCGCATGAATAATGTAAAGACACATGTGTGCCAGCTATGCTAAATCTATTCTCCCCCCAAAGAAATTATCCTTAAGAAAACTGAATCACTTCATTAAGATGCTTTCAAATGATATATGTTCCAAGGAGGATTTTAGGCCAGTTTATAACATTATGTAGTAATGGTACAGATATAACAGGAAGTGAGTGAGACAGTGGGGATGTTCGTATCCTGGGGTGGCATTTATACCTCTAGGCCTTGGAGACATACCCTGTGGTTTAGAGGCACTGCAGGAGATGTGATTCTTAAACTGAAGGGAGGACAAAATGCATTTGTTAAAGTTATTCAAAAGTGTAACATCTAAAATGTCCTCTTTCCTGATATTAGATCAGTTCCTACTTCATTTGTGTACAGTTATTTTCACAGTTATGATATTTCTTATTTCAACGAGAGTTATGTAAGAAAAAAATATTTTAATTTGTGGAAGCAAGTGTTGAGATGTAGCAGTTTGTGTGACGATGAATAATGTTCAATTATCTGCTTATTATTTAAATGGTGTGTAATGAAACACAGAGAGAGTCTTTGTAAATACTTCATGACATGCTTGACAAGGCAGCAGTACCTGAACTCACAGGGGCCATAGAGTCAATTGCTACACATAGGCAATGCTTTGAAGGGCAGGGGTGCGTGCCGTGCCGGGGGTGGCTCACACACACATGCGTGCACACACACACACACACACACACACACACACACACACACACACACACACACACACAATCCATTCCACAACCATACACACCACATCCCAAAGGACAGAAGGTGCAGCAGCAAGCAGCAAAACCAAACTCACTACACACCATCCAGCCAAGGGCAGCTGAGTTCACCTGCTATGCAATTCAGTCTTTGAAAGGGAAAAAAAGGTGCGCGTTGAGTGTGTGTGTGTGTGTTGCATGTGTGTGGAGCGGGTGTGTGAGTGAGAATGAAAGGCAGCAAGAAGGAAAAAAGGCTAAAAAGATAGAAAAAGAGAGATAGAAACAGTGTGTGTGAGAGAAAAAGAATGAATAAAGAGACACGGAAAGAGAGCAAGGGAAAGACTATCTGCTGCATTAACCTTCCCCTCCACAGTGCCAGTATAGAGTCTTTTCTGCACTCCTCTTTCAGCAGGGAGGACCCAGGGGACGGTAATGCTAAGCCCCACTCCATTCTTCCACCAGAAACTTTGATTTCCTATTAGGTTCCTCCTGATGGGGACTGATGGGGAAAGGAGGGGAGGAAAGGAAGGTAGGGAAGGATGGTCACTGAGATGGAGGGCGGGAGAGTGAGAGAAAGCAGATTGGTGGGAAAAAAAGTGAGAAGTGGCCAAAATCAGAACAAGAAAGGAGGAGAAGAGTAGATAAGAGTGAAAAAAACAGAACAGAAACAGATGCAGCAAGTGCAGTGAGAAGAAAGAGAAAGAAGGGTGAAGATGAATAGGGAGGGCTGGCCAATCATCACATGTGGTGGTGGCAGGACGTCGGCTGTGGGACACTGGCTGTTCCTGTCCTGGGTATCAAGGGCATTGTTTACACTCAACCCATTTAGTACTGACCTTTCCTAGCTGGCAGACATACAGACTAAGAGGTAAAAAGGCACACTGAGTAGCAGACAGGTCGGTATGCAGAGAGACAGGTGAGAGACAATATGACAAGTTTGTAGGGACAGACAGATGTGTTGATAAGAGACAGTGTTGATAAGAGTATAATAATAACAACAATAACACTTGTTTGGCACGTTTCATACAATACATGCGGCTCAAAGTGCTTTGATACTGGCAAAAGAAAAAAAAGGAGCATGAAATAAATTACAAAGCAATAAGATTAGGATAGAACTTATTATTGCATAGAAGAAGTGTGGCAGAGGAATAAGACAGATAGACAGGTAGGCCTGCAAAACAGGAAATATGAGTCATCTTTTGTGAATGTTGTAACTGCTTTCATATCTAAATGTTGGCATCTTGAACAGAGTCAAGATTAAAAGATAAGAAATTGTTTTGTTTTTTATACAACTTAACCTCAACAGAAAACATATTTGATCTCCTATAAAACATATCCAGATATGATTCTAGACATCCAGATATGATTTCTGTTGACACAATGAGGATATTACTTATCACCAACTAACATAGCATGAGTGTCCACATGTAATTTTGTTACCTGAACCAAGTAAAAGGTGCATTGAAAAAGCTTGTGTTATTGTCACAATTCATGGGACACACATGTGCAACCTGCATTTTGTGTCACAGTGCATGACCTCCCATGAGGGCAATGCAAGAACAAAAAGCCTTTGGTATACAGGGAGTACAAGTTCAACTGATCTCTATTGTCTCCTCACTTCTTTTACAGATTTCACCCAGTTGACCCCATTATGATGACAAGTATAGAGTTTTTCTGGAAAACTGCAGAATGTATGGTGAGTTTGTGTTGACACGTGGCACATCGAGATGGGGATAGAAATTTACAGAAATTATCAGAAAATTAGAAAACATACACAAATATAATATACAAAAGAAATTAACATACCCTTCCTTCCTAGTAACTATAAATAATCTATTAATATCAATTATCTATTAAAACTACAACAACTATTTGCTGATGGTTATACTTCACAAGCCAAAGCACCATCCAGGACAGGCCCTGTCAATGAATCATGCTCAACAACAACATTTATCTGTGTTTTTATGATAACTAGATCCCATGTCGTGTGTGGGAAAGAAGGATGAGACAGATATTAAAGTTGGGTAGGCGAGACGGAGAGATATGGAGACAGAGACATACAGAGAGAGACAAAAGGGAAGGAGAGAGAGGTAGTCGGAGAGAGAATGATTGATTGATGTGGTCAGTGAGGCGTCACTGATCTCCACGGGAGCACCCCCCAATGAAGAGGATGTGGATTGGCCTTAATGGTGTGAAAACAGGCAGAATGCAAAACTAATCTGGGAGGAGGAGGAAGATAAGGACAGCCAAATCATTTACAAACAAACAGAGTCAATGAGCCTGGAAATTTCTGGGGTTTGCAATAAAAATAGATTTTGATTTCACAAGTACCTTTAACCCAGGGATCACTGTTCAGGGCATTTGCACTATTACCACTTCACTATCTGATTTTCTTGTGTGGTGGTATTCTTTTCTGCAGTGAAGACATTTTTTTTTATTAAAAATCCACAAACTTATCTTCACAGGTAGAAAAAACAGTGAATATTTATGCATTTTAATGATAATGAAGCAAGTAACAAAAGCGAAGAACATGACTGATTCCAAAAGAAAGAGTGGAAAAGAAAAATGTCTCACTGAGAGAAACAGGGAGTTTAACAGGTGGGATATGAGTCTGGTCTCGCAGTCACTCAAACAACCATTGTTTATGTGTTTGTGTTACCCTGCAGAGAGGTTTGCTAATCCATTACAGCAGTAGGAAATGTTTGGCTATATTAGCTGTGTTATCCTGCTGGGATCTTGTATCCCAGTAAGGGTTCTTTATTCTACAAGTTGCCCTGAGGCATTATCAACCAACAGACAACAAATATACTTAGAAATGGATTAAGACCACGTGAAGGAAGTTTTTATATCTATCTCTGTGTATGCTTTATAGACTATATTTGAATTTCAAACAACCTCTACAATGAATAGAGTTGAGATCATTTGTTTGGAGGTATTACAGTTTCAAGTAGCCAAAATAATAATAAAAAAATGAGTTGAGGTATTTAAGTTATTTTTGTGAAGGCTGACATTCACTGAGCCGCTGTTATATTTCCTTTCCATTTGAAAAGATCCGTGTTAATCCAATTCCTTCACTGTGGGAAGTGGTGTGCTGTTGTCTAACTGTAGCAGGGGACTTGTTGTTTCTGAATCCGCCCTGCAGCTACTGTTGTGCTTTAAACGACCACTCGAGAAATACATGATAGCATCACTCCTCTGTTAACTAGGTGTTGTAAAGTTGGGTGGGCCTTTCCTTCAGGACTCAGAGTCACTTTGAATTTGAGAACACTGATACTCAAGCAACACTTCACCAAACATCATCACTTCTTGGGTAATTCTAAATACACCACATCTGTTTGATGTATCATTTCAAATGGCGACAGCGAAACAACAGCTGTGACAGTGGGATGGTAACTGTTAGAGCTGAACTATATAATTCAGGAAATATTATAAACACCCATGTAGCTCATTTGTTTAGGGGCTAAACACAAATTAAATCAGAGCTTCATCTTATTTGTATATGGCTTAACACAAACACAGCTCACCTGTTAAACTCACCTGTTTTGCCAGTACATTTGAAAGTATTAGTATGTAAGTCAGAAGTCCTCTTTATTTTGAATGTTTGCTAATTGTTATGTACTGACGGTCCATGCTTATTTAGAGTTGAGTGAAGTTGAGTGGAGTATCTAACAATGAGCCAACAGGACTGGATTCTAGACAATATAACACGAGGTGGTGTTGCTTTAACTTAATGCTTCTCTGTGTTAGCTGATGTACAGTACCTTGCTGTTTTATGCAGAACAACAAAGGTGTGTGACTACACAATGCGTTAACAAAGAGGAGCTCATTCTCTATGTAATTGTGTGCATGTGCATGTATGTGTGTGTGTTTCTACCTGTGCAATTATCACTGCATCAAGTTTTTGTCCCTGTAAATGCACTTCTGCTATTCTCCTTCTAAATCCTTGTGTCACTCTTAGTCACCACATCTCAATTGCTTGCTTTTCAGTGCACAGAAATGGCTTTCCACAACTCCATTGTGGACTGCCTTCTTCCTGGATCGGCGGCTGAATGGACAGATTGAAAAGAGGGGGGTGAAAATGATATGACATGTATCTCTAATTGGTAAGATGGAGCAAAAGATATGCAAGTGCATGAATGTGTGAGCATGCACCAAACACTGCTGTGTGTCTATGTGCACCTGAAAGAGGGAGACAGGCGAGGTGAGGGGGTGCGCTGTCGCTGTCTGTGCTCTGTGTGCTGTGTGAGGGCGGGAGGAAGGCTGTAAGCGATACCCTTGTCTGTTTCCTACTTGCCCCACTCTAAGGCCGCTCCACCCAGGCCGGCCCGGGAGAGAGTGGGGGTCCCCTGGGAACTGGACAGGACACGAGAGAGAGGAGGGGGGGCAGGCTTTCAGCCATTATGAAAAGGAGCGGAATCAAATACATGCAAAATCTCCTTCAATATACTGTATCCCTCACCTGAGTAGGGCTCCTAGCTGAAAGGAGATCCGCGGGGGCAACTGTACAATGGGTCCAGGAAGGACAAGAGAGAGAGGAGAGAAGAGGAGAGAAGAGAAGATGGGAGGAGAGGAGACTTGTAGTTAATAGGTAACGTTTACTCAGAAGGAGAAAAGAAAGGAAAAGGACATTGTTTGCTAACCTACCTACAACACTTTTCACTGGTTTAGTTGATCTTTTGTTGACTTTCACATTGTCATGAAAGGAAGAAAATTAACCAGTGGTCTCTAGACGGTTGTATCTTTATGTTGTTTTGGAGGCTGAACATCAATTTATCACACTCCTCCTTTTTATGCTTCATCATCTCCTCCTAGGCCTTGTTCCTGCTAAGACTTGTTCTTTGCTGAAAGCAAGACTAAGTTCTTCCAAGCAAAGAGTTGGTTTAAGCCAAGAATTGTGTAAAGTCTATATGTGAACCTTTTTGGTGGAGTGTTACATTATGATGACGTGATGACAAAATGTTGTGACAGTAATTATTCAAATTAACCAAAGTTCATCATGTTCTATCTCATGGTCTTTCACTTTCACATTCACAAGAATTTAACATTCTTCACATTTTCATTAACTAAAACCCCTCGTCTGTTTGTGCAGGTTCCTGAGATGATGCTGACATCAGTTACTCAACAAAGTAGCAATCAGTGACATATGGCTCTGTGTCCTCACATGTATATGCATGCACAGTACACGTGAATCTGGCAGATTGCCAGCGAAGGTTACATGTGGTGAAAATGACCCGTGTCAAGTGAATGTGTGGGTGTGTATGTAGTGGACACCCTCTAATGGCTGTTAACGTGTGTTTGAGGATGCAACACACACACACACACACACACTCACAAGAGCCACCTACCTCTCTGCACTCTTACCCTCTCGCACACCTCTCATGTTCCAAGGTGTGAAAAAGATGGAAAAGCACCTCCAGCCAAATCACTTCCGAAGTGTCCAGCGGTTTCTTTTCATGTTTGCAGAGTCAGTCAGAGTGAACGTCCCGTCCCCAGCTGAGGAGGACCAGCCGCACGCTCTCCGTAACCTGAGCTTGTTGGAAGTCATACTGTGTCAAAAGGAATAAATAGCCTTGCAGCTGAGGTGTTTCCACTTGGGGAGAATAATTATACTCTACTAACACAAATACACACAGGGGGTGCGCACATGTACACATTGTAATTGAGGTGTTTACATTGCATTTTTATGAAAATTTCAAAAGTAGTAAATCAAAGTAAATCAAAACTGAGAGCTGCAGTTTGGAAAGAACTAACATGAAACGTACAAAGGTAGGATTAAACATCACAAATCATTAGACTTTTCTCTGAATTTACCCACACAGCACACATGCTGATTTCTACAAAATGGACAGAGGATTATAAGCAAACACACAACAAACCTCAATAGCCTCAAACATGCAAATCCACACACACACACACACACACACACACACACACACACACACACACACACACACACACACACACACACACACGCACGCACACACACATAGACACATACACAAAGCCATGTAACCGATTCCGCAGGAGCATTGAGCACTGTGGATAATTGGTAGCACCATTGTGCTGCTCTTCAATGGGCTGGTTACCCAAGAAGCCTCATGTTCGCGTTCATGTACATTTGCTTTGAAGGTGGCGGACACAAAGAGCTGAACCCTGCCCAGAACAAAGCCTTGGGAGACCCTGCTTCACCCACAGACGTCTTTCATAGAGAGAACCACAGAGATAAATGATCTTCTTCCTTGTGACAGTGTGTATAGTGTGTGTGTGTGTGTGTGTGTGTGTGTGTGTGTGTATTTGCGGCTGGACATTACGAACATTCAGGGACGAACTGTTTGTCATCATAGACACCACAGGATGTGTTTTGTCAAAATAGTTCAACCTCACCTCGACTTGAGAACTAGACTTGATTCCTAACTTTGGGAAACTTTCAAAATATGAGAAATAAACTTGTCTGTCACTGTCACATATCTCAAATTATGTTAGTACATTTAAAACCTTTTCTCCCTATACGCATTTTGCTGCAGATTTACTGTCGTTCCCAAACTGAAACATTCAAGTTACAGTAGTTCACTTTCTGCTGCAGAACAGTAATCAACAATAAAAATCATGCAGCTATAATACTGGTCACTACAATAAAACAATAAAACAAACAAACACTTAATGGAGTTCTGAAATCTTCAGTACATTAAGAACTTGTGTATTTGCAAATACAAACATATACATAATCTTTTTTTATAAAATGCTATAATGTTCCAACTAGATAAAATAAAGCACAGTAAATACACTTTTACTTCCTGGTTTGATTTGGGGGCAGCTTTAATGTCTTAGTCAGTGCCTCAGATAAAAAAATCAGTTTGAGTTGACAGCATCAGGATGCTGCTTTACAACAGATGAGCTGCAGAGGAGAACTAAGTGCTCACTTTTTTCCTGCTGTAATTATGTACACTTGACTTTTGCCCATGATGTGATAAAGCGTTCTTTTGTTTGCGTGATTACTTTGTTATTGTGTTTTTGTTAAGTGTCTCTGCTGGTATAAATATAATTTAACTGCGAATGGAGCGTAGTTTAAACAGATTTTTATACAATATAATAATAACATATAGAGCCAGTTTTCCACTAATTTCAACACAAAACACAAATGTTGACTACCATAGATCAATGTGTGTGTGACCTGTGTCACAACACTTCTA
Source organism: Polydactylus sextarius (assembly GCA_016801845.1). Lineage (NCBI taxonomy): Eukaryota > Metazoa > Chordata > Actinopteri > Polynemidae > Polydactylus > Polydactylus sextarius. The sequence goes on from CM028915.1 coordinate 14,661,368, forward strand.
AGGAAACTCATTAACAATTAACCATATCACTGAGTCAGGTCATGCAATGCAACAGGTGCTCATTGCGTCACAGCTGCATTGTGTGTATCTGTGTGATCACTATAGGTTACGCTACAGAATAAGGTAATACAGGGCTGGGGTGGCTAATGAGAGGTGAAAGCCTTAGGCAATGGGGAGGTTTTGTTTGTTAGCAGTTAGACCAGTTCATTGAACTGAATTGAACTGAATTTATTATACTCTATCCATCCATTCATCTCTGTCTGTCTGTCTGTCTGTCTGTCTATCTATCCATCATGTCTTATACTCTTATCCCATCATGCCCCTGTTGCACTTGTCCCTACTCTCTCTTTACTTCTCTCCCTCTTACTTATTATTCTGTTTCTATCTGCCCATGGTGTCCTCACTCCCCATGCTCTCCCTGCCTCTCTCTCTCCCTCTCTCTCTCTGGGACAGCAGATGGAGACTATGGCCCAGTTCTGCCTTTTGTTCTGGGTCCCCAGAGAGACCTGTGGCTTTTTGGACAGCACACAGCTCAGCTCCCCATATCTCATACAAAATGCAAGCGCCTTTCTTTTCATTAAAAAAAGGAAGCTGTGGAATGCATATATTCTGAATATGTTTATTGAAATGAGCAGGACTATGACTATGGGGGCTTAAGACATGTTGAACGCACCTCTCGACCCAAAAACTCCACATCAACATGACTCCACTGAATTTTTTCTTTGTGTTTTAATTGATAAAATCCATGTTTGTGCTTCTTGTGTTTCTTAAATGTAATGCTGCCCACCAGTTTTGAATTCTTTACTTTGCTCTGTGCAATTTTTCATTTATCATTTATATCCACTTAATATTCTGCTTGATGCAGATGCACTTAAGCCTATTTGCAACAATAAAGACGAATCCTCTTCACACACACACACACACACACACACACACACACACACACACACACACACACACACACACACACACACCACAGGACGATTTATAATTTGATGCACTTTAAAAGCAAACACATCATCACGCGACCACACGGAACAAAAACAGGAACACGTTAAGCTTCACGCAGTGACAAAAGTTTTCCCTTTCATTCACTTATTTCACTCACAACAGCATCCACACGCTGCGTGGTGCTTCTCGGGTTTCTCTGACTTCACCACTGTTTGTTATTTTTCATAACGTCCGTGCGTAAATAATTAATGTGCGTGAAACCTCAACCTGCCCAGCATCCCACCTGTTGAAGATAGACTGTTTTTTTACCTCCCACTTACAAAACCACCACCGACTAAACAAATAAAGGCCTGTGGTCGCCATTGTCTTATCACATCAGTCTGCTTACACCCAATGTTAATTAAAGCAGCCTATTTATTTCATAAACAAATAATGTATCAGAGGAGTCAATTCAATTCGTCTTTTTTTAAAATGCAAAGTTAGTTAATATTGTGAGTGAAGATAATAACACACTGGACGCTTGTGGTTTCCTTGTTACTCATATTATTGGGTAACTTAAACGGCTATTTGCATGCCACACATCGATGACTTGATAAAAAAAATTAATAAAATAAATGTCCATTAAAAGTCGATGTCCTGGATTGTGGTGAACACACGTTTGACTGGTTTCATCATGGGAAATCATAGGACGTGGCACTGACAATTTTGGCTCGAAAACAAAAAAAAAGAAAAATATATTTCAAGTGGTTGTGGATTCGTAAAATTCGTTCGGTTTATAGAATCTGTCAGAGGCGGCAGCGTGGATTATTTTTGTACTGTAATTGCCTGTAATTTTACTGCTGTAATTCTACAACATCCACCTTTTAATACGTTTACGAAACTTGATCACCTTTCACCGCAACACGAACTCGCTGCAGATGGCTGTCTGATCATACTAAGATACAGTTCCACCTGCATAAATTCTGTTAATAATTTAGTACAGCATCTTCATTATATTCCACCTTTTATTCCCTGCCTTCAAGAGGCGAGCAAAGGGGCACGGGCTGTGATTGGCTAAAAACAGTGGGTGGGGGACAGAGCACTGACAGGTAGCAAACATGTAGTTCAGGTAATTTCATAAATAATTTCAAAGTATTTTGCTTTTTTGTTGTTGTTCCAACCTCCTTTGTTCGCCAGGCTTTTGAAACATTGTAGATGAGTCACAAATGGGCTGGAGAGAGAGAGAGAGAGAGAGAGAAACTTCTCTTGAGCCTGAGTCACGCAGCGGGACAGGTTGCCAGAGTGCGTGCGTCTACACGCGCGTGTTTGTTTGAGTTGATGGAGAGAGAAATAGAAGAGAAAGAAAGAAAGTAGGGAGGAGGAGGTGTGCCGACGTGTGTGTGTGCGTTTGTGTGTAGGGCTTTCTTCAGTTGAGAAAGTGTGTTCCCTCTCGAGTCAGGTCCTCGGGGACACGGAGGGGACCCGTGAGCGCTCACCAGCTGACAGCGCGTGCTTCATTGAGGCCATCCAACACCTCGGCCCACGAGCCTGCCAACAATAGTCTGAAATTAATGCACACTCCCTATTACCAAATCTGGTGTCCGCCAAATGGAGGACGTGGCAACAGTTCAGGGTGAAAACAAACAAAACAACACAACTTTTTTTCGTCTTGTGTGGAGAAGTATGTGGCTGCAGAAAACAACAGTGTATAATTTAATGCAGCGTTGCTCTGCGTAGACGTTGTCGCAAACGCTGCAGTTTAGTGCACTGCAGGCCAGGGGGCGCGTGCACCTGCAGCATATGGCGAGCGAGCGCGTGTTGGATGAGTTTCACGTCGCTGCAGCTTTACGATAAATTACGTAAGAGGAGATCAAGTGTTGAATGTTTATTTAATTAAGTGGAAATTATGTGGCCTGAAATAGGCCACAGAAACACACACACACACACACACACACACACACACACACACACACACACACACACACACACACACACACACACACACACACACACAAATCTGGTCGTCAAACAGTAAACTTTTATATTTGCACTTTATTATCTACAAAAATCTGTTTAACTAAAATATATTCATGAGGGTCGGGCTTTTGGCAGTGCAGATGTTTTTGTTGCAAGTAATAAGTGTTTCAACTACCTTTGTTTTGTATTAATGCATTTATCGACACGTTATCTATAATAATAATAATAATAATAATAATTACTGTTTTTACTGTTTATATTATTCATATTAATATTACTGCTGTTGTTCAACAACCACTGAAATAAGGCAGGTTAATCTAAATCTTAACTATATATTGTATTATATTATATTATATTGGGGGAACTCGCAAATATTTATTCATTGTTGTATTAAAAGTGGATGTGTGGAAACAACAGAGAAACATTTATGTGCTTTTTTTCTTCTTTTAATTCCCAAAATCAATAAATGGCAAAAAATAATAGCTTGTTTCATCAAATTTTTACTATGGAGTTATAAAAAAACAAAACAAAACAAAACAAAAAACAATGCAAATCAAATGAAACATAGCAATAAATACATGTCAATTAATCTCATCCAGTGAAAGCAAAAGACACACAAGTTCATCTGGAGATACAAAAGACAAATACAAAAGAAGGCAGCAATGATGGCTACATTAAATAGGCTATTTGTATGGGATTGGCATTACTACACTAACAAACAAATCAAAACAACATTGTTTATGGTTTGAAAACAAAAAAAAATCGCATTTCTCAAGCCTCTGGCTCGTACATTTTTAAAGTGCACATCATGAACTTTTGAAGTTGCAAAACAAAAATACATTATACAAACAAATTAACAAAATAAAAACATAAATCACGACAAAAAAATCATTTCATATCTACAAAAAATGTGTGTTTCTTTTTACATTATCAAATATAAACAATTATGCATAAATGTATGATTTTTGTGGAAGACAACTTTTTTTTTGGTCGGAGTGACGTGGGAAATACCCATGGCAGTGCTGCGCGCGACATGGCAGAGGGGTCTTCCAGCCACGTCTCCATGGAAACTGGAAATTATAGGCTATACATCTAGGCTATTGGCAGAACCGAATTAGGGCTATTTCACACAAAAAAATAATAATCGTTAGACTATGCAACAAGTTGATAAAATAGAATTATCATTAAAATTGAATATGACTTTTGTTTGGAAGAAGCTAAAATTTCTATTCTTTTAAAAAATGCACCTTTGTTAGCAACAGATATTAAACAGGTATGATTGACACGGGTTGACATTATTATTATTATTATTATTATTATTACTCGGCTGTAGTGAACGTTTATATAGTAGGCCTGTGTGTAATTTTCATGTTTAATTATTTAGAAAGGAACGGAGTGGTGGTGGTGGTGATGGTGGCTGGGTATCTTGAGTTCTGAAAGGTCGTCTTCTTCACTTGAGTGGAGCTCCATCGCTATTTCATCGGAGTCACTGAAGTGTGAGTGCGGGGAAAACTCTCCGTCGCTCCGGGGAGACGCTTTCCTTCCGCCTCCGACCGGTGCCAGAGAAGTACCGGGCCGGGTGGAGGATGTAGGAGGAGAGGGCGAACGCATGGCTTCTTCAACCATGGCAGAAAAAGAAGCGTCGTCGAAAGAAGAGCGGAAAGGCGCCGCGCTGATGTGGACAGGTAAGCTGCTACCTGATCCGGGCACAGCCGCCGCTGTCCTACAGGTGGTAGGAGAAGGCGAAGCTCTGTCGGCGGATGAAATCATAATGTCACACTTTGGCGAGTTGTTGTTATTGTTGGTCACGTCGGTGTTGTTGTTGTTGTTGTTGTTGTTGGAGGAGGAGGAGACTGGGCCTTGGAGCAGTTCAGCCAGTGCGTTGATGTAAATCTGCGCCATCTGTAGAGTTTCATATTTGGAGAGTTTCTTGTCGTTGTCAAACGCCGGGATGACACTGCGCAGCTCGTCGAACGCGTGGTTAAGCCCGTGCATCCGCCTCCTCTCGCGCGCATTGGCGGCCACGCGCCTCTGTCTCTGGACCCCGTTGGCCGGTTTACCGGACGGGGCTCTCTGTCTTGCGGTCTCGTCGTCTGGCCCGGTGATCGTGCCTTTAAGACGGCACAGGTCTCTGACTTTGAGCGAAGAAGAGGAGGGGCTCTTGGCAGATTTTCTGTAGCTGGGAGGGCTGGGATGGCCTGATGACCCCGGAGAACCACTGTCTGAAAAACAGAAAGAAAGATTTATTAATTGATCTTTTCTTTTTTTTTTTTTTTAAACAACAGTCTTAAAATAAGTGCATATATTATTCAACCGTTTAACTTAATAACTGGAAAACAATCTTTGCTGCTCTTAGATCCTGTATAAAGTAAAGCAATGCTTCTTTCTGCCTGTTGCACCTGCAAAATGACTTAATGCTGCATTTGATGTTTTATTGCAGGTGACAATGTTTTGAAAGATTGTTCAAAAGTTTTTTTTCTTTAAAAAAATTAAATAAAAAATAAAACAAAGAATAAACGAGATGAGTTTCTCACCTTGGTAGGAGCCGGTGCTCGGGCAGGGCGAGTGCCGCAGGTATTCGGGTGAAGTGGCGTGTGCCGCGCAGGTGCCAGAAGGCTGCACTGAAGCCAGCCAGGCGCGTGGGTCACTGCCGCTGTCCACGAGCGACAGTCCAGGTTCGTAGCGGGACTCCTCGAGTAGCTGTTTCCCTCCCTTCTCCAACATTCTCGGGCTTTGCTGCCTCGAGCCGAGGACTGCCACAGTTTCCAGTGCGTCTTTGCTCCATTCGTCCACGCTTAGGACATCCATGTTTCCAAATAACGCCAACAGGTAGGTGAAGTTAAAGCGAGTTGCGATATTGGGGGAAAAAGTTTTTAGAGGCACAGCACTGTGTATGCTGTCGCACTGTGTGGATATAACGGTCGCGTGCGGGACTCCTTCTCTGGTGTCTCAAGGCGCGGCGTCGTTTTAAAAAGCGGCACGCGCCTGGGAGCCCCCCTCCTCGCGCTGGTCGCGTGTTGACGTCCAATGAGAAGCCTCGGTAAAACCCGAGAGAGGTGATTATGGCCCCCCGAAGTCGGACTGTTTATGATAACGTAACGATTTAAGGAGTGTTTAACGCAAGGGAGGTAAGGGGACCCTCCCACAGGACGCACGTGCACGGGGAGGCGACTGTTTTAGGTGAGGAGCGTGCGCTCTCGCGCAGCTGGAACAGGATTCCTACCTGTCCGTGTGTCTGTCTTACATGACAGGGATAACAGAGGAGGGGAGAAGGAAAGAGAGCGATCTGCAGACGTTGAAATGGGTTGATTTCACCCACAACTATCTAAACTGCTTATTCTGCACTTCACACCTAAAATCTGCATTTAAGGCCAAAATGCAACAGCAAAACCTGAAAAGTTCAACATTTTCCATCAGAACCCATAACTCCAAACGTCAACACAGTGTGAGACGCATCACAGACGGGCCCGTTACAGTTATTTTAAAGTGAGAAACAATTTAATTAAAAACATTTCCCCAAATGAACTGGAGCCTCATTTAAATATAATAACAATAATATTTGTGTTAAATGGAAAGAACATAAAACAATGATAAATGCTGGATCAGAAAGAGGAAAAAAAGAAGCCTTGGGTGAAGTTAAGCTTGACCACAACAGAGCCTAAAAAAAGGGGGAAAAAAAAATCTTTGCGGCTCCTGGGGCTCGCGCGCTCATTGTCAATTCATTCATTCTAAGATCATCTCCAGTTTCCATTTTTCTTTTGTAGCGGCTCTAAAACCTTTTGATCCAGCTCTCGGAACGCCCTGTCGGTAAAAAGGGCTTCACAGGGAACGGAAACATGAGCAGGGGTCTCGCGCTCAACACTGTTTCCGTACTGACACGAGCTGTATGTGACGCGCGGTTTGCAACTGCAGGCAGTGAGGAGAAAGTACGCGCGCACACGCACGCACAAAACAAGTGATCTTATTTCTATTTAATTAAACTCATTATCAGAGACTCGTGCGCATTAAAAGGAAGTGGAAAAACAAACTTCTGGCAAATTACAGCTGGCGAACCTACCTGCAGTCTACCGATCAAAGCAACTGCTTACTGAGATGCAAACTTTAGATCTAACCTGGCAAATGAACAATTGACTAATTGCAGGGTGGAAATTGGCTAACTAACCTAATTGCCACGGTCGATTTAGGATAAGAAGAATAAAGCCTCAGCTACATGTTAAATACAGTAGCACAATGTAACCTATGAGGCAAACTGGTCAATGGGTGTAAAGAAAGCCTACCTGTTACTGCTCCTGCTTGGCCACAGCCTTTTGTCTGCAACGTTAAATGACCCGAAACGATATTATGTAATTAAATATTAAAATTTAAACAGAAACTATATTAAAGCTCATGTTAAGGATGGTTAATCACTATTTCAGTCCATAATCTGAGACTATGGGAAATTGTGGGAAGAAATCCCATAATTTCAGAGATAACCCGGCCGATCAGTCTTTCTGTTTTTTTATTCATGTATTCATCACAGGGACGTCTTGCGGGCTAGAGGTCTGGCGCCGAGCGTTCGCCCCCTCTTCCCACCTACAAGCCCCCATCCAACGGGCCGGCCCGGGCTCCTGAAGCTACCGACAGGTTGGATATTGTAGCTGGCGATTATTAAAGTGTCGCGGCCACAATGGAGACTCTATGTTCCATTGGTCACGCCTGGGGGGCTGATGGAAAGGGGGGGCTCCCATTCCAATGCGCGAGAGGAGTCTGCGTGCTGCCGCTTCTCATTCTCATCTCCCTGGAGACAGAGGCGCGACGGGCACGAGACTGGAGTGAGGAGAACTGGACATGGATTTCAAACCGTAACTGTAGCCTTTTCCTAAATACATTAAATCCATTCTGAAGAGATACCTTCATTTTCTGCAAACTTATACAGTTCATCAAATTACACAAACAAGCAAAAGTGCAACTTAAGTAGAAAGTAGCAAGAACACTTTCTCAAGTACCTAAAAGGGGAATATTGTAGGAAAGCGGGTAGATGATCTGTTATACACTTTACTCCATTGTCTTTATGTGATTTATGTATATTGTCTCTGAAAATACTTTATACTTAATACTAATACTTAATGCAGAGCTTTTGCTTAAACTCAAAGTAGTATTTCTAAATGTTCTAAGTATTTTTCCGAACGTCTTACTTTTGATTAAGGATCAATATTTTTCCACTATTATATAAAAAAATGTAACTTTGCACCCAAATCCCTGCTTACCCGCATAAACATTTAAAAGATTGCACATGTAGATTAACAGTCAGTAAACAAAAGATGAGATGAGCAGCATGACTCATGGTACAGAATAATTCTCCTTGAGGGTGAAATCACAGAAAATCAAGACTGCATGAATAAAGTTACATGAAGAAGTTGTGGAACTTTCTCCTCAGGTGGTTGCTCATTGTGTCCAACAGAATCGAAACTACTACAATCATCTGATAAAGTGATTTTTATCATCAGTTTTAACGATGCCTGGCTTATTCTCATCACTGTGAGAGGTAGGAGAAATCTCTGACACTCAGAGGAACTAAACAGCGCCTCTCTCTGGTTAAAAAAACGCCACTACAATGTAGTGCTCCATTGAACTTGACAGCAGTCATCCTCAGCAGTGCGTCTATCCAACTGTTAACAGCAGTACACAGGCCTTTGAAGTGATAGCCCATTTGAAGTGAGTGACACAAAAGCTCAGCTCATGCTTGAACTCACAATCTATCCCTCATAGAATCATCTCACATCAGCCAAACTAATTTCAGCCAGTTTCCAACCCCTCCTTGAATCTATTAGTGTTAATAATTTGAAGCTACAAGGGGTAAACTGTTTTTCATTCATAATTAAAAGACGTCCTGTCTGCATCAATCAATCTCACTTGTTCTGCATCAACTGGCTCTTTGAAATAAAAAAAAAAAAAAATCAAAATGACACTGCAAGTTTACAAACCACACAAAGGACTATAGGTTGGAACATTCAGACTGGACTTTTCTGTGGTATTGTTCACTTGCAGTTTTCTAATTGATGTGATAAATCAATCGTCCTTAAGTAAATGTTGATAACTGAATGTTTATAAAAGAAAGGAGACATTGAGAGAGAGAAAATACAAAGACTACTCACCAGTGTCTGGATCAACTTACTAGTAACATATAATATGCACAGTGTATAATTTCAATCAGCCTCTGCTGGAAAAGAATAAAGATGAGTCATATCCATGCCATGCAGTGAAGAAACATTGCCAGTCTCGTTGGATAATATCAAGTGCGCTGATGGATTATTTTCTTTTGACTGCTTCTGTTAACCAAAGGGAGCAGACAACCACACTTGTTATGGGTAATTTTAACTGTAAAGAGCTGATCGTCAGCGTGATCCCTATTTCTTTAGAGTTTCAGATGTGTCATTGCTGAAATTTCTCCAGTGTCCTCCACGTCTGAGACGAGCCTCCTAAATCACAAAGAATAATAATATATAACAGACATCACACAAAACTTGCTGTTAAATACTTTTCATTCATGGTTGTCTGGAGTAGCAAACACAACAAATACGACCCCGCTGTAGAAAACCTGTTTATTAGACAAATTATACACAGAAAGCTTTGCCACTTGTAACAGAGGCCCCAGTTTGTTCAGTTTTTGAATAATATGCAACACATACAACAAAATAGGCCTATATTAAATACTGTACATCATAAATTTTTGAAAATTATCAAGTAAATCCTGTAGTTCTATGTATGAAATTAAAAATGTTAACATATAGCGCAATAGCAAGTTTGTGCATGCTTTCTTTTTAATCAACTTGCCACTTTTTGTTATTTAGCCAGCAAAATAATAAAATGAACTCAGGATGACATGAGAAAAAGCAAAGAGTTTGTGTTTATGTTGACCATGGGCAGGACAAGGGAAAACCAAATGCAGAAATGTGACTGCTAAACTCAACACTAAAGCTCATCATGATATACTCTTTTCTTTTTGTTAAACAAAAATAGCATCAACATGTAAAATATACATTTTTTTTATAATGTCTCTTTCATTTATACTAAATAAAACTTTTTAAATGTCTGTGTCCTATTTGTCATTCAATAGCCATACTGTAGCCTAATATACCGTAAGAAAAGAATGCCTAAGAATGCTTGCTTCAAAACACTGTGGCTCAACTGAGTTCTCTACGCACAACATTTTGCGGTTTTAGTTCTTAAAGATAACAAACTGAAAACTTGTTCTAAACAACTAACATTATCAATTATTAATACAGTGTTAGTGAAAAAGGTTTGGTTCCATTTTACCACCCCGCCCCTCTAATCCATAAAATATCCTTTAATGTTCGTAATGTACCATTCCCCTTCCCCACCCCCAAAATGCACCTTAATGGTCTCATTTGAATTAATTGGCACTTTAAAAAAACAAGTTATATAAACAGTACCCTTAACATAACAGATATGAAATAGAAGTATATTTCGGATTCATCTCATAAAAGGCAGCGACTGGATTCTGATGACTGTTGACTCTTCATGACATTCTCGTAATCCTAAAGCACAACCACTGATTTGCTGCTCTTAAATGTTTCCAGTGCACGGTGATATTTTGGGATTGACTGGAAGCTGGGAGGGTACGACTAGCTAGTGGACAAATAAGGCCTGTACTGAAGATGCTGTTGCAATGGCTTCTTCTCGACACGAAATCAACCCCATTTCACCACTTGAACCTGATAAGAAGTGATCAATGAATTCAAACATGACATGACCTTACAGAATGAGCTTGTATCTTTTAAACACCCAGGCTATGGCAGCACTAAAATTAAGCAAAACAAAGAAAAAGAAACCAAAAAGTAAAAGTCTGAATGACAATGATGCAAAACCGAGAGTACAGCACTCATTTAGCAGTTTTTCAAAGTTTGCTGAGGGAAAAAAACAAATAGACAGCTCAGAACAATGTTATTTTTTGTACTTCCTCACCAAAACACATTCCACGCATTAAAATCTATTTTTTTCCAAAAACAAAATTCAATAAAAGACATATAATAAGCATAAGCTTTTTGAAGTCTTTCCGCTTGTCTTGTATGTGTTTTTTTCCATTTTTTTTATGCAAGTTATTATTTTTTTTTGTTTTTTTGTTTTTTTGTATCATCCCTTTTTACTACCCCTCCGAGAGTCTGATAAGAGGATCCGATCTCACCTTGACTTGAAAAGCAGATAGCACAATACAGGTGAGAAAAGAAAAGGTCAGATCTACATACAATCACTTACAGGTCTGTGGGCACTGGTACAGTGCAGTGGGACTGACAAAGAGTCTTTAATGTGCATCAAAATGGTGAAAACAGTTTCAGGCTGATGCACCAAAAATGGCAGAAATAGTTTAAGATCGATGCACCAAACTGGTGATTCTACAGTGTCATACTGTTGCACTGTCATGGCATTTCAACAGTTTTCAGAACGATGCACCATCAAGGTGTCAGCATGTGTTCAGCTGTAATGTCTTAGGTCTAGTCAGGCCACTGTGTGGACACCATCTTGGAGATGATTACACATTTAGAACCCCAGGTATTGGTGAAACAACACCAGAGAAGAAGAGAAAACTGAGTGTGGACTCCCACTTAGTGAAAAGGCAGAGTAAACCTGGACAAGTGGAATCTTCCAATATTCACTGAGACGGGGCCTTTTCAAAACTACAAGGGGCTGCTGTATGTGTTCCCAGGGCTACAGACAAAACTATGGGTTATATTTACTGTCCTAAAATAACTGCCCCAGAATTGCTTGTTAGTTGTTATTGTTTCTTGGCTAAAGACACCACCAGTCAATCAGCAATGGCAGCCCTGGAGCTCACAATGATATAGAAGTACTTCCTGTTGTTTTAGTCGTATAAACTAAACCCTCTGAGGTGGGGTTCAGATAGTACTGGGAGTCAGGTCATTTCAGCAAATCTCCATTGTAGTACATGAGGCGGTCCTCATGTCATAAAACAGAAACGATAAAAAAGATCCCCTTTCACGCATATTCCCCAAAAATAATCCCCCAAACAATCACAAGTACAACAACAATAAAGCAAATATTCAACCCCCCACCCCATTCCCTTCTTGCACCTCACCAGCATGGTTTACATGAGGATAAGGACACCCCCTCCACCTCCTTTTTCTTCTCCACATATAAAACAGAGAGAGATTCCTATGTACACAGACCTCTATCCTCTTAGCCATAATGTATTTGTTCTACCACCCCATGACTGACTTTAACCACCTCGCCTCCTCCATAAGCTCCTTCTCCTCCTCTTCCTCCTGGACCAGCTGTATCCTTAGCAACTCCTCATATGGAGGTGCCCCTGTCTGGATCATTGCCATATCCAAAGTTGGGTCCTGGACCTGTGGGCTGGTAGGGGATGGAGGACATTGTTTTAATAGGGCTGCGGAAGAAGCCACCGTTGGGAGCCCTCTGCCTGAAAGGACCCACCCCGCCAGTCCGGTGGTCCTGAAGACCGCCCCCGCCACCACCACCACTACCGAACCCAGCAGAAAATCCAGCAGCGGCTTTGGCAGAGAGGCTGCGGCTGAGGGTCTGGATCTGCTCGGGGATAAAGGTGGTGGTGGTGATGTGGGTGTTGCGGAAATCACTGATCTGCTCGAGTGCCTGGCGGGCAGCAGGCAGTGCATCCATATCAAGGGGTGTTAAATCGACGGAAGAGGTGGAGAACTGCTTATGGGGGCTCTCATCCTCGGTGCACAAGCTGTTAACCCGGCGGTGTAGGTGCTCCAGGTCGATCTCCTTATCGTCCTGCAGGTGGGGAGGGGCAGGAAAGAAGGAGAAAGGAAGCAGTGATGGTAAATGATAGGAGGAAAGAGAGATTAATGGGCAGGGAAATTGGAAAGAATGAGATGACAGTACAATATTGGAAAGGAAGGTTAAGAACATATTGGAAAGGGATAGGAGAAAGATCAAGCAACAGGATTTAAGGATGGGAGACCAGGTGATGGAAGGAGAAGGAATAGGTAGGACAGGGTAAAGGATGACAGAGTTGAATGAGTAAGGTGGTAACAAGGAAGATGAGAGGGATGAATTCAAGAAAGTTGCACGAAGGAATGAAAAGAGAAAAGAGGTGATGGAAAAAAAGTGAGGGCAGTGCAAGAGGAGGAGAAAGGAAATAGAGAGAACAGCAAAGGAAACAGAGCAGAGTATTTGTAGAGAGGATATATTATGAAAAAAAGACAAAGTGAACAAGAATGATAAGTAAGAGAAGATGTGTTGGACAATGCAGATGTTGAGGTGAGGACAGTATGTGTGTGGCCAAAAAAAGTTCCAAGTTCCAAGAGATCCAAGTTGAGGTAAGGTAGTTGAAGTAGTAGTTACATGTGACAGTGAGAGTGACACAAAATGAAAAGAAATGAATGAATGTTTAATGGAGGGGAGAAGCATAGATGTGACAGGAAAGTGGGAAGAGCAAAAAGAGAGGAGGGGAGAAATGGAGGGAAGGATAGAGAAGCACACTCTGAGCGGTGGTCAGGATATTGAAAGAGAAAAACATAAACACACTTCTGCAATGTCTGAAAGGGAGAGTGCAAATAATCTGGAATGCACACAGAAAACACACCACCATCATGCTCTGTGCTCTGACATTCCAGAGTGCTTGGTCTATTGTCGAGCAAGCGTTACCATACATTATTTAATATTACAATTACAACTTATATTATGTAAGACAGTCCAAATACTTAATAATATCTTAATTATCTTAAGTTTATCTCCTGTATTGCATTCTGGCCATCATGCCAAAAAATTCACATTGAGATTGACATCTCATTTTCAAGTGAATTTTTTTCTGGCCTCATACAGTAGATCGCTGTAGTTATTATATCTTATGTATCAACTACTTCAAACAATGCTAAACAATCTATAACCAACTATAGACAAAGCACATATATTATCTTAAGTTGCTCTTAACTTACACTATAATATAAATGAAACTTATCTTAAAGATTTAATTACAAAGCATACATTATAGGACTCTATTCACATTTAAATAACGTATCCACATTGTCTAGAAGATGGTAACACTCAGTGAGAGACCGTTCATGCTTTTACTGGATAGGGGAGGGTGGACAGTAGTGCATGTGAGCTCATTTTGCAATGAATGAGGTGAGGATATAGAGAGGAGAGGACTCAGGTGATCGGTGTTAGAAGGGACTGGAGGTGATTATCATTTTTTTGGAAGGTCTCAGAGGAAAGTGGGTAAAAGTGGAAAAACTTTAAGTATCTCATTTCGGTGTTTCAGGCTTCATGGTAACTTCAGGTTTGGGTAAAGGAAAACAGAGTTTTGTGAGCAAAGGAGTCACATTATTGGGGGTAGATGTAGATTTACTGACCGTGTCCTTCGGGTCTGGGGAGGGGGGGCTGGAGCGGGCTCTTGCCCTACTGTATGTAGTTCACAGATAGAGGAGAGCAGCAGTGGTGCCCCCTGGTTGCCATCTACGGAGTGGACAGTGGGAGGAAGGAGAGGACGAGGGGGCGCTAATTTGTCGTGACACTATCATACACACACTAAATGTCTGAGGGAAGGGATGTCGTAGTTGTAGAATTGGTATCAAAAGAAATGAAGTGGAAGAAAAGTATGGATCACAAATGATCACTGTTGTTTGTGGGAGGATACTAAAGGGCAACTATGAGGACTGATTGAATGAGACCAAGGCAAGGAAAAGTGGGGACGGTTTTTGTGAAAAAGCAGAAAAACCTGACTCCATTTCTATTACTGTGAATGAAAGTATAATGTTTTTCTTCATCACAATACGAACTGTGACTGAATCCCCTACATGACCTGTATTAATGTAAATTTAGATGCCCAGAATGAATTTCAATACACATCTATAATTGTTACATCATCAAGGCATCATCGTCATCATTAAGACAAAGCCAAGTTTAGACCATAAAAGGGTTTTTGGCTTAATTGTAATATAAGATTTTTGTTACATAAGATAAAGTCGCCTGCATATACAATTTGACAGAACCTGTAACTTTGACTGTCTGCCCTCCATTTGCCTCTAAATAGAGAGGCAGCACCCTCTAATGGCAGAAAGGCATCATTGCAAACATAATCAACTGGCAGGTTGCCAGATTAATAAATATTTTGAAAGAGATTCATTTACTTCCAGCAGAGAGCTTTGCTTTAGTGTGAACACTAAAGTTTGAACCTCGCTCCCTGATGTGCATCATCTCTCTGAATTCATTATCATTTACATATCATGACATTTTATTAACATCCGTCTTCAAACATTACTAACCAATGTTTTATTTTTTATCTTCTATTGTATGTATAACCTTGGGGTGGGAGGTGAGGTGGTGAAGGTGGTCATTCTCATTTTGGGAGTGAGCTCGGAGGGGTTGGTAGGTTCGTAGGAGTGTTGCACGATCAGGGCACAAGGAATGTCGCAGCATGCTGGGGGCTGGTAACGGGTGGCGGAGGGAGCAGTGGTGTTGGTGGTGTTGGGCGCCTGGTTCTGTGTCTGGCCGCCCAGGGCAAGAGGGTGTTCGTTGGGGCTGTGAGGGCAGGGGTCGGCAGCTTGCCTGGCAGATGGGCCATCTGCCTGTGTCTGGTGTGTGTGTGTGACGTGTTACGTGGGTGTGTAAGTGAGAGAGAGAGAGAGAGAGAGAGAGAGAGAAAGAAAGCGAGAGAGAGAGAGAGAGGGTGATGAAAGAGAGATGTGGAGTAATTCATAAAATTGTGTTTGTGTGTTTGTGTGCATGCAAGTTGAGCAGGTAGATTTAAAAAAAAGAAAAACACAAGAAGCCAAATTGACACACAGGCAGACGATCGACAGATGGATGGAGACAGAGAAGAGATGAATGACAGACAAGATCAGGCAGATGGAAAGATGGTAAGGTTGGGAGAGAGAGTCAATTGGAGAGACAGACGGGTGGGGGGTCAGCGAGAAGAAAGACATGGCAGTCAGTCAGCACACACAGTTAAGCAGGTCGTTCTGTGTTGTGTCCTCAGAGAGACATTCACACAGTTGTTATATACCTGGAAAGGGGAGATGTTTAAATGGCATTTTGTATTGCTCTCTCCCTCTCTCTCTCCCCCTCGCCCGCTACACCCCTCAACACAGTGTACTTATCTACAAAAACAAAACATGAGACAAAATATGACAGCTTTGAACCACAGTGAGACAGATCATTACATAGAGTTAGAACGAGGAGACTGGCTTTTCTCATCCAAACCATAAAAATTTCAAAAATATGTACACACATATATACATATACATATATATATATATATATATATATATATATATATATATATATATATATATATATATATATACACTGTATATGTAAAGAGGTCAGATGTTTTAGGTGTATCAAAAAGGCTGATACACGAGGAAGTGCCTGTTCTCCTCATGCTAAATCTACATGATTATATGAAATATCAGACATGGTCAAAACCACAGATGTAACTATTATGGAAGAGTTCTGACAATGAAGATTATGTCTATTTTGACTATATGCAGCAACAGATATACTCTCAGTTCTTTTTTGTATTGCAATTTGTAGAGATGCTGCTGATTCCAATGACAGAACTCTTTCATACAAACCTCTGAACATATATATAGTTAAATAAGTCAAAAAGGCTAAAGCAATACAGCTTTCCCCTTATGAATGAAATGGGCTTCAGACACTCTGGCAATCTGGAAATAGCTGGTCAAACGAATCAAGATATCAAAATTTTGACTGAGCAGTGTTAAGGGCACATTGATCCAGTTCCATCATCAGATATACAGTACTATCATTAGAAACATATCCAGACATCACACACCCAACCAAAATTGAGTAGAGATGCTTTTGAGCACTGAAGCAGAATAGAAATACAGAGGAAGAGGACTAATTTCAAAAGATTTATCAAAATGTTTCATAATGTGTCACCAAATGGAAAAATGGAACACGTAGCATAGTGCACTGTGGTTGGAATTCATTTGACTAAAATATGTGCTATCAAAACACCCAAAATAACAGGGATAACTTGCCGGGGAGACAGTTACCCAATCCCATTTTATTTTTTGCACATATCCTTATTAAATGTGCTCAATCATGGAAAATGTTAGTGATCTGTATTAATCAGATCTGTAGAAGTGTGTGTAATTTGTGTTTGCGATTGTTTAAGCCCAGTAAGAAATATTCATAAGCAAACTGTTCACATTGAGAAGCAAACTCACAGATAATCAGCCATTGCTACACACACAACACAGAACCATAGCACAAACACAAACACTGACAGATAGCTCACAGTCATAAGCAGTTAACACAGCATTACAGCGTTAAGGTATGAATGTAAAGGCATGTAAAGACAATATGTAGAGTATGGGATTATGCATGTTTTAGTATGTATAAGAAACAAACACAGAGCTTTGCTGAATTAGAATTTGAACAGTGGGTTGTGGGCCTTTATGTATGCAGAAAGCATGTATGGGAGCATGTATGTAGTAGCTGAGGGCAATGTTTTGGCCAAACAGTTCGATGGATGAACACACTTTATGATTTATGCTAATATTTACTAATTTCAGATGCAGTGGATCCATCTTGTTGTGTATGTGTGTTTGCAGGTTAAGATAAGTGTGTAACCTGTTTCTGGATTGCTGCTGGTGAGAGAAGAAACATACATGGACAGAAAACCACTGGGGCTTACGAAGCATGTTTAATGCAAACTGAACAAATGTTTACCTTCCACTAATGGATCACATGAAGGGGCATATATAGCACAAGATTTGAGCATTCGTTATAGTGACACAAGTCTGACATGACGGAAGAGGTGAGCTAAATGATGATGTGTATGCATGCATGTGAGACGGCAAGGCCACTGTGTGTCAGTGTGAGAGGGGCCATAGCAGTTTGGCATCTTCATGAGAGAACAAATGAGGGCATGTCTTTTAAGATTTTAATTAGAAATATTTAGAAATGATCAGCACTGTAATTTTGTACATTATTCTCATTTTGTACACAATGCACATTCTTTAATGAACGTTTGTGAGAAATGAGACCCAACTGACAAGGCATTCAACTCTAATAGCATGTGAGTTCATTTAAAATGTACCAAAAATGATTCTGGTGAGATCCATGAGCACCCTGATGTTTTATCTGAAACATTACATTCTGAAATACATAATACATCCAGTATCAGCGGAGAGAACCATAGGAAACACTATGTGGCTGATGTTAGCCTGAATTCTCGCTACAGTAAGTCTCTCACTGCGTGGGAGTCGAGCACTGGAAGCGCAGTCCTCATGCCAAGTTTGCACTCCTAATTCATAGCCTTAGTGCCAACGTGTCTCACTACGCCAAGTTTTCTAGACCAATGCATAAAGAGTGGGTCAACAGGCTTTCCTATTTTATGTGCAGCTTGCAAAAAAAAATACATGAGTGGTGCATGTTCTTGGCCCAGTGTGAGGGACTGAAGTGGTGCTAAGATTCACTTTAACAGCAGGATGGAGCCTAGCGAGTTCTTCATTGAAACTGACAGAGAGCAAGGCATCTGGTGGAGTTAATTATAAGCTTTATGGTTTGCTTCACTTTATTAATTCAACTGTAGGAAGTTAGATGACATTAAATATACCAGACTTACTCCACTGCCCATGACTAAGGCCAAATTGCACGCAGAGGCAGTTTTCCCCAGCTGATAAAATGCAACATATGCAATTTATCTAATTAGCTGCTTTGAAGTTGACTTAGATTTGTCTTCCTTCCTCCACTGAGTCAGGACATGCTGCAGTGGTCCCAGCTTGACTCTCGGATGGTCTGTTATCATCAACCCTCTTTGCAGCTGGTTGCCCTTTTGAAATCATTCTGCACAGATGATAATCAGATCAGTGGATGTATCCAATCCATTTTTACATACATTCTGAAAAAATATCTCAGACAAATGTTAGTTATCATGCCGTCTGAGGGCCAGGAGAAAGAACTGCGTATAAAGAACAAAGCCACAATAATTATTAACTTGGTGATAACAACGCATGCCACTCCACAAACGCATTCATATTATGGTACTTGTTTTGTTCACTGATAGCAATTGTGTGTAAAATGAAAAAAAAAAAAACAAGCTTGAGAGAGAAGTTAATACCCTACTCTCTCACCTCCACACGCCAGGCGTTGGAGTGAAGTGGTCGCAGTTATTGAATAGTTCAATTCGGAAAATTTCAAAGCTTGTCTCATGCACCAAGCATAATTCTGATATTGGAAAGATGTGGACGCAGGGGGTTTCAGACACTGTTTGATGATCCGACAAGCACTTTGTTTGAAGGATACTGACCCTTTTGAGCTCAGTGGTCACTATGAGTAATTCTTGGGCAAAACCAATGGCAATCAATAGGTCAAAGCTTTGACAGGGTGAAGGATAAAAGTCAGAGGTCAACCATCAAAACAAGCATGGCTGACTGGGTCAACTTCATCTTCACCATGGAAGCACTAAATAGGTTCTGCTAATAACACACTAAGAATTTGTATTTATTCCAACTATTTTGCACCCACTGCTATCTGAACACCCTATTTCTATTTAATTCCTATTTTTAATTAAACACAATATCATGTTGCCCTCTAAGTACAAATAACAAAACAACTATGAAATTATATAGCTACAGCATTGACCATTAATAAGGCACTAAACCTTGGCTGTGTTTCGCTTTCTGTATATTATAGGATAAGTGTCTTCAGTAATTAAATGTGAAATCACTGAATGTAACTGAATTATACGAGGAGCATCCATATGTGATTTCCAAGTCAATAATAGTGATTTCTCTGTGACCAACAAGCCCCTCAACCTAAACGACCAAACAGCTTGGTGAATATGCTCTAAAGTGTTCCAGCAACTGGCAGACCAGACCTTTATTGTCTTGATAATGATAAATAACTGATTAATGGTAATGGTTAGATAAGATTTAGGTTCAAAAGCTACCTGATTATGGAAAATGTTACTTTTGTTAAGGTTAGCAGGCATTTGCTGCCATGCTTATAATAATTATCACAGAGTCATGGATAAAAGAAAGGAAGCTGACTGTTGGTTTGGAACATCCTTCCACCTTAACTTCCTCCTAATGTGTACTGTGTTGCTCTTTATAATAGGTTATATAACTTGAGGGAAGTTATGTAAATAAAGAGTAACAAATTTACAAAATGCAAATTCAAGTACTGGTGGCAATAAACTGCTGACACAGATGATGTGAGGTCATTTTTTATGCAGCAGGACAGTCCAAGATTTCTGTGAATGTCTGGGGCCTTTAAATGCTAAACCTTGAACAAGGTCTACAAAGAGAATCAGAGACCATAACCGTTTAAATTCCTGTTGTCCCGACTACTCAGTGTTACGACTCCACTCCTGCGCTCAGTCAGGGGCTGATTCCACTGGCTGATTTTAGTGGCTAATGAAGATAGCGGGGGGGCGGGGATGTAGCAGATGAACCACACTGTGCTTAACATGACTTTGAATTCAACTTAAGGTTTGGTGTCTTTGTGGCTGCTCAGTGGTGGACGAGACCACTGGTCTGAATGACAGATTAAAGCTGGTGACTGAGCAGGAGGTTGGGCGTGGGGGGAGGGGGTGATTTCTGTGTCTGTGCTGGAAAAACTTGCCTGATAATAAATAAGACGACACTGGCAATAATGAATCAACAATGGATGATGCAGGCTCTGTTTTAGTCACATAGAGCAGGATCCCTGCGTCTCTGCATGATGAGCAGTAGCATGCTGGGTAAATATCTAATATATTTAACTTGATTTACAAAAACAATTAGATGATAGAAAATTAAATTATGGTGGCAATACAGAAGACACTAAATTAAGCTTAAGCAGACTGCAGTCAACCTGCAGTTGAATACATTGCTCTGTTTTAACTGTAGCTTGAATTCAGTTTAATGGAACATTATCCCAGATGCATGGGAAACTTGCACATGGTGAACTGACATAAATGAGAGGAGTCTCCTGTTTGTTCATTTACATATGTGCACAAATCCTTTCACCGCATCAGCAAGTCTAATTTTAAACTGATTCTGTTTCCAATGAGAAAAGTTGCAAGCTATTGTAGGTGGTGTACTGGACCACAGTAAACAAAGCTGCATTAATCTTACGAGTAGTTTGTCAAACAAGCCTGTACACACTACAGTGATCAGAGCTGATGAGGCATCTAATTCAGGGCAGAAGCCACAGACTTACCTGCAACAGCACAACAATTTCTGTTTCATTTTGCAGCGTATTTCTGTCTTTCTGTGTCCGCTCAAGTCACATCATTGAGTGACAACAGTTAAATGACAACTAAGCAGCTTTCTCCATGAGCTAGAAAATGTAGTTATGCAATAATTTGTGATAATGCCCCAGTGTTTGACCAGGAGCAACTCATTTAATTATTTGTAACTGATGGTTTATTGAGTTTTCATGTTGAAACTTTCCATGTAATTATGTTCCAGAGGATTGCTGTCATTTCTTATCATGAAGAATAACCGGATCTGACACTAAACCATCTTGGGTATAGTCACAATTTCCATTCTCATCTATTTATCATCTTTTCTCATTTATTCTTGGTGGAACTTTAAATTAGCATGACACCAACGATTAAGTAGATGAGACAGGCTTCTCTGTTTCTGGAAGTAATGCAGAGATGTTCATTTAGACGGTCCCAATTCATACTGGTCATCTTTTTCTTTCAATAAAGCCCATTTTAGGTAACCAGACATCAATATCTGTAATACATAATGACAGACCTTTCAAAAAAACAAATTTTTAGACCAAATAAGATGAGTTCTATAGCTATAGGTCAAGAAAACATTCTACATTAATTCTCTAAAGTCCTTATACACAAGTTAACCTTCACCTGTCTTTTCCAAATAGCTTCCTAAAAATGGAAAAGCCATTGTTTGAAGCTGAAGTAATTTACCTAATGGCAAAAACATTTTCTGCTGAAATTAATCTGTGCTGCTTCATGCCTCAGCCTAATTTGTTACCAACACATAATTAATTAACTCTAAACCAAAAGTGAAAATATTATTTCACACATAATTATATTTCTTCCCGTTCATCAGTGTCATGTTTTGCATACTGAATTTGCCACAGTTTGCTGCAATTTCACTGTTTTGATTTAAGTTATTTACTTGAAGTACATCTGTGAAGAATCTCAGTCATCCAGGTCATGGTATTCTGTAAGAACTATGTGAAAAAAGAAGTTATCTCAGCTGCCTTCACATAGTACTAGGAATTATTTACCACTAAGGAATTATTCACCACTTCTGTGTTTTGGTAAACACAGCAGTAAGTTTAAAACATGAAGAGGTGGGTTAAGGTTGGGGATTGAATTGGAAGCTGGTTCAAATCCTGGTCAAATCCCTTTGTTAAAATGTTACTGAAATAGAGCGACTGCAGTGATGGCTATCGCTCTATTACATTCTGGTGAAAAGGGCCCACGGCTGTGCAATTACAGTGCATTAATAACAAGCAACAAAAACATGGTCTCATTTGGGTTTTTTTCTTTGATGATGTTGCTTTTCTTGTCTGTGGTGGAACAAACAAAGCCATCACATCATAACAGATGGCATGATTTCTACAGGAGAAGATGTTGCCAGAATCATTGTGATTGCCTCAAATGATATCCCTGCCGAGGTGATCAACTGCACATAGGCTGATTGGATATTTCACAGGGTGTTGCTGCTAATTTCTAAGGTGAAGTGTTGCCACTGATTTAGAGAGAAAAGTGAGTCAGTTTCCGACACTATCTTGGTCAAGACACACTACAGCATTTCAACCAGCCCTTTGGCTGTTTTTTGTTTTTGCTTTTTTTTTTTTTTTTAACATTTCCAGTGTCCCGTTTTCTCTAAAACATCAAAAACTTTTCAGAAAGATCAATGAGTGATTACCCCGTTGACTCTGAAATATTTGGCTAGACTGTGATCATGCTTTGTCAGGGTGTAAAAAGATAAAGAGATTTGGTGGTTTGAAAGATTGAATAGTTGTTCAACACTAACTCTATATTCCAGATGGCAAGTATTTGGACATTTACACATTTGCCCTTCTCGCATTTTGAGCTACAGGAAAATAATGTAGACTATTTTAAAGTGCTGAGTCTTAGCTATAATTTAAATAGGATTATGTCTGAGATGAAGACTTATATCAAAATGGTTGAAAGGTTCAAAAATGTATCTACCTAATTTTTCTAACGTAACTGACAGTTTTCATTTAGACTGAGGTTTGGAATATTGTGGATGAGAAGAAACTCATTTGGTGAAAACAAACCCTTTGACTGCACAGAAAGTCATGGATGCTCCCCAGGATGTAGGTGTACACATTTCTTCTTTGCAAAGAATTTACAAATGTAAAAGTTCTGGTTGAGGTGCTGGAAGTTCAATGGACTTATGAAACAGAAGTCATCCTCTACTGAAATGATGGGAAGATTAAATTATGTTGCAGAAACTGCTCAAGACCTGAAGCTATGACCTCATCTGTCAAACATGGTGGTGATTCTGTTATGGCTCAGGCATGTAGGGAAGTGGATCTGGCATTACTACTGATGAAACCACTGGAGAGCATCACTGGGAAAGATACAAAGTATCTGCTGGGTCAAAGACATGAGACTGTGCGACGGCAAAAGATTCAACACAAAATATCTATGTTTGAAGTCTTAAAACGTGTAAACAAGGCTACTTATCTAAGGTAGTTCCTTCTATAATGACATAAACCTGTTCAATCTAATGGACCTTATTTATTCGCCTAAACCACTGGTTAACTTCTCTCACTGCGAGCGTGTTATGTTAGTGTGTATTTGTTGATATGTCAATCAGATCATTTGAAAATGCGTCACCCTATATATTATACCCTATATGTGTTAAGTCTTATTTAGCATCAGTATAATTGCTCGTACTTCTGATTAAGGAATAACATGTGAGCAAAAAAAAAAATGATAATAACTTGAGTGAAAGTTACTGCTTAATTAAGGTTACAGCCACAATTTGATTTTGCTTTAACATCGCTCTTTGGTTAATTATTTTAATAAAGTGATGGTAACTTCAATTAGCAAAACAATTAGAAATAACAACCTGACAGGGTGCTTTATAAGATGACAGTTTCATTAGGATCATGAGTATGGGTGCGACGGGGAAACAAATATAGTGCTTGCAGAGTCTAACCTTTCTCTGTTTTCCTATATACACAACACCATGCAAAGGATCAATCCTAGTTATAACAGCACTGAGCTACAATAGCACCTCCAAGATTCTTTTTGACAGAATGTGCAAAGCCTAGTGACAAATAAAGTTGCAGCCTGTGCTATCATGATAGTGCTGCTGATGTTGCTTTTGCGTAAATTTAGTTGAAGAGAAGTGACACTGTGACCACAGGAGATTTTCAAAGCATCCTGATGCTGTCAGTGTCACAACTCCCTCACAAGGAAGGCTTTGCTGATTTTTCTATTCCTCACGCATCCTGACTTCACTTCTTCTGCTTTTTTTTTTTTTTTAAATATAACAACTACCCCAGGCCACAAAGTCTAGGCTTTGTGTAACATTATTCTATCCCTGTCTCAGCCTGGGCTGAAACCAAAAACATCATCCTTCCCATCATCATCTCCCCACTTTTATATTATTTTCTCCCCTAATCACTCCTTTCCATTTTTTTTTTTTTTTTTTTTTATAAAATTGCTATTACATTGCTTGTCCCCTCTTTCCCTACATAGGAGATGGGTTGGAATCCATTGTTGGTCCTATATCTCTTCTTATATCATCACTTCACATTTCAGTCACCCATCCATCCCCTTACCTCCTTGGAGGGGACCCTGGATCCCTTCCTCCGTGACCACCAGCTTTCCACCATGGCAATGAGGCAGGAGAGCACCACACCAGCTGCAAGCACACAGAAAACTCCAGCGAAGCTGTGGATGTCCAGGGCGCTGCCACGCTGTCGTGTCTGGACTGAGCTGTAGAGGTCACAAGGGCTGTCCTTGGGCCACCACTTGAGTTTCAGTATATCCATGTCTCCGTTCTGCTGGAGCTCCAAGATTCTAGGACACAGGCAGGAAACACAGGGGTGCTACTAAATGCTAACCTAGACATCCATCAATTAAAACTTCATAAAATTATTGATCTATGTTTTTGTAACTTTAGATTTTTTGTAAATTCATGCACGAAAGGGCCTGAGCAGCAAGCCAGCACCATTAAGAAAAGTAAAACACCATGTTCCAGACAGAGAATGGTTACTGGGTATGAATTGATGATGTGTGTGTCATTTTAATAATCACAGAGTCAAAATGCTTCTCATCTACTCTACAACAATCATGGAGAGTCGGAAATATTCACACAAGTCGATTGCCTGGCGACACTGAAGCCTTGACTGCAGTTGCCATAACTTTTTTCTTCCATTTGAGGGCAGTGTTTGCCAGTTAACATCCGCCCTGATCCCAGACAACCATATTGGGCTGTCAAACTCATTATGGCTAACATTAATATGTTTTGCAGCACAGCGCAAGTACACCGCCACAATGTCATTATGCAGCCTAGCTTTAGTCTCAGGATTGATGGCTTCAGAGGGGATACAGCTCAGAGGTTGATGGGGTCCCTCTGTTAGCCTTCAGCTTATTATTTAACAGGGTCGTTCATTTTGGTTTACAGGGGAGCTGCAGTTACCCACAGACAGACAGACAGACAGACAGACAGACAGACAGACAGAGGTTCTATTCGAATGCAGCTGGATATTTAACAGTTGATCTACATTGGATGTGAGGTAGCCACATAGACAAGCAGAGACAGAGGAGAAAAAGAGCTGTGCACATGTTTATGCATATGCTTCCTTCAGATGCAAATATTGAAGGTCAAACAGATGAAAATATTATAAACTTATAAACTAAAACACTACTTTGATTGAAACCAACATGGCAGATACACATTCAGAAACGTACAAAGTTAAAGGCTTGACTACACGTTCGCCCTGGCAAACTTTAACAGGATTGATGCATATGTACATAGAGACAGATGTTTGCAATTATGTGCAGAACTTCCTGGGGGCAAATGCCTCCTGCAATTTCAATGACAGCACGCTGACATGAATGACGGTGCCCATCTCTCATCTTCCTTTTTCCTCAAACGGAATACACAAAATGGACCGAAATCAATCAAGAAATGCAAATAGGCCCTGCAGACAGTTTACATAATTAATTTCATCCACAATAGCCAGAAAAAACACTGCTCATTGCAATGTAAATCAGCTAAACAGGCTCAGCATGTCGCTGTATAACCATGTCACTCTCATTTAGGGACATTCTCTTATCATTTGTTGGGCTCTTCTGAGCTTGTGGGACTGGGGAACTGGGAAACTATATAGTTAAAATATCAGTTGTGGTTGTAACTGATGGGGAGGAGGATAAAAAAGAGGGGAAAAAAGTGGAGAGGAGTAGAAGGGAGACCAGGGAAGAAAAATAAAACTAATAAAACACAAACAGCAAATCCACAACAGTCATTCTAATAAGAGATCATGTCCACCGACTGATGGCTTACTGGTGGGATTGTTTGGCGCAGATCAGTGCAGATTAGCACCAAGATTAGATAAGACTTTGAGTAGATGATATGCCATGTTGACTCAAAAAAAAATTAATTCAGCCTGATCTGCCCTGAATACTAAGCTTATACAGTATATATGCTGCTCAGCAGTGGTGGTGCAGTGACAGCTCTGGCCACACAGCATTAAAACCAGTTACCAGTTTTTATGTTGCGGCTGATCGATGTCTAGTCCCTGGTTATGAGGTGGTTAGTGTAGAAATTCAATGTTGCCTTTGCTCTTTTTAGTAGTGCAGCGAGGCCTACTCGTTTTTCCTCCAACATTATTATTGTTACATTTGGACTGTAATGCTGAATAACAAAGGACTTTATCCTCTGACACTTGACCACTCCTTGCACCATCTGAGAGCTAGAATGCTGACTGCTGAAAGAGAGGAATTAAAAAAAAACCTTCACTGTTGCATGCAGGACACAGAAGATGAGATGACATGGCTTTTGAACAGCAACTCGTGTTTAATTAACATTTAAGCAGTGTTTCTAATAGTTTGTTGTCAGCCAGCAACAGCATCACAGAAAAACAACTGTAAATGAAAGTTAAAACAAGCCTTTTTTCCTAGAACAGCGCTACATGTTTCATCCAGAACTGTCCTTTTTAACTGTCACTGTGATAATAGATGTCACACACACACACACACACACACCTGCCCCCTGACAGACAGCTTCACAGAGAGATGGATTACATGCAGGCTAATGAGATGGAATAAGAGCGGTCCCACCTATGAAAGCAGCCAGGCAATGTTTTGTCAAAATATTTCATCATTTCTTGCTTGGAATTCAGCCAACTTCTAAAGATTTCTTGTCTGAGTTGATGTCTTTTCATGTCTGTCAAAAGGAGACGCATGCTCTGTGTTTGGAGTTTCTGTCCGTTATCGCTGCTCATGACTTGACTGTTCCTGTGTATAACAGATGTCATGTCACGCAGGTCTAGTGTGGTAAGAAGTGGCAATAAGCAGTGTTTTTCTTGTTTCATTTAGGTTATTATCTGTGAACACAGCAAGTATGAAGAGTAAATGCCTTTGTGACAAAAGATGATTACTGATGACCTTTGAGGGATAACATAAACAATGATGATTACCAATCCTGTTCTTGAACAGAGAAACAGTAATGTCACTTGACTTTAACTTTGAAGTCTAATGTAGAAAACCCACGGTGAAATGATAAAAAATAATCTTACTGAGGTTACTTCAGGCTGTATCTATGAGTTAAAGATCAATTTTCTGATATTAATGAAAACATTGACTAATTGCAGCCTTTTTTCAATTCTAGATAATCAAAAGGATGCCAAACAAAACAACAAAGATTAACTAAAAGGCCCCAACTCCCCAACATAATCAAAGATCAAACAGTTCAAAACATAAAAACAAACATCTCAAAAATAGACTTAAAATTGTGCAAATTATTAAGATGTGAATATGGGTTATGCAACTTAGAAGGAGGACGGAGCAGAACAGATTTGTGATTCAGGACAGAGAGCTTTCTCTCTCCAATCTATTATACTCCCGTCTGCCTGTGGAGCTCATCATCTATCATTCTGCAGTAATTGGCCTATCAGAGTTATGCAAAGCATACTTCTCTGATAGGCCTTTGAATGAAACCCTAACACTGACAAGCACTCATGAGAACATAGACATATATACAGTAATTGCTGCATTAAATTTACCTTATATTTATCTCATTGAGGTTAAACTGCTTTAATCCCGCCCCCACACCTACACCTGAATACACTGACTCTCGTTTCAGAAGAATATTTGCAGGAAAGAGGATATAAATGATGAGCATTCTGGTAATACTATGTGATGTTTTTGGTCTGAATATTAAAATACTCAGCTCTGCCTGAGTCTGGAGAGACGGGATTGTTTATATTCTACACTACAGGCCCCTTTTAAACATGACAGCAATCCAGACATAGCAACTCATAAATGAAATATGAGTTTGTCTGGGTAATTCTTGCTCTGATGATGTGACAGTTTATAGCCTGGCTACTTACAAATTACATAACAGTGACGCCACACATATTAAATCAGTTATTGACAAGCCTAGATGAGGTATTTGTTAACTCATGGAGCTATTAGGCAAAGAACACTTCAGCACTGTGGGAAAATGGAGCATTGTGATGTTCATTTTTAAACACAAAAAGGCGGTTACCACTGTGTGCCATTTATCTCTATACCATGGCTGACAGGCAGGATGAAAGGCCACTGTGAGCTGCCTGACAAAAACATGGGTTGAGTCAAAGGTTTCCTGCAGTACACCATCTGTCTCAATCTCTAATTTGGCTGTTGCTGTCTAACTAAAGAAACACGTCTTCTCTTGAAAGAATACACTGGCACAGAAATGTTCCTGTGCACACACACACACACACACACACACACATGAACATAGCACACATTAGCACAGGCAGACATGTTAATATGTGCAGAAGAAGTAAAGGCCCTATACACACAATCAAAATGCACTACATGCATAGCTTGTTCAGAAAGGATGGCAAACTGACATAATGGGAGTTAGGAGCAGCCAATTAAAGTGTGCATGTTTGTGTGTGTGTGTGTGTGTGTGTGTGTGTGTGTGTGTGTGTGTGTGTGTGTGTGTGTCACGGCCTTTATGTCTTCATGACAGATCCACCACATTACACAGAGGTTGATGGAGTTCATGATAAAGCACAGGAGAAGTAGTCTGACAACTAATTTATTTTCCCACAGCAGTGTGCTTTGCCCCACACAGTTATCCAAAAACATTTTTTGCCTTAATGTGTAGAATATTGAACTGAGGGAGGGAGCAGTTAGATATGTTGCTTCAAGGTCTGTTAGTGTTTTTTCATCAGGGTGCCATCAATCAGCACACTGTTGCCTAAAGTATCAGGAAATAGATCAATTGAAACACTAAGAATAGCATCTTCTGTATATCATTGCGGTCTAACGATATGCAGTGGTAGCATTAGTGTCATGTCCTGCATTATAAAACAGCGAGGGTCTTACATTAATGTCAATTTGCATGTTAACATCTAATTAAATGCATCACTGTCGACTAAAATGTACAGTAAATGTTAAGGTGTCAATGTCACTGTCAGCTGTAGGCATGAAGGGAGTAAAGTGTGTCTGATAAGTGAAATGTTATTACAGGACGGGTTAATTTGAGTGTCTATGTGTCTGTTATAGCCTTTTAGTGTTACAGCTGTCCTGTGTGTGTGTGTGTGAGCGTGAGCACAGCATGATTGTGTGTGCTTCTCCTTGTAACGCTATATTACTGTTTGTTTGTGTGCGCGCATGTTTGTGCATCTTTTGACTGTGTCTATGAAACAGCTGGCATGCTACGAGATGCATTAACACTGTGTGTGTTTGTGTGTAATGAGTTATCACCTTGCTTTAAGATCGTTGACTTTGACTGGGAAGATCTATAATGACTTTAACACTCCCACTGACTGTTAAAGCAAATGAGCAAGGGTTGCCAGTGGGGCAAGGGGCAACTGCTGTGTGTGTGTGTGTGTGTGTGTGTGTGTGTGTGTACTCAGTCTCTTCCTCTACATTCTCTCTGCAGTGGCTGCTACTGCATGGACTAGATGTTGCCATGGCAACTCCATGGCAGCAGCCTTGATGGTGGGATGATCACACATTATTAGTTGACTCAAGCTTTCAAAAAAAAAAAAAAAACCCATAGTGATTTGGATAGGGGACAGAGGAGACATGTCACGTTAATAATGTCCTCGCAAATATAGCCATGTACAGATATGTGTGAGCATATGTTCAAACACAGTTTTCACACATTGAGCTATAATAATAATAATAATAATGATAATAATAATAATGATGTAAGCAGCCTTTGGTGTACTTTGTTGAAAAAAATCACGTCTAAACATGTTTAACCTACACAGAGGGTTTTTAGGAGCTCGTTTAACTTCTTTTGACAGAGACATCTATGTGTAACAGTTTTAATGAGCAGTCCCTAATGTTGTGAAAGATATCCCTAATGGAGTGACAATGGACTGTTAAGAGATTTCACACTGTGTTGCTGCACCACCACTGCTGGTGATTTTGCCGCCGGGTGCCTTTCTAACTTAAATAGATGGTGGGACTGTGGTGACTAGAGAGTACAGATTACAAAGTGAGTTATCTCAGCACCTGGCAAACTGATCGTTGAGTCACTGGTATTGATCAACTCGGCTATCATCACCGCTCTAGATATATTATGGCTGTTTTCTGCTACAGGACAATAAAAATCTCACTTATTGCCCCTTTAAATGCACAGTAACTCCATATATTGTGTTGATTCTGCAGTCTTTCTCAGACCCATTCATAAGGCCCCTATAAATGCAGGTTATGTCTCATGCTGCTCTTTCCTCAGTGGCAGACTTTACTGTAGCTGTAGCCAGTTAAAATGCAGAGTGTGGGTTAGATGAGCAAGCATAATGTGAAACAGTTCAGCGAATTTGAGAACTGGCTAGATATACCTCTTAACTGCTTCTATGAGAGGTGTCAAGTCATAGCGCGTCATCTCACTCTGTACTACTATATGAGAAACAGCAAAATATGTCTTCAGCAACTAAAACAGTC
The DNA here is from genome assembly GCA_016801845.1 of Polydactylus sextarius. Taxonomy (NCBI): domain Eukaryota; kingdom Metazoa; phylum Chordata; class Actinopteri; family Polynemidae; genus Polydactylus; species Polydactylus sextarius. Next base: position 14,692,377 of record CM028915.1, read on the forward strand.
TAGCTCTTTTATACGAATATTCTTCTCCTGTCACCTCTGTAGCAAACATAATTTTAAGGTGGCAATGGCGAAAAGTGGAAGTTGCAGTGAGGTGAGAGGTGGAGAGAAAATTTAAAGACAGAGGGAGGAGAGATGTGTGTGAGTTGGAGAATGAGGGAAAATGGAAGATTGAGTGAGAAAAAAACTGGCAGTGTGTTCAGCCTGGATGGATGGCTGACAACAAAATCATAAGATGGAGGAACAGAGAGGTGAGAAAGTATGGGAGACAGGGCACATGAAGAAGGCTGAGTAAAGAGAGGAGAAAATAAAATAGATGAGATGAGTGAACACAAGAAGAATGTCAAATGAAATGGGCAGAGAATGCATAGAAGTGTGGGGTTGAGAGACAGAAGTGTTATGCTAAAATGAGTTTGTTGCTCTGAGACGATCGCTGGCTGTCAGCTCCTTAAATGAGAACAACACTGGGCTGACACCTCAGTTACTAGCTTAACACAGAGCTGGCAACATCAGCAGTCTCTTGCTGCCTCACTGTGGTGTTAGCCTCACTGGAAAACATGATGAAGAATAACGCTTGTATAATAAAGTTAAAAAAAAAGTACTTTCACTGATGTTCCAATGACTAACCTTGTCAGAATAATTCAAACTTTTGCTGTCAGATTACAACAACGTCTCAGAAAATGTGATTTGTTTGTAAAAAGAAAGAAAAAAAAGTACGCTAAAACAAGTACAGTAAGACATAACGTATGGCAAGCACTTCAAAGTGAAACGTTATGTGGCTGTCAGTATTTCAATTACTTTGGCTCGGAGAGAGTGACATAGTGATTAGAGAACTGAACTATAGCATTCATGTCAACGAACAACCCGCTGAAGTATTCTTAGGTGCTGAATCACCAAAAGGAAAAAGACTGCTCAACCAATTTTTTTTTTTTCAGTGATACAAGAAGGAATCAATAAAGCATCACATTGTTATCAGTGTGGGTTTTGCTATGTGACCTGCTTTAAAGAATGAGCCAAACTTGTCTCGCATGGCGTCAAAGAACAGCTACAAACTCAAACACAGTCACTTAGTTTATTTGTACAAATTTGTTTGCCACTTTGGAAAACAGGTCATTGACTGAATTGTAGTGAGGAACAACAAGACTCAGTATCATCGACCCAGTAAAGGCACATGCTCCTAATCATTCACTCTCATCGTTGAACTAAAAAAAAAAAAAAAAAACAGACTGAAGCACAATGACCCAGAGCCACACATCAATACCCCCATGTCTGGAAAGTCTGTTTATTCAACCACTGACTGCTGGAGTTGTCTCAAACAGAAATATAATTCCAGCGCTGGTGGTGCATATTTGAGTTTGCTTTTGAGTGGATTTATTTTGGTGCCAAATATAAAAAGATTGAACTACAGGGATCCAGTCAGTAACCTTGATAGTCATACCGTGGTTATTTTCTTGGCCTCATTTTAGTGGCAGAGATAACACCCTGGCCTCTCTGGCACAGTAACGGTGTGTACAACGTGTTTGGATACTGAGAAAATTGTTGAATTTCTAAAGATGGGTGCATCTTAAAAGGAAGACAGGCAGGATTTTAGCTGTCCCTGACAAACACGATGGTTCAGAGAAAACACTTGACATCAGACATCATCCTCAATTTCAATGTTGATTTTTACAGCAAAAGAGATGTGATGGGCTACATATCATCAGTATTATGATGGGTTTAAACCTAATTGCCTCTTGTTATACAACAAGAGCAAACTACAAAAATTCTCAAACTTTCCATTACAAACCATTTCCCTCTGACAAACTGCTTCACCCCTCTGGTATTGGAATCTGCATTGTCTTTCTTTACTGGACAAATAATCGCACAGACAAGCCAACTGTTCCATGCTCCATCTAACAGAGTGAAGTCAAGTGAAAAGTAAATCTACGTCAAGAACCTTGTAGAGAGTTTACTATATGTACTAATGTTTTACTAAGACAAGAAACTAAATGCAAAAATGTCACTCATCAAGAGCTGGTTTAAATAGTGTGTGTGTGTGTGTGTGTGTGAGTGTGGTAGATAGCCACAGATCCAAATATGCAGACCTGCTGGGGAGAGTGGGAATCCCAACACGAACTGCTTGAAAGGCCTCGAAACACACAAAGCACAGATCACAACAAAAAACAAACACAGCAGGAACACGGAAACACCACAGAGAAACAAGCAGCGCCAATGTCCCAACAAAGGGCCACCCAACTGTGAGGAACAATGGCGCTCATCACTGAGCCACCATGATGCCCTTTCAATTAACAGTGTGTGACTGTATTGAAACCCAAGGAATGAGTTAAAAGAGGTTATTTATCCACAAATCTTAAGGCCCTAAAGTAAAGTCTCCAAGACTCAATTATTCCAATTAGCGCTCTCAGGGTTCAATGTCACACACTTTGTCAACAAAGTTTTCAATTAAGCCTCATTAAACCACAGTGTGTGGGTGAACTGGAACAGATTATCAAGATGAACTATGATAAACAACACACAGAAGTCACACAGTCATTAACCATCATTAAGACATCGAGAGAGTAAGAAAGTGACACAGAAAGAGAGAGAGAGACGTCCCCATCACGAGTTGTGATTAATAAAGATTTAATGAATGTACTAAGTGTGTGGGCTGAGTTTGACTGTGATAGATTGGGAGAAGAGTGACAGCTTCAGAGCGCAGGAGTTTAGAAAAAGTCAGAGAGAAAGCGAAGGATTATTCTGACACTTGACATTAAATCAATTTTTTGTCATCCAGAACAATGTTGCTGCTGTGGAAACACCGATACATACAAATGTGCAGTGAAACAATTTTCAATGGATTGGACACTGAAGATCTGTCAGAGACGGCATCTTAACCAGAGTTGACAGTAGAAATGTGCGTGTGTGTGTGAGATGGAGAGGAAGAGGTGATGAATCACATAATTTGCTTTTTATCTTTTGGTTTCTTTAGCAGCAAACTTAAGTATTATTATCAATCACGAATGTACCTCATAGTATCATGCAGGCGTAGGACGGTTCATATGGGCAGGTGGGGCAATGCTGCTCTAAATAAAAAAAAAAAACAAAAAAAAAACACCCCCCTCCCAAAGTTGTTACTCTTAATAAATAATGTTAATGACTTAATTAGTTATCTGTGTTTTTTCAACTATTTTGACTCTGAAAAGGAATTTTAACTGTTTTTGGTGACTGATTCTCAGTTTAATGCCTAATGGCAGTTGTGGAAGGACAGGTCAGAGACCACATTCATCTGTGGATTTATCGTCTCACCCTGGCGGCAATGACCTGAACTAAACTAATAGAGCCGCATGTGGGCAGGAATGAGTCTACCCCATGTCCACATGGTGCCAGTGCTAGCTCACTGATTGGTCCACTACTCATGTTAGTATGTTATGATCATGTGATCCATAACAAATGCAGCAAGTTGAAAATCAAGCAGCTTGGCCCAGACAGAGACATAAAAATAGCAGACTAATGTTAGCATTTGTATTGACCGGGTTCTAGACAGAGGAGATTGGTTTAGCTTTAGGGCTAGGCTTAACTTAACTTAACTATCTTCCTCCAGTCGCTCTGCCTCACAGCTTCTCATCAGTCACTCATTCATTCTCTCTACTCACACACTAATCCATGTTGGTCCCTTACTTTTAGTTCACGCACGCAGGACAGGGGAATGGACAAGGGAAAACCTATAATAGGACATTTTCCTGTACATGTTCAGAGAAAAAAAAGTGGAGTGGATTATCATTTCACTAAGTGGTGCAGCAAGTGCAATAATCACTGTTAAAATGATTCAATGAATTGAATTTAAATGACCTTTTCACTCTATTTTATATTATTTTTATTATTATTTTAAGGCCCAAGGCCTGCTGGGAGTTATGTTACTGTTAGTTAATGTTACTTGACCTGCAGTAGCCGCCTGTCGAGCACCATGGCCTGGTTTACCTTATCAACAGTATCATTTAGTGACGTTTGCATTGTTTTCATATATAACCATACTGATCACGGTGGCCACAGCAGAATGGTTGTTTTTTTAAGCCTAAATTGATGAAGAACTATCTGAGGAGTGCTATGGGACAGGGACGACTAGTGGATTATCTGTACTCTCTATTGATAAAAACAGAACCAGGAAGCCAGATTTCATGTAGAGTGAATTTATAATGAGTGAGTTGCAGATTTCTTTTTGTTATTTTAATTGTCTCCTGTAACTTATGGTGGGAACTGTGATAACATCTGGTCGATGTACCACACTGAAATGACAAATACATTAAGAGACTGATGACTGTGATCTATTAGAATACTAAATGAATATTAATACAATACAAAAAATACAATTCCCCCGATTCAGGCATTGGAACCAGTGTCTGCACCACTAATATCTATGCTCACAAGCCGCTACTGGTATCATAATATAATATAATATATATATATATATAGATGAAAGATGAAATCTCATAATATATGATGCTACAGATAAGATATAAGAAATAATACAAGATCACATTTTGAACCGATTTGTCACAATTGCTACTTTTATTGTATCATAGTGTCTCTTTCATTCAACCATTATAGTGTGTGTGTGTGTTCTTTCGTTTCTTTTTTACTACCCATGGAAGCAAAATGGAAATTTGGGGCTTGAAATAGAAATGCTCAATACAATAAATTATACATTAAGAAAAAAAGAAACAGAGAAAGGGGGAGAGGAAGAAAGAGTAAATGTGAAAAAGTGCCAATACTCAAGTCAATATGTCCCTTGATCCATGGGGCCCCCAAAACAAAAGAATTGCAACTGAAGCTAAAAGTCGGTTTCTCACTGAGGACTTTGAACTAAGTGAAACTTTTCTCAGTAAAACCTGTTTTTTTTTTTTTCCACTGTTGTTTTTTTCAGTTGCTGTAGCTCCGAGACTTGTGTTATTCTTCTGATACATTATAACAGACTGCTATGTAAGCAAGCTAGAGCTGCTCTAGGCGTCTTTTGTTGTGCAGGAACACTCAGAGGAGCGTTACACAAACCGTGTTATACAAAATGTCTTGTTTTGTCAGTAACTTATAAAGACATAAAACAAAGGGAAGCATAAAATCACCACAATGGAAAAGTTAAGATAACAGCAAATTTACATTTTTACTTACATTATAAGATAATTATATTATATTAAATGAATTATATTTAAACAGTTTCATTTAAATTTTTCCATCTCAATTGACTAATTGATAATAAGCTCAGTGTTGAAGCGCTGAGGTTGGTTCATGGATCTAAATTCAGTACAGCATCTACACTAAACTGATGAGTGACTGACATTAGGTAAATGTCTTTAAACAGAGCTGACCTGATTGTATCTATGGTGATATCAGAATTTACATTGGCTGATTACAAGGACAATTAAAGAGACATTTTAAACAGAACTTTATTCTCAGGAACACTTAGCAGCTGTGGCAGAGAGCTAACAGTGCAGGGTCCACCGGAGCATCTTCTACAGACTCTGTTTACAACCCTTCTGCTGGAACTAAAATGTAGGATTTACAAACGCAGCTTTAAAAGCCATTTATATGTGTCCTTCAATGGTGCAGTTTAGTTTATCTCTATCATATACATTTCCCGAAGAAAAACTCCACCACATGATTCATTAAATTTCACTTCAGGGTTCGCAAATAATCAAACTTTCACAAGTTAATTCATCAACAGTTTTTTAACTATTGCTGACAATTTTACTGTCACGAGAGCTGCTGATATAAAAGCTTGTCAAAAAACTGAAAGCATCACAAACAAACTATTTTTATGAGCCTAATTTACTTTGCATACACTGGGATCCAGAACACTTTAATATAACTTAAAAATGACTTTTAGTAGAGAGCTACTTTCATATTAGTGGCACATCACTTTCTGAGGCTGGACTTCATTTTACTGCCTGGACAGAATTTAAAATAAATGCATAAAGAAGTTGAGGCTGAAAAGAATAATAATAAATATGAGTGGATTTCTGGATTTAGGTGTGAAATAAAGCATGTGTGCACCATAGATATAAGAATATTTATAGTTATCACATACACACATGCATATACCAACCATGCAAACTTGGCAAAAACATTAGTGGGATTAATGAGCACATGGTACATTCTTACAATGTGACAGTGAATTTGTTATTCAATCATTCTGCATATGCCTAATGAATATCTCATGTTATTAGTATTCGATAACAATGCAATGTGGAATTTTATCAGAGCCCCTCTTGGGATTAAACTTTTATCTTTTTGTTAAAACATCATTCTCTTTATATGGAAGTACGTTTCTTTTTTTGAAGGATAAGAAACAATTTTAAACAAAGTTGAAAACTAAAAATGTTCCATTCTCTCCCATTTGTCCAAAATCTAAAAACTGATCTGATCTTATGGACAATATTAAACATGTCAGGAGAGCACAAGCTACTGACAAAGAGGCAAATGTCCCGCTCCTGGTGCACACTCACAACTGGAGTTTAAGGCAAAGTCTCTGAGGTGTGATGTGATCTATGAACTGTCGCTGTTATAGACGTCACTTGGCCCCTCAAGCATAACAGAGCACCAACTGCCATAGCCCTCACAGATATACAGTGTGCGTTGGCTTTTTTTTTTTTTTTTTTTTTTTTAAAGCACTCATCTATCAGCCCTCAGGCCACTACTGATGAACACTTGCCTGCAGCCAGGTAATAAAACAACAATATGATTGTCTGTGTGTAGCTGAATCTAATGAAACAAGCAGTGTGAACAGTCACATCCACATTATTACTATTTTTCTATACCATCATATTGCAAATCTGGAATATTTTGCACAGAACATGCGATTAACTTGAAAAAAGTTGGTTTTTATGGGAACGACACTGATATTATGACCATGGTATGATTTAATAAACTTATCATTCATGTTCTTTGAAATGTTTCTTCCCACTGACATTTGTGATTAGCTTTTACTGAGCTTGTTGCCACACCAAAGATAAAGTCAAGATTTAAATTATGCAATGCTCACAAAGACATGTCTCTTCTATCTTGCAAAGAAAATGTAAAACATAGATAATATAAGAGTTCAGCGCGCACATTAAAATATCGGGTCCGTGGCTTATTTCCTAACACTGCAGCAACCACAAGATGTCCATCAGCTTAAGATCAAATCTTTGATTTAAAATTTTTATATAAATTCCTGTAGACACACACAAAGACAAAAATAATACATGCCTCCAAGAGAGGGTTTCTTTTTTCTCTCTATCTTGCCCCTTCAGCACTTCAAAACAACTTGTCAGTAGCTGTCAGTTTAAATTAGCAGACTAACCCTTTACATCACTGTTTTTCTGACTCTGGTAAATCTGCAGGCTGTCTTCATCAATCACAGAACAGCTGCACCCACAAGCATGTACACATTATTTGTTTTACAGTGCTGACAAATACACCCAGATCCACCCACTCTAACGCACAAACAGAAACGCGGGCATGAAGTGGTGTTGCACGTGTACTGGGGCAATAGATTCTTCATAATACAAAGTGGTTAAAAGGATAAAGTTGTAGCAGTCTGTCTATTTCTACAGATATTGCACCCTTCTCTTTCTCCCTTAAACTGTCAAAGCAAATAAATTCCTTTTCGTCTCTCATATTACCACTAGGGACCAAACAGATAGTAAACAGTCCTCAAGTATGCAGAACACACACATCACTGATAAGTACCAGTAAGATTCTATCTTCAGTCATACCACACAATCTCAGACTATTTGGAACATTATCGATTACTAGAGCAATCTGACATGTTTGTGTTCTCTTCAAAGCATTTTATTTTTTCTCTTTTCTTTCTTTTCTTGTTAAATTTTATTAACTAGGGATAGTTTATTGAGATCAAGATCTCTTTTGTGAAAGGCACCTAAGAACAAAGTATGGCTACAGAAGCAATAATGCAGATGCACATTGATTAAAAGGCATTAAAACATCAGCAAGTAAACCTCTAAAGCGCCTCAGAGGAAGTGTCTCTAACTTCAAATTGAGTTGGAATACATTACGGTAGCAAAGTGTGCATAAACAATCATCCAGCACAGATAATATAATAGAAAGAATATTTGTTTTCTGTTTTTGTTTTCTGTTTTGTTGTGTCTTCTTTCCTTCTGTAGAAGAATGTAAATAGAATTATATAGTTTAACAAAAAGTTCTATATGACTTTTGTTGCACAATCTGATGTCAAACTAAATTTATATGTGTGCAATGCTATACTATATTAACTGGAGTAATATAAACTATAAACTGAGCATGGGAAAAATATGGTGTACAAGGAAGTTGGTTCAATACAAAAACAGAGTTAGAAATGAATATTGTAACACTAGAGAATGAATAGACGAGGACTTTATCCGTGTGGAACACCTTTATAAGTTTTTAACAAATCTTGATTTGAATGACAACAGTGAGAGCTGCTAAGCAGAAGATGAAAACCAACTATAAGGAGAATTATCCAAATCTATGGAGAGCAACTGATCTCACAAATGCTGTGATGGCCAATATCAAAAGCCTGACAGAGATCTTGATATCCAACGTGTTCTTCTGAAACAAAGATAGGAAAGCCCGAGGCTGTAGTCATTATTTTTCTACCGCCTTGTCATGTCAGACAATGAATTACGAATTGTAAAAAAGAGAAAAAATGTTTGACAGTGTGTATTGATACATGGGCTACAATATTGTAACACTAAGACTGTGGTCTCGGGCAATTTGAGTAGACACATGTGTCTGTGTTGGCATATGAGAGGGGTTAAGCAGGCTTAGCGGATGCTGGCTGCTTAGATAATTCCTCCCATTGGCTCTAATGGTTTTTGGCTGTTTTTTGCTCTGTCTACCGTGCACTGCGCTAGAAATCCCCTTTTAGTGGATGAGATTCATACAGTGCAGTATAGCACTGATGAGAACAAATTCACGCTCATCGCATTACTGTGGATACTGCAGCCCGTGTCATTTGTAGACTTGATAACACTCAGGCTTGTATAGTGGTTCCACAACATTTCCCCTCACTATTTTGGAAAGGTGCTGTCACAGCATTCTGAGTTTACCGTTGTCCACAGAAATTGGCTGCTTGATAATTTAACAACCCCAACTATTTTTTTTGCGACTAAAGTTAAAGAACGTGTTTGCCATAAAACGCCTCTTTACTACAAGTTTGTATAAGCAAGACTAGTGGAGTGTTAGACCTGATTCACACTGAAACCTGCGCGGACGTGGGGTGGACAAATTTTTTGTGTCTGTTTGTGTCCACGTGCAGTTCGACCACGTAGACACCGTGCTGCATCTAGGAAATAGAAAACAAGTCTATTTTCTGCACGGGAGGTAAGCGGGATAAGAGCGTTTTCAGCCAAAATCCTATTAAAAGTTATATCACAACTTTACATTTCATGTCCACTATGTTATCAATGTATTGATAGCCTAGTTGTATTGACAAGGATACCTCAAAAACCTCCCAACTGTGTGAAAAATATGACCACTCGCCTACAATTTATTGAAAATAAGAAAAGAGAAACAAAGAAACGTATACCGTTTTTATTAAAGCGATATCAACGGGTAACGGGGCTATGCACACTTTTAAAAAGATGGGGCTACAATGGGCTGTGTGCACTTTAAGACAGGGTTAACAGCTGATGTGCCGTGCCACGCCCGCAGGCATGTCTGGTGTGAATTACACATTACATATACCCGAACTGCTCACGGACAGCTTCCGCTCCGCACTACGCGGTGTGAATCAGGCCTTACAAATACTATTAAAGTTGTACAGAAATCAAAACAAATATAGATTTCATCTATATCTGCCTGTTAGTTGTACTAATAATTTCTTGCTCAAATGCAGAGATGGTTAATGGTAGAGAATTTAGAAGATCAATATCAATTATAAAACCAAAGGAAAAAAGATGGTTAAACAAGTTTCCAAACCTGTTGACTAGGCCAAAAAAAAAAACAAACAAAAAAAAAACACAATCAAGCAGAGTGAAACATTTCTCTTTATTATGTCAGTTCACACACTGCTAATTTAATTCCTGTTGAACCTGAACTTAGTGGTTCATTAATCTGTATAATGCAGAGTGTCAGGGTGAAATATATAAAAATCGCAGCAAAGAAAAACAAAACAATTATACCTCTGTGATTATTTTGTCTCCTGATAATTTTGCTGCCTTTTTTGTTTGAACCGTAGGGACAAATGTGAGTAAACTGTTTGAAACTGTCTTCCCGGGAGTGTGACATTGCCCCTGAAATAATAGGAGGGAATTGGAAACATGGCCTGTCAATTAATTGCTTGTTTGTTTTAATAACAGCCATGATAGGCAATATTCTGGAGCGAAACGCTTCACCGGGTATGGAGCTATAAACAGACAGGCCTAGTCACTCAAACACTGTAAAGCTCATACATTTTGTCCCTTGCAGATAAAATGTGTTTCTGTACCTTACCACACACACACACACACACACACACACACAACATTGACTACTTAACATAAATTACAACATCTTAATGAAGGCATTCCATATTTTTGTTTTGTTTTCCAGCATCTTGAAATGATCTCACACTTGATGATGAATAAAGCCAACATAATTCTCTGTAGGAATGCTAGAAATCTTTATGTGTCCCTCATGAAACACTTCACCTCATATGACTGAGCCCGCAATCTGGCAATGTGGTTTACATCACAGTATGGCATTAAAAATTAATGCAAACAAACAAACAAACAAGGACACTCAGCAATGCAGAGGCACAGCACAGCTGACAGTTCATCAGCTGACAGGAGATGATGAATGACTTTTGGGTGGAGTCTGCAGCAGTTACTAAGCTTTCTAATGGCCATAAATGACCAGATAGATAATGAATGAATAAATGAATAAATTCTGTATTGATCCATGAAATACTCTGAACCAAAAAAAATGCCAGTGTGCTACAGTGACAAAATAAACAGTTGTGATCATAATGGATACAACTACACTGTCAACTTATGTGATGTTACACTTACTTCATTTCATTCTGAACCAATGGTTCATGCTAAAGTTATGCAACCTATCTGCACTCCACAAGCTGTGAAGGTGCCATTTGCCTCTTTCCTCCAGAAGATAGATGTCCAGTTTAATCTGCTATTTATTTGGTGTCTTACCTACAGAGCAGATTCTTTAACCACTGCAGAGAGGCAGACTTTATGGGAGTGGCTATTTCTATTTAGCTGAAATAAATTTGGAGCCGTCATAAAACATACATGACACCTTCAAAAAGCAGAATATATAAGGACATAATTTTTCACAACATTTCTTGAAAGCATGGTGTATTTCTCAACCTAAAACTGAAAACAATATGACTGAGACAGATGATCTGGAATAAAAATGGCTTCTCCATGATTGTGCATGTGAAACATCTGATTTAAATAACAAATAAAATGCAGTCAAGGATGCTGCTGATTGCTGTTAACTGTTACGACTCTTACCTCTGGGAGAAAATGTCCCTGTAGGGGCTGCCGTGCTGCATGGCAATACCATATCCACGGTCTGGTGCAATGCTGCTGACAGTGTAGAAGGAGCAGTCTTCATCATTGTTAGCAACGTACTCCAGCACTGCTGCGTCCCACACAAAGCCAAAACGCCCATATTTCACCTGAGAGGAAAAAAAAAAAACAACATTCACACAAAGTTAACAAGGTTCAGGGAGTTTCTTCTTTACCTCAAGTCACACAGGAGCTGATCTGGTCTCTTTATCACAGCATCACTACATCACATAGCATCAGACCCACTCTTTGGTGAAAGCACAGTACACAGTTGTAGCAGGTAGGTGTCTACTTCCAACTGTTTTTGCACCATCAACTGTATAAATGAAATGACAGCAAGTCACTGACTCAGTGCATAGATAAATCACATCATCACATCGTACAAAAAGGTAAATGCTGATTATAATTAAGAATATTTTTTTTAACCAATTCAGAAATCTGAATTAATCTGTAAGCCTATTCCTTTGCTTGTTTTAGTTAAACAGCTGAATCATGGTGGAGGTGCAGTAGATGTGGCCTAAGATGACGAAAATAACACCAAGATGTAGCCTCGTCTACTGTAGAATGGAAAAACTTTATGATATGATTCTACTGTTTAACATTCCTTCGTCGTTGTAGATGCACCGCCATTAACGGCTTGTTGGCTCCTGTTTATTGCACCTTGTGTGATTATATATTGGACATGTTCTACATTTTTATGTTCTTGTCCTTGTTTTGTATGTGTCCCCGTGATCAAGCTGTAGGTAGGCGCACAGTGTGCGCTTGCAGGTTTGGTGAAGGTCAAAGTAAATCACGGTGAGAATCACTCTTTGATAGAAATTAAGACGCCCATTGTTAACACAGCTTCTCGTTAACATCCAATTAAAGCTACATTTTCACAGAAAAATGAAAAGTGGAGAATATACAAACCTGGAAGTGATATTCACATCCCAATACCTCTACTGACAATTCACACACACACACACATATGCACACACACACTTTTCATCTAAGACATTATTTTGGACTTAGTGTGTCATTAACTTTAATGGAGCTTTATGAAATTTTCAAACCCCTCTGTCTTCACTGTGTGTGTTTGCATATGTGTGTGTATCACTTCAGTGGCTTATGTGTGATGACTAATGTCTGAGAACTGACAAGACCCTCTGATTGGGTAATTTCACAGTCTGTAGTCCTCTTGAGTGTGTATGTGTGTATCTTGGGGTGTGTGTACGGGAATGTATGTGTGTGCATGTGTGTGTGTGCAATAATTCACCGCAGGGCATCAAAATGGCTCATTCTTCTCTTTACTGCCTTAAAAAGAGTGGAAAGAGCGTTTTATTACTTTGTAGAATAATTTTATGGCTTTTCATTATTGCTTTTGAATTAGAAAGATTATAGGCTTTGTACTAAGGAAATTAGTAAAAAAAATCTGTTTCACCAGCTTACAACTGAACATTAAGGACACTTTCCTTTTTTTTTCGCAGCACATTTGGGTGAAAAGGGCTGAGAAAAATTACTATGCAGACTATGTATGCAGTGACCTCTGATGTCAGCCCCACTGAAAACATAACCAAAGCTTTGCTAATCTCAAATGACATAATGACATAATCCTTTAGCACATGGAGTGTCTGACTTCTAAGTAGCTATAAAAGTTTCTTTAAAAGTGGCCACACCATGTATGGTGTCTTTAACTACAATCCTATTTTGCAATGCTTTGACACTGAGAGCAAATGTAAATTACAGTCATGTGACATTACTAATAATCAATAAATAGATGCACTCAACTTAATGCAGTGCTGACTTTACACAATGCATCCTGGGCTTAAAACAATACCTGCTGGTTTTCAAAACTGTGTCAGTTTTTAGCTATTGCTGCAGAATGTCACTGTTACTTCACATTACAACCCCTGAGGAACAAGGAGGCTGCAGTTTTCTCAGTCAGGTGCTGCACTTGTTTTCCTCCAGCTGTACTCACTGGGAACAACCTCTGTAATGACAAAACTTTATCCTTATTGACTGAGGGCTTTTTTTTAATTCTGAGAACATCAGATCTACTTTCTGTCCCAAAGGGGAAAAAGGGGGATGCAGTTTATTTGATCTCCTTTTGACAGTTAATTTTTTACATATGGGCACCGACAGTATAGTTTTAATTTCCAGGAAGCTGTAAAAAGCTGAGATCAGGAGTTTGGTATTGTAAAAGAAGTTATGCCCTTGTAAGTCATATTTTTTTAATCTTTTAGATTTGTTTTCCTTTCACCTCCCTGGCAATATATATATTTATAGTATTATTAAATCTATGGTTGTCAATAAAAGAGAAATAAATAAAAAAATACTGTCTATAAAGGTGGTGCTTACACCCCCTTCAACTTAACCCATTTTCCTGGATGTTTTTATACAAAATTACTTAATGATTTGATTCCTTGTATCTTGTTACCTTTGAGAATTTTAACTATCTTATCTAATCTTAACTGTCTTCAATGGAAAATGCTTAACAATATATTTTTGGCAGAGCAGACAGTGTGTATAGGTTTCAGCTGTGCAGTTTTCCATTAGGAGTTGTCTGAGCAACCTGTTCTTGGGCCATAGGTGCTGCGAGTTCAGTCACACTTTGGGAAATAGTCCAACTTCACTACAGTTGTTTTATATTCTGCTCCCACAGTCACTTATAGTTCATCAAATCATAAAAATTCACTTTAATTTTGAAACATATTTGGTGAGAGTAAGTATTTTGGTCATATACAAGTTATGACATCATGACCATCGATCCATCAATCTTCTACCACTTTATTCTAATTAAAGTGGAGCCTATCACAATCACCAGTCTACCACAGGGCTGACACACAAAGGCAGACAACCTTTCACACTCACCCCTAACGGCAATTTAGAGAGACCAATTAACCTCAAACCTGGGATCGAACCCAGAATCTTCTTGCTGTGAGGTGACAGCTCTAACCATGAGATCTATCCATCATGTTGCCATAATGACCATGTTTAACTTACTGTTCATAATTCTCATTTTAGCTCAGTTCATAAACAGAATGAGTTGTAGGAGAGAAATATCTGCATCAGTCACAGGTCTTCAATGTCCTTTTAATGTGGTGAGAACGATCTGTTATTGTTTTGAATAGATGGATTCTCTTGTTCACATGATTTTACAGGAATTACAGCCTGAGGGGAAGTGAAGCCTCACTCTTTTGTACCTTTGATCTTTGGAAGCATGTGAACAAACATAATTAATGATAACAGGAGGTGTCCATATATGTTTGAGAGAATGCTTTGACTTCCATGGTTGAAAGAAGACGATTCGTGCAAATTAAACGTTATGAAAAAGGTCAACTTGACATTTTGATAGGAAGCACACACACCCTGTATGTGCTGTCTCTGTCTATTGTCTTCATATCCATTGGAAACCATAGATACATGGTATCCAATGGATACCATGGATACAATATAGAGAGACTGCCTCTCTTCAGTCATCACCTTATAGTTCTTTGTGTCAAAGTGATTGCTCTTCGCTTGCAAGAAATAAATATCTTTAGAAAAGATGAATACTGTGTCAACTGGTATTTGAATACCAACACACATCTGCATTAGACAGACATTGATTTTCACTTTTGACAAGATGTATCTTGAGAAAAAAGGCAGCACTTTCATAAATTTTTCATAAATAAGAATAATGACTGGTTTTTAAAGCTGTTTTGGCAAAAACAACTGATGGAGTCAAACTGTTGAATAGAACATAATCATGAATTTTAGCTTTAAAACTCCTACATTATAAAAGACTTGCCACTCAAGAATGACAACATCTTTCAATGACAACAATCTAGTCTTCTGAAATGTTGGAGCTGAAGCAACACTAACATTTGGAACTTAGCATGCCTGCCAGAGACAGAAGACAGAAATAAGATACAAAAAAAAAAGGTTTAAATGGCTTTAAAATCCCCTGAATTGAAGTTGCATTTCAGAAGCGTGAGCAGTGTCAAGGTTTGCTGGTAATAGCAGAGATAAAAAGGACCCAAACGCAGACACAAAGGCAGTCTCAGAATAATACAAAAAAATGGCAAATTCAATACAAATTCACATTGGTTTTTCAGCCATTGCTTTGGAACCTCATATGGAGTTACTTAAAAACCAGTATGTACCAGTCTCATTTGCAGTTCGTTGTTTTGAAACTTGCAATGCAATTAAACTAGACACAATAAAACAATGATTAAAGCAACGCCAACATAGCATACAATCACAAAAAAGGAATTATCCCCACCATGAAAATGAAGCTGGCGCGTCTGAAGGGAAACGCTCTAGCCTGCAGCTGCTGCTGTGTTTCGTAAACAGACACAATGTATCGATGAGTGGGGAGTACTTGAGTTGATGTAGCAGAACAAGTACTCTATATGCAAAGCACGGTTTAATATTGGCTCGAGTTTGATTAATTACTCAAGACAAAATCATGATTGGAGGTGTAACATAAAGGTAATGTGTCGGAGGCCAGCTCGCTCCTGTTGCTATGGTATTTAAGCACCTTGTATGAAAAGGTTCACAGGTTTTTAACTGCTAGCAACTGACTGGGACAATCAGTGAGTCAGTGAAAGCCTTTATTATTCTCTTTCTCTGCCCAAAACTCAGAGCATGTTAAACGTACTTGCACTTTGTATTGCCTTTCTCTTTTATCTTGGTTCCTCTTTTCCAAACTATCAACAATACTTTTGCTTTCCAAGTGTCATACAACACATATTTGCAGCATACAGCATTTGCATGTATTGAGTGACCAAGACATGGGCCAAACTCCAGTTAAGATGTTAAAGTGCTTACATGCACATTTGTTATCTGGCATTTGTGTTTCCATATTTCCACTTCTGTCCACCTGTAGTCTGGAATCATGAGAACAAATAAGCAACGATAGTGCTACTTGGCTAACTTCTGTCTTCTTTTACTAAAGCTACTGAGATCCAAGCAGACACTACCAAACATTGCTCCCTCACATATTTGTGCTGTCATTAAAATACTTAAATTACTTTTAACACTGGAGGCAGGGTCTCGTTTGTAACAAACAAAAACAGAGACTAGATAAGAGTCAGATAAATATTTTGAACCAAATATGTTCAATGTGTAAAATTGAGGGCAAAGGGGGAAATGCTGTAAAGCCAACATACCCGTGTCTCATTTGCATTCGATCTTGTCTAAGCCTGTTTTAGCCATTTAGCTGTTAGTTTCTCCTTCTTTATGTGTTCACATTGACAGTATTTTAACAAGACTGAATTCCCAATAACATGATCAATATGATCAGAGTGATAGTATACATTAATACATTTAATAAAACCACTGTCTAATCTTATACAGTCTACTGGTTTGTTTGTCATATTTCTTTTGACCTTAAGGCATTCTTCTTTTATTTCCATTACTTTTTCTATTTTTTCTTACACAAACACTTCTACTGCATGTCTGATAGTCAACACTATAAATGCCTTAAGGTCATGTCTTTAATTAAAAAAAAAAGAAAGAAAGAAAATTTCTCTTATTCTTTCCAGCTAAATATTTGGCTATAAAATCTGGAAGCTTGATCACATCTAACAGTGGGATGCTCTTAATCAGAGGAGGGAATGTCTGACAATAGAAACTAGCAACAGCCTGCTCTATTGTACTCAAACCTCAATAAATACAACCCACCAGTGACCTATGTTCATAAGATATTTTTGATGCCAATTATAACACTTTGAGTAGTATTTTAGAGTGTCATAAAACCCCAAATTATCATACAAATGAGAAACAAGTGGTAAATTATTGCACTTTCTATCCTTGGATAGCATCTAGGGAACTTTTTAGTACCTTGATTTACAGGTATGTTTGAGAATTACTATCAAATATTCAAGTGCTGCTAAAATGAATGACTGTGGTTGTATTTGCAGACTTTTCTGTAGTAAACTCTTAATTAAATGTGCTCTGTCTGAGGTCCCAACCTGCTTGAAAATGTCTGCGCTCGGAGATTAGGTTATCAAGCACTTGCAGTATGTATATGGAAGAAGGTTGACACCAACTGCTGCATGTCAAATATGTCCTTCACATAACACCCACATACACACCCACACACACTGTACATCTACCTCTGTTCTATGTCCAGG
Organism: Polydactylus sextarius; assembly: GCA_016801845.1. NCBI lineage: Eukaryota > Metazoa > Chordata > Actinopteri > Polynemidae > Polydactylus > Polydactylus sextarius. The sequence goes on from CM028915.1 coordinate 14,709,991, forward strand.
GTTGTGACTCTAGCTGTGAGTTAATTATCAGAAGCTACTTTCCTCAGAAACAGACAGACTCTGTCAACTGTTACACTTTCACACACAGATGTGACACATGTGAATGCATGAACACACACCCCATTAAACATCCACCAGTGAATCCTAATCGTTGCATTGGTCTTTGTTTTTCTCTTTCATGAACGTGACATGGACAACCCAGTAAGATAGATAATGATTAAATTAAAGTCACCTCAGTGTCTCTTCACTTTCCTTTCACACTGTCACTCACGCCATGGGTTCATTTTCATCCCTTCTTCCTGGGTAGAAAAGAAAATGAAACTAATTCTGTTATGTTCTATGTGTCTTGTTTACCAGTTTTAAAGGGATTTTGCGATAGTAGGGGTCATTTAATGAAGCCATGGCACAACTGAACCATGCGTCTGGGTTGTATTTATAGCAGGTCTGATATCTGAGGTTTTTCTTTTCTTTTGGTTTCAGCCACAGGAAACTAATTATCATTATTTCTCCTTTTCATGCATTACTTGTGTTTACTAGTATTATATATATATACACACACAAGCAAAAATACTGCCTGGGTTGTAACCAGAATGATTACAAGTTTTACAACAAACAAACAAAAAACAAAAAGAATAAGATGCAAATATTGTTATATTCTACACAAGCAAAAAAGTGTTGTTATTGAAAAATGTGAGCAGGTCAAGTTGATATTCCAAACTTAAAATAATTAATGTACAAGGATAAAAACAGTTTTTGGTATGAAGCTTGATGAAAAGATTTAAAAAATGACCAAATTTTCAGTAGTGTTCTTATTCTTATTTCATTTTTTAAGATCCGGCTCAATGAGTGTCTAGGCAGGTTTAGAGGGGTCCTATCTCATCCACGGTTCAAACACTTTGGCTTCAGAGTCTAAACCACGCTACAACTTCAAAACAGCTAAACAACTCCAGGGTCTTCTCTCTCTGCCAAACTCTTTTTCTTTCTCCTCCCCCTCTCACAAAGATCCCTTCAAGGGCAGCCAACATACTAAAGGAATAACAGATTCTTCATCTTGTTTTAAGTTTAAACTCAAAAATGTCTTATTCTCATTCATAAATTACATCTAAGATTACAAACACTTTTGAAAGGACACATAACAAATCGTCCCCTGGTGTGAATTCAGCATTTTAAATGTTCAGTGTTTAGCCTTTAATGCAATCGATGTGAAATGTTTCTCACATGGAAGAGAACGAGCTTTGTTCTCTCCAGTGGGAATGTACTGATGTGGCTGCAATATGAAAAGTTCACAGCAGCAATAAAGGAGCAAACATTTCTAGATTTTATTAATATATCATTTTTTATTTAGCATCATGTTATCCACTCAGGTTTGTGTTGGCTGCACACTTATCCTCATAGTAATATAATACAATCCGTATAAGTTGCTTTTAAAATCTTTAGCGCATATTTTCAGATTTAAGCTTTGATCCGAAGTGGAGATCAATACATGTGAACAATTTTATTTACAAAACATAAACATGGTTGACACAAACTGATTCCAGGTGTGTCTCAAAAGACAGAATGTATAGTTTGATCTGGTGCCTCTGATTAAATCTACAGTTTACAGTCATAGTTAACTGAAAATATGGACAATAACAGAAGTTAAAAGAAACTATTTTATCACGTTAACGCTACGCCACCATCTGCCTTCATCTAACCTCTACTGTTAAAGCATAACACACAATCAATGCCGTTTTTCTGGGGAAGATGTCATTGACATTGCAGCCTGCCTGCTGAACCACCACTTATCATTACTTCAATCCACTTTACTGGAATGAGTTTGGAGTTTTTAAAATGACACATTGAACATTTTTGAACTTAAATAACTTAAAATGTTATTTAAGTTCAAAAATGCATCATTAACCTTCATGTTTTAGTGTCAAATCTCTCTCATCTCTGTCTTTCCACACATCACTGCCTCCAGCTTTAAGCTGTCTCCTCAGACCCCCCACCCCCACACACACTTCTGCATGTGTTTTCTTGCATCATTCTACTTTGACTTTGATTTGTTTGATTTTGGAGAAAAGAGAGGGGGGGTGGGTGGGAGAGAGAGAGAGAGAGAGAGAGAGAGAAAAAAGGCAACCGCCCATAGACAAGCTCAAATCTACTTCTACTACCTTCATGTATCTCAGGCCACAAGCACCAAATAATGAAAACTTTTCCCAATTTCTTGGCATTTTAGATTAGTTTCTACACCCATTTTATCTGTACCCGTCTCTCTCTCTCTCTCACACACACACACACAAATGACGTTCAGACTTACAAACAGTTTTGTTTATCCTTAGGATAGCTAACAGTTTTGGCTATTTCCCTCTGTGTTTTTTACTTGCATTCCACATGTTCTGTTCTGCCTTTGTTTGGGCCTCATTTGACAAATCAGAGAGCATTACAATGAGAGGCTGCACCAACGGCCAAATATTTCCCCCAGTCTGCATTAGCTGGCTTCCTGCAGATATTTGAAGATCTGAATAAAGATAAGATTAGGTGCAAGCAAATCAATCAAAGCGCAGAAGAGAGTGAGACGACACCTCCCCTCCCATGTATCTCACTGCATCAATATAAGTGAAGAAGGTTGTTTCAGGACAGTTTGGAGCCTTGTAAGAAGAATCATAACAACCACAACAAACACTGAACAAATGAAAAAGTTATCTCTTTAATAATGTTGATAACAGAGAATGAGGGAATGAAATACTGAATTCATTTTTGAACCAACTTATACTTTAGATTTGCACATGTGCAGTACAATCACCTCACACACAACATTCAGAATTGCTTTAATTGTGGTTCTCTTGTGATCAGCGAGACAGTGAAACAGTCATTTTGTTTTTCTAAGAAATAAAATACATAAAGACCCTCATGGCCAAATCTCAGATGATGAAAGCCTGGCATGCAGGTGGCATCAATCTCTCATGAGGCGTTCTGTCCGACTGCTTGCTTTGGTGGCAACTGTTGCCTCCGTCCCCCAGAGACACTACATGACAACTTCTTCACTCCCTCTCCTCTCTTTGTTTTCTCTGTTGTTTAATTACCCTCAGCTGTCATTAGTCCTATTTGTATCTTCAGGAAGAAAGCAACAAAAAGAAAAAAGAGAAAGAAAGAAATTAATCGCCTATTGCCACGCTGTATGCAAATCTTTGCTCAGACTCCGTTAAGCCGATGAGAGATGTGATAACGGAAGAGAGGAGTAATTGGAGACAGATGTTGGAGAGACGGATCATCCGAGACGGATCAGTGAGCCAAAACTAAGATGCCACCCTTAATAGAATCTGGCAGAAAAATTACTATTTCTCTCTGTTTCCTTTTCATCTTTTCATTGTTCAACTTTGTCATAATGAAGTCTTGTGTTTCATTTCCTTGACTCTGAAAAATATGAATCATTCACATTTTTAACGTGATTCTATGCACTTGTTTTCCTAATCAGTTCTTTTGCATGCACAGATAATGGGAAGGTTGAGCCACTTACTGGATTTGTGTCGTGCTTGTGCCATGTGGGGGAAAAAAAAAAAAAAAAGCTATAATATAATACAAATGACCAAAAAACAAAAGTTCTGAAATGAAATATTAAAATATTAAAGAAGCAAAGTAAAACAAGTAACTAACAGCTGTGTTGCTGGTAAAATCAGATGACCTCAGGATATTTACTTTAACATATCCGATGAATTCAACCCAAGGTCACAGGCTTAATTGGGATTTTGTAAGATAGTGGAAACAGGATATGGGCTAAACTACAAATTAAAAGAAGCAGGCCACAATTTCCCAATTACTATTCTAATTTCAAAACAAAATTACATGGAAGCCCCCCAACCCCGTCAAAACCGCGTATTTTGTACTTAAGAGCAAATTTTAATTGCACTGCCAGATTTTGTCTCCCTGTCTGCAATAAACATAATTAATCTTGCATTTATTTTGATGAGGTATTTTTACTATGCTAGTTTTTTTATGAACTTTTTTTTATTGTTTGCTTTTATTGAAAACCTTGTCTTGGAACTAAAGTCCTCCCACAGGATATTTCAGTTAAGTTTATTCTCCATGAGGCAGTTTATCTGATGTACGCTGTGGCTGTACCCCAGGCACATTATAAAAAATCATTTCAATGAAGTTTGACAATAATTTACTCAACTTCTGGGTGAAAACCTAAAATAGGGGAGGCTGAGTGGCTAAGGTGCACCATGTTGCTGTATGTGCCGTGCAGATGTTCGCTGGTTCGAATCCCGACTGAGTTGACATTTCCTGTGTGTGTGTGTGTGTGTGTGTGTGTGTGTGTATATATATATATATATATAAAAGAAGAAAACCTAAAATAAAGATGCAATTGATTACAATAGTGGAGCCAGGATTGTAGTCATTCTGCATCACTGTGTGTGATACTCGCACAGATTCATTCAAATACATGCTGCAACACATTTGCTGTTGCAGTTCAGTTGTTCAAAAAAAGTTATTTTTAGGAGGCAAGGTTGCAAATGAAGGTGGGGTACAAAGTCAAAAGCAGTGTGAAACAGGTACGAAACGTATATTGTGCTTGGGGGGGAAAAAAAATTAGAACAAAAACCTCAAAAAAGTGTCTTGGCTCTTTCCAGAGGAGGTGTCCACACATAACGCATCATTAAGCTGTTGGCACATGGGGGATGAGAAGAAGCTTTACACAGTATGACTCCATTAATTCAGCAACGCACTGCGCAAGGTGGATTTAAATCTGACATTGAAAGTGTGTCCTTCTTCGAATTAGTGAAGAAGGGATATAATAATAAATATATAATAAACTGAGCCGAGGTTTATGGCTCAGGTCTATACAGCAGTTAGCTTCCCTAAATTTTGTCTTTTGTCTGGAAAGAAAAGACAAAGACACAAATGATAAATCTGTGCATGACAAACAGAGACAGACGTGAGATGCAAGTTAAATGTGCAAAAAATAAAAAATACAATGCACACTGAGACTTGCAGATGAAATAGCACCAGAGAACAAGAAGCTGAGTATAGTTGTCTCCGTCTCAGTAATCTCTCTAACAGCTGGAAAATTCTGCATGATTACTGTAAAATGATCTTAAAACACAAAACAAAACATAAAACACAGGGCCAAGAGATAGTTCACAATCTTTATATAGACACACGGAGCACCTGATGTGCAAGCCACCTCCACATGGTCTATCAGCTTGAAATACACAAATAAATGTGGTTCAGAGAGCTTTCCACTGGTCTCTATCCCTGTGGTGTCGGTCCACTGAATACAAGTGTTTTTTGATCTTTGCCTCTTATTTTTTTTCTCTGTGGATAAAAGAAACCAATAGCAAAAACAAGACACTCTCAGATGCCTCTCTTCTTGTCCATTGTTTTCCTATTTTTTTCTTTTCGTAGAAACAAAACAAAACATAACAATATCCACGAAGTCAACCAGACAGAATAGGTAGTGCATAATGTCTGTCTATCCATCCATTCATTTTCAATCCATTTATCAATGAGCAGGTCCTCTCCCTTTAGGTCTGTCCCTTTGTTGCCATCCACTCAATCAAGGTCAATGAGCACACTAAATGTGTGAACCCTGTCTGCCAACTTGCTCTTCTCAATGTGAAGGATCAGTGACTGACTTCAAGGTTGTCTCGGATTACTGAGCTGCTCACCCTGTCAGGGCCAATCAGACCAGATGCCCTACTTCATTTGTTAGCGTGTAAATCTGTGCACCCTGGTCACTGAAAATTTCATGACCACTGATAAGGGTCAGAAAGGAAACAAGTTAATTAAAACGTTGCCTTTGTTACTCTCTGCCACAGTCAAACATCTCTGCAGATGCTTTAATCCTTTCTATCCTTACAGAGCACAGGTCATCTCCAGTGGTAGACACTACACTCAACGGGAAACAGAATTCACAATTGCACGCTTGTGTAAAGAAGATCAGCAAATATATTGTCATGGAAAAACACTGTCACGGAATGTGGCGGCACACACCTCCATTCATTCTGTTTATATTTGATAGTTCAATCAGTCATTGTATTGAGTGCACACTTGCCATGACACATAAGCACATAAGGGCCTATAAAAGTGGAGCTGCATCCATGTTAAAAGGTCAAGTTGGAGTGAAGTTACACAAAGGGACACCACTGGAGGGAGCAGAGACATTGTGAACAGATGAAGCGCTGGGTGTAAATATTTTTTAAATTTTTCTTTAAACTGATAATGGACTTTTGCATATTTTGTAAACACTTCTTTTCGTCATATTTACCACTGCACTTGGGAGGACAAACATAATAAACATCATCTTCACCAAAGGAACAACTATGGCATTGTTAATTCGTCAGCAGAAAGAGAACTCCACTATATCCATGAAATCATTCACTTAAACAAGATGCTCAGTCCTGATTCGGAGAGCACCTGTCGTCTTTTATAAAGGTGAATTGTGGCCTGACATTGATCCTGACTACATCACGGTAGCAAACCTCCTAAACGTCAACATGTCCCACTGTGAATGACCACATAAACCAATCATTCCTAACATCAAGACCACTGACAGATGAAGTGAATACCATTGATTATGTCATTACAGTGGCACCTGTCAGTGGTTGGATATATTAGACAGTAAGTGCACATTTTGTCCTTGCGGTTGATGTTTTAGAAACCGGAAAAATAGACCAGCCTAAGGATGTGAATGATTTTGATAAGAGCCAAATTGTAACGACTGGATCAGAGCATCCCCACAACTGCAGCTCTTGTTGGATGCTTGCGCTCTGCAGTGTTCAGTATTTAACAAAAATGGTCCAACAAAGTAAATGAACTAGTGACAGGGTCAACAGCAGCCAACAAATACTGGTGCACATGGTTTCCTCAGGGTAGAGTACAATAATCTTGGCCCTGGATAAGTTAAACAATGATGATATCAGTGTCAAACAGGAAATAAAAAAATCTCTTCTGTGTCAAAGCCTTGTGTTTTATTGCTCTTTACATATCACTATCTTGAACAGCTGCCACTGTGACCCAAAAACAGATAAGCTGTTAAAGATGGATGGACGGACTACATCACCTAATAACGCTGTTTCATCCTGCCATCATTATGATGGCTAACGGAGCCTAACAATAAAACTGTACAGATTAACCATAGGATGTTTTAAATGAAGCAGGATCATCTCAGAGATTATTGTCCTAAAAAGCTAAAAGTACAGGGGTGTGACTTTAAAGTCACCATGGTGACCACTTTGCAGACTCGGACACAAGGCAGCATCCTGAATGTCTTCTGCCAATTTAATATCTTAACTGCCAAAGCAGTTTAGAGAATATAAAAGACTGATTAAATACAGCCTGCAGTGTATGACCCACCACCGAGAAGCTGCCAGCCCTTCTAAATTAAGTTCATTAGCATTGGTTTCAGTGGTGAGTTTAAGTGCCAGATGGTCTAAGTACAGTGTCAAAAGCCTCCCAACACCACAAAGTAATAACTGCTAAAGAAAACTCTGGCAATACTACAGACGTGTGTCACCCAAAAGTCTTCTTTTTAGACAGAACCTATGTATATAGTTTTATATATAGTTTTAATTGGGACTGTGGGAGAGAAATAGTTATCAAAACAAGGAGAGAAAATGATGCTTGATACATTTAGATGCTTTTCCAGCAACAGATTTAGGTGCACAAGTGCTCTCTCTCACCATCAGTCACTGTGGCTCCATCTACTCCCGAGGGTAATTAAGCAGGATGACTTATTTTCTCAACAGTTGCTATTTATCCCTGAAAAAAAATCAATTTCAAGGGAAATTTCACCTGTAAGACTTGAAGATACTCTTGAAGTATATAAATGTCAATCTGCCTGAAACAGAAGCTCTGGCTTCAAAGAGCACAGCATCACTATCAGTTAGCAGATTGACTGACATACTGTGCCGATACTTCACAACAGTTCTGTTAAGTGTCAGTGGTGCTACCACCGCACTAACACAAAATTAATGAACAGCTGGTGTTTGCTAAAACGAATCTTCCAGATCATGCAGCCCCACTGGTCATAAGAATTGGTCTAGATTTGAAAGCATCTGCTATTACAATACCAGTTGTCGGGTTATTTATTTAGCATTAGATGGCCTGTTCAACCCACAAGAAATGTTAATAATGACCTGTTAAAGGCTTGCAAGTCTAAGTCTCGTATAAACCATTTGTAAACAGCGAGACAGAGCGAAAATCTTTTGTGTGTCTTACTCACTTTGACAGTACAAATACCTCAGAGGGAAAGGGAAGATCAGATACCCGATTGCCCAGAGTTCTTGCAGTTATGAGTATGGTTTACAGAAATCTGCCCCACAGTTCAACTCGGACACGAGCTGAATGTTAACACCATCTCTGCAAACTGCACTCTCTGGCCACACAGGTTGCAGGTATACTTGGAGACACATGCCTTGCAGTTTGATGGGGTCTGCTTTGAGACAAGGAATGAGTTCGCCATTGAAGGTCTGCAATTGGTTGTCACAGATACATTTCAGTGTCCACCAGACCACATGCAGTGCACGAGGAGAGGGTGAGAGCAGCATGGTAATTATCTCTATCGGACAAGTCCTTATAAGAGTGTGTATTGCTTCAGCTCAGTCTTCCTCCCTAGGCAGGTTATGACGCTCGGTGCACTATAGACTGAAAAAAAAAAACAGTGCAATGTGTGTGACTGTGAGTGTGTGTACACACACACACACACACACACACACACACACACACACACACACACACACACACACACACACACACACACACACACACACACACACACACACACACACACACACACACACACACACACACAAGTTGAGATGTGACACCAGAGATTATTCCACCTGCTAACCCTCATGACACTATTCTCCTCTCTGCTTTTCTCTCTCTGGCAGTACATTTCATATAAACCATAAAACACTCTGCCTCTTACCTGTTCTCTTATAGAAAACAGTGTAGTATTTGGGAGACAGAATTTATCATAAAACCTTAACAATGTGACACAGTGGATGTGGAAGTCTTGTGATTGGTTAAGTTAAAATGACAAAGTGCACACTCATGTATTTGAAGCACAAATGCTGAAGTAACATTGAACATCTTTTTTCTGTTCTCTGCAGAGCTTGTGTACTTGGGAACTGGCAGGATCATAAGAAAACCTTTGCAGATGTGTTACAGCGTGAGCGACTATTAAGTCCAGAATCCTGGTGAGGGGGGCCAGATGTTATTTGAAAGTTTACTTCAAAATAAATGGCAACTTATTGCACCTCCAATAAATGAACAGGGGAATAAAGTTAAATAAATAAATGAACCAGGGAAAGGGTAAAGATTTCAAAGAAAGCATGAAAGAATGCAAACTTAACTTTTACACAATGACAAATTTGCACCAAATATATACAATGCAACATTCTTAAACACTGAATATTGCAGTGTTAATAAGTTTCCTCTTAGTTTGTATGCTGGCGCTGGACACAAGGTTGTATAGATAAATCAAGGGAGGTGTTGTGCAGCGTTTCATCTTTAAATGAGTGAGAATGAATTACAGATCTCATTATTGATTATAGCTCCCACATGAATTGGGACTTTTTCTCCCTCGCTTTGTGATTCCTGCTTTTAAGGGACCTCTGACTTTAATTTTTCCCATCACTACTACTCTTTCCCTTGTCAAGTCTTCCTCCATCTCTCTCCAAAACACTTTCCCTTCGGCTTCGCTCCAAATCCTTCCTTGCTGTCTTCCTAGTTCTCCGGACTGTGATGCATGGCTGTCTGTGTTTTCCAAAAGTCCATTAGTTGCTGGCACTGGGTTGCCTCTTCTACCACAGACAGAGATAAAGATGCAGAGCATGGCTGCCCAGCAAGCCGCATGAAAATGAGAGAACAGTGGAGAAAGAGGGAGAGAGAAATTGATGGGCAGGAGAAAGATGTAAAATGGATGTAAAAATACCTTGATACTGGCCAGAAACCCAAGAGCAAAGGGATGATGAAGGGAATGAGAGAAGGCAGGGGCTGGGAATTGAAAAAAGTAAGTAGGAGAGAGTAAAAGAACAAAAAAGACATTAAGCGTTGCAACAGGAACAGAAAGTGAAAGAGGTAGGGAGAGGTAAAAGGGTGAAAGAAAGAGGACAGGGAATACGAGTGAGAAATGACAAGAGAAAAACAGATGGAAAGGTTTAAAAAAAACAAACTGAAACAAGTTAAGAGCAGGGATGAAGAAGGAGGTTAGAAGAAATGAGAAATGGAGTGGGCTGGAGGTGAGGTATGGATAAGAAATAGGGGTCAGTAGTAACCAGATATCCTTCTGTCAAAACAATTTATTTCACACTTTCTTTTTCTCGTTTTCAAATCCCTTCACACCCTACTATGTCCCCCTAATTTATCTACAATCCAGTAACTGAACTTACCACTTCCTCCTCAAAACAAAACACAGAGGAATTACAATGATTCATACTGCTTTTTTTTTTTTATCTTGTTTTTATCTGGGAAATTCAGATGGTATCTAATAGGTAACTTTTGGTCACAGAGCCAGGCTAGACATTCTGGAGACCAGGCAGATGAAATATGTGCTTAAAAAGTTATTTTCCACTCTTTCTGCAGTGGGGCCACCAGCCCTTTGATTAATGCTGTTGTCTAATTTAACCAACTTTTCTCTTTGTCTTTCTATTGGCTTAATTGTTTTTGCACTCCTCTCCATATTTCTCCCAGCTAATCTTTGAGTGCATTTTAATCTCCAACAGGCCTATAAGCGTATTAATAATGTGTATCTTTGTATCTTGGACTTCAATAATAGATAAAAAAAATAATCCAAGGAAAAAATATTTCTCTTGGCTAAAAAACGGCAGCTTAAACATTTTAATTACATGGCATCTGATTTGGAATTGAGCTCTCCCGTCTCAATTTATGGTGTCATCTAACTCAAGATTCTTATCTGCTTTTGTATTTTTCAGTTCATCCGATTGCACTTGTGGTTTTATCTGTCTAATTTCTCACAGCTAAGCATGCGCCTGTTTGTGTGAGGAAGTATGTTCTAGCAATAAATGGTCATCTTTCTTTTCTTTCTGGCTCCTTAAGGTGAGTTGTCTCATTATGGGTTAGAGTTATATCATTAAGGACATGAAACTCATTAGGGGGTAGGTCCTATTAGAGAAAAAAAGTCAGAGTAATCGGATTTAAAACTAGTAGTCTTAAATCACATAAAATGTACCCATTGAGAAGAGTGATATAAGCAGACTGAACTCAGATCAGTCATCTGAGCGGGAAAACTGGACAATAGTTTACAGTTATTATCTCTACTGAGCTCTATCTCTAACTCTGTCTAACTTAAAAACAAAAAAACTTTCCAGTAAAGTTTTTAAGCACATCATTATTTTGAGGAAAAACTTTTAAAGGAAGCCTTGTTATGCCTTTGCTTGTTTACCACGGACCATACAAAGCTGGTGTAATGCTGCCCCTGTTTGTGATTCTGTGCCATCACTTCAGCATCAGAGGATGGATGTGTAAAACAACAGTGTTGGCATCTGTCGCTGCCAACCCAGTCACTGTGTCTCTGCTACCATCTTAATGTTGGAGCAACAATGGCATATTTGTAACTTTTATACATAAACAGTGAGGCAAAATAAAAGTGAGACATTCCTACTGTATAAGGGGGATAACACTGGGGAAAAATGAAGCAGAAAATAAAAGACATAATTAGGGGTCTTCTGTGATCTGTTTTATTTAGAGTTATATAAAGTAATGTGACACATGTTGGAAAGATGAAAGAGTTGTTTAAAGGGTTGTAGAATGTAAAACCACGTTTACCTTGGTGATGTTAATAAAAACAGTTTGGTTTGTTGAACAGACAATAACAGAACCTCAAACCCTATCTCTGCCTCGTCTACATGTAAATCCTAAAACTAGAAACAGCTGCGGTAAAATGAGCTGTTCCAGGACAAACTCTAATATGGCATCATAGTTTCTGACATGACTTTAGATACACCCCTCAAAATTTGCATACCCTTAGCCCACTTTTGCAGTTGCTTCATTATAGGAGTATTTTATGAGGTTGCATTAGGCCATACAGAAGTGATCCTGGGCCCTTTTCAACTCAACCAATATCATATATATATATATATATATATATATATATATATATATATATATATATATATATATATCTATATATATACTATTTAGAGACCTCAAAGAATAGTTTACAATATTTAAAAAAATAAAATTCCATGACCCCTTTAAAGTTTGCCTCTACCTCTACTGCATAAGAATAATTGCAAAATGGCTTGCACTTGATATTGCTGATACTACAAATCTGTTTGGCAAATGTTGTTATCTCTTGTTGTTTTACTGCCAACACTGGTGCAGGGCATATCATGGCAACGCTAATGGTCGTGACTAAGGTCTTTTTTATCTTGATGGGATCAGATAGTTTGGTTATGGGCCAGACTGCTATTTGAACCTTTAAAGTCTAGAACTAAGTTGTTACTGAGAATGAATTTTAAACAATCAGTTGTAGCAGACTTGTGAATTACTATTCCAGAAATGTTTCAAGTTTAATTCGGGTAAAATTACATTGCAATTCTGTGTATTTTTTGCAGCTTGTTTTCTTCTGTCTTTCCCAGAAGCTATAGACCTGTTTCCTTAATCGATCTTTAGAGCAAGTACAACAATTGCATTGTGTCCCAGCAGGAATACTCCATCCCCTGATCTTAAGTTTATCTCCATGAGACCACAGGCTAATGATAAGGAAATTCTCTGGTGAGAATCATAGAGCGGCACAAATAGAGTGTTTCTTCTTGGTGTTACTCGCTGTAGCCACACAAAAGGACAGGTGTGTCTGCACACATTCAGAAGGATATGTGTGATATCTCTCTCTCACTCACGCACACAGTCAAATGTAAACATGTACGTTCTCTCTTTCTGTAACACACAAATACAAAAACACCTTCACGCAATAATGCAACAAATCAACTGCTCTATTCATCTTTTAACTTTCACTAAATCCTTGTTGGCTGATGTAATTATTACAGATGTACGATGTATCGCATGGGGCAAAAGGTTATGAGAGAGAGGGCAAGGAAGACAAAAAGAAAAGAGAGAAAAAGCAATATAATCAAGGCAAAGAGATTGTTTGGTGTCAGATGGATTGAGTCTTGGCAGGTAAAAGAGAGAGAAGCAGATAAAAAGGCAATTAGGCTATTAGATGTGGATGGATAAGAAAGTATCCACAGACGGAAGTAGAAAATGGAGTTCATTCTTTTGTTCTTTCTGTCCATCTTATTTTTCAGTAAATGCATATAATCTCCTCTACTTACTTCCATCCTTTTTCTTCCTCTGATCCTTTAACCCTCATCTGATTGATCATATCTCTAGCAAATGTCCCACCTTTTAATCAGTCACCGTAGTTAGCAAGAGTTTCTATCTGTTTTTTCTAGCCTCCTTTTTTTCCCAAATGTGGGGTACATTCTCCCCCATTTCCTTCTTCTCCATCCCCCTTTTTATCTGCTCTCCCTGAATGTGAGTCACAATACAGAAACGCTGTCATCACACAGGCAGAGAATTGTAAAAGCAGGAAAATATGTTTGCTGTTTGGGCTTGTTGAGTTGAATCCTAATGAGTTATCAGACTCTGCAGGAAAAGAGCTTTCTCTTTCTCCTGTCAGGGTGATTTGCACCACTAGAAAATAGAATATGAGAGAGCCCAGCAGCCAAAAAAGCATTTTCTGGTCTTAGCAGAGGCTGGATTATTACAGAGGATATTGCAGCAGTCATACCCAGACACAGTGACAGATATATATCAAGCCAGCTTATGCCTCTGCAGAGATTCCATTCAAATCCAATAAAATACATGACAAACACATAAATATGACATTAATTTTTAAAAAACTAATGAAATGGCTCTTGCCCCAGCCTTTGTGTAACTGCACCATGTCATTGCACTGGCTCAGACACAAAACACCACAAGCATCGCTGGTGACTTTAAAAGCACAAACAGCATCAGCAGAAAAAGAAGCTACACACAACACGAGTAAGGAGTGAAGGAAGGAAATCAAAGGGAGTGCGAGAGGAAGCACAGGAAGGATATTGTATGTTAGTGGGTATGTTGGAAGAGATACATAGCTGTAGGCTACCTGGAGACCTAAAAAGCTTTGTTCATGAAAAGTCACCCTCAGTCTGTCAGATAGAGAAAGAAAGGACTCACAAACACAGGGATCTGCCACCTGAGCACATCTGGACCACCCTGCTTGGTAACCTTGGTAACTCCCTGACCAATGGCTTGTTGGCAGGAGGTCCCCCAAGAAGTGTAACGCTGATATGAACAAACACACTCAAGCACGCACACTCAGAGAATACCAGCTGTGATTTGAGAGGGTAAACAGGTGTTACAGAGGCTTCTCTACATTAAGAGGACACCGCCATGTGCATACACCCACACACATTGTGAAGCATCAGGGGTCAGGTTCATTGACATGCTGTTTAAATATCAACACCAACCCATCATCCCTCGCATATTTATTTACAGACTAATGAAGAGAGAGGCAAAGCATGAAGATGGCAGCATTTTTTAGACACACCTACAAGATTTTATCTGTGTCTTTTTTTCCATTTGGGAATGACAACAGTGGCAAGACAACAGCTGGAGGGAAGCGAGAGATGGAGGAGAGGAGAGAGAAATTAAGGGATGGGAAAAAGATAAGACGCTAGAGACGACATGATCGTTCACCATCCGTCTCCCATGCCAGTCTTCCCAAAGCTTACTCTCTCTCTCTGTTGTTTACTTCCTTGCCACCACTCCATCCATTAATCTCTCTTTTTCTTCACACTACCACCATCAGTCTCACCCAACCTTTCCTATTTCTCTTCCAACTTTCCCTTGTCCTCCTGCCAACCTTCATCACCTTCACTATTTGGCGTATTAGTCATTCTTCTCCTTCCTTCTGCTTGTCCATCCATCCATACACTGTTCAATCCCCTATTTAATTTTCAGACACTTCAGTATTTCTTTCACTCATTCTGCTCTTTATCCTAATATAATAGTATAAGGTTCAAGCAATGAAGTTTTACAGAGAGGAAATATACGACCTGGCCACTTCACACATCATTGTCATTGAGGCAGAGGCCTCATTTGTAATTAGACAAATTCTGCCTGTCACTAACGTTTGAAACTGTGTTCTTTATATTTGATCACTTTTAGATCCTTTGATTAATGTGTCTAAGCATCTAGCCATGAATTAGGAAACACACTCTCTTCCTTTGCTTGTTTTCTTTGCAGTCTCATCTTCTTTAGCACAGATCTTCTACACTGTCAATAACTCCATCTCCCTTGCTCACATTTTGACTCCAGCTAGGTCCCAATCTACCAATTCTTTATCTGTTCCACCATCCATCTATCCATCCTTCCTTCTTTTCTCCCTCATCACCCCCCTTTCACCTTCCTCAATATCCCAATTCCCTCATTTCTACTCCCTGTACACCCATTCAACATCCATATCATCTTGTCCTCCCTTCATCTCCTCTGCTTTGTCTCAAAAGTCCTCAGAGTGTCATGATGATTTTACCCGGGCCTGAGGGATCCAAACAGGTCTAGGTTGAATTACCATTAGCGCTATCTGGCAGAGGAATGAGCATGATCTTTATCTTCACTGAGGTAATTATAGCACATTTTTGAAAGCTTATGGGCTGATGTTATATAACTTCTTACTTACGGTCTCAAGATATATTTAGCAAAGGTGAAAAAAATTACTGGAAATTTTATCATAATTTCTGGAGTCATTATGCTAAATGTGCAAATGATGATGGGGGATATTAAATGATGGGAGAGAGTTTTCCTTCAGAATCGAGTAAAACATATGCAGGACGTGAGGGAATATGCCATCATCAGTGACATTATATAAAGTGTAAAACATGCTGGTGTATGATGGAAAAGTCTGTGAGAGTCTGTGTCAGTAAATGCTTACAACAGTGACCAGAAAAATTAAATCCTTGTGACAGAAGTATAACAAGATGAAAACATCTTGACATTTTGGACAGTACCACAACCACATGCCAACAGGACACTAAAATTAAGCACAAGTGGTAATATAACAAGAATGAACAGTAGGCCCTTCACCTGATTGGTGTGACCTTATGAGCTGAACTGGTTGGACACAGTAATACACTGAGGAAAATCTGACATACAAACTTGAGAAATTTAGTTTTTTTGTTTTTCTTGGAAATGTTGCTTTACAAATGGCAGCAGTGACAGTGAGGTAAATATCCTCCATACAGTGCACAACATACATATGTATATGGCAGTTAATTTCACACCCACTGTTTCTGACACAGCAGCCTGCCATTGTTTTCCCGTATCAGTCTTGATTGGATGTAAGAGACTTGCATAAGTGAAACCAGAATTATCCACATTTTGACAAATGGTTAATTTGCCTCTTCAAAGCTGTTTTGCTAAGGGTTAGATTGGAGGTGTAGTGAATTTATTGTTGCCATGTTTACTAAATTTGTATGTGTTTTTGTGACAAATGGGGCTTCTGGCATGCTTTCACCTTTAGCCTTGATTTCAGTCAGTGTTGCAGTAAGGGTTTCAATGCCATTTTGAAGAGGCTACCTTTAATATGAGACTTGGGGAAAATTATAATATATAGTGCACAAGGACATGTGGGAAAAGGCACATTTTCATAAGTGGAACCATCCCATAGTGCATCAGAAAGTCACACAGACAGAAAATCACTCAAACTAGCAATCCACTCAACTCAAAAATCACTCAGCAGTCATCAGAGATACTCGAAGCTTGACAGAGAGTAGCTGTCATATATTCGCACAGGGACACTTACATCAGCTGAATCTGGTGTGTGTGTGTGTGTGTGTGTGTGTGTGTGTGTGTGTGTGTGTTTAAGCATGCAAATGTGATGGTTTTAGTGGTTTTTGCATTTTAGTGTGAGAGTCTATCTGTGCACATGTAGATATGCGTGTACGTGTACCACAGTGTCAGGTCTTAAAAGCCTCTCAGGGAGAGACATCTTGATCTCCCGTTCGTTTATATACTGTGTAAAAGTGGTATCAGTTGAAACCATGAGAAGGGGGAAAAAATGTCTGATTGAAGCTAAAAACAACATATGATATAGAACTAGATGCTGCAGAACTGGCTGGTTGTTTAATGTTTTGAGATGATTACTACCGTCACTGTCACTATGATTTTTCCTTTTTATGATAAATACATGTTGCTTTATATCATAACCCAGCTTGTGCCATTAATTTACATGTTGCAGCCTGGTGAGCGCAAAGGTAAAGGAATTAAGACGGTTAGTAATTAATATTTGATTGTAGTCACTTCAGCACCAGTTGAATGCTGAGCTTTCAGGAGTTCATCTGCTAAAAGGTGAGTCTATAACACACAAATCACTGTGGGGAAAAAGAAAAGACTTATTCCCTCTTGAGAGAATGTCTCAAATGGAGAAGACCACAGCTGAGAAACACATCACCTTAAAAGGAGACACCATCATGTCAAATGGTGACACGCAGTATGCTCATCTTTGATATCATATGTGACACCAAGTTAATGAGATATCAAGTCTGAGGTGCAACAACTCTTAGTTTATTGAGTGCCTTGATCATTGACTAAAATGAGAGAGACACATACGTACAGTATATTACCCTGTGACAGGCCTCATCCTGCAGGGCTTGTGCATGTGAGTGTATATACATCTGTGTGTGTGTGTGTGTGTGTGTGTGTGTGTACGTGCATGTATAGAATTGTGCGAATGGTACGACACACAGCTCAAATACTGACCCATTCTGACATATAATAACATTCTGCTGCAGGGGATCGAAAGTGATAGAGGAGAAAATCCATAGTGCACAAGAGACAACGATGACAGAGAGGAGTAATAGGTTTATTGTGAAAGAGAAAAAGCCTTAGAGAAAGAGGGATAGAGGACAGAAAACAGTATAAAGAAAAGTGGAGAGAGAGAGAGAGAGACCAACATGAAGGAGGGTGGAGGTTATTTAAGTTCTTAACCTCACAAAATTCAAAAATAGCAAAAGGAGCCGAAGAAGACAACACACATCCAAATAAATCAAATGCCAGAGACAGAGAACATGTCTGAGTCTGACTCACAGGATCTGTTAATAACATCATGGCTTTCCAAACAGCCTCTAGCTTTAAAATCCAGGTACTGCTCACTGGCTTCCAAATCTATTTTCAGCAGACCTTGTGAAAAGCAAGTAAGAACAGGAGATCATTTAGCCTTTGACACCTCTTTTTCTTTCTATGTAACAAGCTTCAAGGTAAAAAAAAATTCTGAGAGAGAAAATGATTTAAGGCACCAAATCCACTAGACTGGGGGATCTAACCAGTATTTCACTACTTTTAGAGTTTACAGTTTTGGTGTATATTTCAGTTGTATACATTATAATTTACCCTATGTTGTCCCTTGTGTGTTTGTTTTTGTGATGCCTCTTATGTTGTTTCTTGCTTATGTCATTGACATTTTTCTTTGTGGTGCATGGTGGCTTTGTGGGAGCACCCACAGTTTCATAGAACCTCCACAGTATAATGGCAATAAAAACTATTCTATTTCAGAGTAATTGCACATAAACTAAATTCACATTTATATTACTGTTATGCTACTGGAATTATTAAATAATGATGACATTTAAGACAAGGAGTTTTACTAACACACGATGGCAACTTCACTAATAATGTCACCACTGCAGAGAGAAAACAGGAGTTTGAGTCAATGCATCTAACAGAAAGGGACAGGCATCACTGAACCACTAGAGTGCACCCTGTAGCCTTTAATACAGAACAGATGAACAGACTGACAGGGTGAGGGAGGTGCAGAGAGTAAAAAAATAAAAAGAAGGGTGGAAAAAGGAGGAGAAAATAGAGAAATGGGTAAAGTTAGGGCAAGTGGTGTCAGAAAACAGAAAGACAGTAACACAGATATTCACAAATGCTCAGCGGTGCAGTAACAGAGATGCAGCAGATAAACAAACACAGTACAAACACAGATAAACGACACAGTAAAATGAAGAGAGTGAGGAAGACGGAATGAAAGAAAAAAATAAAATGAAGAAAAAGACAGTCACTCAGGAAGCTGTGCAGTGTTTACAGAGGTGTCACCTCTCGTGTGGAATTTAGCCATGAACAGATCCTCTCTCTATTCTGCTTATGACCAGTAGTTCATCCATTTTTTTAGTTCATCCATCTGCCTTCCCACACTCTACTCCTGATGAAAAGCAACCTCATCATACGATTTACTCATCATAGTGTTCAGTATCAATTGCTGCTTAAGGAACCCTGCACCTTTCGCCAATGTGTAAGCTACTAGAAATGTGTATCAGTAGCTACAACACATTTAATGAACTGTACTGCCAGAGCAACCCTCCTGTTCTCTTATTGTGCTCTCTGTTTTCCTTCAGTCCAAGGATATTATAAATGAACATGTTATTATTTACTCTTTTATTATTACTTTCATTAGATGCTATTGTGCGAGGCTCACTTATGTGCATTAGGTTAACCATGGGTCCTCTGCAGCTGATGTTCAAACAACCCAGTCTACTGGGAGGCAGTGTATTTCTAATGTTCAACACCAGCACGATGTTTGTGAATTCTCACTGAAATCACATTAAGGCTGTCGGAATAGTTAGCTTCAGATCACACAGGAGGGTCAGATGATTCTCAAGGTTTCATTGTTGTAGCCATATAAAGTAAACTTTAGTTGCTCTTTGGTAGCTATTATGCAGCCCTGATGTACATGCATTGTGTTTCTGCCCACATCTCCCTGTAGCCAGCAGCTAGTAAAAGTTTGTTGGCTTTGCTCTCACAGTTTTTGCTTAAATACATTTGTAAATTAAATGACTAGTACATAATAAAAAGAGCTGTCACAAGGTCATTTAAATTCAGCTCATGTCATTTTCAGTGAGGTTACCATTTGCTCCTTTCTAAAGCAAAACAATCAGGCTCCTTTGACAAATTATAATTCTAGTTTATGATTATATCATCACTATAATTGCACTATAACTAACATAGGCCCGTTTTAGTTGGATATCTATGCTGTCAGATAAATTTGTTTTAGGTTCCAAAATCAAACACAAATTGTTTAGTTATTAGTTGTGTTCTAGTTATGGCAGTATCACCCTCACTGATATTATCCTAGCATAAAGAAAGTGGAAGCGTCAACCATTAACATTAGCCTAGCCATTAAGTTGGTACTTTGGCTGAGGAGCTCAACTTATGTTTTAATCATTGGAAAAATGGTAACATTGAACAAGTAGTCCCAGAGCCCTAATGAGCCATACAGAGAGAGAGAGAGAGAGAGAGAGAGAGAGAGAGAGAGAGAGAGAGAGAGAGAGGCACATTCACAGACAAACTGCTGTGTCACACTCAACCCAGCAGGACTAGAGCAAATAACCACAATGTAAAGTGAGGTCCTTTTAATAGGTCCTTACAGTTGTGTAGCACTTTTCTGCTTAAGCTCTTCTGAACAAATCACCCAAAGTGAAAGGAAACAACATTTGTACACTATTAAAAGAACTTACAGTATGCATACCAGTCTAGTCAGATGACAGGAGTTGTGTTTAATTACTCTGCTGGTGTTGAGTTTAAATATTTTTTTTGCTGCCATGTACACATTACTGTGTTTATCAAGAAGAGAAAGATTTGTTCATGATTCTGGACTAGACTTTTTAATAAACACCTCAGCCACACAAGCAACGTTCAGGAATGAATGTTAATAGTTGTGTTCTTATGTGCTGTTTTTATCTCATCATTTTAAAAACACCACCCGCCACTTAAATCACTCCTCCCAACTCTTCCAACACTTCTAACGCTGGCTACAGTTCAGATCTAATATATTCTAGTGGGAGGAGGGATCGAGTGAAACCCTCGCTGGAAGAGAGACGGGCAATGCAAACAGAAAGTGGGATGCGTGCAAATGAGATGCAGCAGTCAGGTATTTATGCTGGTTAATCACCAAGGGAATTAAGCATTTAACCATACACATGTTATGTGTGTATCATTAACATCGTTTAGATAGATTTATCCCCCATCAACACAAACGACCCTGTAGCATGAGCTGTCTGTCGAAACGGGAATGAGGCTGAGCTGCGTGCATGTTGGATGTACTGTACCATAAATACAATGCACAATATATTAAATACAGTATGATTTAGTGTTTACAAACAAATGCAAATTTCTTACTGGTACTGAAAAAATGTAGATGTAAATGTAGCTTATTTATTAGCATTTGTTGTTGTTTGTTGTTATTGCATTTGTATTTGGTTTTTCTAGTGCAAAGAGTGGGTGGTGTTCAATTGATTGATTTGAAAAATATTTTCTCATCACAGCGAGAAAATATTGTGGCATTTTTAACAAAAAATAAACTAATGAACACACAAGGTAGCATGACTCCTTGCTACACTGATGAAGAGTTGTGTTAGCATAATACTGGGTGACAATGCCCTCAAGTGAAATTGCTTTCTGAGTGAACAAGAACGCAGGATGAATCTTGTGATGATCAAACCATGGCACTCATTTGGTTTTCAGGGGTAATGTCACCTTGTACTATCAAACATGTTTATATGAAATAAATAGCAAATGCTGACAGGTACGAATTCAAATGAGTTCCCCCAAATCCCTGATCTCTTCATTGTAGAAAAGAAGTTTAATGTGATTAATATAAACTGAAAATACTGAAAGATATGAAATACTGTTGATACATTAAATTACTCATTATAGGTAGAGTCCAAATTGTATACCTGTGTGGACTAAAAATATACAGTACGTCATTCATCCACTGACCTCAGATCGATGACGTTTTGTCCTTCACGTTGATTTCACAATACAACCAAATCATGTGCTCTCAGGAATGACAAGGTCAAATGTTGGGAAACATGAATGAATCTTGAATGTGAATGCTTCGGACTGAGGAATGAATAATTGCCACCGCTCTGCACCTGCTCCCCTGTATTCAAAACCTATCAGGAGACATCTGACTCCATTTGTTTCACTAACCACAGCAGTTTTACATGTGTCAATGGTCCTTTGTTTGGAGGCGACAGCTAATTAAAAAGTAAAGACCTACCTTGCGGATGCCTTCTTTTGACTCCTCGACGTTATTATCTCCTCCTCCAGTGCGGTTAATCATTCGCCACATCTGGGCGTACATGGGATCTCTCTCGAAGGGGTTCATGGCTTTGGAGCGCACCTGATCATACACTGCAGAGTCCAGCACTGTACCATAAGGCAACTCTGTTTGTTTGGATAAGTCCTGTAGAGACCTGGAGACAAACAAGTGGTGAAAAGTGAGTTAGTTTACACTCTGTTTCCAGAACCTGCCAGATATAGAAATACTTTGTTTGCAGCAAAACTCTGCCTGATTCATGTACTCACCATGACATAATAAAAATAAACCTACACTACTTTATCAGTTACTACAATGATGACACACTGACACAGGCAAGTGGTAACTGAGACTATGCTTTGCATATAGACACAATTTCAGACTTCTAGTCACTCACACAATCACACTCAAATGTATACTTAAAAATAGTTTTCAAAATTAGCATAATAAAAATCTATTTCTATGTAACAATGGAATGTGGATGAGAAAAGGAAACATTATAATCAATTTGTCCATCCAGTGACCTGATAAAATCCCCTCTCAGTGCTCTTGTGTTTGTAGGAGGGGACACTCTGTCAATCAGGTCTTTATTACCGTCTTGGTAACCTAATGATAGATGACTAGGTCTGGAGAGGAAGGTCTTGAATGGTACAGATGGAGCAGTCACTGAGTGGCAGCCGTATGGTGGTTTTACACCATTTCTTCCCCATAAATGAATGGTTTGGATCTCAACTCTCCATGGGCTAACAGTGGGAGTTAGCAGTAACATGTAATTGACACGGAGTAAAAATAAGAAAAAAAAAAGAACTGGGCATAGGCTATGACCAACAAATGTGAGGAAAATGGGGGTGGAAAGCAGTTTCTAAAACAGCTCGCCCACGGTTCAGAGTGCAGAATAAGATAGCTTGGTTAACTGCACACAGCTGATATCTACTACTGTACCAAGATAACTAGGGGGGAAATAAAGTAGTGGAAATAACAAAAAGTCAGTCAGTCAATCTGAAAGTTTTTTTTTTTCCGTTTCCCTCTCTCTCTTTCCATTCCTTTCTCTCTAGCTCTACCTCTCACATAAATTGCCACCTCTAGGGGAATACACAAGCAATTGTTAATTATAACACAACAGTGCTTTGGTTGCCTCTCAAAGAGTTTGGCCGCTGAGAAATGTAATGGAGAACCATTACAGGAACTAATTACTGTTTGTTTGTTAAATGGCTGCTACATACCACCCATGGATTTGAGAGACACACATTTGTGAAACAAAACATGTGCACGAAAACATTCAATGTGTTCTGTTTAATGAAGAACAAGTGTACAGTATCTTACTTCATTAATTCAGCTGTAATGTACGCACAAAGCAAATTTACCAATGGGCATGAATATAAGTAGGAAATGTTTGAAATATTTCAAGGCTGCACACACATAAATATAGAAGCAGACACCCATATATAATACAACATAACAGTGTTTGTGGAAAGTGGTGGCTTTTGCAGTTCATCTCGCTCACGTCCTCCCGACTATCTCACTACCCTGCTCCGAATAGAGAAAAAAAAGCTTTGAAGATTTTAATGAACTTTGCCTTGAACATGAATCTTTTATTGCTGTCAATTAATCTTTGGCCTTAATAATCTCCCCCTCCCCACCACTCCCTTGTGAATATGTACGCCTGTCAGCACACCCTTTGACCATGAGACCCCTTAGTGAATTGGTTTCACTGGGCGGTTAAACTAAACCTGTCATTTAATGCTGAGCATGTGTAGGAGGTGGATGGGAGAGAGAGATGTGATTTTACCAAGACAAAAAATACAGATCAAAAGGATTTACACTGGTTAAATTGATTAATTAAAGATATTTTTGTATATAAAAAGTGGTTAATAATGTAAAAACATGAGGAGATAACAAGAAAAAGAAGACAAAGAATTTGCAAACAACACAGAGTCAAATGTGTGTCCAGAATAATTGAAACTACACAAACAAAACAAACAAAAGTGGTATTTATGTCACTAAACACTAAGCATTCTGTAAGAAAGTTATCATTTTCTCGACTGAAGAATCTTCAGGATTATTATAAAATACATATTGTGATTCTTATTATATATTATTCATTTTATATGACCTATTGTATTTCTATGGAAATGGGGCAGACAGCATCATTAGAAAAACAACAAAATAAAGGTCTATAGTGATTAATTTTAATCAAACACTGGTTGTTTCCAGATTTATTATTGTGTGTGTGTTGTCTCATAGAGATATGCATTCATGAATTATGTGTTTAATTGCCATTTTGGGGGTATTGGGTGTGAACTCAATGTGTGTGTGTTTGTGTACACACTTGTGTTTGTGTCCTGTGTGTATGCTCGCTCATTTTGCAACCAATTATATTCCCCCTAAGCAGCTCAATGAGCAAGTAAATGGAGTGAACAGCAGCCGAATGTATCTAGTGACAAATAGTCACGATATGAGCATGTGTGTGAGTGAGAGAGACACAGTAAGAGTGAACGACTGAGGAGACATTGTCGTTATTATATTTTATGTGAAAGTAATCTCTGCGTATATATCTCTATTTCTCTTCACATGTTTTTGCAAACTTGGCAAAACTAAAACCTTTAACAGGAACGCAACAAAAATAATAATGAAAGAAAATATTTCAGCTAATATTTCGGCTGTTTTATTCAGTTTTTTTCATTTATTATTGTATTGAAGTTATTTGTGATGTTGTGCCACCACAGTTGTCACAAATTGTTTCTATTTTAACAGAGATAAACCATGCGCTTTCATTTTTTTCAGAAGCCAAAGGACAAATATTATGTTGGCTCTATGCTTCAGTAAAGAAATTAATTTGGGTACAGGCAGCGCAGACTGAATCAGTTCATTAACGTATTAAATGGATGTTGAAGAACTGCAGAAAGCTGTGCAACCTTGAACAACAAACAAGCAGTTTGTGTGGAACCAAGCTAAATATGTTTTTTTAGACAACATTTTTCAAAGCGTCATTAATTATTAACACATTTTTGACAAGTACCCTGAAGGTATAGCAAGACTTTACATTCACTAAATTGGGAAAGATTGAATCAAACTGACTTTGTTGTCTAAGATGTTAGTGTTGGTCACTACCAAGCGATATCACTGGATTTTGCTTACTTTTTCTGTGTAAGAGTGAATTTTATAAACCATTTCATTCTCGGTAACTGCAAAATGAACGAGAGACGTGGACATTAAAATCCATTTCTCACCAATAGAGGGTGATAAAAGAGACAGTGTGACAGTCAATCTTGGCTCATTTACTTATTTTAAAGCCTGACGAGTCTTTTTTAAGGCTTTGAAAAGCAGACCAGCTGCTGTTAGTTAGACCACTGTGACCACTGTGCTGACAACTGAGAGGCATCAGAAATGCAAATGCGTGCACACATGCAGAGCAGTCACGTGTCAATATAAACACATGGACAGTCAAGTATGAAAAAAAAACATCTGATCAACTTCATCGGAAATCTTTAGCAACCATATAATATGACATCTGCTGTGTGAGATTGGGTGAGAAACGTCAGCTTTTTTTTTTTTTTTATCCTCAAAGGCTCAGTTCATCTTTCAATCTTCCAATCCTATCCATTTCTTCCCGTCCATCTCTTCCTTCTCTCAAAAGGTGTTGGCCCTCTTTCAGTTTTTTTTCTTCCAGAATCCACTTTTCATTCTGACTCATCGCCCAAACCCTTCCTCTCTCTTCATATTTCCTTGCTTTGCTCCATTCTCAGTTTCAGCCGCTTCTCCCTCCCTTCTTTACTGTTCTCTATCGCCTCTAACCTCTGCCTCTCGCCTTCTATTTTCTTCTTAATCTGTCTCATCTTTGCTTTCATGTGCTTCTTCTCTTTATTTCCACTTTATAATGTTTATACCGTTTTGTCTTTTTTTCTCATGTTTCTCTTTTGCTCCTTCCCGTTGCCGCTCTCCACTGCCATCCCTGGCTGTTTTCCTAAAGGATTCACAGTGAAATTGAGGGAAAACATCCAAGCGTGAAATAGTCCAGAGAGGTTTCTGAACGCTCACTTGTTATTTCATTTCCAGGATGAAACAAGGGCATTAATACTTAAAAAGCCTGTCTGTCCTAACGGCTCACCAATACTTCTCCAGCCTTCTCATCCTTTCCCGCCGTGCATTTGCTTGTTCAATCTTTCCCGTACTGAACTAATTCACTCTCCCAATCACTGACACGCAAATGAATCTGCTCTAATTCAATCTGCATAATACGTTTAAGTTTTATACGTTTTATAAGTCAACATCTGTTAACATGTACTGACAAATAAAAGTGCACCACTGAGGTTTTGTAAAGTTTATGATTATGCTTAGTCTATTTTGCGTGTGATCCCTCTAGCCACACCATTCCACCACCCATCTTTGGAGGCCGAAGGCCATGTGTGTGCTGCTGTTTAGGTGATAATTATGCCACTAATGACCCCAGAAGAGTCAACACATTAAAGATAATACATTAAAATTTATGGAAATCCTTAATTAGCTCAATGAATGCTGAATGAGGCGGCAAACTGAGAGGCACTTGTGGATGACAGCAAAATCTGAATGCAATGGAGGAAAAAAAGAAAAGAAGAAAGGAGAGAGACAAAAGAAAATAAGAAAAGTGATTTTCTACTTTTTTCATTTTCTAAGGGACAGGACAGAAGCATCTAAACAAAGGTCAAAAACAGACAGTGTGAAGACAAAAGAACAGTAAAAAGTAAATCGAAGAAGAAAGCGAGCTCTGCCAAAGACGGAAAAGAGAGAGAAGACGACACGACAGAGAGACAAGCTGACAGAAACAAATTAAGAGACAGATAGTGATTAGATTTAGAGAAATAAATGTTGTTTATTCCAAAGCTAAGCACAATTAACTGTGGCACTGCCGGGCATAGCGGATGCTTTGGCATGCTGATTAGTCCAATGAGAGATGAGTGTTTCCTTGTGCCACCAGGAGAGAAGCTGGCAAACATATTATCACAAAGATAGATAAACAGAGGGCACAGAGCTTGGGGAAATAATGTGTGTGTGTGTTTGTGTGTGTGTGTTTGAAAAAAGAGCAAAGAGAATCACAGGCTTCGCCAGTTGCCTTGATACTTTCTTTGCAACTTACCTGAGAGGAACATGCAAAAACTCAGTTTTGTTGTATCTTAATCTCGCTCTGTGTGTTTCTTTTTATCTTATCTTCATCATTGGAAACACACATGCACACTCACACAGAGTAGATACAAACTTGAGGCATACAGGAAATTTACATCCGACTATGGGCTGAAGAAGCAGGAAGTGAGAAAGGATTGATAGAGTGGAAACAGTGGATAGGGAAGTTGTTCTGTGTGTGTTAATGGGTGGGTGTGTGGCCTCTCATGCATTACACCTGCCTCGTAGAACAGATTTCCACATGAGCTACGGTCAAGCACTTTCTCTGTATGTGTTAGGAACAATTTGTCACACCCACAAAAAAACTCTGATTGTGAGTTTGTGTATGTTTGTGTGTTTAATTGCATACATACATACTCTTGTGTACATGTCCATGGATAACCTCTCTCTGCTATATGGAGCTCAAATGTCTGTGTTGGTGTGATGTGCAGCTTTAAAGTAAAACTAATTGTAAAAAACAAAAAATTTCAAGGCAGCAGTTGCCACCACTGGCAAAAATTGACAAAATCCACTGGATACTTACTGTATGGAGTTCTCTATACGTGTGATGGTGAGGAAAGCTGCCAGGTTGGCAGTATATGAGGAGATGACAATTAGAGCAAACATCCACCAGACGCCCATCATCATCCTTGTAGCTAGGGTGGTATAGGGTACCTCTCCACCTTAAAAGAAGAACAGAAAGAAAGACAGAAAGTTAGACTAATGCCCAGTAGCAGAAAAAAAGATTGCATAAGTACATACAAGCAATTCTTTGCTGCAAGAAGAAAAAGCTTTTGAAACATCAAAGCACGTCTTGAAAGATTATGTTTGGATTAACAGATCTGATCTGATGCTCTGGCAAAGATCTGATCTTTGTATGGCTACATGAAGGGGGAAAACGCCAGAGATCTGAGAACTGGATCTCTGCTTTTCTAGAATGACATCAAATGAGCACATCTTTGAGATATGATAATATTTGTACAGTAAATCAAGGTAAAAACAGATATGTCTCAATGTATGTGTTCCACTCTCATCTCATCGTCTGTCATAACTATTTGGAAACGACTCAAAAAAAAATGTAGACTGCCATTGCAGTAAATTAATGTGAAAAACATCTTTAATCAACAGAATGCAAAAATGTTGTCAGCCCCCCCCCTCTTGGATTTAATGCTGCTGGAGCACATTAAAATGAAAAGTGGCTTGTCCGTTTTCAAATATAAAACCTTTTTATCCCTGTCTAGTGTTATAAACAGCTTTTGTTGCCGTGTCTTCTGAAATCTTGAGCCACAGTGAAAAGCTAATTGCCTCTGCTCTCTGAGCTTCAGAACTGACTGTCACTCTGACCCAGACCCAGACCATGAAACACACATTCTGTCGCACAATCTTATATTTGCACATTTTTGAGGATTCATACCACACATACACCACAACACAGAGAAATGATTGATTTGCAGCCTGTGAGCTCTTCCTCGCTGCCTTTATTGAAGCCCGACAGAAATTAGCCCCATTCGTCCTTGTAGCAGGGGATGTTACGTTAGCTCAGACCAACAGGCACTCTTCTAGCGCTCACTTCTTCCAGCCAAGACTCAATAATATATGTTACACCCACATAATCCCATGTGCCTTTAATTTCACTCTCTTCCCTTTTCTGCACTGTGTTCTTGCTTTTGCCATTTTCCTTTCAGGCTTTTTTCTGCATTGCTGATAGCATTTGATTTAATTTAAATTTGTTATCTCTCGCTCTTTCCCTCTCTCCGGGTTTACTGTATCTTTCTCAGGCAATACGTTTACTGTTGACATCGGGCTTTATCACAAGCCTGGGGGCAGAATAATGTGCAGTGCTGTATTCTACTGTATATTCAGTTCAAATAATCCCTGTGCTTTGTTTGCCTGTGTCTTATTCTCCCACTTGTCTTTCTTTTCATGCTGTAGGCTTTTTAGTGACACAATATCTTGATTTTTATCATATTTTTAAAAGTGTTTATCTTTTATGGAGTATTTTCCCTGTAGAGGGTCGTACACATAGTGGTTATCAACATTACTTTCACTTCACATAAAATTGATATAATCAAATATCTTAACAGAGATTGATGCATCTTTTGGAAACGCGTCGGCAAATAAAGAAAAGATTCAAATCTTGCAAAGAAAAAAAAGACACAATACAAAAGTGTAATGACTAAATTGCAAACTCAGTTCAGCACCGACTTGTTTGTTCCAGTGTATTTCTTTCTTCCTGCTTTATCATCTCACTCACTTTCATCTTTTTCTCTGAAGTATCTTCACCTTCATCAAATAGTTTTCAGAGAAAGGATCTCGAATAGCTGTAGCAATTAAAATATAATAGCCTACTCATGTAAATCTTTGTCTAAGTTCAGGCAATAAATTATTCATTCATAATTATGGCAGATTTTCCAGTGGGAAGGTGAAGTGAATCTTCTCTAAGAATTAGTGCAACCAGCGGGAAGAGCAGGTTTTTGTTTCCTCCTTGTGGGCTCCCATGAATGTCCAAAAATATACCAAATGTGAGTGGATGTGGAGAATTGTGGACTTTAATGGCATCTACAACACAACCTCTTTGTACTCGCTGAGGGTATTTTGGCAACATCCACCAAAGACCGATTTAGCTACCAGAAAGAAAAAAAAAAAGAGAGGAAAAACTATTGTCAAGTCCCAAAACAATTTTCATGCCGATTTCTAGGTGCACAAGTAACTTTAGAAAAATATTTGATACAGCAGGAAAATGACTCTGATGTATTCTGACATTTCAATGACCCATAATTTAAAGGTGAACAGACTTTTGTTAGTTTCTCTAAGATGCTTTGGAGTTCTGTCTCTGCCCCTGAACAACATCTGAATCAAATCACGATCATTTACTACTGACTTTTTGAAAAGGTCATTTTGTTTTTTCTTGTCTGAATATGTGTATCTGTGAGGTAGAGAGAGAGAGAGAGACAGCTGTGCCACCTTTATGAGATATTATATAAACCTGGATTTATATTTTATATGTTTGACGGTGCTGTGATGTCATGCTGTCAGCGTTTGTCTCAGCCGGTGCAGGAGCTGAGCTGAACAAAGAGCATACGTGTTGTGGAACAATACATTCAGTTTCCAATGTCAGTCGCTATCATTGGACATTTACTTGACCCATAGTCAACATCACAGAAAGCAAAAAATACTCCTGGGGAAAGCTGACGCAAAGAACTGCTGTCTTGGCACTTATATACAACTATAATGTGACAAAAACGGGCATGACATTTACTCATGCTGTATGACATGGTATGACTTTGTGTTGACACTGAAATGTCATGATTTATTGTGCAACTTGCTTCTAAGTCTATGGTAAGATTTTGCAGTAACATATAGTAACAAATAGTGTATAAATATGACTATTTTTATTTGACTTTATATATTTATCTTATTTGAAGTAAAGGACATGACATGAATGCACACATTGCTGATCAAGTAAAACCACCGCATGAACTGGGTACTTTCCAACAGTGTATTGTGCTATTAATCTGTCACCACAATGGTATATTGTTTCACTGGAGGAATCACTCATACTGTGCACTGTCAAAACCATCTTTCATACATGAGAATACAACCAGCTGGATGTCAAAACTGAGGAGGAAAACAGGCAGTCAATAAACCACTTGAGTTGGTGAGTCATGCGTCATGTGATGGCACACAGTATGCAAACAAGTTATGTCTTTTCAAAAACCATCCTTCCCTGCAGCACCAAGAGGATACATGACAGCAAAGAAAAAGAAATGAAGAAGAAAATGGCCAATGTTCTGATTATAGTTTTAGGATTAAGGCCATGCTCACACAAGTTTAGTATAGTGTCAGGTCAGTTTAATAAATCCAGTTAACTGCATTAACGAGAATGTCAAAGCACTATTAAGAATAACTTTTCTTCTTATGTAGAAATTCCTTCAATGAAGTTAACCAGGACTTGTGAAGAAAGTTATATGGTGACTCTTCTTTGTAGGACCGCAGGAATAAAAGTGCTTCTCTTCAAGGCTTCATTCAAGTTTTCTTATGATGCAATCTTGAGGTAAGTTTCCTCGTGTGTATGCTTATGAATTCCAGACTAGAGGACTTATAGCTTATAGCTCACTATTGTAGATGCCAATTCAGCAGCTTCAAAAGTACCCTGTTGTATCTCCTTTATATAGCTCTCCATTCCTTCCACTGTGTCTCTCTTTCCTCTCTCATTCTAGCTTGTGTTCTCCCCATAGCTGCAGGCAAACATTATTTCTAAATTTTGTCCTACACAACTCAAAATGTGGAAATGAAATTTGCAACCATTGCTAAAGGACTATAGTGTAGCTTTACAGCAAGCAAGATTTTGGCAAATCATTTTGATGTGTTTTAAAACTCTCAGTAGATTTCTCCAACATCAGGAACACTTCAGTTGACAGATCCTCATTGCTGGTTTACTTCTTGCCTTTTTTGATGGACTGAGTCACTCAATTGCCGGATGCCTACAATCACTGATCGGTTCATTAGACAGCTGGTTGCCTGCTCCCTTGGCTGTGTGACTGACTAACTGAGTGAATAAGCTGACAGACATTTTGTGATTCATACCTCAGCTATTACTCCATCCTCTTCCAAGTTCATGTTCTAATTTTGTGATTGTCTTAATATATTGACAACAAACAAAACAGCGATAATGACTGGTTGAAAGACACTGTGCAGAGCCTGAAATTCACTGCGGGATTGTGGATATCGCACATAGTATCACTGATTCCTGCATATCTAGCTCTTAAAATGCGGGAAAATCCTGCCTACTATTATATGTGTAATAATGTGAATGTTTGCATCAGAGCTGAATGTAGGACATCAGATCACACTTCTACTGATCATCAAAGGTGGTGGGAATGCACCTGTTGCTGCCTGCCACAAAATTAAAACAAAGAAGAAGACTTCTACTAACTAACTACAGACTTGGTGCGCTCTCCCCTTCTCTCTTTATAAGCTACATCAGCTGTCGCAGCATCGCTCTCACGAGCAAACAAAACGTTCCCAGTTTCAATAAAGAACTCAATCCTGTTAACTATGGTTAAAATGTACGCGCCAGCCGCCCAAAGCAAAGCAGGCCCCAACAGCCCAAAGACAAAACCTATAGTTAATCCCATAAGTAGTATAATTTCCCCCTGGACAGATTTTCATGTTTACAAATATTTAGTTGTTTTAACCCCTGTGTTTTTAACCCTGTGGTGAAAGAGATAAAGCAGAGGAGACAAGACAGGAGAGCAAACGATGCAAATTAAAGACACAAAATTAAAGCTGCATATTAATCTGAGTAAAACGATGTAAGTCCTGCAGTTAAGGTGACCAGTAATATCCCACCAAAGTCTTTAAATCCCCCCTGTAAGGAGGGATTTAAAGACTTTGTGTAAGGGGGGAATCCCCCCCCCCAATTTTGAAAAATGAATTTCAGGCCCTGCTGTGGCATTTTCAAATCTATTTGTTTCCTTTAATTGTGAACCACATGTCTTTTTTACTTCAGTCATCTTGAAAGAGGTATGGCTGTACTTTAATTGTCCTTTTTCTTTCTTTCTTTCTTTCTTTTTTTTTTTTACTAATGCTGTTTTTCAAATTAAAACAGTTGCATAAAATCTGTCCAACACCAGTACACCACTACACAAGCTGTGGTCTCCCACTCTTGGCTGCTAAGCAGGTTGGATAGTAATTAGTTTTTTGGTCTGTCTAATCCTGTTTTTATTAAATACCTCTCTCAGACACTCACTATCTGTGATTGTATTCTCATCTCTTGTCGGCCTGCCTGGATCATGTAGAGGTATGAAGACAAGTGATAATTCATTCAACAGATGACTGCTAGACTAAAAAAAAAAAAAAAAAAAATACATACAGCGTTAGCAAACCTTTAGCTTTAACGAAATCCTGTAGTGTAGATAATGTACAACTATGTTAATGGGAATTAGTGTTTCAGTCAAAATCACCAAAACTTCAGTGTACTGACATCAGGGTGATGTATTTATATGAAAAAGCCACAACAATGAATTAATTCCCTAGTTTGTAATTAATAATGCAGTGTTACCATTGTAATATGATAATGAAGTAATGTAATGTAATAGGATAATAACCATTTTTGGTTAATACATTTTTTTACATATAAAAATTCCACACTGATTGTGATGATTGTATAGAAATACACTACACTACTGTGGAAAAAGAGTATTCATCCGCTACACAGCAACTGTGGAAAATCTATTATTCAAAGTGCAACCTGAAGATATCAGATGACAATCAACATCCACCTGGACTCATACAACTAGTGGCGAGGCCATAAAAAGTGCCATGACAACAATGTGTATTGCAAATGGGTTTAAAGAGGAAATGTTTAAAACTTCACTGTAAATGAGCAAATGTCAAATGTTGAAAGAAAGGTATGGAGTGATATTTGTTTGACTTCAAAATGAATCTGAATCAGTGGCGGCTGCTCGTCTTTCAAACAGAGGAAGCTCATTTTAGGTTTATATATATTTATATATTATAAAATGTATCCTATGGCAGCCTGACAATTACTAATAGAAGGAAAGTTTAATTGAGGCTGCATGCTAGTATGCTAACTAGCAGGCTATAGTTTCCCTTTACAACTTGACTAGGAGTTGTGATATGATTATGAGCAGACTAACAAAACTTAAATAACAAACAGCCCTGTGTACTTGAGGTATTCTCCATCATGTAAGCTGAGTCCTTCTCTCCAGACCATCTCTGGCTGAGCTCTGAGTAACTTTGCTGTGCTCTGGTCTCTGAGTCACATGAGCCTCTATGTGCACGAGTGGTGTGTTCCCAACAAAGTCAGACTTTGAGTTGAAACTGAATTGTGAACTGAAATTGAATTGTGAGAACTGAATATGGATTTTGAATGAAAAATGTGGAAATTTATTTTGTTTTTGCCTACATTCAATTTCAGCACAATACATACAATTTTAAAATATAACTTACAATTTCAGATTAAGTGGAATTCAATTGTCAGAAAAATATTCAGATTCATTTCGAAGTGAAATGAATATCGCTCCATAGAAATGACTGGACAAACCGATAATGAGAACGATCTCTTTCACTGTGCATGGCCTACAGACGATAGCCTCTACACTTGTCTCTGGATACTGTTAATGTAAACATGCACTGCCAATAACACTGGTTTATTGTGCTGAAGTGTGGTAAGAGCCACTTGAGACATCCACTTACTGACTTGTGTCTCTGTAATTTCATACTATAACAGTATCAACAGAAGCACATTTGAATTATCAATCTGTCCTTTGCTACTTTTCTTTCCACAACTTCAGACATTGAGGATGGTACACGGCGTCTGTCCACAGCTCCTATCAAATGTACCATCATTTTTTAAAATCTACATTCCTGCTGCCAACTGTTCTGAGGTTTTGCTTCAGAGTTGCAGCGTAACACTCCAGTTATTCTTGGATGAAAGAAGACTAGAGCAGTTCATTAGAGCTTTTTAAACCAGGAAAGGAGACTTGGAATATGTTCAGCTGATGTCAGCTCCCAGTAGGAATCCCTGCAATGTTGCTACAAAATGATGCAACTATTTCTTAGCCACAATTTGGACAATTTCATTCTTTCACAGTCCCAAAAGTGTCTAGCTGAAGGACATGTTGGTGGGGTAGGTGAAAACCACTTTCTGGTTGGTCTCTGTACACACCAAAAAAAACCACAATGTTTGTGTTAACCTGTAAAATAAATACCAAAAGTAGACATGAGGTAGAGTTATATTTCAAATTTTAGTTTCAAGGGCTTACGTATAGAACTATGCAAGAAATTTATGAATTTCTGGAACAGCAATGTTTTCCATGCATAATATTTCACAGTTTTAACCATAATCATAATTTGATCATCAATTTACTACAACCTTTCATGTGGTCCAGAAAGACAAGAGTCTGCTCGAGGCAACAGCATCTCAACTTCATCTTCATTACTGAGGCCTCTAAATGTTCTTTCAAAAGTTAAACTTTATTAATCATACTGGGTCTTAACTGTACGATCAAAGACAGCGGCAATAGTGGCATTAGAGCAATTGTGCATTTTATCTGTTATTTTATTGTTACAATTTATTGTTAGATCACCTCCAGAGGCCATAGTTATAGGAGCAAAAGATGAAGTTAGGTAATAGTATTGTATATGTGTAATAGTTGGATTTTAACATTGGTTTTCATGTTTTGTTTCCAACATAGCTAAAATCCATGTTCCCTCACTGAAAATATGATTTTCGAAACTAGTAACTAACTAGTTGGGAGTCGTCTAACAAAGTCACGATGATTCCAGTTATTGTTATGGTTGTTATTAGAATGACAACGTCGGGGCGGCGCACCTGCATCTGAGACTAGGGAAAATTGAACTGTCTGAGATGTTCAGACTGGAGGATGGGCCGGTAAGTAGAGTCACTTAAAGTCTGGGAAATTAAGTTTTCTAATGTCTACAAATATGGGTAATATAATTAACACTTGTCAACTTCTCCAGGCAACATAATAGCTTTGATTATGATAGAATGTTTATGCATGACACTGATTAAATGACAGTGGTAGTGATTATCAAATTTCTGAAGTCATCCAACCAATGGTTACAGCACAAAATAAGTGGAAATAGAAAATCATTATACTACAGTATTAGCATATGAATAACAATGATTTTGAAATGTTAGACTCAGTTATCAAAGAATCTCAAAGAGACTTGATTGTTATGAAAACATGTTGGTCTGTTCTAAAAAAAATAAATAAAAAAAATCAATGAATTTTAGTCAGTTTAAGTGCAGGCTGTATTTTGTTTGCTCTTGATTTCTTTTTGTGGAAGTCAAAAAATGTAATGGTTTCACAAGGCAAACAAAATCAAAGCACACACGCAAGCCAAATATACATATGTCTACACACTGTTATTCAGTTGTTTTGAGAGAAATAAACAGGGCCAGCGAGACAAAGAGATGAAAAATTAGTCAGATACAAGACCTGTTACTTCCTGTAGGTTTGGAACAAAGTTTTTTCATAAGCCAACTGCATCATGCACATTCACTGCGTTTCTCTTCCTGCCTCCCTCTCTCCTCTCCTCCGCTCCACTCCTCCCATCCTTGTTGACATGCTGCAGTTAAAGGTAGCTCCAGATGAGAGCAGCTTTGAAGCCAGTCGAGTGGCGGGCACATCCAGAAGGGTTTTTATATATATGTGGCTTTCTTGTAAAACTTCAAATCTCACCACCGAGCAAGTACCTCCACTGCCTCAGATTACACCCCTCTATCGTATGATGATTTGCAGGAATCATTACATATTTTTTTACCTCCCATTTCTCCTCTAGCACCTCAATTGCTCTTGACTGACGGTGTCCCAGTGATTATAAAAAAGTTGGAAAAGACATATTACAGTGTTGGGGCAAGGGTGAAGATGGAAAAAAGTGAGAGAATAGAAAATGGGAGAATGACAGAGTGCACACATCACTTCCTCCAGTGCCTCTCCTGCCTTCTGCTCCTCAATCTCCTCATTGTACATGTGGACCCTCTAATACCCCTGGCTATCAGCCAAAACGCAGAGGGATTTTCCATGTGGTTAGCAATTTTTTGAGCCATCAAGTGCCACCATTATAAGCAACAAGCAGGCCAGTAATGTTGTGGATTTGAGCTAAGATGCATTAAGTTTACGATTTGAAGATGTGCCTAATGGTATCTCGCTTCCCAGCATGCTCTCTAATTTCCTATAAAAACCTTAGCCTATCATCAAAACATGATGGAGGAGAGGAGCACTAAAGACACATGTTTGTGCTTGTAGAACGTCAAAAAAAAAAAAAAAGTTTGAGGGAGATGGGACTACATGCATTATCAAGATTAGCAAACTTCTGATTTTGGTTAGAGTTGTGGTTAAGAGTTCATATTATCCTATATTCATTTCATTTGCTAAAACCTCTTTTGCTTCAGATTCTGGCTACTTTGAACGTTGATGGAGGTAATTATGTAGAGGCCAAAGTTTCTTAAGATAATGTAATTTCTGTCTAATTGCATTTATTGTATTACCACAACAGCAAGAGGACTTTTAATTAAGTGAGTTGAAACTAATTGGTATGTGAAGGTCATCCAAAATTTTGATTATTATAGGAAAGGTCTTGATTACACGTTGCATATAAAAGTACAAGTTGTAATCAGTAACTTGGCAACCGTATTCATATAAACGTTTCATAGAAACTGTTTTTGTTCTCCTGCATTTATTGGTATTTCTGCTGACAAAGTAGGCAGCACTTTAATTTCTCCTCTGTGTGTGTACAAAAAACATACACGTAAGAAATAATCTATATTCATTTACATATTCATTTCATTTTGTGATTTGACACATACAAGACACTATATCTAAAGTGTATTGCACCAGATATACTGTAGCTAAAAGCCTCACTTATGGTCCCTGAGCAGTTTGAAGTCACATACACATCATCTCAGCGTTGAGAACTTTAATTTCTCCTTGCTCGCACGGAGAGAATAAATCCATATGATTTAGTGTATAATTTATTTCATTCTGATACAATGTGTAACATGCGCTGGAGGTGCGTTGGTATTATGGTAATTGCTTCAATAAAGTTGTTAATATTCATGAATGATGTATTAATATTTCATATCGGCAATGGTTCACCTCTGATGTTGACAAATTGTCCTGGACCTTGTTGGTACTGACATTTGCACTACATACAGACACTCATGTACGCATACAATACGCTGATGCAATAACGTTCAAATGAATACACTGCACACAATAGAGGCATGAACACACACGCGCGCACGTACACACACAAAGTGAAAGACTCATATTCTATAAAGGTTTCAGAGGAAAAGATCGGTGCAATTATATGAATTAAAAAGTACAAAAGAGGGAAAATGTTTCACAGCATGACTCTTATACACAGGAAAACTGCTTTGGAATCTGTTTACACAGATTTATTATTTATATTAAGAGATAGAAAATAAAGCAGGTGTCTCATACAAATGGTCACGAATTTAAATGAAGTATTTTCCTATAATATCTTTGCATATTAAGTAGATCCAGTTGTGCTGCATAAACATGCTACAAAATTACTGCAGGACACAGATATTATACTTTCCATGAATTTACCAGAAAAACACAAAAATAAAAACAAACTGAACACACTGAATACAAACTCACTCTCATATACACATTTTGTTATTAATAAAAAAAAAAGCAGTTGCAGGAGTCAATCTAACTGGTTTGAGCTCAATCTTCTCTGGATTCTGTAAAAAATAATAATAATAATAATAAAAAAAATATATCCAAATTTCATTTTATTTGCTACTCGGTGTGAGCATCAGCAAAGTAATAAAAAACTGAGACACTAAGCTCAAAATAAGTGAAACAGTGCATCAAAACTCTGAGACTAAACTAGGTGACAAAAAGAAGTTCCAATTTACAAAGACTGACAAACTCTAACTGTACAAAAAGATAAAAATAATTACAAAAGTTCGAAAAGGTATTAAAGTTACGACTGTACCACAATGTGAATTTTTAGCAATTTAATTTGAACAAAATAAAACTGAAAGGTTTATTACTTACTATTACAACTCTCACATCTCCATTTTGCTCCCAATTGGTACAAGATAACATTTTTTTTCTCCTTTTAAATCACAAGAAGGTGAAAACCTGAACATGCTGCTTTCAAAGGAAACATTTTCCTGCCCTTTTTCTGGGAAACTTGTTATCTTACCCACAACAGTATTCTTTGAAGGATTAAAAGCAAACCACAAGAGAGCATATTTTGACGAATACCACATTTTGTAAAGCAGAAAGTTGTTTTGGTGCATTTAACATGAATTATAAGGGCAAACAAAGTGCTACAGTCTACTCTGAGGGATTTCAACTCCGTCACATCACACTTCAGAGACCGACAAGCAAATTCTGTTCTGTATTATGTGTTTAACCCTATCTTTGCACAGTCGACATGATCAGAACATGACTTAAGTTGAAAACCCACAAGAATTCAATGTGTGTAATAAGGATACGAGTTTTAATATGAGTTCAACTGGGGAACAAAGATATTCAAATTGTACAGAATCACCCTTGAGGGGTGGGGGCGCTGAAATGGGGTTCTGTTCTCACCGTGGTTGGCTTGTAAAAGTCAGCTCACAAAAAAAAAAAAAAAAGAAATTTGAAAGAAAATTAAAAGATTCAAAGGTAAAATTTTACTCCACTTAGCTGCACACAAACACTTTGTGCTCACACATACATACGTGTGAGTGTGTATTCAGGAGGAAACAGGTAACACTTTGCATTACTTCATTACACGACCATTGACCCTGTGGAAGATGGCACCGTTCATACTTTACTTTTCAAGACCAAGAAGAGCTGAGTGCAACTTGGTGAATCGATTTTTCCGCCAATTTTCTTTTGGTCTCCGTTGTTCCAGCCCTCTGTTGCTTTCTCTCTCTCTCTTATAACTTCTCTTCTTGAAATATGTTTTGTAAAGACTTATTCTAAAACCTGACAGACAATTATTGAACACAACATGTGACGTGTGCACTTTTGAATATTTACAGCCATAACACAATTCATTAGCTTTGATCAGCACATGGTCTTCAGAACTTTGGTGAAGCTATTTTGGTAAAGTTTGTTGCCTTGATTGATAGATTCGAAATTACAAATCTGCATGGTTTGATTGTTTTGAACTTTTAACTTCCACAAGCAAAATATGCTGGTCATAGTCCCTGTGCAATTACTAAGTTGTGACATTAAGTCAGTTTGATTTGTGCGTTTTGAATTTAATTTTCTGTGAGTTGAAGATGCAGTTCATTACGCTGGCTCACAAAATGCGTGTACACAGTATTTTCTACAGCTTTACTCAATTTGGGTCACACTGACTAAATATATCCTTTGGCAAAATTATCTTTAACTTAACCAGACTCACACACGCTTGTCAGTTTGTGTCTGCCCTTCAGAGACACCCTGACCAACTTGCTGCATCATCACTTGTAAACATTCATTAGAACTGACTTCTTTTTGGCCTCTGAGCACTTTTTAAAAATATTCGCTGGAATGAATAAAGGTAGTGCAGCCAGTAAAGGTCCACACTGCATCGGCCAAGTGTGGAGACCAGCGATAAACCCCGGGCCTTTTTTTGTGCAGGGGTGCATGTGTGTGTGTCGCATCTGGCTTAGAGTGGTAGTTCTTAATGCCCTCCTAGAATAGCTGGAGTAAAGGTGCGGTGACTTTCTGTGTGTGTGTGTGTGTGTGTGTGTACCATATGCAGAAATTGCTTGACATTGGACTTATTACAGAAACACTCATTTCTCTTCTTCTCTCCTCCTTTCTTCAAGCCTCATCAGCACTTTTGCTTCCTTTTCACAGTTGAAAGGAATATAAAAATGATGGCGTCAGCAGAAATCTCTTTGAGCTTATTTACAGGCTGTGTTTCGCTGCTTGCCTCCTATATATGGATCAATACAATCTATGTATAATATAAGGGTTACAACAGCGAACGGGAAGTCAAGGCTCTGAGTGCGTAATTGTGAGTGAATTCATTGTTGTTCGTGTGTATGTGGCACTTTTTGTGTATGTATACACATTCTTCCGAAGGGCAAAAATGAGGGCTATTTTCAGGAAGAAATTTCACACACCGGTATAAAGGTAATCCATAACATTAGTAGGTTCTTTGAAAAGAGGTGATGCATGGAGCTATTTATTAATATATCATTCTGATGGTCTTCATGCAAGCACAGGAAACATTAGCAACAAGAAACTTTTGTAGTGAGGCAGGTGTTTTTAAATCATGCTAATGTTGAGTCACAAAGCGTCTTCGATGAAGATGACGAGAGGAAAATAAGTTGGGAAATAATCGGTAACCTTTCGCCTCTAAAAGCAGCAATTATGATTAGTAATGCACAGGATTTCGGCTCACCGATATATATTGGCTGATATGTGACATTTTTTTTAACTTATTCACATCAGTCCGATATCAACAAATTCGGTCCGATATAAACAAATTCGCCTACTTTACCTGCTATATTTAGTTGAGTCATTGTATGTGTCTGTGCAGTGAGATGTGCTGTGTGGAAGGGGGGAAGAGAGGAAGATGGGGAGAGGGGGAGGAGGGACGGGGAACTTATTCAGACATGCACAGCACAGCTCTGTGTCACATAACAGCTACTATACAGGAAAAGCAAAGCGCTATGCTAAGCTACAACCCCCAGGTGAACAATGAAGAAAAAAGTTATTGGACGGGGTTTTAGGTTGACTCAGTGGTGACTGGTTGTAACTCAAGACGGTACATGACGCAGTCATCAAAGAAGTGCCATTTCTAAAACCAGCGGCAGAAGCGTATCAATAGAGAGTTTCTATAAATAGAATCGAAGAACTGAACAAAACGACAGTGGAAACTGTCACAAAATGATCGCAGGGTTTCATATATGAAGATCAACGTGTGGCAGACCACCACAGAATAAACATGACATAAACATAAACAATGACCGCTACAAATTAATTCACTTATTTTTTCCTATGCTCGCCCTTCCCATCTGTGATTGGGGCCTCGGTGGATGGATATATATACAGTATATATATATAGCTGATGGAGCTGGAGCGTCTATATATAATTTTCACATCAGTGCATCCCTAATTATGATGCTGGTAAACAGGAAGTTAGGTGACATACAGAACAACAAATCCAATTCAGGTGGATTGGTGATCATTGGGACATTTGTTGTTTCATGTATGCAACAAACAATCACTGCACTGTTTATCTATTACTGTTCCAGAACCTTAACGGTTTATCACTGTTACCATGGCAATGAAGGTCTGGTACATCTGCCACCTGTATGCTTCTACAGGTGGTATTATTGTTACCATGACAGCAAATGTCTAGTGTGCCTGGAACTGGTATTCTACCATTAGTTGTATACAGAAGCAGGAACATGTGGTAGAGAGGTCATGTTGAATGAACACATTTGTGTGTCTGTGTGCGATACGTTGTAAGTGTTGTCTAAATGCTATTAGCCTGATATATCGGAGGCGTATGTTGTCTGTTGAAACCCTACATATCCTTATTATAACAAAGGTAAAAGTGAGTGAGTGTGTGCATGCCTATATGTTGGACATACACATAAAAGCACACACAGCGCATGAGTCCAGTTTAACTGACACCACATTGTGTTGACTATTTCATATTTCTCCACCGTTTCCAAAACAACATTTTGGGGGCAGCAGCAATCTATGATCACTCATAGATTGAACTGAGCTTAGGGCTGTCAGTTTTTCCAAAAATCAAGTTTGACTAAAGCTCAAATGACATACTTTTTTTTTTTTCAAATGATTTGGAAGTAGTGATGGGTGGAAAAGTTAGAGAAAAGTTTTGACAATTTCCCTCTCTGCTGCTCTCACACAATGAAAGAAAACTAACTGTACACATCTAAATACCATTTTGTTCCCCGTCTGTCTGTTTTTCTTCCTAGACACTAATAACAATTAATTTGGCAATTTGCCATGCTCTCACCCAATCTGCACATCTTTCTCACACCGGCTACACTTCCGCTCTTGCTTCTCATCAATAGGATGTAACATCTGCAGACATGACATTTTCAATGAAATCTTATCGCACACAAAAGACACACACATAATACAAAAAGCACGCAAAATGCTACTACAGTTGTCATGGCAATTAAATAAAAGTTACTGAGCCTTTATAGAAATGAAGGGCCACTTAATTTCTATTTAAATTCTAATTTCATTCATTACTATGAAGTAAGAGAAAAACAACCAACGATTCACTGTATAACACGACATTCTTAATTTGTTTTGCTTGCAGGAAAATTTAGCTACTATTATCTTATGGTTCAGAAGCAAACAAAAGAATAATTATGAAATGTTGCTCAATAGCTTAATAACAAAGAAGATGCCAGATGACCAATGGCCAGATAACAGAAAAGCTTATTTGTGCTTCTTGGAACAATACTTTATTTAGAGCATAAAATGTGAGTGATTAAAAGGTAATATCAGTTAGCTTACTATTTAATACCATAGAAGACATTTTACTTCACCACTTTAAATCGACATAAAGGCTTTCTGTCACTTCCCATCATTGATGTATTTATGATACAAGGTCAAGTGAATAATAGTAAACTAGTATTTCAAGAAACAACAAAAAAACCTGTTGTATACAGACACTGTATGGACTACCAAACACTTCCAGAAATAAAAGTGATGTAAGAAAGTAGTTTTCATTTCATATGTGCATAGCCAATGTTTTATCAAAAGGAAGAAATGTAAATTATCCTCAACTTGTAAAATTTTAATTATCAGCCCTACCCTACGGGCTGGGTTAAACTCAAAAAGAATGTGACCTTGCCGACTTTTAACTAACGTTAGATTTGTTCCGAGCAGCCACACTTGAAGGCAAAGCTGGCTGTCAGAAGTTATAGCTGTGTTAGAATAATGACATTAATCAAAAAAATGAGACCCTCTTATGTGTTTTTCTCAAGTTAAAGAAAAACAGAGTGACAGCACTAATATAGCTAACACAAGAACCACATGTCCAACTTCACTTCCAACATCTGCTGTTAAATCTCTGTTCATATCAAAACGCCGGTGTTAAGCATGTCCTAAACACTGGAGTTCAAACAACACACACATCTTCTCTACATCACGCTGATGGACACAGTTTGCATCACCACTTACAGATATTAGCTTAATTTAATTCAAGACAAGAACAACTTCAATCAGAAGTCAAGCAACATCAATCCTTGTGTGTATTTGAATCAAATGCTGTGCCTTGAAACTGTCAGTATGCAGTAAGCATCTGTGTGTCCACCATGTGTTGACGTATCATTGTGTCCTGTCCTCTACTTTCACCTTC
The DNA here is from genome assembly GCA_016801845.1 of Polydactylus sextarius. Lineage (NCBI taxonomy): Eukaryota > Metazoa > Chordata > Actinopteri > Polynemidae > Polydactylus > Polydactylus sextarius. The sequence continues at coordinate 14,754,083 of CM028915.1, forward strand.
TTGTCCCTGTTGTCTTCTCTCTAGCTTCCAGCATGGTGTTAATTTCCAGTCATTCACAACACCAAGTCACACACTCCAAAAAACATAGGCTATTCTTACTTCCTTTCCAACCTGTTCTATTATTATACGATCTTGTCCCAGCACATACTATAATGACTGACTGAGCACTAACAAGGTATCTAACAGAGTGTGCAGCTCTCAGCTCTCCCACTGTTTTATCTCCTCCACTCTTCTATTCCTCCTTTTCTCTTTCTTCTTCCATCTGGCTGTAGTGTTTTGGAGTTTTGCTGATAGGATGGTGTAGCCTTGTTACCATAAATGATCATATAAATCTTGCAAATATCTGGATTCACTAAGGGTTATAAAGGGAAACCATTTGCTGTCATGCCCTATGCTGATGAAACAAAGGAAAGAACAGAGATTTTTCTTTTTCTTTTCCTGTCACAGGTTTTGACAGTGACCATGAGACACCCCTAAATAACTGACTGTACATTAATTAAAATCATTATGAGAAAGTTACTGAGAACACAACACCTATGAAATAGCAATTAAATGTAGTGTTATTTCCTGTTGCATTCTGTGCAAAGTCTGACCTTTACAACACATCTACTGGGAAACAAACACAAGTCAGCTGGTCTTTATATCTGAGACACTTAACAACAGAGAGCCCAAAATAAATATGCTTGTATTACAATTAAACCATCCTCCTCATTACTGTCCCTGCTAACTACATCTTCTCTGACTCCCTGGAGAAGGAAAGTGGGTAGAACAGGACCAGCTGTGGGTGTCATATGTATTTTAATTTAAAGATTATATTATGTATTTGCCTGTCTATATGCCCCGTCTCTCTCTGCAGTCTCTGGCTAAATGTCACAATTAGTGTAGGAGAGTAGCAAGAGACTTTTTTTTCCCCAAACAACTTAAAATGCCTGATTAAAGACTGACGGGAAGAGTGGGAGAAGTACAGATGGAGTGAGAGAGTGTGTGAATAACATGAGAGAATCAAAACATACATTAAACACTGACATGTATAACACAAGTGGACCAAGTGATATAAAATACTTTAGCTTGTGGCAGCAGCTCCAGTCTCCACAAATAAGAGAGAAGCGAGGTAATTAAAGCTGAAGGCATGGCCTGTGACAACAATCAAAACACACAAAAGGAGGCACATTTCCGTTTTCCAGTTGTGGAACTGATATGCTTTCATACGAGGACTAAATCTGTTGAACATCACTTCATTATAAATGTTGAATATGTAAAATGTCACGCTCAGTACTATTTTAGAAAGTATATAAATGTCCGAAAGCATCCGAATATCCATCTTTAAAGCCACAAACCCTTAACACAAGACCAGTGGTTCCTAATTATACTTTGTCAACTTTACATGGAGGAATAACAGCACCTGGTCTATATATTTTACTTAATGAGAAGTTCACTTTTATAAAGAAACTGAGAACAATTTGCCTCAGCTGTAAAAAAAAAAAAAAAAAAAAAAAAAGCTTTGCAGCACTACTTTACTTTGGTTGTTTTAAGATTCCTGCCTACACTTTAACCATTTCTGTCACACCCACGGTGTTGTTTTTGGCTGCAAAAGGGCAGAAAAAAACTCTTTAAAAGCCCAATATATCCTACTTGCTCAACACGACAGACAACATTAGTTTGTGTGTAAAGTGGAGAATTTGCAGCTGAAGAGAACTTTTCCCTTGGGAGTCAGTGGAGACCAAATGAATGATAATATCACTCTGTGCCTCCTGGTTGTGTAAATAAACAGCAGTCAATTGGTTCTTGTCAGTGTAACACCTTAAAATCACACTGGAGTACAGTGCTTAAGTCAGTGTACTTAGTTTCCTTTCTCCATTGAAAGGAAGGGGGCTTATGATGGGTGAACGTGCACATTTGGGGCAGAAGAGATGAAAGCAAGTTTGAATGGGATCCGGCTGAACAAGTAACAAGTGCAGCTCATCAGATGAGCAGTGAGAAAGGAGTGGATAGATGGAGGCCAAAAGAGATCTCGGAGAATGGAAAGAAAAAGGGGTAAGGAAAGGAAGCAACTGTGACAGAAATAAGAGAGCACATAGCGGAAGAAAGAGTGTGAGAGAGACATGCATTAATGGAACTGCTGAGAGACCGTCTCTCTTCACAGCAGCACATCTCTGTAGCCAGAAAGACACTATAAGAGGGACAGAAAGAAGAAAAGTGGGAGGACAGATAGAGAGATAGAAAGGCACAGTCAGGAGGAATGGGCATCCTAAAGTTGGGTCCTCTTCACAGCAGCACAACAGAGTCGTTAGAGAGGGATAATGGATTAGAGGGAGTCATAAAGAGCGGAAGAGAGGGAGGAAAATAGAGGAAGAGAGCAGGATAATGATGATAATGTTGGCTTCCTAGCAGTATGGCACAGTAGAGACTGAAATAATGATGGAGCGACACATGGAAGAAGCAAGAGAGCGAGTGGGAACTGCAGAATGTGACCACAACTCACATTGAGAAACCACTGAAAAGGCAGTAAGTAGAGAGAAGTGGAGAATGGAGGGAACAGAGGGATGGAAGGATGAAATACAAAAGGCAGGAATGAAACAGATTTTTTTTTTCTATGGCTATCTAACAAGACTTCCTCCCCTCTCACACACGTTGGTCTCACCCATATAGACAGACAGATACATACGCAGCAGGGGACAGTGAAAAAAGGAGGTGTAAAGTGTGTGAGAGGAATAAAAAAACCCAGGGTAAGAGAAAAATTTTAGAGCAGCAGATGGAAAGATGAAAGCGCTGATTATGGCCTATGGCCCTGACTCTGTGTCTGTGAGTTTGTGTATCTCTGTAAAAAAAAATTTTTCCCACAGTAAAAACAAGTAATTCACAGTGTGCGTCTGAGTGTGACTGGGTATGCATTTCCAACAAAGTTAGCTCTAATTGAGAGACAGTTGCACTCACACTGACAGTGGGGCTGCTATGATATCACACACATATGTGCTCACACCCACAAAAACACAATCTGTTTCTCCACAGCGCCTTTCTCCTCCCCCAACTGGTTTGTACATTAATTAGAGGAGAACACCAGAGACCAAGACAGCAAGAGCAACAGGGAGAGATTTGTGAAAGACAAATAATCATTGCGACACAAGTGTTTTGCTTTTTGATTGTTCTACTTGAGCTCAAACACTAATATCAAAACTTGGGAGTCAGGACAAGGCAGAGACGATGTGTGGGAGGACAACAAAACAGAAGGAGAGGACGACAGGGAGGCTTCAATAGAATAAATTGGATGTACAAATTATTTTTTCTTTCTCTATGATGAAAAATCTGACTTGTATAAAAAGGGGCCTCTCTTTCACTAGTTAAAAAAAAAATCAGATATCTCCTTTAACTGCCAACTTTTGACGCTTATTTGCGCATTTCACCTACAGCAGTCTTCACAGTCCATTTGACTGTGAACTGTAGCTGCAACTTCAGGCTTCACTTTTTGCAGGAAGAGCTATTTTGCACAAAAATGAGCAGATAAAAAGAGTTTTCATAGGGTTATGTACTGTACATGTTTTTTCCGTCTCACTCTTTCAAATATGTGCAATTTTTCGTTATAGTGGTTGAAGTGGGGTCTGACCTTGGTCTGACAGTTTTAAACTTTATTATTAATCTTCTGTACCCACAACCTACTTGACCTTACAGTTCTTCCTCTCCTGTAAGGTTTATGCACAGTACAATCTGTCATTTCAGTGGCTGGTGCCGTGCTGGAGCAGTAACTGAGGGAACCAGAGAGTCTGGGCTTTTAGTGTAAAACAGGTCCAGAAAGTTGTCTCTATAGCAAGATTTTTTTCTTACAGCTACAATTTTTCCCCCGTTGCTTTAACTATTTCTTAGCTTCCTGGTGTGTTATCCTTCTTCTTTTCTATTTAGAATTCTGTCTTTTCTTGCAGAACTTTGAGATTTGCTTTTAATGAAATGGAGCCAAAATTAATTGCGTCATTACTGCGTTTACTTGGAATGTTCAACTGAATTTTTCAGATGACTCAAACAAAGTAATAAAACGGCACTAATTCGAATAATTTGAACAGAGTTGTCATCTTTGATGATGAAAAGCACTTTAATTCGGTGCCATGTATGAATGTGTCTTGCTAACAAAGGCTTTCAAGTACATTCTTCTGCGTCTGATGGTTTACAATTATCCACAGAGTAAAGCAGTAAAGCAAATCTCCATTGGCCCTTCTGCTCAGCTTGAAACTTCTCTTCGAGGTACTACAACTTTCTTCTGACCATGCTGCCTTCAACTTCTCCAAACTGCTGCGGGCTGTCTTGTTTTCCATCTTCCTAAATTCTTGCATGTGACCCTCCTCCCGCTCTCCCTCTCCCTGCGCTGACTGCCTGCGGTGGCTCATCTCAGAATCCAAAACGTGGTGTGCAAGACTGCAAATGAGTACACATCGCCATCCCTCCAGGCTGTGGTCTGTCCAGGGTCTACATACCAGCCAGTCAATGCCCTGCTCTCTGCTAATGTTGTCTGCTTGGCTCTTCTAATAATGTGACCTGGTAATCACTCATCCCACCCAGCTTTAACTCTCCTCTCTCCTGGCTCTAAAAAAAATATTGGAATGACCTTCCCACCTTAGCGAGGGTCAAAGAGTAACCCAAGTGAGGCTGAAAATTAATCTCTTTAGGAAACATTTTCACATCCTTTAAATCACACCCTCTCTCCCAAATCGTACGGTCTACCTGTAATATTTATACACTTCATTCTGCCCTCAACTCTTATGTATATATTGTGGTCACCTGCAAATTATTTCCACCATATTCCTGCTTCTGTCACTGTTCATGTTCGTCTCTGAATTATCAAAGTCACAATTATGTTGGCAGCAGTGGAGATGAGGTCTGCTCTCAGAAGACACTGTGTGATCAGAACTCATGTGTGCTGATCAGTCACACTGTCTACTGGGTATGATGGAGCTAATCCCAGTGGGCTCCTGGATCAGTGGGATGAAAGACAATAATAAAAGAAAATCCAATTAAATTTCTACTGGCCCTGTCAACGACTTCACAGACCCTCTGTATGTCCCTGTTAGTTAAGGATATTTCCCTAAACAGAAAAACAATGGGTCTCTCCTATTGGCAACCTCCACTGCATGTTTTAGAGTTATGTTGAAACAGTTAGTATTCAACACACAGGAGCAAAAGCAGCTGATGTAGTGTCTGACCTTTGTCTGATCAAGGCCACTGTACCTCTAGAAACCAATTACCCTATGTTTGCTTGTTTTGTATAAAAGAAAAGATGAGGTCACTACTGTTTATACAAATGTGCAACATTTACTTTGTTTTGTCTTTATTACTATTGTACATTCTAAAGCTGTTTCTGTGAATAACTATTAAAACTTTTGTGCGTCAAAGTTAATCTTTGAACTGTCCGTTTCCTTTGAGGAGATACCATATGCTGGTTGAATATTAGAACTAAATCCCAAGATAACAATATAGAAGTCAGGAAGCAAGCAGCAGAATTTGTCAGATGCTATCGTTCCCATTGTGACACTTCACCTCTTCCTCATACCCCTCTCTGTCTCCTTCTCTCTCTGTTTGTCTCTTTAACTTTGCCTCACTCTCCCTGAGACCAATTAGACATAGTTTACAGAGTACAGATGTGGTCCCTCTATAGCCTCTGTTGGCTCGTATGTGTACACACACACATATACACAAACCAGACGTAGACTTATGGGTCAGTCAGCCAGTAGCTTTTGATTGTTGTGATGAACAAGACAGAAATGGATTGAGGAAGAATAAAAATGCATGAAGGAAAGAAAGTGAGTGTTGGGGGCTGAAAAGATGATAAAGAAAAAACACAAAAGGACATAAAAAAAGAGCTGAAATGGAAGAACAAGAAAAAGTAATAGATAGCAACAAGAGGCAAGAAGAAGAAAAGAAACTAGTTAAGAAGAGAAAAGAGAAAAAGACAAGAAGAAAAAGAAATTAATGTAACACCTTGGTACCTCTCTGTGTCTGCAGGTGAGAACCTGCAGCCAAACTGACACAGCCAAAAGCTGTTTTCTGGCGCGTGATAACTATTCACTCTCATCTCTAGCTCCCCCCTGCTGTGAGTGTGTGTGTGTGTCTGTGCATCTGAATCCATTTTCCCTAAGGGTAATCTTTCAGGGTGAATCGCAAAGGTCTCAGACATTACAGAGGTGCAGCGTGAGTGAGAGAACTACTGAACTGAATAAATGTTGCTTGTACACACATTCAGATCTAAGTTTTCAGTGATAATAAACTGTAGCTTATGTTTCTTTTGTTTTTTAAAGATGCTCAATTTGTCAGTCAAGTTAGAGTTATTTCTAATTAGCTATCAGATGTTGTAAAGATTAGGTCTCTGCTTTATAAAAATAATTACTGGAATGAAAGTAAAAAACATTCCAGGTGACTTTTAGAGCTAGTGAAGGTCAGGCCACTTGGCCTTGCAGCAGTAGACTGTTCACGCTCAGTTAATTTTGTGAGAGATATTTCTGGCCAGCCAAATCAGAAACGAATTACCTGTGGATACAGCACAGCTCTTCTCCCATGACTGGGAAGCACCCAATATCTCACACATACACACACACACACACCCATACGGTATATACCCAACACAAAGCACAGCAATGTATGCACAAACATAGGACACCACTCTTCAGCATACTCTTCATGAATTAGCTCCTTTCTCTGGCTCTTTTTTCTCTCTAATGATGCCATGACTAAAATGTTAATTACAGCTAAAAAGAGAAATGATTGTGAATATCAAACAGCAATTAGAATGTATCATCATCATCATTACCACCATTAGCTGCAACACAAGATGGAGGATTATTTACCAAACGGTGGAATGCTCATCAGTTGCTCATTCAGGGCCTGAAATGTTTCACAGACAATGTTTAAAAAATAAATAAATAAAAAAAAGAGAGGGAGAGTGAGTGAAAAAAAAACCTCCTTAAATTTGCATAATTAATGTAGCTTAAAAATCTGTTGAGAATCACAGGGCATGATGGGAAGAGCCGACCGTGCTCACTGGAAAATAGCAGGTCTTTATTTATAATACCACAAATCACTTAGACACATGCAAAAAGATACAAAAATAAGCTTATGTATGTCAACATATTTAGTGTCTCTCTGTAAGACAACTCTCATAAGAGGTATGGATACTCAGTGAAACCCCACACACACCAGTTAAAGATACACACTCATATGATTGGATTTTTTCACTGTTCCTCCTGCCCTTTCCTGTCCATGCCAAGGCTCTATTTCTGCACCGACTTAAATTTAAATTTAAATCCTTTCTTTGGTGTCAATTGTCTGATCTCCAAACCTGAGCACAGCCGGTTGAACTCTAGAAAATCTTTGGGTAGATAACCAGGATGAGGTCATTATCCTCTGCTCAACCCATGTGGAACAAAACCTCTCCTCCTTTTGTTCTCATTTTATTATTGCGCTCGAAACACGAAAGGTCAATCCACACTTATGACACACAGGGGACAGCTAATATGAAATTTTTAACATTACATTCTTACTGCAATCACATTTTTTTCTTTGATTCTTCCCTCCCCTCCACTCCACTGATCTCCCTTTCTTTTTCTTCTAAACAGGGTATGGCGTCCACTTTCAGAAAACAATATATGGAATGAAAAAAACACTAATGGGAGAACTCTGGTTGCCAGCTGAGGTAACAATCATAGTAGTAAAATAACCACAATCACAGACAACAATCACAGTAAACACAACACATCGGGAATCCTTAGAATTATGGAGCTCGATTCAGTTCATCTAAAGTCCACACAAGACTGAGCAATGTGCTAAATTCATCAGGTTCATTCAAATCAAGCTAGTTTTAGTGAGAGTACTGTTGGTCTCATGGTAAGTCATGTGACAAGTAAACATTTATCCTAAAAAGTACAATTATACATAATTGGTTTTATGTAATACATTTGATAGAAAACATGCTTGGTATGATGGTCTAATCATTGACATTATTACGAGATTCCCATGCGTGTTGAATAAAAACATGTCCTGGTCTGGGAAGCATTTTATATTCTCTGCTGTAGATTAGTCGTGCATAAATGTAACTTTTAGGAGACAAGGTTGTCATTCATATCTAAAATCTCCACACACAAAATAACACTTGCCTTTATGAGAACCATCAGCGTTTATCATACCTTCACACGGATGTATCATCATCTAAAAATACATTAATTCACTCATTCAGCCATACATTTCCTCTGTTTCCTGCTTTCAACACTCATTCCTTACCTTGCTGTACAAAGGAGCCATACACGAACCACATGGAATTGTACAGTGTTGTTGAGGACACAGATCCCATCGGTAGCCGCGGTGGGTTGAGCCAGTTGAGCAAGTATACCAGGATGCCAACGAGGAGCACGGTGCCCGCGATGCACGCCCACAGCGACAGGTCGAAGGGTGCCAGGCAGGCAAACATGTCCACGGTGCGTTCGGCCTTGCGTAGCAGGACACCCACAGAGTAATCCATGTAGCGTGTGGTGAAATCCACAACGCTCTCTCGCTCAGGCGTGATGGTCAGGGCAGAAAGTCCCACATCAGCTCGCTGCAAGAGGTGGAGAGAGGAGAGAGGAGTTTCAAGTATCAACAATGAAAATGTGTAGGTGAAAAAATACAGCTGAATAATGAGAACTTTTCTGTAACCAATGATGCAGTAAGTAAGTGCTTTAAGTTCAGCCTCTGTTGTACTTCCACCCTCTAAAATAATGCATTAAAAGTCTAAATACAGAGAATCTTAATGATATGAAAACATTCACACTGTTGATGACAACTTTTGAGACAGTTTTTTTAAAGTTAAATGAAAAAACCCAAGTTTTTATTTATTTTACAGAACCTGACAATAATCTTCAAACTTTCAAAAAACATTAGAGATGATGCTGCTTTTTCTGAGAATAGAAACAAGACGAACAAAGATAAGACAGATGTAGCCACAAGAGACTTCTGAGGTGAGTTCATTTTGTGCTTTATAGTGATGGTGTTTGGTAATTCCACTGTAAACCCAATGGGGATTGGGCATATTGTGATGCATGACCTTTGAATCATTCATTCATTAGCCCATTGATCTTCTTTCACTTGAAATTCTTGGAATTGTAAGAGACAACAAATGACTGCTTTAATTATTTACATGTAAAGACTTTAAGCTGAAAAAAGCTGTCACTGAGTGTCTGCCAAGACAAATAGGCTGAGCTTAGCTTAAATGCAGAAACAATGATAGCTAATTAAAATGTTTTCAGTCCCTAGTGCTTGGCTAGCAGCTGTAGACATCTGCTGCCTGTACCATTACAAGGATTTAAGATGTGCGTGAAATCTATACTCATGTGAGAAAGGGCAAATATTATGAACTTGTTTTATAATATCATCTTTGCGGCTAGAAACAACACAGTAACACATTAGGAGATTTGTAGGCAAATTCTTTGCCCTACAGCCACTGTACACACAGACACACCCAGAATATAGACTTGCATACAAACACACACTCGTATGGTCTACACACCACATCCACATCTATCTGGGCACACACGTACGCACACACACAAAAATAAATATTTAACACACTGTTGGCAAAAACTGCTAATTTCACAGTCTAGTGAGGAAACAAAATGCTTAAATGTGCAGAAATTGTCAGTTAAACTGCATAGGAAGAATGTTAGGAGAAACCCGGCCTGTTGGTTAAAACAACACCACAATATTCGAGAGAGAGAGAGAGAGAGAGAGAGAGAGAGAGCATTGCTGTGGTCAATCAACACAGACATTTCCACAGAGCATCTTGGCACCTTGGATAATAATTACCTGGTATAATTGGGTTTTGGGAGATAAACCTGGTTGCTGACTGATGGGGAAAACAAAATTATTTGCACGTTCAGTTCATTTAAAACCTGTGCTTGTCTGTTTTCACATAAATATGCATCATGCTTAAAGCATTTCTCTATCATTTTGTGAGCTGTTGCACTGAGGGTATGGGGGTGTAAAACACACATATAAAACACAAGTATACAAGGTCAAGAGCAGGAGGGCCCAGTCTTGAAAATGCTTAAGTCAAACACAGCCAAGAGATAATAATGAACTGGAGGCACAGTAAACTTCCTGGAGTAATTCCACAAGAAAACAATGGATACTGAACGCACATTAGGATACGAGCGTGCATTTGCACACCAAGGACCAGCTTAGTGTGACAATAGTAAACATGTTAAGGTGGCTGAGTTCCTACAAGCAAGATGTGATTTCTTCACTAAGTAACTGTTGTTTCTAAACTGCAGTACTATGTGTTATCTTTTGTGTTTTGGGCAACTTCATGGACACAGTTTGATGTTTTTGGTAGGAGATATTATTCTAACTTTGGTACTTCGTGTCAGGGGCTCTGTTGAAAATGGGAGTTTAATTTGGGGGAGTTTGTTGAATCTCCTCCTTTGGGGATGTAGGGAGTATCTTGAAACAAAAAAATAAAAAAAATATTGTTATTACAGCTATTTTTGTGCATGATCAACAAGCACAGATGACTGATCTGAACTGCAGAGACTCAGTCTGTAACCGTTTGAAAAGAGGCTTTCGTTCCTCACATTTCTCAGCTAAATACTTTCTTTCAGCTGTAAATACTAAGAGATGAACAGATGGATTACAATATTTAACATATTCATGCTTTGACAAAAGAATCTCAAATACTCTCTGTTGTTTGCCTATGGCTATTGAAAAAGCTGTCCATGTCGACAGTGTAAACTGCCTACGGCATGCTCGAACAGACACACAGACCACAGACAGCTCTGACATGTAAATTGAGTGGAATAAACATGACAGCAAGTTTGTTATGCAGCAATGAAATTGGTACATTTTATGCTAATGGATTACAAAGGTCAAGCTACCTCAGCGAACCTGTATGTGTCTGTGTTAAGGTTGAGGCAATTACTATTCAACTGTGCCAACTTACAGCCCACAAACTAGACGTCTCTCTATCTTTGTAAAATCCATGCGCATGGCTTCACAATGTCTCCAGAAACTCCATCTTCACTTCTCCATTTTTCACTGATCCAGTTCAAGTGACTGCCAGTAGTTATGTGTCAAATACTTGAAGATACTTGAAACTAGTTGGATTAGTAAAATTATTATTGGTGTTTTTCACTAATATGCAATGACATCATTCAATCCTCGAGGTCAGGATCTATCTCGTCCACTTCAGACCATAAATGAGGGTCTAAATCTCTCTCTCCAACTTAAAAAAGGTTAAACTATGCCCTATGGTTGTGCATGCAAATATTTACTTTTGAAGTGACGTGATTTCTAGAGGGAATGTTATGATGGAACTGTGCAGACTCAACCTGAGAGAGGCTATAGTCCCACTTAGCACAAATGCTGCCTCTGGCACATTCCTGCTTACATGCGTCCTTGTACTCCTTGTGTATTTGTATAGTGGCCTTTGTGTGCATAAATAAGCAACAAACACTCATTTGCATTTTCTCCATGTTATTATTTTACAATAATCTATTGTATTGTTCTTGCATAGTAAGTTTTGGTGTATGGATGTATGTGCCTATGTGTATTAATGCATGTACTATGTTCTCACCTTAAAGACCAGTTCACCCATTAGTCCGTTCCACTGCCCATCAGGTTGCAAACTTCCATATTTGTGGTCTGGAGCAACGTAGATCTCGTATTTAAAGCCCAGGTAGTTGGACAAGGCATCCAGGACGTCAATAGAAAAGCCCTGATACTTCTTTGGTTTCCCCAGAACATTCTCTGACACCATTACAAATGGCTCCTCCTAGAAGGCAAAGATCAGTCAGTGTGTCAGTAAGTCAGTCAAACAACCAATCAATACACCAGTCATTCAAGCATTAAATCACCCAATAATTCAAGTGGCCATTATACAGCCACAAGCATTCATCTTAAAGATGGGGAGGTTTATCTTTGAAATACTATTACGCATTCAAAAGGTCAGTAAATGTGTAAAAGTTAAAGGATTTGTAACATTAGTGCTGTCAAACAATAACAATAAATGTAGATTCCCTGTGGAGATTACTTTGTAAAACTAGTTTGAACAGTTCAATAAATGTCTGATAACAAAAACAAATAAAAAAAGGCCTTTTCAGGTTTAAAATCCTGCATGTTTTAAAGTGACTTGCAGTCTTTGAAGGCTAACCACCCCCAACTCTCAATATACATTTCCATCCCTGGAGTTGGGTGTAAATATGAATTGTCACCCTTCTGACATGAAAAATGTTACAGTGAGGGTGAAATCTAACCCCTGTGGGTGAAATGAATATCACATCCTCCTGTATAGTGGCATGAGAGGGTTTCCACATTCATTGGTTCTAACAGCACAGGGACTCGTTAAAAATGCTGTGCTGAGTCTCTAGAGGCCAGGAAGTCTGCAGAAAACCTTAGTCAACAATTGGAAGCTGCGGGTAACTAAATGCCATCAGTGGCCCTCTTTCCTGTTTACCAATGTAGTAAAGAAAATAAAGTGATTCTGTATTTTCTTTTTTGGCAGCCTAAATAGGATTCCAGGAGCAAAACAAAATGTGTACCCATTCCTTTGTTTTGGCCAGGATCCTTAAGTTACCAACTCAGCTCACAGGGTAAACCATATTTAATTTGGTGCAATGACTGAACCTCTTGTTTGTCACTTTCTCCATGGCATCTAAAGCATCACCTCCTGTGGAGATGAAATTGCATCCAACAATTCTGACATTTTAGCCAATCGACTGAACACTCGCCTCAAAAAGGGAAAAAAAAAAAACACCAAAACAAAACAAAAACCACCAATAAAATTGGTGTTCATTTGTATTTACTGCAGTTGGAGTTTTCTCTTCAGTTCTTATTTTCACCTCCTACTCCCCTCTTTCTTTCTCTTCTTTAATAAATCCCTATTGATGGCTGAAATGTTTTAGGCCAATATGTCTTGCAGATTTATGAGACCCTGTGTGTTATTGACTGGATACTGGCTGCACATTAAATACACACATACACACACACACACACACACACACACACACGCAGGCTATGCTACGCATTAACTTGGCGGTTTCTAATCCTTGCTAGCTGCTGCCGTTCAATAAGCTATTAGGCAGTGAGTGGACATGCATGCCAAGTCCCTCTCTCACCACATGCATCCATCAATCAAGGTGCACCTCCTAACACACACCCATACATACTGAATAACCACTGAGTGCCACTGATAGCTTCCCTATGCAGATAGTTTAAAGCTTTATTAAAAACGTAAATATGGTGGAGAAAATGTGAGTGAGTTTATTGTAAAGGGGAACAATAATATAGTTCACCACATGCCCGAATATACTTCTAAACCAAATATTTGTATCAGAAGCTCATTTCCAGGGTAAATCACACATTACAAAGCTATAACAACAATTTTAGAATTTAATTGGCACAGGTCAATGCAGCAGAGAATTTAGGTTTCATCATCACTGGTTTTGCCTAAATGTACCCAAGGGTGCAAAATTATTATACACACATTAAACACTGCATCGAAGTTTGTTGGAATGTATCAGCCACCTCTCTTTGCATATTCTCTTTGAAGGAAAGACAACAGGAAACTTGAGGAATACAGTCAGCAGTAACTAACTGTTAGAATAGGATATAATATATTTTATTTGTTCCGCAAGAGGATATTTATCTGTTTGACAGTATAAAAACCATAAGAATAATTTAACAGGAAAATAAAAAAGTTAACAGAAAATAAAATAAATAGTTTGTAGTCCAGAGATGAGGAGGAAGGCTTGTGGGTGTGATTTTAACAGCTGGGACATGATAGAGTTCACAGGTAGTTGAAACATGGGCTGATAGCGAGTTAGTATGGCCAAATGCTAACCGGCCATATGCCATATTGTGGGGATGTTATGTTATAAACTAGAAAGGAGAAAAGTAAAGAAAGGAAAGGAAAGAACAATCAAAAGCTGAAACAATTAATCGATTAACTTTAGCATTTTTTCCCCCTAAATGGACACATTGTTTATTTTGCAGTGTGTCAATTTTTTGTCTGATCTGTTTGTGTTTCACACGGACCGTTATTGGGCAACGTTCTGCAATATAGGTCAAATAAGACCAACGAGAGGAACAAAGAAGAAGATGACAACCAAAAAAATCTTCGTCCACATGCTGCGATGTATTTAACGGCCACTCAAACCACCGCCATCTACTGCGCTGCCTCTTTTTATCACTTTCTGTGATTTTTAATTAATTTGTTTGAGATGGCACTGAAATGCTTGAATTTTATTTATTTATTTTTTTTTGGAAAAAGCATTCAGGAATAAAAGCAAATTAGTTGTTCACTTTCAGACTTTTTTTTTTTTTTTTTGTCATTTTGCAAAGAGAGTTTTTATTAGATTACTCGATTAATCAATGAAAAAAAAAAAAAAAAACAATAGAATACTCGATTACAAAATGAATTGATAGCTCCAGCCCTAAAAATGAGGAAATGTATTCTGGTGTCATAACATATTAATGAAATTCATACTGTTAAACTTGAGATGTTCCCATAACAACTGCAGACAAACAGTTCAAAACGCTGTCAACCTGTCACACTTTCATTCGTTCCCATTTGTTGTCACAATACTAATTAAGTTCATTGTGAAATGATTGCTTTCCTGTTGGCTTCCTGACTACAGGCTCTGTGGTATATAGTAAAAAAACTCTCTCACACACATGCAAGCGCACACACACAGAAACAATGAACAGCCATACTGCATTAATGCAAGTACACTCGTGCCCACAACCAGTTTGCAATCTAACTGTGTAACATAAAACCAAAAGAAGCAGGAAACAAATACAAGCAGATGAAAACTGTTTTCGGGGAGCTGTTTGTAGGTATGTGTATCTGGGAATGGGAGTGTTTGAAAATACTTACACCATAATCAGTGTGTTATCTGATTATGGATTATTGTAGGCAAAGAACTAAGAGTATAGAATATATTATGGCACATCATGTGCCTCTAGTGTCTCAGAGCCATCCCCTGATTTAAGCTTAGTTCACCATTCTCTGGAAAGGTTTGACTCAGATGTCATTTCAAGTTTGTTGTACAACCCATGACAGTTCTCTCTTTAGCTCTGACATCACCATCAAGCACCTTAAACACCTGACTAAATGAATACACCACCTGCTGTAAAACAAAGGCAACCTTTATACTGTTAATAAAGTGGAATTGTCAATCATTTTCTCAGTCTACTTATAATCAGTTGCTCTTTCTCAACACTCCTACGTCTTGTCTCCTTATCCTATTTATTATGTGAGATTGGCTGCGTGTATTTATCTTTATCTATATTTATGATGTTATTGTTGGCAGTGCATATATCTTTGCCTACACTGACATTTTACAAAAAAAAAAAAAAATCAACATAAGAATAAACAAGATGTAAAAGCAAATATGCAGTGTTACCTCATGTTAACGTCAGCAACAGAAGAAAAGACAAAGCTATCAAATACATAGCTCTCCTGCCAAAACAAACACAAAAAAAACTTTTCATACAGAACTGAACTCAATGTTGTTTGTTTAATTGGTGTTACTGTACATAGGTACCCAACATGGTCATCAGCTCAAATAGATAGATTTAGTGATGCAATGGTGACTGGATATTCCTTTTTCTTGCCAAAAAAGCAAGCAAGCAAGCAGGTTGAAATTTTGTGAGCAAGAGATCAGTGATAAATACATCTTAAGTGCAATGGAGAGTAAGAGCCGCACTCTCGTTGGGATTCCGTGCACACTCAAATCATGTTTTTCTCTTCACAGGCTACAATATTGCTCATGCAAGCAGCGATTGCGCAACGGCTGTGAGAAGTAATATGCATGCACAGCTTTTTGAGGTGCACATGTGGGTGTAGAGAATCCTCATTTATGCTTGAAAATTTAGGCAGTATAATCCAATTATAGAGTAAGATTGGAGTTAAAAAGAAATACATACATTAAACCTGCATACATTAATAGAAAAATGTCTAATATATAAATCCTGTTACAAGTTTTGTTCATGTTTTGACTTTTAAGAGGCAGTGAGTGATGTAATTTAAACACTTGCCATAGCTCACAGGTCAGTCTGACTCTGAGCTGCAGGACTCAGTCGATATTTAATCGATGGTTTCCAGGCTAAAACCTTGTAACAAAAGATTACCTTGCAAAACGCAGTCTGGCTTTGTGACTCTAATCTGTCTCTGTTCTTCTCTGATGTTATTTTGTAGTTCCTTCCTTCTTTCCTTTTGCCACACATTAGCTGTGACATGAAACATCTAGCCTTTTTCCACACAACAACATCTTCTTCTCTCTCTAAACATATGTCTAGGACACCTTGTCTCTTTCCATCCATTCATGGTGGCTACCATATTTCCCACATGTCAGTCTTGCAATATTATTTCACATCCCTCCTCATCATCATCATCATCTGGCACCAGCTTCATCCCCTGTCTCCTCTTGACTGGAAGTACCACAGGAGGTCTTAGTACAGCTCGGGTGTTTTCAGAGACATTACTTTGGGAAGGAATAACAGTTTTCCACAAAGACTAAGTAACAGCATCTTAAGTGCCCTCTGAGGGAAGCCTGGAAATGACATGAGTCATGTGGTGATTTGCAGCACGATGAGCTTTTTCAAAACACTCGGTGGATTTGTCTGTGAAATTGGTGTAAAATGCATTTTGGAAAACACTGCCATGCTCTGCAGAAGATTAGATTTCATATTGTTATAAAAATAATTTTACCCCAGATCTCTGCTTGATAAAGATGGGGAATATGTGTTTTGGTAGACTAGAAATGCTGGGACTCAAAAACAAAATTGGTGACTACAGTGACGGTAGCAGATTTCTTCTCTTTAAGGGTTAAAGACAACAGTTAAAAAAAAGCCACGGTCCTCCTTCACTTTGTGTCAAAGGACATTATGAGCAATTGTGAGTAATCCTAATGCAGAGTGCAGTTTAACAAGATCAGAAATAAACGAGCATGTCCTGCCAGTGTAATTTAAGCTGGGAACAATCAGTGGACTGTTTAGGATCATGATTAATTGCATTAATAGTGGCCAAATCTGCAGTTCATAATTCACATGCATGCAATTTGTACACTGAATACCAATATTCACTGCGCTAGTGTAAAGTAGGAGGCCCTCAACAGTATGTAGGCTGCAAAATTTTAAGCTATAGCATGTGGACCCCTGAACATCACTTAAACAGAGCAAAGTGTCTCCTGTGGATGAAGCTCTGTAGCCACAGTCAGTTCAACATCAACAACAAACAAGATTGGACATCTGTGTTAACAGGGGTTGCAATTAAAACCCATACAACGGAAAGCCATTAGGCTGACATTTGCTAAGCTGGAATGTTATAAAGCCAAGGTGAGGCTTCATCCTTCTCTCCAAACTATGACCTGAATACTATAAACTCGATCTTGTCACTCACTATATCTTTAAAAAACTAAAAAATCTCTCTCCACAGCTTAGTAAAGATTCCTTTGATGGTTGTTTTTTTTCAGAAATAAATGATAGGTCAATTGATTTTGCTTCTCATAGAATTAGTGGTTGGCATGTGTGAATACGAGGTTGCCATGTAAAAAAAAAAAAAAAAACAAGCCCATAGTGGTCAGTGTAAGCAGGTTATTGTGACCAATGATTACATTTTGTTGTAACATGGCCTCTGGGGCCCATACACATAGGAAGCTGAATGACAGGGTCAGTAAAAAATTTCATGGATTTTTTGTCGGTCCACTGGATCACCAATAAAACAGCCCACTGGAATTTGTAACAACGACTAGTTCAGCTACCACATGTAAAGAGCTTTACATGGGTGGTGCACATACATGATTCCACAGTGGTCTAATGAATGTCAGTGGGAACCAAAAATCTACTTAAAGCTACAGCAGGCAAGTCTACGAAATACCAGCACTTAACCGGAAAATTCAAAACATATCCAACATTCAGGTCGTTCCTCCAGCCTCTGCTGAGCTGCACAGTGGTCCCGAACCACCTCCTCCCTCCTTTACAGGAAGTAACACAGACCGGGTCACGTGCACATAAGCTAATAAATGAGCACGAGTACTGAAACAACAGCAACAGAGACTCACAACTAGCACACTCAATATGAACACATGGAAGTAAAAACTAGCCTCTTCAGAGTTGATATTGGCTGTTAGCAATTTTATTACAAAAAAAAAAAAAATCAAGTCCTCTTTACCTGTCAGGAAGAAATGTGGTCAACTCCACATCAAACTCGCATCCTATTAAACCCGGTAGTTCCCTCCACCTCGGAAAAGCAGCTTCAGTGTTTGCATTTTATCTTATTTTTTTTCATCTGTTTTATTCTTACTTGCCTTTTTTGTTTTAGACAGTTGTTGACAACTGAGGAATAGTTTTGTACTTTTCGGCTGCTCTGCCATTTTGTTGCTATTGACTGCACTTGTCATGCGCGTCTCTACCTGTCCTCTCCAGGCGTGCGCGAGGATGTGATTGACAGGTAGCGACTCCTCCCCCTTGCTCTGATTGGTTAATTGGCTAATTGCCTAACAGACATGATTTTTTTTTGGAAATCCCATTACAGGATGAAGGTAGCTCTGGATTTTATTTTTTTTTTTTCAAAATTAATACACTGTTTCATGTACCACTGTCAGAGCATAGTGACAGTTTCAGCAAATATGACAAAAAATGTTACGTACTGAACCTTCAGTGTAAACTAATTAAATGTATCTTCCATTCCCTCTTTTGTTTTCTCGTGTTTTCTGTGAGAAATCATTAATCAACACTGTTTTGGATCCATGACCATTCTGTAACCTTACAACATGTTCATTGCTGTTACCCTGACAACAAAGGTCCAGTAGCTTATTTTTTTAACAGACTTTTTGTTGTTATATTGGCACATTTATATTGGAAATCTATGGGGATGGAAGAGTAACTTCAGGTTAAGGATGTATTGGATTGTAAATGTTTACAGATATTTCAGAGGTCTTAAGGTGATTAAAGTATTTTGGAGTGTCTCTTCTTATTAAATAAGGAGAAACAGAACAGTTAATTCTGTCTTATTTTCATCGAAAAAAAAAAAAAAAAAAAACTTTTTACCAGAGAGAAAACTTTTCTAGTGTTGTTTTCTCTACTAGAGCGAATGAAAATGAACAATAGTTTATACAGTTTATGAATTGTTTTAATTTTTGTAGCTATGGAACAGAAAACAATTACTACTTTTCAGGACAAAACTCCCCCCAATTAAAAGTTGCTGCAAATAGAGTGATCAGCTCCAAAAACAGTACAGAAATGTGTAAACTTCACCTAGTCTGTGTAAATGTCTAAAAGAAATTCATGAAATGTTATGAGCCATAACTGTTCATTATTATCAGTCATTATCCATTGTCACATCACTTTTAACTTTACTACACATTCATTTTTCCTCTGGTGTATATTTTCTACAACGGAGTATTTAATCATCCTCCAAAGTAAAACTTTACGTTCATTTGGAGAGAAAAAAAATGTGATTGCGCTTTTATTATCTCCAAAAATGTGCACTCAAGTTAAAAAAGGGACATTTTCTGCCTTTGGCTGCATTTTTTTGGCTGTTGCAGCTATACTCACAGCTTGCTACTCATAAATGTGAAGCAGAACAGCACGGCTATGTAGGAGCACCCTCGAAATATTAAGGAGCACAGAATATTATAGGAAGATGAAAAATTAGTTTCTTCTGTTGAGATGAATCAAACTAAATTAGGCACATATGCTTGTCAGTGAGTGGTAAATTATAGCCCTTCTGATTTTCCACCTTAAGACTCTAACATCTAAAGAAAATCAGGTTTCCAACTAGAGCACATTATAATGTAACTATTTCAAATTTCATTCCACATGTGAAGAGCAGGATTAGATTACTGAATCCTACAGAGGACCTCAAACACATAGTTAAAATGATATAAAATTCCATGGTAACATCCATTTAATAATCAATATAGTCTCTACTAATCAATGGCATTGATTTAGAGTCATTGGCCCTAATAGTGGTATGATCTCATCATCAATTGCCTAATCAATAACTACTCAGCAGTCTGGCAGTTAGGATAGAATGAACATGTGCTAACAGTGTTAATGTTTGTGCTGTGCACACACACACACACACACACACACACACACACACACACACACACACACACGAATGCTCACTTGCTTCTGCATGTTTCAGGGCAAGAGGCCATTGCGCCTTACAGACAGAAGACAGTTATATCAAAGAAGAAAACGCCATAGGCAGCACAGAACAATCAGGTCTAAATGTCCCTTTAGAAACCTTCACAACATGCACACACAGTCACACACTCACACTCGCAATATGCCCTCCAACCATTCTCACATTAAAAGAAAACAGTACATTTAGGCAACACTCTGGATATTTCACACTATTTCTTTTTCTTTAGGTCTTTAGGTCCTCACGAGGCATCAGTCATCTAGA
The DNA here is from genome assembly GCA_016801845.1 of Polydactylus sextarius. Lineage (NCBI taxonomy): Eukaryota > Metazoa > Chordata > Actinopteri > Polynemidae > Polydactylus > Polydactylus sextarius. Next base: position 14,774,499 of record CM028915.1, read on the forward strand.
GTAACACACACACAGACACTTTTACATAATCAGAGGTACAGACATGACAGGTGGGAGAATACACAGCACACAGAAAAACACAGATATACATTCACAGTTCACCTATACGAACCACACTATATTAGTGATGGGAAAAGGGCAATGTTCATAACACAATCCATATTCCTTTTCCCTTTAAGGATGCTAAAAAGAGAGACAAAGGGATGGCCTCAAAGATGTTTAGCATTATCTCTTTCTTCTCTGCTTCACACTTCAAAGACAGGATATGAAGAATTTACAGCAGTGAATTTTTAAAGCACTCATGGGATGTGCTCAAATCGATGCTGCGGGCGAGACAGACAGAGCTGGAGTCTCACTATCATCAAGACTCCAACCGCCTCTATCATCTAGCTGTCAAATGTCAAACTCCAAACTAATAAAATGATTACAGTATGGTGCATTAGCAAGCTTACCTTGTTTCTTACTTCCTTTGCATTTTACCCTCTCTAACTCTTCTCTTAATGGTTTGGCTATTAAATATGTGTGTGCTGTTTTCATTCCCTTATGCAAGTTCTCAATCTCAAAGTTTATTTCCAGTTGAAAAATGAGCAGAAAACTATAGGGACAGGTTTATAATGGAGGAAAAGCCCAAAGTTTTACATGTCAGTGGTTGTCACGTCTGATTTCTTTGATTGTTCAGGGTGAACAACAGGGCAGTTTGGAAATAGGCAAATTTGAAACGGGTCTTTTTTTAATGTAAGGTAAAACAGGATAACATTAATTGGACCAAATAGACAAGTGAACAAAAAACATACTGGTTAGTTATACTCACCAAAACAGTGACAACTCGTAGCACCACTCCTCTCATGTTATTCTCCAGTTTCCTGTCTGTCAATGTGCCATTCAAGCCATGAACTGGGTCCCATGTTGCAAGCTGAAAACACACAACAGGCAACTTTTAGAGACATCTTTAATACAATGTTGAGCACATTTTTAAACATATTTAAAAGCAATAAAAGTACATCATTGGTTTCCTACAGCAATACTTCTTCATCAGTAAGAGAAGAAAAAGAAACTTATTCAAATGTTTGCATAAAAAACAAAGGGAAAACAAATGTTAAGCGAGACCAAGATCAAATATTAAATACAAATAGTAGTCTATTGACTTAATAGCTTATCTTCCACCATCCTACTTTCTTTTATAACCTACGTTTGTAAATATGTTTTTTGTTTTTGTTTTTTCTGAGCCCATCCCTAGTGCACTGTGTACGTAATATATGGAAATGATGGTGAGTTTCCTTTATTCAAAGGTGCTTTATGAGTCTGACCCAAGCATCTGTGTCTATCAAAGTGCATCATGAACTTCCAGACTTTTCCCCCTGACCACATTATTTAAGTCCCTAAACATATTTTCTTCATCTATGAGCTGCCTTCCGCTTTCAATAAAATATTGTTTTTAGCTTCAAAGATCAAACTAGCTTGGTTTCCCTGTAGAGAGAGAAAGACAGAGAGGCAGTAGAGTAAAAAGAAAAAAAAGTGATTTAGCTGTCTGCTATCTGAAGACAAACACACTGTAACACATATGCACACTATGATACACACAAAACTGCACGGCACGATTTGTACTTAGAAGAAAACACAAACACACCAGAGAAGCAGAGGGCATGCAGCAGAGGGAAGTATGGGATAATCCATTTTCTAAAGCTTGAAGTTACTGTTGAATGTGCAGTTCTCAGTCAGTTCTGATCAATTCCCTTTTGGGACCAATACTTACAATGAAGCTTAGCTGAACTGGTTTCTTTCTTACGCCCTGCTGTTTCGTTAACATTTCATATTGTGTTTGAAGCATTGTTGGCAGATTAGAAGACAACAGATTAACTCACTCCTCGGGTGGAATTACATTTCCTGGTGTAGAGCAGGTTTTTGCATTAAACACCTGCAGTCAACGTGTCTAGCTTTCAACATTATAGTAATGCCTAATGGGCTAGAGTAAGAAAGTAAAACTTTAATTGCTTTTCAACCCTTGACATATTCATAGCAATTTGATGTTTAATTACAGGAACTCTGCACTTGTTGTAGACCACTGCAGATGTACTTGTACTTTAATTTTCCTCTGATTAGACCTCCTCTCAGGCCTTCGTGTGCTTAATCGACACCTTTCTAAGTCTCCAGTGGCACCTGATTAGGGTGACTTTTAGCTTTCTTATTGGGACATTAAATTTGGTGACCTCTCATAACTGTCAGCATAGCTGTGCCCACCATCAACTGGATGTCTAATCAGCCATAACTGAAATTGCTAGTGTAGATGTGAAGGCCTTTATAGGGTGTGTTCTGAACAGGGTATAATTTCATTTTAAAGGCTCCACACAGCCACTCACTTATTGTACCAGATTAGACCTCCTCTCAGGAGTGAGTTGGGATGCAATGAATGTGTGATTGACTCTCTCTGACACTCCTTTTATCATTGATGCACCTGTTGGAGTGTGAAATATTACACCTTCATCATTCTTATTACTACTAAGAGCTAAGTGACCTCATATAATTCCCATAATAATTTTGCCCACTTTCAACTTGAACAAAAGTCTCATCAAAGATAGTGAAATCAGTGACAGCACCTATAAGAGCAGGGAGTACAACTTTCTCACTGATGTTATATATAGAATTATTGTAATTAACTTTACAACGTTGAAATAGTGGAATTTACTGAATTTACTACAGTCACGGACAGGTAGATTATATTGCATGTTATTCTTGCTTCACCCTGGAGGTGGAGATGTGGAGCTAGAATAAGAGTCTGACTCATGTCCTACACACACCAAAATCTGCATCCCCATCTATTTGTGCTTTCTCTTGTTATATATGCAGAAACCAGAGGCATTTGTAATCTTCTATTTCCCTGAAGATGAGCCAACTAACCTTAATTTCATAACAATGGCAAAACTACTGCTGTGCAATTCTTCTCACTCCAAATCCATTGTCAAGCTGCTGTGTGTAAAAATCCCACATATGTACCCATATATGTACATTTGCTGCCCCTGTAACCTTTCCTAGAGTGACTGATAAGTTTATGGCCTTCATTTAAAGGAGATGAACTGTTGCATGTACATGTAGTTCAACTTGAAAGTTGCAAGTCAGAGAAACGGACTGTTCTTTAATTTCTGATTGTATGGTGAGCCCAACTTGGACCCATGATTTCAAATTACTGAAGAAATCTCTATGGATACAAATAAAATATGGTGAGATTTTTCCTTGACATGTTGTGATAAATCTTCTTGTTGTCAGACTGAAGGAGTTTCAGGAAACAGCAGGCTGACACCTTGGCTATTTGGAGTTTGTTATGGATTACTGCATGGACATGTTTCTAGGTGATGGCAATGTAGCATTCATTGATCCTTTAAGATCATGTGGAATGAAACATGGATGTTGTCAATAGCCTCCTGTGTGGCAAACATCATTCTACCACATTTGACTTGACTCAACTTTTTCACCGTGTAGGAAGAAGGGGCAGCCTCCCCTACGGCTGACACTGTGATTGTGGACCTCAAGGGATGAAAACTCTTAAAACTGAGGCAGTAGACGACAGCATTAAGGGAAATATTGTCCATCTTCTCAGACATATTCATTTCAAACTTTCTACATAATCATTCAGAGTCAAACTGCAGGGTGTCCCAGTAGCTGGACAGTTTGGGGCACATACCATATGGATGCATAAGCTATAACGATGGGTTCCAGCCAACTGTTTACTTTGTGTTCTGCATATCATTCCCCTTGTCTCTCTGCCCCATTTCCTCTTTTTCATAATTCATCCTATTCACAACAACTATTAAATAAAAGCATAAAAATACCAAAAAAGAAAAAAATTATAACGTTGATACTTGAACTGCACATGTAAATATAACATAAGATGTGTAACTCATCTCCACCTTTTATGCATGGGCCAACAGTCTTAAACTTGGCAAATTTGGAAAAACCTATGAATGTTAAGTCAAAAAGATACATTGGCTTTAGAAGCGCAAGGCAAGGATGTATGGAGGGTGAGATGGTAACAAGTGGTTAGCAAAGATGATGTGAGGGACTAAAAAAAGCACATTTGCAAGTGCTGTATAATTAACAAAAGATTAGTGTCATAAATGTCACTAAGAGAGGCCCGTAATAAGGTGACCTCCACTTCACACTCACACCTGAACACATTTACAAAAAATAGAAATCCAGGAAACAGTGTATATAACTCAAAAAGGTTCAAATGGTGATAACTATGTTCGAAAAATAAATACAAAAATAAAAACACAAAAATGACACAGGAACACACGCTGTATTTAAAAATTATGCAGCAAATGATGCAGTCTAAATATATTTTTCAGGGGCCTATGCCTATTTTCTATCAACATGAATCTCAGCACTGCTTTATCTTACACAAGTTAAAAAAAACTGTACCCTATTAGAGATATGTGTGACAGATAAGCGATAAGTTCAGTCTGGTGATGGAGAAAGAGCACTGATGCCACTGAGGAATTGTGATACTTTGGCTTATTCTTGTGCAAAGCCCTGAGGAAAAGACTGTAAACAATCAAATATAAGTAAGTGAACCTTAGCAAGTACACCTACCACTGCACACTGTATTTCAGCCTTATATTGAGCTGTGTCCCACTGAGCCCCATGGCACCCATGTAAAAGAAGTTTCAATGTATAAATACAAAATGCACAGATAATGACAGTTGTGTCAAAACAGTGTGGTTCAGTTTTATCACTGTTACATATACTTCCTCTGAAAGACAAGCCCTCTGTTCTCATGAATCCCTTAAGCAAGGCACCTAAAATTAATTCCTTTGGATTCCCATTAATCAAACACAACTAACTAAATACTTTACACCTTGAAAACTATGTCTATGTATGAGCTGGTGCTACATTTCCCACACTGTTTATACATAAGAGGAAACACATCAATCAATATCTTAGAGTACTACAGTAATCACAGGCGCTATTAATCAGAGCTCACACTTAAAGACCAAAACACATACAAACACATTATAATTTAAAAGCACAATTAATTTTACTCTCTCACTCTTATGGTGAATTGATAATGATATATTGTAGATTTTGAATGGTTTGATTCAGTGACTAAGTGAGTCACTGCCAGCAACTAAGATGTGTGTGTTTTCGTAATGGCCAGTATTGGAGGTCATGAGGGTGACTGCTAAGATAATTATACAATTACTCTTTGTAAATATTTCGTGTACTTCACTGAATAGATTGTTCTTGGTTGGTTTGATTTAGTGCTCCTTCAGTTGGTGTGCACTCAGGTAAGTTTAAAGGTGATCTTGAAAACAAGTCTTTTCATTTTTCAGTTTAAGACCTTAAATGATTAGTTAAGAAGTACTTGGTTACTGTCTGGTCCTCTTATGCTGTGATTACCAACACACACTGTTGTCAAGCTGTGCTACATTTTTTTATTATAAATGTGGCTGCATCTGTTCATTTCTGCAATGGATGTAGTGAATAAAATGTTTTTTCAAATAGAAATGATAGCATGGGGAGAGTCACCAGCGATATAACCAGCAATTATTATCAGCATTGTGACACATCAACTTTTTACTGAATTCTGCTTTAATTACCCATGTCATTAATTTCCCTTCTATATTTCTGTCTAAATTATGCTACTGTACTGTATAAAAGCTATACATTTCTGTAATGTCGATTACATTTTTTTTTATCTGATAGTCCCATTTTTTTAGACAAATGTGAGTGAGTTTGTTTTAATCATTACTGGGGATGAAGAATGAACAAGGAAGAGAGAAAGTAAAGTAAGTCGGAATAAAATTGAAAGAACCTCTCTGCTACGCTACATCATCTGAATATCAATATTTCCACTCTATATTTATATTGTTTTGACTTTAATTTAACAGAGGAGTGTGGAGGCAATGCTTCGTGTGTGTGGATATGCACATATGAGTCACGAGCTAAAATAACTGCCTGGCTAGCAGAGTGGCCATTGCCTCTGCTTATCTCCACAGCCCCAGATAAGGGCTCATTTCCCCACAACAGAAAGAAATAAATGTGCATTTGTGAGTGAGTGAGTGAGTGAGTGAGAGTGAGTGTGTATGTGTGTGAGCATGTTAAGTGAATGGCCCACTGTGTCTGGACCATTACTATGTAGACTCAGGCTTCAAAACACTGCCATTAGTATCCCACAATGCGTTTCTTTCTATTCATCTAGTATTATCTCAATTTTCCTTTCTTTCCTTCCCCCTGTCGCTCATTTATCGCTGTGCTGAGTCTTTCTTTTCAATTTTGTCAGAAGAGCATTCTTTCATCCCCCTTCTCTCTGCAACTCTGCACATGTCTCTTACCACTACTTTCTCCGCAATAATATTTTGCAAGTTAATCACCTAAATCCATTTCACATGCATTCTCTTAAGTGCATGAACCTGGCACATAGATACAGAGCTGAGGAAGCGGGTCTTGACCTGGTAACTTGATTAAACACGCTGAGATACAAATACATTTAATTTGCTATCCAATGACAATCTTTATATGTAAATCATATTCCAAAGACAGTGACCTAGCTAGCACTAAAGTCGGACCATTTACCACCTTTACCATCTTCATGTGGCAGTATTTTCTTCCTGTAGGCTAACTCAGTTAATCACACAGCATTAATCAGCCATTTTCATTGTGACACTGAGTTAGGTTTACTTGCTTTAAGTTTAACATTTCCAATAGTAGAGAATCCCATTGATATAGGAGACAAAACAAATGCTTCACACAGTCACACACTTACAGCTACAAGACGCATACTCAATAAACAGAAAGTAGACACTTGGACTCATTAGTGCTAAAGCTATCAAAGCAATACAGACCAATGAATTCTAGTGTGCAGTTCAGCTGCTTTGTTCCTTCATGTGTACTTACATTATCTTAAAACAGAAAAACACACACATTTAAAACTTGTAGCGGGAAACTAGTGAGCTGTGCATTGTCTCCTATTGCCATCCCATGCCAACTCAGCTAGGCTACCTAAAAGTGAGCTTCTGAGGCTAGCTTCTATGTTAAAATACTTAAATAAATGAATATTTCTATAATTTCAAGTTTAAGAGCAACATATTAAAAAGAGAATGAAATTCACTTATTGGCAGTTTTACTGATGAGTAACACTGAGTGGAAAAATCCTCGAAAGCAACTTAACAAAAACTTAAATTCAATGAATATTAATGTCGCTGAAGCCATCAAGAAATACATGTGGGCATTAAAATGTTTTTACTATCATCATTTGTGTTCCTTTCTTGCAGTCATTAAGATCGTCACGATTAATGTGATGGCAATAAACTGCAAAGCAATAGAACATGTAGCATTGGTAAATTGTAGCTTTAATGTTTTATGTGATTCTCAGGGGGAATCGATGTCGCATCTGTAAGAACAAACAGATATTCAAGCAAACAATATGATATGAATAAGTGTTGATTTATTCATAACACTCTCACTCGCTGTTGATGTTGCCTTTTTCCCGAAGTGATAAGTGAGATTTTGTATATCTCACAGCACAGCGGGACATATTTTCTTCATCAGGGCTTGATGTTAGTTCATATTGGCCATTGTTTCCTCTAGTTATTTGTTTTCATGAACTTTTTCACCTCATGTTGTTTTTTCCTTAAGGGAACTTGGAGTGGGAAGGATGGTTTATACCAGTGGATCATTAGTCTTGTGTTTTGTGGAAATAAAACATCTGCTTTTAATTAGTGTTCTTACTCAAGCAATGTAGTCAATATTACTATATGTTTTTGTGAATGAAGAGGTGATGGAGTGAGTGGGACAAGTAAAAAGAAATATGGTGACTCACACAAACATTAACTAAAGCGTATGTATTTCTGCATTGTTTGGTGGTGGTAATCTGACATGCAGCTTATGTTACTGTAACATTGAACATAATCACCTTTTCCACCTACACTTTCAGTGGAACCACCTAACACCTTGACAGGCATGCACACACGCACGCACACACACACACACACACACACACACACACACACACACACACACACACACACACACACACACACACACACACACACACACACACACACACACACACACACACACACACACACACACACAGACCCCTGGCACTTCTAGTAACATGCAACCACACACAGCTAAAAGTAATTGGACCATCGACCAGTTCTGTGTGTGGGCCAGAAGAGTCATTTACTGTTACAACAAACCGTTTCACTCTATAGGACTCACCTGCCCATCGTACACACACGCACACACTTATTTAAAAATTAGCTACACATCTCATGACAAACACACAACCAAACAGCAGGTATGCTGCAGCCCAAATGGCTTTTTACAATCACTGAGGGTTGTTTTGAGGCCTCGTGAATTTCTCACCTTCTTTCCCTGTGGCAAACATATCAAAGCACACCTGTGTAACAAACTGTAGCTTTTAGTCTGAAACAAAAAGCATACATGAAACATTTCAATCTCAAACATAAATCAATAGCAGGTGACATTTTGAAGCAATAGAGCTGGCAACAGTGTATACGACACTGATAGAGATTAGCAACTGCAAAAAAAATCAATATGCACAGGAAGTTGTAAAAAGTAAAACTAGAGGTGCAGAATAAATGTTGTCAGAAATTCTGTCCTACGCAGCCTTAAATTACTGCTGGTAGACAAAAAAGCAACTTCCCATGAAATTGGACCTGGGCAATTGCTGTATTAGCTGCTGCACTTCCTCTCACCCCACATCGTGAGCCCCACCAGTGGAGGGAGAGATTTGATTTTGAGTTTTCTAATAGTGCGATATTGAATTGTTAGTGTAGAATACTCTTATCTCTGACTCGTTAGTTGCCTCGGTCTTGACGAAGAGCTAAGAAAATATAATGTGATTTTTTTATCCCACCATTTATAATATCATCTTTCTCTGTGCTAACTGTGTTTCATCTGCCAAACACTGGAGTGTCGCTTCCAGCCTCTGTAGCTCTGTGCTGCTCCTTCTGTTGGCTCTGCCAAACACTCATATGTCTGCCACTGCAGTAAAGAGACAGTAGCCAGGCACAAACACAGACAAGCTGCTGAGCAGTTTCACTGCTCCTGTCTCTCACTCCCTCCTCCAGTGCCTCCCCCCTCACTCTTTCTCCCCTGCTGATGAGCAACATGTGTGTCAGTGAAGTCTCCAAACAGCTTGCACACCAAGCCTTCCTTCTGTCCTCTCCCCTTTCCTTCTTCCTTCCAATCCCTCTTCCAGTTCTTTTCAGCTCACAAACCCTTCCTCTGTATAGTTTTCCCTCTGAGTCTCTACCCTCTCTCCCCATCTCTCCCTCTGTCTCTATCATCTAACAGAGAGGGGACAGCTTGTTGCAGCAAGCAGTCCAGGCTGCTCTAGTATCAGTGCTCTGCACCAATGGCTGCCTAATCTCCACCTTATAGTCTGTGTGCCCATCCACCCTCCTGCCTCTGTGAAAAGCAGTTCCGTTCCAAACACACACAATAGGTATTTTGTTGTGTCATTTTAGCGTATGTACATGCATAACTCATCCTTATCCATATTTAAAACAGCTCTTAAACTCTGCTCTCTTAATACCTGCCCATTGGTTTCACTTTTTTCATTTCAGAGATTTGTTCAAAGCAGGGTGTTATCATGAAATTATATAATATAGAAAAGTGTGCCCTATTAAAACCATTGTGTCTTAAGAGACTACTGAGACTACTACCTGTAAAGCAATTATACTTGAAACCCTCACTTAGGCAACTTCTGCCCTACCGTCTCATTCACTAATAGAATTGGATTTCAGGAAAACAATTACAAGGGCAAAAGAAATATTGCTGTAAAATGGCTGATAAACTGTGTAATGTGTAAGCTAATAATGTAAAAGGAAACAAGGAAGGAGTTCATTTTTACCAGCAGGTTTGCATTATCTCTTCAATTCATGAGAGAAAAGGTCTTCACAATTTTAAAATCATTAAAAACTCAAAAGAAGAGTAATTGGTAAAGAGTCTCATAATTCTCTCTCGCTCTGCGGCACACACACAAATACAAACCAAACTGATTAAATGTTTAGACCAGTGAAGAACTTGAGCTAAGGGGAGATTTATATTTAATGAAAAATCATAGAAAACAGGGTTCACTGATTATCTTCTCCTCACTGATTGAAGATGGGCTAATCAATATGTTTGCTCTCTATATTGTTTGGCTGTGAACCTAATTTTGGTTCCAACAAGTCCTCCAGTCTAAACCTATAGGCTGCTTATACCTGAACCTGAATATGGATCACAGGCGAATACCACCAGCAAAAACAGCATCTGGTTAAAGCTAAATTCTTAATTTTGATCTCCAAGTGATATTAGGTCACTTTACAGCTAAAATGCATCACCAAAAATTAGAAATAGGGAGAAATAAATTATACGGAATAACAAAGTCAAACCCCTGAAGGAAACGTCTGTGATCATAGATAAAAGCCAGTGCAGTTCAGGACTGCAAAACAGTTTATGTGATAATAATTCTGGTTTAGTTTTGCCACTTAATTGGTACATGCACAAAATTATTTGGTACTTTCATAATGTAGATTTCTAGCCAAGAAATCATCAGTAGTCTCAGTAAGATTGGAGGAGTTTGATGTGTAAGAGGAAGGAGGTACATCAAATTTGCAAATGGTGGAATATTACTACATCAAATGTCCGAATGGGGCTGAACTAAGTGGTACTTCTCTTTCTGCACAGAGGGGATGAACATACAGCAGTGGTAAAAGATGTGACATAAATAATTGCAAAACACAAAAGAACAGATTGAGCTAGACTGTGATGATAGCAGATGATCTGTTCAGGACCTGAAGAAATAAACTGTACATTTGGTTCTGCCAGATGACTCATACACTTTCATTGTTATACACACACACACACATTCACACACACTCAAATACTCTCTCTCACATTAACACAACAGTCTATACAAACCAATCATTACAATAGCGACAACAACAAGCTCTGTTCTGATTTCCCAGATGAGCTGCAAGCTGTGTTATTGCTTGCTTGAGTTGTTGAGAAGATGTGTGCTTGTGTGTGTGTGTGTGTGTGTGTGTGTGTGTGTGTCTGTGTCAGGGAGGATAAGAGGTGTTTTCGTGTACATACAATTCAAACTTTCTGCTTGTTGCTAATACTAACTGACTTGCTTATTGCTGTGCTTTCAAATAACAAACTTTAAACGAGTAAATAACTTTATAATTAAACTCCATTATCATTTAATTTACTGTGTGTCCATTTTTAATTGAATAAGAAAGAAATGTTTTATCAATTACTGGCTTAATAAATAAAACCCATGAATGCAATAAAGTTCATAGAACATCGCTTTTGAATCAATTTACTGGTGTTTGAAATAGATTTGACAAATGAGAATAAATTTGTTTGTGAAAATGTAAGCCATATGACAGAGGGCACCTCATCAGAAATAAATGTATTACAATTAATGATAAGGTCTTTACATAATTTGTATATTTATCTCCTAATGAGTTTATTGTTTTTACTTTTTAAGTTATGTTAAATGGGAGGTGAGAAAAAGACAGAGGGGGAAACAGGCAGACAGAAACTAAATGAGAAGTAGTGAGCAGACAGAAGAGGAGGAGACTTTGTGGAAAAACAGGAGAAAAATCATGTTCTTAAAAAGATGTTCTCTGTCACTGCTTTTATTCTCCCCATAGGAAAAAGAAGGGGGGATGTCAGACAGTGCGGCATGACACTGACGAAACTGATGGAAGACTGCTGAAAGGTTGACACCCAGTGGGGAAGTATGACTTGCAAAGTTGTTCGATAGAGTTAACAGGAGGAAAAGTTCTCAACTTTATTTGTCTGTTGTCTCCTTGACTTCCTGTCACCTCTCTTCTCCTTTCCAGCATTTCTGTCTTTCAGGTTTTTGGTATAAATGTATCCATGGAGGCATGCATCTCCATTATAGACTTCTTCTCTCTGCTGTCTCACAGAAGGGCATATATTTCTTCTTTGCTCAGTATGGTAGTGTGTGTATAATGTTGACTTGGTGTCTTTCATTTCACAGACATATAGCTGCAGAATGAAGTCAGAATACACACACACACACACACACGCACGCACACATTTACAAACACGCACAGTTTGACATAAAAATGCATTTACAAATGAAGAGCTACATCCATAGGGACTCTTATTTGAAGTTAAGTGCAGCAGAAATAATCAAAAGTCATTAAATACCACTAGCTTATGAATTATGTATACACATACATGTGGGGTTAGAAATTATACATGCACATATATATAGTGAGATATCATAATGGAATGAGATGTAGAATTTGCCCTAGAATTATGGTTTTAAACTGTTTAAAACCAGTCACACATGTTCAACATGATTATACTTTTGTCCGCATAATCTTTCTTAATCAAATATGCGAGTGGTGACATGAATGACACATTCAAAACATGAATCCAAAGACATGGGCATTTGTGAGGAGCAGAAACCTATGAGACCTTTTAGCAGGTTCTACATAACTCTCACTGGTGAATGGATTTCTGTTTTATGAGTGAAACTACAACATGACACTTTTACTGTATCTCTGTCCTCTTCTTCCTTCTTTCTATTTTTATTTCTTATTTCCACTACGCATGTTAACTGAACATTGGGAAGGTGAATAGAAGACAGAAGGGAGAGGAGAATCAATAAGAACAGAATACTGAAAAAGGAAAATAACACTCTTTTGCTATTTGAGTTACACAGAATTATTATATAGAAATACAAACAGACAGGACTGTGCGTCTGAAATAAGACATTAGTCACATTCCAGCAAACCCCATGGGACACTGGATATCGAAACACATCAAATCAAATCAAAACTAAAAGCTATAAAGCTATGCACACTATATGTAAGTAAACTACTGTTAAAATGGGCTGTTGTGCATGTGTATATATTCAGTTGTCTAATTTTCAAAATTAGCCTACTACATTCTGGTTTCCACTAATCAAATGATTCCTAAGTCTTATTAATAATCTGTATTTAACAATATCTTTTTATTGCAAACTGCCATTAGGTAACCTTTGCAGAGTGATTAACTGCAGTAAAACCAAAACACTATGCCTCCAGGATACACACATTATTCATGTTTAACCTTTTGAAATACAGCCTCTAACTCCTGCAATGCTTTGGCCTTGGTAGTCCCACAGGGTTCTGGTCTGTTTCAGGCTCAACCAGTCCTCTTAAATCTAACTGTGGTAAGCATTTAAAAATCTTCATGTCACTGCAACAGCTGTTGATAAAGAAATTGGTTCAGACCTGCTGTTATATTCACTTTATTATGCCAAAATAGGAGGAGGGGAGACAAAACACATTGCGCAACATGTTTGGGTCTCTGTAACTTGTGTGTGGTTTTGTATCTGCTATATTCACTCTATCTTTTAGCTCAAAAGAGACAAGTTGTGACTAGTAAAAAAAGATTAAAGGACGTCAACCACCTTTTTCATTTTTAGGGGATTATATTTGTCATTAAGCTTGTTAATATATTTAAGGAAAATTGTCTAGTTACCTTTAACATTGCACTGTATTTGTTGCATGCAATCTTAATATCTACATCAATATCTATATCAATATCAATCAAAATCAGTCTCAAGGTCAAACTTAACCTCAACCTAACTACCTGTTTATCTTTTTTTTCTCACATGAATGATGCAGTCTTGCTGAGCAAGTAGAAAATGACACCTAATAAATCAGCTTACAGGCCATCAGCTCCACTCAGAGTGTTAACCGGTGCGTCAGTCAGTGTGACAGTCAGTCAGTTCACTAAGGGCATTGAACAGTCAGTCAAATAGTCAGCAAGCAAGTCACTCAGTCAGTCACTCAGTCAGTAAGTGTGACACAGTTGTTAAAACCTTGACAGGTCAGGTAGACAGCTAACTGTTGGACATCATGTACTGTACCTCCAGAAGAAATGGACACTGACATTTTCAGTCTGTATGAGTGTGTGAGTGTGTGTCGCACATTTGGACAGTTAGGGGCTATTTTGCAGCCATTCTGGCAGGAAGACACACTTGGCACCCTTCACTTCTCAGCTGTCCAACGCTCTAACACAGACACTCACACAAACATTCAGTCCTGTCACCCATCACTCTGATTCTAGTTGTTCACTGAGGGCTTGTCTCTGAACCTGCTACGTCCAAAAGCAGTCGCTTGGTCGCATTAACACAATGTGACCTTTCTGATAAACCAACACTTAATAGAAGGAAGAGACAACAGGCACAACCACCACAGAAAGAAGAAATGGGAAAATGGGAACACAGAAACACAAATAATTGAATGGATAGATCATCATTGATAAGCATTAAAGAACAATAGGTGAGGTGAGGGTCAGAAAAGAGGGACAGTCAAAATCATGAGGAGATCAAGAGGAGATAAGGTTGACCTTATGTAGTATGAAGTGGGTAGATCCAATTTTTCACATCAAAACAGAATTAGATTTAAATTCAGGGCACGTAATGTTCTTGTCTTTGTTCTCACCTCCTCCCTGCCTACAGCTTTCCTGCCCAGAAAAAGTAATATATATATTTTCAGGTACTTGGGTAAGGACAACTTATCCTTTGAAATTATCAAATGTTGAAGCAATAAATGTTTGAGTAATAGTTCCTGTGGCACTGATGAAATCATGACATATAAATTGGGTGTCTTTAAATACCCCAAAACCCCTAAGCAACCTAACAATCAAATGGTTTCCCACAACAGATTCCACAGCTCAAAACATGGGAACGAAATTGGTGGCTTAAGTTTTTATTCAGGACTGTATATGGTATCTATTCAGTGGTATTGCAAATCAAACAGTTAATGAAGTAGGTATGCTGGATATGCTCTCAGGAAGTGTGTTTTTCCATGAAATACCATGTTTTGGTACTACAGAGAAATCACTGGTAGGTGGGGTGCATGCAAAGCATAAGATGAAGACAAGATGAAGACCAGAACTGACTTAGTGACTCCCATGTATCTCCCATTTATAGGATATGTTTGCTCACAGGTATCCCAGTAGGAGATGTTTAACACAAATGTGTGATCTTTACATGTGTCATTCACAAGGTGTGTATAGTAGAGGGAGGTAGCCAGCAGCTGTCTGAATCACAGTGAGGGGAGCTGGGGTAAACGTCAGCAGTAATAAGTAGAGAAGTTAGGTAAACACATGAGGAGAGGAGACCTAATCCTGTAGAGAGTTGGCTGTAGTGCTGACATGAGGAGTAAAGAGGGAGTTAAAGAAATTGACATGGAGCCAAACGGTGTCTGTGTTTGTTCAGTAAGCTGTGCCTGAACTCATACTGTTTGACTGTTTGTTTCTGTATGACTGTGTGTTCTCTATTGTGTATTTTCTATCAGTTAGGGTCACGTGTGTCCATCTGTGTCTATGTAAATATCTTGCAGGTGTGTGGGTGAGTGTGTATTCAGACACTTGTGTATTTGTGATCCACAGAGGCATGCAGTGCTAGGCAGACTGTGGCTGCTGTAATCCGAGGTTTACACGCTGTAATTCTACTGAAAGCCTGCAGCCCTCGCTGGCAGACAGAAAGAGGGGGAGAGCAAAAGATGGAGAGAAGGAGGGACATTACAGAGAAGACAAGAAAGAGTAGCTATGTAAGGCTATCACCAAATAAAAAAGGGAGAAAAGTCCAGCTAAAGAATCAAGAGAGTGAAGGTTGATGTGAGTGTGAAGTCAGATGGACAATTCATATCAATACTGTTAATAATTTTGATCTGATAGATGATACATTTCTGAAAACATGACTTTACATTATACATCTAAACTGTCATGTTTGTTGATATACATATAAAACAATATTAGCTTCCATAATTAATCTAAAATACATTTTTATGGACTTTATTTGTTGTGAATACATCATTGTTGCTGTGTGTGTGTGTGTGTGTGTGTGCTTTGTTCTCTGTTATTCCATGATCACTAACAAACACAATAAGATCAACTGCTTAAATGATTAATGCTAATGTATTACTTTGGTGTGTGTGCGTTTGTTTATGTGTGAGATAAGAAACAGTAGAGATGGTGAATGTTTGCGCTTCTTTTCTTTTCCAGTGAGTTCCTTTTCCTTTCAGGAGAGGTTAAGTTGTAGGAGCTACTTGGTGATTTTACCTGCCCACACTCCATCTGGCACAGTATCTGAAGATAAAGGCTAATTTACTTTTTATTCTTGTCTTTCAATAAAAACAATATCACTATTTTAATCTAGTACAAACTTTTTTCTTTTTATCCAAAGTAACATTTCCCATGCACAAACAAATGAGACATAGTGACTAAAAATAAATGATCACAGAAAAGACTGAAGGTGCATGGAAGTCATGTTACTGACAATGTTAAGCTTAAGTACTTCGGCCATATTTTTAGAATGCTGATGAGGAGGCAGTCATATGTATATATGTTAATAAAAACCTATGTTTTCAGACAGGTCTTGTTAAATTTGTCCAATTAGAAGAGTTTTTTTTTTTTTTTTTTCCAAAAGTCACTTCTAACTTCTGCACTTCCAACCCACTTTTTTTTTTTTTTTTTTTTAAATCATAGTTTTATTCTAAGCTGTAAAATGACAGGTTTACAAATTTACCAGCATTAGTGAAGGTTATGGTCTGGAGGCTGGAGACTTATGACAAAGATAGACAGACCAGAGGAATAACACAGACAGCCACACCCTAATCTAATTCAGCAGCCCAGAGAAAGCATGCACCCAAAAGGGCAGAGTGCGAAGTCAGAGAAGGCAGAACGAGAGCATGAGGTACAGAACGAGATGACAGGAAAAGAGATGAGAGGAGAGGAAATGAAATGAAATGAGAAGGGGAGGGCAGACAAGTGTTGGAAGAAGGGGGAGGGCAAGATAGATGGCATATCAAACCAATGCAAATCTATTCCCCCCCCACTGTAATCACTTTAGTATGTGTAACCGCATGCATGCACACACACACGCACACACAGGAACATGCACACCGTAAATCCCTCTTGCCTTTGCTTATCAAGCCTATGAGAAAATCTACTGTAGGCATCTGGTGATTCTCTCTCAGATTATTCCATGATATGATTGTTTGGTATTCATTCCCCTGCTAGACCGAGATAGGCTGTGGTGTGAGTGTGTGTGTGTGTAACTCAGAGAATGTGGAAAACAGACCAAGTACAGTGAATGAAAAAGTGAAAAAAGATTAAGAGAATTAATTTCCTTATTATTATTATTTTCATTCAATTATTTTTGAACGCTGGCAGAAAAAACCATATCCAAAGGAAATATTGAAAACTGATTAGTACCATTTGGTGCAACAGTACATGTTCACATTTTGAAGGTTTCACAAGGACAATGCATTGCACCAACGGAGAGGACCATCAACACATTTTGACCAGTATATCTCCTGAAAATCAGTTCAATTTAACTACTTTATCCTTTTAAGGGTAATAGGGATTATATGTTATCCCAGCACACAATGGGCAGGCGGCAAGGAAAACTACCAAGGACAGGTGTGCAGTTACATACAGGATCCTCTTGTATAAGGACTGGCTGCAATGTTAATGAAGAATAAAAGAGTGGGGTGATGTTGCCACAGTTTGGATCCTACAGTTTGGATCATAACATTATAGGTGGGTTCAAGACAATGTTTTCTTTACTAAGACAGTAAAGGGGTTAACCTCTGCCTGGGGAACTCTTATTATGGTAAGTGTATGTGTGATGAATAATCTTTATGTTGAAAACGAGGTCTTAGTAATTATAAGGGGAATAATTGGCTGCTGTTCTTAATAGCTTTGAGCCAATATTTACTGATTATGCAGTGGAAGAGTGAAGAAGCCATGATTGGCCTCTAGAGGCAGGATTACACCTAACAACTAAAGTCATGCAGCTTCTCTTTGTGTCTCAAACCCTCTCTTCAGGGTGCCTGAGTTTCTTCACGTTCTAATGCTTGAGTACTGATCAGTTTGACTTTACTGTCAAATTTACACGGCGATGATAAAAAATATTGTTTGTCCCCATATCTGTTTTGGGTAGGAGGAATAGTGAGCATTTTAGATGGACTAACAGTATATGGTGTTAGCTGTTGTGGCTGAGTACCATTTATGTGCTGGGAAAGCAAGTTTCACTGGTGACTTTGTGGCTAAAAATGACCATGTGCGATGCTGCTTTTAGACAGGAGGATTATGTGTCTGGTAATATAATTGAGTGAAGGACAGGATGTTGAATCGAGGACAGTGTGAGTGTGAGACTGATGTGCTGATGGGTTCCATCAATTCACACAGCTCCTTCCTCAGTTACATCATTGTAACAGCCTCACCCTCTGCTGGTGCCAGCAGGGATATTTGTCACAGATCCAGTATAGGTTCAGCTCCAAAAAATGTGGTAATTTTATGGGAAATTTGCCAAGTTCATGGTGAAGTTAGTTCATTTCAGGTACTTCTATTCAATTAACGAGACAATTGTCCATTTGACAATACTTTCCTCACATGTCTGATTTTAATTGAACCTCTTTATCTGTATTTACACTTGCTTATTACAAGCCCAGTGGACAATTGGTAGCTCTAAAATCATAAGGAATTTGGCAAATATAATATGTGACTTATATGTAGTCTATATAAACACTGACAGTGTGTAATTTTTTTAAATATTGCTTTACTTAACCTCAACAGTGCCTCTCCCTGACTTGTCCCCATTCTTCATTTTCTTTGTGGGTGTGACAAACCACCTCAAATAATTGGATTTGCATGATAAAAAAAATAAAAAAATTAAAATACCCATTCACTTTTATCTGTTTTGTCTCCGTCTCCATGTGTTCCCTTCTGCCACTGTGTCTGCTTATTCATCTCCTTTGTATTCTTCAGCTGGAGTGTAGTGTAAATTTTCCTTGCTGGGTAGATTTGCCCCAGACTGAGCTTTGGCCTGACAGTGTCCTTTCCTGTAGAGAAGCCAGAATTTATCCCTGACAAACATTTATGATTCACCAAACCTCTGCTTCTTTTTTTCCTTGCCAAAGTAATAATATTAATACATGATGTTCTGGCCCGCCTCTATGACATTTTTGTCTTGTAGACGCTCACCATTCTGTCCCTACCAATTTCATTATTCACCTCACTTAATCTCTTCCTTGTTTGGTAATCCTGGACAAATATGTCTGCCCCTGAAATGCTCCTCTCCTTCCTCAAAGTTTTAACTTAGACCCTCTTGCCCCCTTCTTTCTTCGGGCCAACTGTCTGCTCATATTCACAAAGCCAAAGTGTGTTTAATACAAGAACACAACCCTGGTGTCAGATAGCACTGCTCTCTCACTCTGATGTCTTTGCTACTGATCTTTCCCTCATTCTCTGCTGCCAGCTTAGTAATGCTATGTTTACAACCAGGTCACAGGCAATTAAGCCTCTCCCTAATCTGGCCTTCACATCCCTGCTCCTGTCAATCTATTCATCCATCCATTCATCAATCCATCCATCCATCCATCCATCCACTATGTAGCTGAGATTAACCCAAGGCCTGAAAAACCACCTCATCTCCCCATTCCTCTGTTTCTATCAATCACCCCCTTCCTCTACTCATCCATCCATCTCTAACTTGACATTTAAAAAAAATGTTGCCCGAAGGCTGCAAATATGGCAACTTCTTCAGTTTTTCTTCTCTTTCGTTCCTGCATTCCTCTATCTTCAACCAAGGCGTGTCTGTCTAAGTTTCTGTCTCTAACACAACCCAAAGTTATGTTGTATTAATATCATAATAGCTCAGGCACAGAAATGTTGAGAACCAATTCCCCCCTGAATGTCTGTTGACACACAGTGCAGTGGTATGACTTGATCCAGAAGATTTTAATGAATACTGACTTACAGAATATACAAATGAATCAAAGTTCTTAAAAGTTCCAAAAGAAAAAAAAAACACTACGGGAACTCATTTGATTTGATAAGAGGAGATCTGGTTAAAGTGCAGGCAGGGACACCTTGTACTTTACTGTAGCACAGTGATGGAGCAAATCAACAAGGCAGGGGTCTGACTTCAGAGATTTATAATGTTGACTTCCTCAGTGCTCCTCTGTGTATTTTTCCGTGAAGGCTCAGACAGTTACACCTCCAGTAATCCAGAAATAAGAAGGAAGCCAGGGCAAAACTTTTGTATGTGTACACACAATAGCATTACATTCTTTGATCCTCTTTTTTGTGTTTGCTTTCTATCTGTTCATGTGAGCCCAGGCACTCTCACAGCACATCCGCTCCAGTATCTTTACAAGAGCAGAACCCTCCATCTATACAGTGGCTGCATTTTTTTTTGAAAATCAACCTGCTTATGCGTGGTTTCATTATGTCACTGCACAAAATCTGCCTTGGTTGATATATGAGACAGGATTGACAGTAGAGTATCTGGGGAATAAAACTTCTTCTGGCTTGTCTCAACAAAAAGGGAAGCAGACGTGTGGCTGCCGGGCTAGTGTTTGGTGTTACCCATCCTGTTTACTCAACGGGTGTTTTTGTTTGGCACCACAATGAATTTCCCAATGGGGTTTGTGTGACAGCAGGTAGTAGTTAAAAAAAATGCTGTCTCTTACTCCTCCGCATTTTCATATTTGTTTGCTTCCCTTATTTCTCTCCAACTCTCTCCCCTATTCTCTCTTCTTTCCACCTCTCTCTATGCTTTTTTTTTTGATATCTCTCATCTCGCTCACATATAGAGACAAACACGCACAGCAAAAATTCACATGTGCTGCCACACTTAAGCTGATCCAAGGACACCAGAGGCAGTTTGTCAGCTTCAATTTGTGTCCACTGTCCACTGTGCTGTGGTCACCCAGAATATAACTTCCTGGTCAGTGCATGTGTGTTCACTCATGACTGACACGACCTTCCAGCTAAAGCAAATCACTGACATCGCTCAAGCAATAGGAGAAGCCTGAAAATACTCAAGTATTTACTATTTCATGAGGGTAAAGGCTGATATTAAAAAAAACATCACTCCTGCCCCAGCCATATTTCAACACTAGACAGGACAAAAAGACTGAGAACTGAAAGGTGTATGTCCAGCATGTTGGGAAATGTTCTTGTTTGCTGTCTGCCTGGGAGTTAGAACAGAAGATCAATATCAGTTTAATCTCTGTGAGCTCTGTAGTGAGATTGGCCCATGACAAAGCAGGGGGGTACAGCTCACCTTAGCCCAAACAGAAATATATCCGCCAGTACATCCATATTTCACCTGGATTTTTTTAGTTTGGGTTTACACAGCGTGCAAAGATAGAAACTTCACTATGAGAACAAGACTGATGAGAGTCATCCCCAATGGCTAATCTAATTGCACATTAAAGCACAACGTTTTATTTTCTTTGTCTACATGTATTTATGCATAATTTATTCAAGGCAAATAATGGAACCAGACAAGCAGTTCCTCTGTACTTCCACTGACCTGGAAACATCATTTCTGAACTGAACACAGGGAGATTCAATTAATATCAATCTTTTCATTGAACTCTACAAAGAAAAACAAGTGTGTTTCCCAAAATGTCAGAGCAATTTAAACAGACACAATTATGTATGACAGGCTCAGTCAACACACATCAGGCTTTCACTGTTATGTTATCTTTGTATTGGAAATGGCTTTGGAGATTTTAACTTGGATGATGTAGAGATGGAGTTACATAATGGAAGCTCCAAAATTAAACTAAATGTTTTGTATCGTTAAATGAATAACTAAACTGAAGTGCTCCTCCACCCACAGGCCACTGTAAAAATTAATGAAGGCTCTTTATAACAAAGTAGCAAATACCACACCAACTGTTGCTGTGAATGCAGATGTACTTATTCTTATATTGTCTGTGTATTGTTTCCAAAAGTCCTGGTCGTATTTCGGTGAAAGGGAATCCCACAACTTATCTTGCAATTTCATTTTTATATGCTTGCTATGGGTGGTAATTTGTTCCATGTAAGTTTGTTTCATAAAAGGTTATTTGGGATCATATTCAAAAATGTTTAAAAATCATAACGTTCCCAACAGTATTTTCCGAGCTATGATTTTTGGCACTTCTTTGCCCTACATTATTTCCATCCTGTTGTTTTTTGGCTCAGAGCAATTTGTAAAATGACAAGCAACTAAAAGTAAGTTCTAAAGTCAAGTTTTGAAATTTCTTATGCTTAACAATTCACAATGCTACTCTACCACACTTGAGTTTTAAAACACCTCAATTTTTCCATTTTATGTAAATTTACATAATTCTGCGCTTCAGTGTTTTTGAAATTCAAACATAGAACAAACAAACAATTTGGTATTTTAAAACAAGGAATCATGGATTTTTTTTTTCTAAATGTTGACTCACAGAGTATCTGAATATATTCATCAAGTTCTTACTACAACAGAAATCAAATATTGTTCAGAAAGTTCAACTGTTGCAGAAGTTTCCATAAATGTGTTGTCCCCATGGTTTGCTTTCTTTTCACCTTCTGTTGAGTTCATCCCAAACTGGGGTCTAAGTTTGGACACTAAGCTGGTCTTCCATCATTTTAAGCCACCATGTAGTTCTTTTCCTCTAATGTTTTGGGTCATTATCTTGCTGTAGGTTGAGCCCCTGACCGACCAGTCCGTCTCCTTTATTACTTTCTTTTTTCTAATCATTTTGACCGCAATGTACAGAACTTCTCCCTGCAGTATAGTATTGCTGTAATACATGATGTGTAGTATCAGTTTATTCCAAAACCGTGTTTGTGCAGATAGTTTGTTAGTAATTAACAACAGTTGATGCACTTACAGGAAAGCTGCAAGTTAACCAATTTAAGTCCTGAGAATTTCCATGACTTTCAATTTTTTGGTGACATAAAATGTTTTTTTTTTTCAGTTTTTCAATGTCTTTTCAGCTCTTTCAGCAAACTTGCTGGTTGATATAAAACATATCATTGCCACTACACAGCATCTTACACACACCACATTTAAAAAGTGAGGTATACTGCAAAATCCAGAGATTTAACTGGCTTTGACAGGATTAAATGTCATTGTGTGAACTTGTTTGGCAAGAACTTGAATGTAATGTCTGTTCATTTATATGTAAAAGTCCTGCACGCTAGCTGTAAAGGAAAATACCTTTTGTTTGAAATTCTTTATCCTTTCTTTAATATACAATTTCTGTCATTTCACACCAGGTGATGGTATTGGGATATACCTTGCAATAAATGCGAGAATAATCCAATATGAAGGGTATGAGAAGGGCATGAAGACTCTCTGAAGAATATCTTTGAACTGGTGAGTGTGTAAGGAAAGCGAGAGGTTGAGATGTGCTTTGAAGACAGACAGATACCAGAATGGCTCCTAAAATTTAACACCTTACTCCTCATGACGAGCTTCAGCACTTTCTGTCAGTCATTCTCATACACATGTATATACACGTGGGCACATACTCTCACACACACACACACACACACACACACACACACACACACACACACACACACACACACACACACACACACACACACACACACAAACACACACATACACACAGAGCTATCAAGTGAGTTTACTAAGAAGGAAAGAAACGAAGTGGAGAGAATCTGTGAAGCAAGACAAATCAATGATGTCCACTCATCTCCCCTTTTTTGCTCCTGAGGTTTCCCCTCCTGTTTCTTTTCCCCTTTTCCATCTTCCTTTCATCCATGCATCTTTTACTGTAGCTCCCCTTCTTTTACGACCAGCCCCTTCCATCCTTTCTTCAATCTCCCACCTGGCCCGGAGGTGGGGGAGACATGCTGAATAAAGATACATGCAAATCTACCTAATAGCATAGAAAATTGGAGGGAAATAGGGATCTATCCCCTTGGAGATATTTTTTTCTGTCACATATCTTTCTGCTCTTCACTCTTTGTATGTTTTGAGCAAGATTTGTCTTCTGTCTCCCTCAAATTTATTTATTTCATTTTGCTTTGCTCTTTAACCTACTATCTGCTTCACTTTTCACTCACATAATGGTCATTTACATTTCTGTGTGTGATTTGTTTTTACCATGTGATTTATCAGGTTCCTTTTATTTAACTTCCCCTGCTTTTCTTGTTGTTTTTTCATCCTGTAGGATTTTTTTTTTACATAACTGCAATCATCAGTTGCAGTGGTTTTACTTGTCATATAACCTCACTTTAATAGTGCTTGCTAGCATGCCCTTTGCAGCTGCATCCTCACTCTACTCTTTTGTTCTATGTACAAGCTGCTGCACATTATCTACACTATCTATGTAAAAAAAAATCTAAATTAATCAAAGGCCTTATTGTGCTCATTTCCTTTCCTTTAATTTGATGTTTTTAGAAACCTTGACTGAAATTTGTGTATTAGCCATGCTAGTGACATTGCAGTAGGGATAGCAATAGTGGTTGGACAGTCTGTCCATTACTTTGGCCCAAACTGAAATATCTACAGAGCTACTTGCTGGATTTCCAAGAAATTCTGATGTTCATGGAAGCTACATGATGAATCCTTTTTACCTGGGTTAGTAAGATTACATTCAGGAACACCAGCAAATAAAACTTTTCACTTATTTAGTAAAATACATCAACATCTACTAAAAAGACAGGTGTGATACTTTTAATTAGTCAAGGCCACACAATTTTGTAGTCTTGCCTTGATCCCCAACAGTTGTATTTCAGTTTTTCTGGTGATGTTTTATTTACTAAACATAAATGTGACTGGATTACTGTATCTATTAATATGATGGGGGTGTGTTTTAAATGTATTTGCAGAGTTAATAAATAAATGCAGTGCTTCAATCATGTATCTTATTAATGTATTCCTTATGAACACTAAGTTTCCTGCAAACACATTTAGCTCAATGCTCAATAACAGCCATTGCACACATTTTAGATGTGTTTAGTTTTAGTAGCTGTAAATAAGGAGGAAAAGCTGCAAGTATTATGTGAACTGATGCTGGCAAAGGGATATTATTCTATAAGTAGCAGGAGAATATTCAAGAAGAAACAAAAAAGCAGCAGGAAGTTACTATGGACGTCTCAAGGGTCCCAGAGCTTGGCATTCTGTCCAAAAGGCAAGAATGAGTGTGAAAAATAAGTATGAAAAGGCATTTCATTAAGTTTATCTCAATATGGTCACAATTTGTTGAAATATGGAACCATTCCCCAACGATTACAATGTCAAAGAGAAGCTCTTTGTAAAATAGAATTCATATTCTTATATGACACAAACCATAATAAATGAATAGATTATATAGGCTACTGTAAATGTAATGTATCTGAAACAAGTTGAATAAAATATTTATCTCCCTGTTCTAGGACAAGCACCCCATAAGGAGACAAATTACTGAGACAGAAGCAGATCTAACATACTGCTAGCTTCAACCTCAAATTATATGTGCCTTAGGATAACCTCTAGGTCCATTTATATTTTATAAAAATTAATATAACTTTGTGACACATCTTTGTGTGTCAGTGTGGCTAAACCATATGCAAGAATCTTTCAAAAATAATGAAGTCTTATTAAACTCTACATGCATATGCATGTGCTTAGCTGTGTTGGGGAATCCCAGTGTTTCTCTATACAACGTAATGATGGTTAAGCAAACAGACTTTTATTGGCATGCAGAGCCAAAAGGGTTAGCTTAACGTCTCCAAACATGCCAGAAGATTTATGCAAATGTGTGTGTGCAAGAGCCTGCATGCATTCCCAAGTGAAATGTAGCTATTATGTATGTTTGAGCTGGAAATACATTAAACCATCACATTAAAAATGTCTCAATCGCTCAAAACATGAAATAGAAGGAAATGTTTCTCACATGATGACAGGACTGTGAGGGGGATTCCAAGGTCCCGTGACTCTCTGAAGTCACTTAACATAATTTACCACATATGTCAGATGAGACTGGAGATGATAATTGAAGGTGACCTCAATTTAAGAACGCTGCAGTTTGCAGGCCATTGATTCTTGTAAAGAGGGGAATATTTCTGTCTCTCTACCAAAAGATGGAGAATATGTGCTGATGTGAGAGAAAAAGAGAGCAAGAACATGTGAGAGAGTAAGAATGTAATGATTGGGACTCTATCATGACCTGTGCCATCGCTTCTATCTCTTGTGTGGGATCTATAAGGATTGGATCATCTATCTCCGTTCTGACTGTCCCTCTAGCTCTTCTGCCTTCATTTTACCCATCTCTTCTTCAAATGTACCCCTCTCCTTAATTTAGCTCCGTTCTGGCCCTTCTCCTTTCACTCATCACCTTCTCCTGCCTCTTCACATGCTTCTCTTTTCTTTCTGCTTAGCCACAACCCCTTTTTATTGTGCTGGTTCTGAAGTATAAATCTGATGCCGTTTTTCCACTCGGAAGTCATTTAAGATGTCGCAGATAGCCAACAAAGCAATTACACATGGCAGACTTGTCGCCCCTATATAAGAGAGCAGTGGAGCCTGGCATGCCCATAGAGGTGTATAGAGAGAAATAGCCTATAGGCTCCCGTGTATAAAGGTAATGGAGCAGAAAGCCAATTCTACCACAGTGCAGCAGTAATAATTATGAGTGATCTCAGGTGTCTGCTATTATCATTATCACTAGACAACTGTATGTATATGTGTTAAGTATGATGGGGATAAATGTCATGACGAGATTACGGACTAAAAAAGGTGACAGCAGATTGGGAAGAGGTGGAAGATTCACAAAATGGTAGACAGGACAAGAGGAGGGAACAAAGAAGAAAAGATGAAGAGGTAAAAGATCACAGGAGAAAAAGAGCAGTCCCCAGAAGAATAAGTTAATTAAGGTAAGAAAGGAAAACAAACAAACAACAAAAAATGGATTCTGTCTATCTTTAATGAGACTCTGAGCAGGGATAAGAAATACAAGTGAAATAGGAATCAGAACAGTGAAGGAGGGAATGAAAGAAAGTTCAGGTTAAATGCTATTCTCAACAGAATGTAGAGTTAATAGCATAATTGGAGGAGTATGAATATACTGTTAATGATGCAATCAGTCACACAGCACACATGCACACACGCACACAGACACACACTTTATATGTCAATATAGTCAAGTAGTTGGAATGCAGCTGGGCTCTTTGGTGCCTGTTGTCCATAATTCAGAAATCTGTAATGCAGACACAGAGTGGCTCTCATATATAAAATACATGGGGATGCGCCCATTATCCTTAGTTTTTATAAGACACATCAGTGTCCTGAGGGTAGTTGGGTACAAGAGAAATACATTTGACTTCATATGATATGAAAGTTAATGCATAGCATAGGGATAGGGGGTAGAGATAGATAGATAGATAGAAGGAGAGGGAGGTGGGGGTGGGAGACGATGATCTATAATTTATTACAAAAAATAACCACTGTGAGAGTAATGTGGTTCAAGAGTTGGACAAGTTTCTTCTAGGAAAGGTCATTGTCAGGTGAAACCTCAGTGTCCAAAACCATTAAGGCACAAAATTACCACAGAGTAAAGGCTAAATAATAGAACAAAGGTCGGTCAAAGGAAGGTTTGCAAATGCTCAGGATAAAATATTTAGTAGATGAGCTTTCTACTGTATCATGTGACTGACGAGGATGTTAAATACAGGGTAACCCTAAAATGTTGTAACACAGACAAGGAAGAGGAGACAGGGGTGAATCTAATATTATACACACAGGCACTGAAAAGTAACACACCTCCATTTCGGGGTCAACTTAAGGTGAGTCACAGTGCAGCCTCCTCCACAAGGCTTGTGGAGGGATTGGCCAATAACAGGGAGATACTTTCTTCCCAGGACATGAATGGAGGAGGCTCCACAACCATATTAGACAAAGATATTTGGATGCATTAAGATAAAAAGCCATTTTTACTGCACAGTGGTGATTTCTGCAGTACAATTAACCTGAGAATTAAGTATCGGCCATTGTTACATGAGAGAAGATGTTAACCTGGGGTGAGAGAGACAGGGTTACTTTTCATAATCATCAATTTATACTAAGGTCTTTATTCACCTTTAACCTCTTTTCAGGCTCATATTAAAGAGGAGAATAGAGGAAGTAATTTTACATATGTAGCAGATCACCAATGTCCATTGCAATTGAATGGGTTTGAATTTAAATATACTTAAAGCTGACTTTTCTGTAACACCCTCATAGTCACACATGTGAACATGGTAATGAAGTTGGAATGTTTGAAAAGCCTGAGATGGTAACCATTTTATTTTCCTCTAGTACCCCAGGGTTTTAATTTTCTTTTCCTTTGTACATATTTATACACTGCTAGGTCAGTCAGAGCATTTCCTTGGCTTTTCGTTTTTGGCTGTGGGGTGATCAGAGCCAGGTTATTTTAACCAAATCTTTTCTCCAGCGTGAACATCTATCTGCCATACATTTCTTGCAGGTTAAACACTCTGCATGAACACTCTTCTTAAGGGCTCTGTGATTTCTGGACGGGCACGATTCAGCAACAAATGAGAGTCTGAGAGGAATATCTGCATCACTTAACTCATTCGATTCCGTGTGTGAATTTAATTGAATCCCTATGACAAGCCAACAAATGCTCTGAGTATTAAGGGGGACTGTAGCAGGAATACTGTATTACAAGTGCCTTAATTCCCTCAGAAGTAATTATGCTCTGTGATTAGGGAATTGTGCCTTAATGTAATTATGCTGTGCTTTAAAGATTAATTTTGTCTATGATGGCATGCTGCGTTATGTTGTTGTCTCACCACATTATCCATAATCACAGCTCACTATCTCAATTGTTATCTGTAAAGAGTTGCCTCTGGTATGGAGGATAGACACAGTGTGTGTGCCTTATTTCTCTCCAATGATATTTGCTTATGTGTGTGGTATGGTACAGAAACACAAGTGCATATACATGCTGCACCTGTGCATACAGATGTTTCTCTGTCCAAATGAATTTTATAAGGAATCATGCATTGTAAGTTGGAGTCTAACATGTCAAGTCATATCTACTGTTTTCTTGCATGTATATATTATTCAGAAAATCTGAGTCACCAGTAATATGACTATGGTAAGAACGGTTCACAGAGTGAAAACTGTGAAGAAAAACATACAAACAACTGTATTAAAAATAGATGAATGTATTTCAAGGATGTGCGCTCATGGATAAACTTAGTTTTGCCTAATATACTGTCTGATAATGTTGAGTGTAAAATATATATGTAAACACAACAAGATTATTACATGTAATTTACACGTAAGATTTCATTTTTCGAGTGAAAACATATTTTCAGAAAAAAGTGCTAATGGACACATACACAACCATGTGTCTGTACAACACAAAACAAAAATACACACATTACACATGCAAGCACATACACACCCACCCACACACACACACACACACACATACACACACACACAAAATCGATAAACAAACAGTGTTATGAATATGTGTGTGTGCCTGTGAGGGAAAGGAGTGCCTTTCATGAGGCCTGTTAAAATTCATTATGCATGTGTCATTACCAAATACCACTTGAAAATGCCTCTAATTAATCCAATTAACACCAAGCTTTATGAAAGCGGAGGTGAGTTGCTGGGTTGATGCGGCATCATACTAGTGCTGAGAAAATCATACAAAATAAACAAGCACAACAAGCGACCTAACGCAGGGAAAACAAAAGGAAAGACTGTGAACCGAGAGAAGAAAAAATAGTGGAGATACTTTTACTGCCTCTGTGCAACTGTTCTGTCACTGTTATAGAAGGTGTAGAAGGGGGAAAAACAATCCCATACAGAAAATACATAAGACGAGCAGAGCTGTGCTGTGTTACACAGTGATGACAGTCACACAGATAGATATACCTGAATAAATATGAGATGAAAATTATGTAGAGAGCAGGTGCACTGAAATTCCCTGGTAAATCCAGGAATTATGTAAATCCACTCTGTTAGAGCAGAAATTATTCCCCCTTGCCCCATATTACAGCACACAGACGGTCTGTTTTAGGTGACTTACCCTACTGACTCCTCTCCCCCTGTCCTCTCCATAATTTGTTCCCAGGATTTCAAAGAAGATGTTGGGGTTTGTGCCATTATCAGTGAACTCCAGGAAACTGGTGAGGCCACTGACTCCGAACTGCAGAAAAAAAAAAAAAAAGATGAAACACCTTTTTTAATGGTGATTTGGTATGAAATAATGGATCATTGAGTAGTGGACATATACTTGTAAGTCTTGTCATGATCTGTATCACTATATATCAATGATGCAGCGATTTCACTTGTAAGTACTTGGGTGATGAAAGAATAGTGTTGATTTAACCGGTGAGCATTTTATTGTATTTTATTTTTCGCACTGGAGGAAAATGATGTCCTTAGTGGAAAAGCATAGTCACAAGACTAGACACACGTGCACACGTACACACACATACACACACAGTGTCAGTCTGCAACTTTTGCCCTGCCTCCCAGTAGTGTGACCTGTCAGTAAAAGTGACACCGCAGCTGCTTGAGGGAAGGAGAGGTGTTATCTCTCTTAATATGATTCATACTCTCACTCTCTCTGTATGCGTGTGCATGCGTGCGTGCGTGCGTGCGTGTGTGTGTGTGTGTGTGTGTGTGTGTGTGTGTAAAATATGAATATGGATTGTGTCCTTTACTTTATGTGGCTATAATGCATGTAGTATGTCCACATATAGGCATATGGTTATGCGTGGTGTATGTATGGTTATATATGTCTAATCCCATGGACACCTAAAAGACATCCTCACCCTATATCTGATTTGATTACACTTTTTTAAAGATTATATTCTAATGCATTTACAGCAGTATAGATCAACACTTATTAAATTACTTTAATGGAATCATCAACTCAGCCAACTCAAAAATTATAATTCAATGAAGAATTAAGAAAGTCTTGTAAAGAATGAACTAAAAAGGCATAAAAGGCATAGAACAGGTTTTACTTTAACTTAATGATACAATAAGGACGATCCTCAAATTTCAGCTGATAGATATAGATTAATTTTTATCTTTATCATATAGTTTGCTCTCACTGATATAAATGTGATGGGAAAAACAAGAGAGTCAGAGTATCACAACACAGCGACTGAACATTATAATCATAGTGACAGATGGACGTTTTGTAGCACTGGACGACAGGAGGTGTTCCTAATAAACTGCCAAATTATATGCCTCATAAATAGCATTAATATGCTAATTGGTGAATTAATCTGAACTGACACACAGGTATATTGTTACCATATTTATTTACTTTATTCCCCCGAGATGACAATGTCTATACACACATAAATAGAGGTGTGCCTTGTTGCAACAAAGTACATGTTTATCTTCTGGGTGGAAACTGCTCGGATACTGTTCAGTACCTTTTATAATTTTTCAGTTAATAAATGTTGATGGCCCAGAATTGGCAATAACACATTTACGGGATTTCACATGAAGAATCTATTGTAATTGCATCTAATCTAAATGACATGTATGTTTGGCACAAAAGAGCATGTGAAAGGCAGTAAAATAAATTAAAAAAGACTTTAAAAGAAAGGCACTTTTTGATTTTCAGTAGCATCTTAAAACAAGATGAGAGTGAAGTAGAAGTTTGAGTTATGAAACAGTATCACAGGCCCCAGCTGACGAACTTCTGCTGCATCACAGGACTCACTGTGCTTTCAAATCAGTCAATGAAATTTTCAAATGAACAGCTTGACTCACTGAGACTGCATATAGCAGCAAATGACAGGGTTGTGATACGTAGTCTCCCAATAGATCAAACATGGGAACACACTTCAAACTTTGAAGATCAGTGTGACAGCAGTTTCACCTGCTGCATTTTATTCCCCAATCTGAATTTGTCACTGAACACCAAACAACAACATCAATAGAGCTCCTCGTCAACAGCTGCAAATTAGTATTTATCATTACCATAATGGCCCCACAAACCAAAATGCTGATTAACACACGGCACACATAGTAAGTAAAGAACACTGCTGATACTCAGGAAAATGGAACTGGTGCCAGGCTGTTGAACTCAACTCTACTACTGCTTAGGGCTGTTTAGCACAGCTCTGTTGAGACAGCCATCAGGGTTGGTTTAACAGCCGGGGCTGGCTGATGAAAGTGTTGCCAAACCTCACACGGATCTCAAGGTGAAATGCGGAGATAGATATGAAAGCCATTGCACTGCATTTATTATTGTCTGACACTAATCCTAAATTAGCATTTCACTTGGCTTCATCATTCAGTCAAACTGCCATCCCTGGAGTAGTTTTTTTTATTGATATCAAAACAGAGGGCATTGATCCAATTGGATTTTACAGTGATGAAAGTGTTGCCAGACCCCAGCCTAAACTCAAGGTGAAATGCAGAGATTCATAAAATCACAGCTGCAGGATGAAAACCTCTATCTCCCAAAAGTCAACTGTTGAGGAACTGAGGAAAACTTGCTGACTGATGCATATATTCTTTTAAAGGTATGTGATCCTCTGAATTTGTGAACACTTGGGTCATAAAGTTGACTGAGAACAGATGGTAACTTACCAATGTCTTCTTAAATTAATGGACAACACTGAATTTTCAAGGGATAAGAACAACACAAAAAAGAGAGACACCCAAGTTTACAGCTTCATCCATGTCATTTTTCATCCCTGGAGGGGATTTTACTCATGAACTGAATTTAGCAGTAATTGTTTCAACTAATGTCAATATTTTCTGTAATGTATACTATGTCTTGACATGGAAATACATGCTCTGTAAAATGAAATGCTAGAAATACATAAGATATTAATGAATAAAAAGAAATCTGACATTGTATATTTATGTTGTAGTTGGACTGTAGGATGTGCATCGCTTTTCCTGTCAAATTCAACAATCGAAACCCTATTTAAATCTTGGACAAAGTTTTATTTTTCTGCTGTGAGTGAAGACATAGTTTTTGGCAACTACATTGAGACCCTTTCTTTTAGAATAACTTGTTTATGAGCTATATTCAAGCTGGCGTGTACACACACCTACAAGCATCACACAGCGTTATAGCCCCACAAGAGACTGATGAAACAGATGGATGGTCCCTAAACTGAGATTACACATAGGCGAGTTTGGGTCACTGAGATAGCAACACTTCACATATAAATCTGGGAATGAGAAGGATTTCACTGTCAGAGTGTCTGTTAGAGTGTGAATCTGTTTTGATGTCTTTTTAAAAATCCTTGTTGTCACATACTTCTGTAAACAATAGCAAAATATTAATAGTAAATATGTTGATCCCATTTGTTTAAGTGCATAGACAGCACTCAGAAACATGATATATCAACTGTGTTGGAAAATTATATTTAATTGGATAGAAACTGCAAAATTGGGTACAACATTTTCCTGGTTTTAAGGTAATGGGGATGTGTCAGTAAATTATGCTGCCTGTTACAAATTGCAATTGGTACATTTTAAATTGCTTGTTTGTATTCCAGCCTTCATGTTCGCATACGTCCTTTCAGATCTGCATTTTCGTACCTTTTTGACAGTATCCAGCATGCTCTTTCCCCCCTGCCATGGTTTGGAGTTCTTCCTGATGCAGCTCAGACTGGCCATGCTGTGCCACTTCCTATCCTCCAGTTTTCTGTGAAAAGTATTGGCCAGCA
The DNA here is from genome assembly GCA_016801845.1 of Polydactylus sextarius. Lineage (NCBI taxonomy): Eukaryota > Metazoa > Chordata > Actinopteri > Polynemidae > Polydactylus > Polydactylus sextarius. Next base: position 14,808,009 of record CM028915.1, read on the forward strand.
GCAACACGGTATCATAGATGTAGCGGTTGGTGATCTAAAGAGAAATAAAGTGACAGGAAGAAAGACAGAAAGGAAGGGCAAAAATGAGACAGCAGAAACAGAGGATATTCCTGAAGGTATTTGCTCACATTACTGTGAACGTGTAACAAGACAATGACACTATTATGAGGTCTTTCATGCTTTCAAGTGTTTCCGTTTGGGAGTTACAGTAGCTCCTGCTCTTCCTTTTGTAATGAAACTGGAAAAGATAGAATATTACAGACCAGCAGATATTAGACATTAGGGCAAGAAATAGGCCACCCTTTCATGCTGAAATGCTGTCAGTTAAATGCTTTACTTGCATATCTACACACACTTTGGCTGTATTTTACATTTTTTGTTTCTTTTCTATCAGTTCCACTCTCTCTGAATTAATATATGCTGTTTGTTTTCACTATGGCACCACAGAATAAGATAAAGAGAAGGGAGTGAGAGAGGGACAGGAGTTTATTCGGCCTGTGATCGATTACTGTGATCTACTGAGCCTCTTGTCTCCATGTTAATGAGAATATAATAAGGAGATTGATTATAACGGGCATGATTCGATGCACACACATGAACGCACATGCAGATAATGTATACCCACTCACATTAAGACATTTACAAACACAATGATATCACACAAGCAAAAGCCATTAGTTCATTGATGTCTTTCATATATCAAAAAAGAAGTAGCCCACACCTTCATATACTGACAAACCCACACCGAATGTGCTGCAATTGATATATAAATAAATCCTAGTTAATGGTAAAGGTCATGCTGCATCGTTGTAATGAAAAAAAAAAAAAAAAAAACATTTATATTTCCTTCACCACTCAGCTCAAAAATGGTAAATGACCTTGAGGCTTTAAAAGTAAGAAACCACAAAACTGTTTTTTCATAAATAGAAAAAATAAAAATGTCAAGAAAATATATATAACAGAAGACACATTACCTTGCTAACCTGACATGTATATGTGTTAACTTTTAAAAAGGACTTATTGTTTGTATTTATATTTAAATGCAAATGTATATAGTTATTTTATCTCAATTAGGACTAGTGCTCTGGTTGGTTGTTATACATTGTTTTACAAATCTGGTAAAGACATGACCAGGCTGTGTTCAAGAGGTTATCATATACACACGCACGCACACACGCACACGCACACGCACACACACACACACACACACACACACACACACACACACACACACACACACACACACACACACACACACACACACACACACACACACACACACACACACAGCCTTTCAACCTTACGTGCAGATATTACATGGTACTGATGAAGCTAGGAAGAAATTTCAGTGATTAAATAAAAGCAGTATAAGAGTAAAACTGTGAAGCTTTAAACCATCATTCATTCTCTTTTGCAAATTCATCCATGTCAATGACTCACACTGCAAAAACAATGAGTTTAGTGGGAGAGGACCTTTGGGACTATGCTATTATTCTAGTTTAATTCATCATTCATTCAGTCAGACCAGTAGTTGGATTCAGGACAGCATCCTCCACAGCAACTGCCTGCAACTACCACTGTGTCAGTGGTGTTTTGCTTGTTTGGTCTACCACTCTCCTTCTCATGTATCATTTCAAATTGCAAGACAATCAAGTAGCAGTGTGGTCATGTCAAAGATTTTTCTATTTCTTCAAAATGGTATAAGCATGATAAGATGATAAAGTTTAACTATTCCTTGCCTCATGTCAAATAGTTTACTGACAGGCAGGCAGGCCAAAAAAATGTTGTCAAACTTATCTTACATCTAACTTTTTCTCACACTCACTTGCAAAATATCTTGACTTTCAGAGTTTTGTCTTTGTCTGAGACTATCATTCTTTCTCTGTGTTTCTGTGTCTACTGCTCTTTCTCTGAAAATTAAAGTGAAACTTCTACAGCTCTATGGGGAGCTTGAATGATCAGTGGGTTCTGCACTCCAAGCGAGCATTATATGTGAGTGTGTGTGCTTGCTTGTGTGGTCAGCCTGAGTTGATGTGCTTCATTGCAGTGTGAAATTGGGCTTCTGGGCCACTCTCTGACCACTGAGCTGCTGCTTCTTCCCTCTCTCTCTCTCTCTCTCTCTCTCTCTCTGTGTCTATCTTTTTCTGCCATCCCTCCTTTTACTCTCTCCAATTCAACCACTCACGCAATCCCACACACACCCACGCACATGAACACAAGGATGTCAAAATGAACATGGTTGAAGCTTTCAACTCTATGGTATGCACACACACACACGCACACACACAGCATCCTTGACTGAAATGAGTAACATGAGTCACATGCACGCACATACATAAATGCATGCATACCATCTGCCATTCACAGCAGAACGAACACATATGACTAGATCATACTGGGACAAAATATGAATATGTTGAATGGGCTTGATTCTTCACAATTGCTTTTTACACTTGAGAGGCAATTGATTCACATCAGGAAAAATAAGGACGCTGTTATTTATGTACAATATTCATCCCCCCACAGTCTCCATGAGTTTTTCTTTTCTTTTCTTTTATTTTTTGTATTGTCTGTATTTCTTATACAGTATGATGAGGCAAAAACAAACAAAGAAATTAAAATAAAATAAAAACAAAAAATGGCTTCAATTAGCCCCATTACATAAAAATAAAAAAGGCTATGTTTTCCAGTAGCTTATTTTCACCTTTTAGTTTTTTAAAAATGTATTTAAATGTATTTAATTAAAAACTCAACATGCAATATGCAATGCCATGCACTTTTACATCCACAAACTGATTACAGTGGGTGGAAGTCTAGAACGTCTTCGGACTTGAAAGGGAGATATCCACATAAACATTAAAACCACGTTTCTGTTTTCAATGTACTTCCAACTTTCATCAAATGTGTTCCCCCAGGGTCTTGTGCATCCACATAAATCAACAGCACATTAATTCAATTTCATATTTTTGTCTTGACACATAAATAAGAGTGTGTTCCCCTCTCTCTGCTCTATTTGATGGCAGCTTGATGACTCACATACACACAAAAAGGGATAATAATTGCATACATATTGCCACCCTTAGGGACATACAAAAAAAAGAGAAAAAAAACACTAAGTAAAGAAGATGTGAATGTGAAGTGAAAAAAAGCAGCCTTGACTGTAATTTCCATGACCACACTTTAAGATGAACTGTCTGTCCTGAGATAAACACACACACAGGGGTGTAAGCCAACTTTTCCCAAAATGATTAATGTTCCATGGTAGAAAGCCTCACAGGCATATGCTGTGACAATGTCGAATCAGTCAGTCGGGTGTAACAGGAAGCTTTTGGATCCACAGACATGTTTAAATGTCAGACTAAAACACTGGGAGCTGTTTTAGGAGACAGAAATGGAGCACCAGAACAGCTTTTAAACAAAAAAAGTAGTTTGGGACTCTGAGTTCTAGAAATGTTTTAGATGAAACCTAAAGACCAGTGTTTCGATAAAACGTTAAGGAAATTTGAGAGGATTTAAAAAAAAAAAAAAAAAAAAAAGAAACACTCCCGCCCGTACAAAATATAACCCTGTAATACATGTAACACCCTGGTAATGCATGACAAGTAAATGTAAATTCAAGGATGTGCTTGTTATTGGGGTCATGGATGCTGTTGCACTAAACCACATTATGTTGTTTCTAATTTTGTTTGGTCCTTATTCACATTGACCTCAGTGTCAAAAAACTGATTTTATACTGGTTCAAAAAATGGCATTACTGGCTTAGATTGCATTGTATTGGTGTATCTAATGAAGTGGCCACTGAGTGACTGTGTTAGTATTATCACAAAAAAAAATGTTCTCCTGGCCATTTACACTAGTGCACAATGATGTGGAGCTGTGTCTTATTGGGGGCAAAGTTGCCCAATAATGCAGCTAGCCATCATCGACTTTATTCCCACTAGATTTCTGCTTCAAGTAGAAGAATTGACTGAATCTAATCACAGTGTCTTGCTCTCTCTTAGGTAGTCTTGATTTCGACTAAATTTATTTTCTTTTTCTGATCATCACTCCAGTTAATTAAACTGCAAGGGGACAAAAGAGCAGGACAATAACAACTCCCCACAGTAGCACGGGTTTACTGGCTATCACTGAAGATATTGGCTGAAGCTTTTTAGCCAGAGCTAAGCAGCTCTTCAGCTCACAGCAAACATACTGCAGCAAAACCATTCCTACCCAAAGATTTAGTCTATTTTTAAGTGAATTTGCATACTGTTACTCTACAACTAGCGGAATACATTTATGTTTTGTTTGAGCCACTTAAAGAGATGAATAAGGTGAACTTAATGTATAAATCTGAGATAGAGAAATAGAAAGATAAACAAGTATTTTTTTTCCCACTAGAACACCAGCTGTGTCACTGAGCTAAGTAATGGATGTAATTACTGTTCCTTGCCTTTCTACAACTTACCTCCCTTAGTTTTTACAACCTTCTTCCTTCCATACCCTACTCCTTATGTCAAAAAAATCAAATGTCAAACCACTCTTGTAATAGCCACTGAATCCACACATACTACACAGCTGCTGGCGGCTGGCAGTTACTGAATCAGTTTCAGTGTATGACACTTGATCTTGTTTTGAACATATAAGCGCTTATTGAAGTTGAATTGAATCTTCTGAAAATCACTGACCTGTCTCATAGATGACAAATAACAAAAACAGCTTACCTCTAGCTGCTGAGCCTTGGGGTTTTTAGGGTCACAGAGGGAAGTGTTGATCCTGTGGTTGTGTTTGACACAGCGCTGAGTTGTGTTCTGGGGCATGGGGAACGTCTGCCGTACCAACGTTAGCCGACCGATCGACTTCATTACCAACTCCTGCAAGTCGTAATCTGAGATCTCCTGAGAGGATGAAAAAAGGAGAAAGATGGTGGCAGGGATATGTGGAGGAATAATAGGGGTACAAGAGAGGAGAGAATGGGGAATACATGACGTGAGAACAATATCAACAAATCAATTATGACCTACAGCTAGCATTTTTGACAAGAAGAGATAGAAAAGAGCAGCTAACCACAAAGAATGAAACAGAAAACATGGTTGAATACATGTCCATAAAAAGTCAGTGTAAAAAGAAAAACTTTTCTTATTCACATCAAAAAGATACATATTAAATAGTTACGGTCTTGTTTTATATGCTCTACTTTTCCCATTATCACCAGACTGAGATGAGCAGTTGAAAAAACACTGTCTGAATCATCTGCAAAAATAGTTATTTGATTTGAAAGGTACATGTCAGCAGATGGAAGGAGGGAGAGAGAAGGGTTGTAATGCCCTATAATGTGTGTGTGTGTGTGTGTGTGTGTGTGTGCGTGAGTGTGTTTGTACATACATGTGTGTTTGCACGTACTCTGTGTGTCCTTGCAAAACCTTGAGGGGGAATCATTGCTAATTTTAGCCCGAGGACACAATCTCTCTCTCCGTCTCTCCATTCATGGATCTCCATCCATCCTCTGCAAGTGCAGAGGGTCATGTGGTGATGAGATGAGAACCGACGTTTATTGTCCCGAGTGGAGGTAACATAGCCACCAACTGAGACAGCCTTTGCTTCTTTTGTGTATGTGTGCAGTGATTTTCCGTGCTCCAGCGTGACTGCGCACGCCAGTTTAAGTGTAAATCTGCGTGCGTGGCTGCATATGTTTTCAAGAGATTGTGTTTGAGCCTTTTGATCACACAGAAAGCCCCTTTTGATTCAGTTTCATTTGCACATTGCGTCTCATTTGATGGGATGGATGGCGCTCTTCCTGCAGACCATACACAAACTGTACATAAACAAGCCATCGCACACACTTAATATTAGGGAAGGGGAATATTATAGGTACCAACGGTTCATTGACTAATCTCTGTGGACTTTATTTGAATGTAATTAACATTCATTAAGACCTCTTTGTCTTCACGGGATGTGATCAATGTTGATTAAAGGCACTATTATACAGGCGTCATTGGTATGGTTGTATTCATCTGCGTTAATTAAGCTGATATATGATGCCAGCGCACAAACATACATTTGCTCAGTCAAGTCAAGCTGATGCTTAAATACTTTCAATAAGAAATGTCACATTTATGATTCAAGGATGCCCACCGAGACTGCAGTTATACACCGCTGTACTCTGCCAAGTTTAATGTTGTATTCTTGAAATACAATACCTGGGATTTCTGGATCTGACTTCAAGTATTAATAAAAGACAAAAACAGAGTTGAGGAGAATTTTGAACTTGAAGAATAATTGAATTGTCTTTAAATGGTTTACCCTTACAGGAATGCCCTGTGTTCAGAGTCCTAAACAGTCCAAATAAGGAATCCATGTGCTAGACTTGGGGGCAAGAAAAAAAAGCAAAAATCCAAAGCAGTTGCCTGCATAAAACTTTGAAAAAGACTGAATCACAAAGCCAAGAAAAAAAAAAAAAAAGTGGTATGAAGAGAAAATGCTGAAAATTGCTAAAAAGGCAGATCTGTGAGCCAAAAGAGAATTAAGATTCACAGTGGGCAGTCAAGGGCATGCAAAGAAACATCGGCAAGAATTATCCAGAGTACTCCACTCAAAGGATCATACTCAAACAAATCCAGATGCATCAATGCACAGACACACACACACAAACAAACATGCAAGTGCGCACACACACACACACACACACACACACACACACACACACACACACACACACACACACAGTCATTTGAGGAAAAGAGAGTTCTGAGATTTGTCCTCTCAACAGGTGTTTGTCCATCTTGTCATGTTCTGTATGCCTCTTCGTCTCAGTCTCTCTGGGGACACACCAAACAGACTTCATCCAGCATGACTTTCAGTGGTAAGCTTCTAAAAGCTACTGGCCTTTGAACAGCAGAGACTAAATGAACACAACACACAGTGCACACACATACTGACATGAAGAATCACATTAAACCACACGCTCTCACATACAGCTCACCACCACACAGGGATGCTAGGATGGAGAAGGCACTGGTGCCATGTGACATTCAAATAACTATTGTTTTATCAGAAGTTTAACTTGCCACTTGCTGTCAACTTTTCATTGGCCTTTTCACTCAACACATTAAAATGAGATCGAACTAAATATCCCCTGAACTTCTGTTAACATAAAGCACACGGTTGATTGTAATTTGATGAATGAGGATACAACCAAATAATTTTTCTTGACCTTCAAAACATAAACTAATTACTACTGACTACTGTCCCATTAAGAACTTGAGATAAGTTATTATCATACTCGCTAAGCAATAGATCCATCTCGCTTTTAAAGACCAATTTAATCAGTCAGTCCTAATCAGCACTCAAACAAAGGTAGCATTATTGTTAATCAATTCTCATTAATCAAAATTCTCCTTCAAGATGAACAATCAAGTACAAAAACGCTCTATCCTGTGGACAGTTGAGTGTGCATTGCTAATTCTGTGTATCAAGTCAAACTACCTGAAGCCAGACGCTTTGAGGAAGTTGTAACTCCCAGAACACCCTGCAGCTCATATGTGGAGTGAATCAAGAGTTGTTTACTACACACATAAATGTGATGTTTTGCTCTGCAGGCATCCCCAACCTCACCCCATCACCTCTCTATCCTTCCCTCCATTCCCCAAGAACACCAAATCTCTCGCCCTTAGTGTTTTTATTTGAAGATGAGTGAAAAGCAAAAACACATCCCTCATCCTCAATTCTTCTTGGCATGTCTTCACTGACCCCTTTGCTTCGTCCTTTGCTCTTTTTCTTTTCACCCCGTCCACCCCAGGAGACCCTCCCCATCCCCGTTCTCTTCATCTCTTCTTATCTGTTGATGAGTGGAGGAAAAAAAGTTTTTTTATTTGCTGTTTGCCCTTTTTCTGCTTCTCCAACTCCTCTGCCCAACCTTCTGGTCCTCCCTGTTCACCCCTTGTCTGTGTGAACACAAAATTCCCTGTGTTTTACTCTTCAAAACATTCAGAAGTTCAAAGTTTTAAAAAAAACAAAACAAACCAAAATCTGAACAGAAACACATCTCATTTTAATTTGCCCTCTCTTCTCTATCCACCTTGGGCAATTTTCCTCAGAAGCACAATTTTCTCCTCTGGCTTTGACCATGTAACCCTTTCATTTATGTGTTCTTTTTCAATTTTTTTTGACATTAATTACTGTACTTAAAACAAAAATGGAAACAAGGGCATGGTGGAGAGAGTGAGTTGTATGGAGCAGAAAAGTGCCTGAGGGGAAAAAATGTGATGAATAGAGTTGTAAATGCAGCCAAAAGTGGCTATAACAACACATTGTTGTCTAACAAGAACAATCTTCTATATTTTACAATGCATTTTGGCACAGGGCTTTCATCAGGGTGATTTACTTGGGTTCAAATACATTCAGATGTTGTTTGTCTTTCAATTACAGAGATGAAGAGGATAAAAGTAACTGTAGGCACAGAAAGATGATAGAAGAAGAAAGAATGAGAAAAAAATAAAGTTTTCATGAGTACAAACATATGAAATGTTAAAGAGGGATTAAGAAGTGATAGGCATCAGGAGACGTTTCAGTGAAATGGTGATGGATTAGATAGTATATAAACTTACTGCCCTTATGAATGATACACAAGCTAGAAGACAAGATTGTGATCACAAAGTTTATGATACAGATCCCTGGACTAAACAGGGAAATCTGGAAAAGAAAAGTATCACAATTGCCTTGAATAAAAGACAAAATATTGAACAGCTCCAGGGGAGCCGCTTAGCATCAACAGTAGTTTTAGATGGCTGTAGTCACAACAGGCAACTTCCAACTGTGCACAATGAGTAAACAACTGTTAACAACTGTTAACTCTGTAGTTGTTAATAAGATATTCTTTATCTTAAACTAGCTGAGAAATGACTGCATCTTTCTTTTCTCAATGCTTCCCACAATAATGAGTCTATGAAATCTATGCTTTTTTCAGATTTCGAAATTTTTGATAGGAACTCTTTCTTTGTTAGAATGTTGGTAAATCCTTGAACACTATAATCCTTCAGTTATGTAAATTTGGATTGAATTTGTGGTAACGTATGTTTTAAATAAATAAAGGACTGCATTCACCAATAGTAGAGAGGTCACTATGAGGTAGATGTAGTGGAGTCAATCTTTCTTTAACTTTAACCAAAAACTGTGAGTGCCAACATTTGATAATGCTGCAGTTCCTACAAATGTGCTGCAAGTCCACATGCTTTGACAGGAAACACAACTGCCAATGTATTTTCTACTTGCCAAATACTGAATTTACAACATATACTCATTACATTAATGGAAAATGTAATTCAGTCACAATTATGTTTTTGAAAAATATGAAAAAAGGATTTTTACTGTTGTGGTTGTATATAAATGCCATTTTGACAAAAATGTCAAAGCATGAAAATCCACATAAATTCAGTTACATGGCTTTCATAAGATATCACCCACAGCTAAAAATGACAGGAAACGAATCTCATCTCATCCCATCACTTGCATACACCCCTCTCATAAGAAGGACTACTCCTCTAACCAATACCATCACCACATGACCTGAGGGCACATTTCTCCAACTCCAAGACTGTTTTGCCCATACGGAGTGAAGTGTCTTTGAACACCAGGACCTGGCTACCTGCCTACCCATCTCCTTTAATCCCCACCAGTTTGCTTACAGAGCAAACACATCAACAGAGGATGCCATAATCATTGCTCTTCTCACCATGCTGAGCTGACTTGAACACCGGGAAAGCTACGTCAGGATACTCTTCATCGACTACAGCTCAGCCTTCAACACCATCATCCCTGACATCCTGGTCAGCAAACTGTCTGACCTTTGACTTCCCCCACTCACCTGCACCTGGATAAGGACTTTCTCACAAACCAGCCCCAAACAGTCAACTCGGTCCCCACCACCCCTCCATCTGAACACTCAGTATAGGCTCCCCACCGGGGTGTGTTGAGCCCCCTCCCCTACAACCTCTACACCTCCGATGCAGACTGGCCCACAACCGCAACACCATCATGAAATTTGCTGATGATACAACAGTGGTGGGGCTGATCTCAAGAGTCAGCCTACAGGGATGAGGTCCTGCAGCTGTCTCAGCTTGTTTGCTGCATGGTGCTCAGAGAACAGCCTAGCTCTGAACACCACCAATACAAAAGGGATCATCCTGGACTTCAGGAAGTACAACAAAGCGAAAAACATCATTAAGGACAGTACTCATCTCTCCTACCATCTGCTTGACCTGCTGCCCTCTGGCAGGCGCTACAGGTCCATCAGAACGAGAACAAACAAACTCAGAAACAGCTTCTTCCCCCTTCCCTCTCACCCTCAAAGTCAATGTGCAACCAGACGATTTAGATACAATAATGTACTGTGCAATATATCTACCCACACTGGGTATCATCATGTTAAGTTATATAACATCTTGTCTCATTTGCTATGCAAACACCTTGATGTTGTCAATATTTGTACTCTCTACTGAGTAATTTATTTGTATCGTTTTTTTCGGTATTGGTATCTTATTCTTATTCATTTGCTCCTTTGACAAAACACACAAAAAAGAAGAAATATAAAGAAACATAAAATGAAGAATCATAAAAAAGATATAAAAGAGTGATAGCAGCAACAATGATCAAGGTAGATAGCTTGACCATAAAGAGACTCAGAATCACTAAGGTTAACTGTGGAGTTATCTTCAAAACTTAAGAAAAAGACAGAAATGAGTTGCTATGTGTGCTCCTTATTATTTCTCTTCCTCATCGTCATCCTCTCATCCTGAGCAGAACGAAGGAGATAGGGAGAGGAAGGATGATCAATTATGAACTGTGAACTCCCCCCCAGTGGGGCTGTCTGACTGCTGGCTGTAGATAAAGCAGAGTTATGACAACCATACAGTGCCCCCTCATCCATAATAAACCACAGGGAGGCAGAGCACTTTCACACATAGGAATATTCATTCTCCAAAGAACCAGTACTAGAAGACATTGCGTATGACAAAATATTGTAGCTGCTCATCCATTTTAAACACTCTGCTATAGAGGACTTTACATACCCTGTGGTTGGAATATTGTGTCTACATCAGAACAATGTGTGACTAACTTTCAGTCTTGATAAGCAGATTTAGGGCATTGGATAATTTAAAAGTTATGTGTGAAGCTTTGCTTTAAATTATTTGAGGCATTTATGATTTTTAGTACAGTTAAGCACAAGAGTAAGACACAGAAAGGAATAGAAGATTTTCTGACTCCTTTAAGCTGAATTTGCTTTAACCACTTCTCTCTTCTCCGTTTTTCACTTGCTGTTATTTGTCCTTCATCTTCCCTTACTCTTTCTCCTCATCAAAACCCAAGAGATTCGATTTGTTTGCATTTGTTTTTCCCAATCTCTTTCTTCTCGAAATAATTAACACTCCTGCTTGCAAACATTAGGATGGAAGCAGCTGTGCTAAATATCGGTGGCTTGTTATCTAATATTAGTTTGCTAAATTAGTAGTGTTTGTTCACATGTCTGCATGTGCATTTCATGCACCTATGACACATCTAGCTTACAGTTTTTTTTAAAACTTAGACTGCAGTTAGAGCAAATAAATACTGCTCAAACTTTCAGAGTAGGTTATACGTCATCTCTCCCAGAGGAGGTCAACTGGGTCAACCCCCTCTGGAGCCAGACCTGGTGGAGAAGCACACCTGTGAGCATCTGGTGACCTGGCCTTTGCCCATGACACCTGGTCAGGCACAGCCCCAGCATACTACATGGTGCTACTACGCTCTGGGAGCACTACCTACAAGGTTAGGCATTGGGATATGGAGCATGATGTGCTGGGTGATGACAAAGCAAGGTGGCCTGCTGCCACCATCATGACCCAGCCCTGGATAAGCAGTTGAAATTAGATGGTAGTTTTTTGTGTCTAAACTGGTCTCCTTTCTTCATAGCCACTTTGCTTGACTTAATCTGGATAAGCAATAACATAAACTGTGACATACAATTTGTTTGAGAAGTGAGAGAGCGGGGGACTGAGCCTAAGAGCAGAAAAGTACAGTTGTCAACCCTGGCCTGAAGTACTGAATATGTCAGTCTGGTAAGACTGTAAGTGTTGCGACACACCTGTGACCTGCTGGTATTTTATGTCCTGTGCATTGTTTTTATGCTTAACTACAATACGAGTGCTGAAGGAGCCTCAGCCTGTCAGATAGTGTTTCACCGGTGATCCCTTAAAGGCAGCGGGTACAAAGCGTTACAGGTTACACGCTGCTAGACATACATGCAGGATACGGGATGACATGTTAAACCTCTCAGAAAGCTCAGCAAAAGGCAGGTTGCTGCTGGGGAACCTGGAGAGTGTTAGACAAAAACAGATGTCTGTCGGGATGCAGTGTATATGAAAGCAGTGTATTAGACAGATAGATGTGGCTTTAGCCTACCAGGCAGTCGAATAATGATAGACTGCTCTAAAGGCTGCTTCACAACACCATCTGCTAAAAAAAAGCGTACAAAGACAGTCTATCAGAGTAAGGAAGAGAATAGTAAAGTCCTGAGTGTTTCAATGTGAAAACACATCAATTTCAGTTAACAGTGCAGACACATTTAAGTGGCAATACAGCTCCTCTATGAAGTTTGTGACTCATAAGGAGTAGCTGTTTTCATAAATCTGTCCACGTTCTCACCTCTGATAAAAAATCTTCATTAAAGTGCAGGAGTGAGGCTCATTCCTTTCACTTACTCCGTAGAAGAAGTAGAATTTGAAAAATATGGAAGAACAATATTGAGAGACTGTCTGAGGCACTTAGGGAGATTATGACAATACCAGCGAGGCCTTTTATCCACATCAAATATGAAAAAATCTAAAGCTTTACATAGTAAGACTGACAGTCTGAAAGGAAACATCAGAACAAAATGATTGTCTGCCCCTGTCATTAACAGATTATGCATACTAACATGTGTCTCAAAAAGAAATTCTTCCTCTGCATAACTGAGCAAGCAACAGGGCTGCTGAGCCTTGTGGCATTTATCAGCAGTATTATAGTTCAAGTTTACAACACAATACACTAAAGTATCTGAGTGCCTTTTCTTGTTTTATGCCAAATTGGGTTTGCTATTGTTCCCACAGCCAATGTTTTTGCCCCTCTTCCAATACAACTGCTTGTGTACATGGTTGTGTTTGTACACAAGCTTTTGTGTGTGAGTGTGTGTTTGAACCCCTCAACAGTCATTGTGATCGCTTATTGTGAACATGAACAAAGGAAATTCACAGGATAAAAACTGTACACCATGAGGAGTTGGAGAGTGACTTTGTGGACTGTCAGTGCTTGTCTGCTTTTAATAATCTAAAACACTCTCAATATTTCAGAAGTGATACTGATTTTGAACCCATGAAAATAAACTCATGCCAAGAAATTGTTCTGATCCCATCTTTATCATCTCTGAAACATATTGTTGTATTAAATCCTTCTATCTTAAATGAGTGGGGAGCATAAAAAAAACAAAAACTTGTTGGAAACTGTTTTGTTATGCACAGCAGTGTGCGCTCACTAAAATAAACCACACTGTCCTATTGATCAAGTTTTCTGTGTTATTGGTTGAATTCATGTAAAAAAAAGGGAGTCAACGACTTTTTAAGTCATTGTCTCTACTTCAAACTCTCAGAACAGTGAAGAAATTAGAGAGGTTTTAGGTCTGAAAACTGTAACTGTCCACAGGATGAACAAAAACAAGAAGGTGAATGAAAGGAAAACCTAATGCACAATACATAAATCATTTCCATGACACTCACCTCATTAATCAGGATCCAGTGACAGTCAAAAGCCACCAGGTTAGTCTCCACTACCTGCAATGAAAAAAATACAATTTCCATTTAGAATTGAGCAAAGATGTCTGACAGAGGGGGGAGGAGTAAAGAGACGAATAGTGTATTTTGTGTATTGTTCTGGCTTGGGTAATGTGATTCATGGTGTTGGAAGTGTGAACATTATGGAAAAGAACATTATGGAAATGTGCATGGCTGAAACACAGTGTGAAGTCTGGCATACGTGAGTTGAGAAAACTTGTAGCAAAAATGTTCGTATCTTCCAAAGAATCTTATAAAACACAAGCAGGAATATCCACAAACATCCACATAAACCATAAACCATATCCACCAATATCTGTACATTTCAACATTATATCTTTTCCCACTAATTTCCCCATATTAGAGAAACTTTAGAGAAGAACTCTTTGTCTCTGTTCCTGTTTCTGTCTCTTAATCATAGACAACACACACACACACACACACACACACACACACACAGCACAGTTATGTATACACTGCCTCAAAGTTTCAGTAAAGAGAAAAAGAAAACCTTTTCCATGAATTGTTAACAGTGCAACTTAAATATTTATATGTGTCAACTCTTAACCAGAAACTACACTATTGTTAAACACTGCAGCAGAGAAACTTTGAAACTGTGCAGCACAGCAAACACAACTACACACACAGACACACACACGGATGGCACAAATGTGCCACACACGGCACATTGCACACACAGTTAATTTCTGTTGCGATCTCACCCATTTTCCTTCATATAGCAACACTTTTAAATAGCTTTCTCTCTATCTGCTTGTTCAAGTAGTCCCATTCTCCATGTATTGGTGAACTCTGTCAGTGCCTTCTTAAACCAACATGATGTTGACATCTCATTATTCATGTTACTTTCATCTTCTTTTCTACCCACCCTTCTTCTTGTGCCTTCTTATTTTCCTATAGCCAACACAGACACATAAATAAAGCACACGTTATGAGAACAGCTATTTCTTGAACTGCTGCCAACAGATAGAAACTGATTAGGTTTCATTTATCAGTGTATATGTGTTTAGTTTGCCTCCAAAAAAAAATGGATTAGAGTGTAAAACTTGACACAAACTACATAATATTAAATAAGTGGAAAATCACTTATGGATGGCTAAGGGAAGCATTTTTTTAAGAATGAAAGTGCACAGCTGTTAATAATCTGTAAAAAGTCAATATAGGGAAGCAAAAAACAAGTTTTAGTGTTTTAGTGTAGCTTTCTATTTGTTTTTTCTTTATTCTTAGGCTTAAACCAAATACTGATTTGTTCTTGTTTTGAGTCTCTATTCATTTACCCATCTCTCACTTAACAAAACAATATTTAGTCATGTCAATCCATCTGTACCACTGTATAACTCAGAAACACAACTGAGGTTTAAGTCTTGTTAGCACGCTTTTGACTTTCTTCTGACAGAAACACTTGTCTTTACCTCTCTTCTCTCTTTCTTGTCTCATTTCGTCCCTCTGAATCATACTTGCCCCCCTAGTTTTGTTCTCTTATCGTGGCTCCTGCCACACCTTTCACTCAATCATGTCTTTTCTCCTTTAATTGCTCACTTCCAACTTCTGACCTCCCCCCTCTTCTTGTTCCTCCATCTCACCACACTCCCCCCTCCACTCTTGGTGTAAAAATACAGTGCCACTAGTATATCATTAGCTATAATTGTCTAGGTGACTATAGCACTGTGCATCATAAAACACTTTTTAGCCGTAAACAAAAGGCAACAGCTGGAGAGGGTGACGGAGCATGGCTAATAGTGGTTTAATCTGCCACAGAGTCTCCATAAAACTTCGTCATTATAAAGCCGACAGCTGCCATAAAGTATTCTTTGACCAGGAAACATGGATGCGACACAAACAAGGAGTAAGGCAGGAAGGAAAAATACAATATTTGATTTGATTTTTCTCCTCTGCCACCATCCCTGTTCTTCTCCACTTCCACTTTACTTTGTATGGGCACATAGCTGAAAAATAAATGATGAGAATCACTAGAACACTGGGGGTGATTCATCTTTTTTTTTTTTTTGTCCTCTCATGCTGTCTCTGTCTGTATCTGTTGGAGCATCAGAAAAACAGAAATGACGAGCAGTGAAGGAGGGAGAGAGGAAAGAGAGAGGACAGAGTTTTGGTGAGTTGTTCCTCTGTTCTTCATTTCTCTCTCTGTTCATCTTTCTGCCTCACTCTCCTTGTCCATGTTCCCCTCCCCTGACGCTCATTAAGAGTTTAGTAACTAGTCACTTGGGATTATGGGCAAATCTTTGACTTTTTAAACATGCAAACACAAAAACACGTGCCTCATTTATGAAAGCAATTGAGTTTGTAAGATAATGTATGTAAATATACAGTATGTTGACACATTTATTTGTATGCAAGTGCCAATGAATGTGAGTGTTACCACTTCTCCCATTATGACCGCCCTCTGGCAGCCGTCTGGACAGCTGTTTCAAGCTAATTAGCGAAAGGGCAGACTCTTAACACTAGACATGATTCCTCAGGGTGTGGAACTGTTCAATACACACTCACTCACACACTCAAAGTCACAATCACACACATGCTGATGCACACAAACACGCAAGCGCAATCACCCAGGGACCCAAAAAATACTGCTGCTAACTCCCGAAACTGACTTGTTTGTGTGCACTTGTGCACACAAAAAACTACAACAACCTTATTAACAACTCAGAGACAACACTGCAGGCAGGTCGGGGTCACCTGGGTGTCATTACCAGTGCTACCAGACTGATTCTTCTGACCTCTCTAGCTAGCTCCACAAAGGCTTCATTTTTGCTCAGTTCTCACTCTCTGAAGTCAGAGGATCACACAAACACAGCTCTGTAGTCCAGGGTAAATCCAATCACTCAGTGTCAACATAAGTAAGCCTTTTCTCAAAGTCTGAGAGCAGACAGAGAGAGCTAAGACTGATCTGCAACATCACCAGTGCACCCCAGTCTCGTATATGCTTTATTGAGTTGCCATGATAGAGCCAAACACTATTTTGATCCTGTAATGACCTCGGTCCACCTGTCACTCCTGAAGGGGCCCAACAAAAAGAAAATCATTGATTCTGGCAAATGGATGCTTTTGGCTGACATGCAGCACCAAGGTCCGCTGCTCATTCCAAGGCCCGACTTGTCAAAAGTGGCACATAACACACACTCACATGCACACACAAACT